>CM012452.1:8420982-9620982 GCA_003999625.1 Oryzias javanicus
TGGCCACAACAGTCATTTTCTCCAAATCCACAGCTTGAGGAGATCCGCCAGGAAAGGCTCCTCCTTCAGCAATCACATCAGCGGATGGCTGCAGATTATGAGGACATGCGTGCTATGCAGCGTGACATTTTAAGGATGATGGACACAGCGAATACTGCTCCATGCTGCCAGTCACCTCCAGGAGCATATGCCAATCCTCCAGAAGAAGTGGAGAATGGTCAAGAAGACTGGCCACCACCCCCACCTCCAGTTTGTGATGACATGGAGCAGGTAGAAACCCAGTCACCTGTATTGGAGCGCCTTGATAAAATGATGAGTGAGCTTCAGATTCTGCGCAGCCAAGCGCTCTCAAAGCAGCAGAGGCAGCCACTGTCAAGTAGACAACCCTCAATCGACACAAAGTCAAGACCTCCAGATGTTGATTCCCACAGTCGTTACCATCGCTATGCTGAAGATCACCTTCCAGCATCCCCAGCCCCAATCAGGCTAACTTCAACACCCCATCATGTGCAGATGAGTCCTCCAAATGTCAACCTTCAGTCTACTCCTGGGTCCAACCACCCCCCTGCACCCAATCAGTTATACAGTCAGAGTTCAAGCCCTGATGCAATCTATCACGGACCTCGCCCATCAATCCCAAACCTCATCAACCGAGACCCTGGAGAGTTTGCCCACCTCAAGATGGCGCTGGAGAACCTACTTCCTCCCGAGAGTAGTGAGCTGTTTAAGTACCAGGTACTGATTAATCACCTGAAGTTGGAGGATGCTAAATTCGTCTGAGGCTTACATCTACTCACCAACCCATTCACCGACACCATGAGAACCTTAAACGAGAAGTTTGGTCAACCTCATCAACTTGCATTGAAGAGAATAGCTGCAGTGATGAATTCTCCTGACGTCAGACGAGGTGATGCTGTCGCCTTTGAGAGGTTCTCCCTGCAGGTTCAGTCACTGGTGGGTATGCTGAAGACCCTAGGCCCTGATGGAGATGTGGAGCTGCGGTGTGGGTCCCATGTCGCACAGCTACTTAGTAAGCTACCCCCTGAACATAGAGCGGAGTTCCGCAGGTGCATGTTCAACCGCCCTGACCAAAGATATACCCTTACTGACCTAGCCAACTGGTTGAAGTATGAATCTTGGTGTCAAGACTTTGATAGCCAACTACCATCAAGAGGAGTAAGGGATAAACCACAGGGTCGGAACACTGACGGACCATCAGCTAGACGTTCCACTGCAGTGTTCCATGGAGCAGACACCAAACCTCAACCACTGAACGTGCAAAACAGCGACCCACAAAGGAACCCACCACCATATTGTGCATACTGCGACAATAGAGAGCATCACTTAAGCCAGTGTGTAGCCATCAGCGCACTGTCAACAGAGCAGCTAACTGAGTGGATCAAAACCAACCGAAGGTGCTGGCGCTGTGCCCGCTCGCATCATGCTGCACAATGCACTCTGAAGAAGCTCTGCAGCTTATGCCAAGGTCAACACCTAAAGGTCCTCCACAACGTTAACACGGGTCCCCCAAAGAGGCCTCCAGAGAGCACAGCACATCAACCGAAAGACAGAGGTGAGAAATGCACTGGAGTGTTGTATCTCGACAGGCCAACAGCAAGCACCCGTGCTACTCAAGGTTGTTCCTGTCCTCATCCGGAACAAAGGCCAGATCCTGGATACATATGCCATCCTGGATGATGGGTCGGAAAGAACCATGCTTCTGCCCAATGCTGCCCAGCAATTAGGGCTTCAAGGTGACCCAGAAACCCTTCCCCTACGCACAATCAGGCAGGATGTGCAAAACCTGAGTGGATCCTGCGTATCCTTTACCATCTCACCAAAGGCTAAGCCCAAGACTCGGTACCAGATCAGAAACGCCTTCACTGCCTCCCACATTGATCTGGCTGATCACACATACCCGATCGAGTCACTACAGAAGAAGTACAAGCACCTGAAGGGATTATCTATTCAGCCCTTCAAGAAGATCCAACCGCTGCTGCTAATCGGGAGTGACCACCCACATCTTCTCACTCCTGTTGAGGCTGTCAGGTTGGGCCCACCCGGTGGACCAGCTGCAATCCACACCAGGTTAGGCTGGACACTGCAAGGTCCCTCCAGTGTTGTTTGTCAGTTCAACAGATCACAGCAGTGCCTTCTGACATCCATTCCACCCCAAGTTGGTGAGCTGATGAAGCATGTGGAGAAGCTGTGGCAAACTGACATCATCCCCCTCAAGAGAGACAAAATAGTGACTCGCTCCAAGCAAGACCACCTTGCCGTTGAGATACTTGAGGCCAGAACAACAAGAATGGAGGTCAGTGGGGTGTCTCGTTATGCTACTCCTCTGCTCAGAAAGAGAGAGATGCCATGCCTGCAAACGACTCCTGATTCTGTGATCCCAAGCCTGAGAGCTACTGAGCGAAGACTCCTAAAAAACCCAGAAAAGGCTGAGATCTACTCAACAGAGATGGAGAAACTCATTCAGGCTGGATACGTCGCCAAAGTTGAAGATTCAGGGTTGAGCAAAGAAAAGGAAGCGTGGTACATACCACATCACCTCGTCAGTCATAACGGTAAGCACCGACTGGTGTTTAATTGCTCCTTCAGTTACCGAGGCCAGACTTTGAATGAGTTTCTACTACCTGGCCCCACATTGGGTGCCTCTCTTCTTGGAGTCCTTCTCAGATTCCGTGAGCATGCTGTAGCCATTAGCGGCGACATAAAGGGCATGTTCCACCAGATCCGCCTTCTCCCTGAAGATCGCCCTTTGCTCCGTTTTCTGTGGCGGAATCTGCACCTTGATGAGCAACCTGCGGTCTATGAATGGCAAGTACTGCCGTTTGGCACCACATGCAGTCCGTGTTGTGCTACGTATGCTTTACAGCGTCACGTAAAGGATAATTGCAACACGGAGGACAAGGTCGAACCTGCCGTTTGAAAGAAGTTTTCTACGTTGGATAAACTGTCTTTCAGAGCCTTACCCACGATAGCCGAAGCCAGAGATCTCGTCAAACAAGCTACGAGTTCTTTCTATCCTCAGCTGGGTTCACACTCAGACAATGGGCCAGCAACATCCCAGAGGTCATTAGTCACCTTCCAGAAGATGACCGCTCAAGTAGTGCAGAACTCTGGTTAACTCAAGACAAGACCGACAGTCCTGAATCAACCCTGGGTCTCAGTTGGCACTTCGCTACTGACATGCTTGGTTATAAACATCGCCCAGTCCAGTATGGTGCCCCCACACTCCGTAACATTTACAGAGTACTTGCCAGCCAGTACGATCCATTGGGGTTCATTTTACCTTACACCACAAGGGCAAAAATCCTAGTCAGGAGTTTTTGGGACAAGCAGAGAGGTTGGGATGACCCTCATCTACCACCAGACCTCCTGCAGCAGTGGAAGACATGGGAAACTGAGCTACAGTTTCTCCCTCTGATTGTCTTCAGCCGTCCATATCTGCCTGCAAATGAAGCTGCATCGGAAAAAAGTCGAGAGCTGCACATATTCTGTGATGCCTCCGAGCTGGCCTACGGAGCAGTGGCGTACCTAAGGATGGTCGGCGAAGACAGTCGCATTCACCTTGCCTTTGTGATGGCCCGCTCCAGAGTAGCCCCAAAACGCCTTCATTCAATCCCCAGGCTGGAGCTTTGTGCTGCTCTAACAGGAGCCCAGCTTGCCAAAGCTGCTCGAGGATGAGCTCACCATTCCAATCACAGCCACCGTCCTGTGGACAGACTCCACCACTGTGCTGTCCTGGTTGCAGTCTGAGTCCTGCCGGTTCAAGATCTTTGTCGGCACACGTGTTGCGGAAATCCAGGAGCTAACTGAACATCATCAGTGGCGTTATGTGGATTCCGCTCAAAACCCTGCAGATGATATCACCAGAGGCAAGACCCTGCAGGACCTTCAAAATCCAACCGATGGAGTCAGGGACCCCCCTTCCTCCTCATGCATCCAGATACATGGCCAGCAGTTCCAGCTGCTAGTGCTGAGGTAACTCCAACTGCTGATGAAGCTGAGAAATCCACTTTCTGTGGGGTGTCAGCTACACCTGACAGTCCAAGGATAAGTGAGCTCAACCAACATCACTCATGCAGGAGTTGCTCCGTGCTACAGCAGAGAAGCTACATGGGGCGGCCCAAAGAAGACACTTCTGCTGAGGATTATCGTCAAGCAGATTATTTCTCCTGAAGTGGGTTCAGAGGATAGCTTCCCCAATGAGCTAAAGCTTCTGAAGGCTGGCAAGGATGTCCCACGCAGCAGCCGCGTACTAACTCTGTCCCCTGAGCTTGATGAGACTGAGCAGCTAATCAAAGTCGGCGGTCGTCTTCGTCGCTCTGAAAACTCTGGCTTACGACAGCCTCCATCCAGTGGTGCTTGACCCCGCACATCCCATCACTCAGCTGCTCATAAGAAACTATGACGATCAGCTCAGGCACCCAGGTCCAGAGTGCGTATTTGCTGAAATCCGACGCAAATTCTGGATTCTACGAGTAGAGAAGCAATCAGAAAACTCCAGAGAACCTGCACAGAGTGTCAGCGATGGAAAGCAAAACATCAGTTCCAAAGATGGCTGACTTGCCACAAGCCCGTCTACGTCTCTTCAAGCCTGCTTTCTATTCTACAGGAGTTGACTGCTTTGGACCATTCAACATCAAGGTGGGCGCCGCTCTGAGAAAAGATGGGGGATAATATTTAAATGCCTCACAGTGAGAGCTGTGCACCTGGATCTTCTGAGCTCGCTGGACACCGATTCCTTCCTAATGGCCCTTCGTAGGTTCATCGCACGGAGAGGAACCCCAGCAGAGCTGTACTCGGACCAGGGAACTAACTTTAAGGGTGGAGAGAAGGAGCTGCAAGAAGCCTTTGCTGCTATGTCGCCAGACCTTCAGCGACTCTTAGCACCAAGTAAGATCCAGTTCCATTTCAACCCCCCTGCCTCTCCTCACTTTGGCGGCGCCTGGGAACGAGAGATAAGGTCTGTGAAAACAGCACTGTACATCACAGTCGGGGCACAGCCCATCCAAGAGGAAGTACTCCGAACAGTGCTAATAGAAGTGGAGAGTATCCTAAACTCAAAACCTCTGGGCTATGTGTCAGCCGATGTCAGTGACCCCGATCCTGTGACCCCCAACTGTCTTCTGATGGGGCGGCCAGATGGAGCATTGCCACAAGTGGTCTACCAAAAGGATGAGCTCCTGAGCCGAAGGCGTTGGAAACACGCGCAGGTGCTTGCAGACCATTTCTGGACTCGCTTCATCAAGCTGTACCTTCCTGGACTTCAGATACGTCAGAAGTGGCAGTCAGCATCGGATCCGATAACGGAGGGCTCAGTCGCCATGATTGTGGATCCTCAGCTTCCCAGGGCGCTGTGGCAGATCGGACACGTCATCAAGGTGCACGTCAGTCCAGATGGGCGCATCAGATCAGCTGACGTGAAGGTGAAGGACAGGACCTACACGCGACCTGTTGCACGCCTAGTCACCTTACCTGCTCTCCCTGAGGAGAACAATGAGACTTTGTAGAGACTTTTTTCTTTTTGTGCTCCTTTAGTCTTTTGCTGGAGCAAAGGTACTGCGCACCTTTGGGGGCGGCTGTACAAAAGACTCAGATGTTAGAGTTGTCTCTTAAGTTTCACTTTCGGTTTTGAGTTAGGCGCATGCGCACTAGGAGAGAGACGTCATCATCGGGCTCCGGCACAGCGTGCTCTCTGTCTGCTTCTCTCCGTGCGTACGAGTGTGCCGCTGCGTTATCGCTTGATAGAAAGTTCCCTCGAGTTGTAAAGTGTGCAAAGTGTGCGTTCATGACCAAGTAAGTTATTCCTTAATGTATGCTTTTCTTTGAGGAGTTTTAATGCTGTTTAGTTTGTAATGTGCCGCTAAAGAAGTGTTAATTGTCTGATATCGCGCACGGAGCGCACGTGGTCGTGTACGTGGGCACGTACCATTTCTGTTATGTTTTTCTTATAATTTAAGTCATATACTGAGATTGTATTTATTTTCTTATTTTGCCAGAAACCACACACACACGCATATACACCTATAGTCGCCTACAAAGACTGGATGTAAAGTTCAAGTGTGGAATACAGTTGATAAAAGCCATCCTCCTGCCTCTGTCCTTCATTCCACCATCCAACTGCAGTAGCCTCATCCAGGCCTTGACGTAGTGCTCTGGCCGGCACTCCTGGGTTGAGAGTGGTTTCACACCTGAACAGCAGTTAACCCTAGAATCTCACCCACACCCTGTACTTCTGGCATATTGGTCCAACTATATCTTTAAAAAATATGAGAAAACCTACTTTAAATAAACTTAAATATTTGTTGTACTTCACAAAAATACATTTAATTTAATGTGTTATTTGTAATAAGAGTAGAGTAATGGAGTATTTTTGGTTTGTGTCATGGCTGATTGACTGGGCGAAGTGCTTCTCTGACTATACATTATTCTCCCCCATCTTAAGGCTTTAATTAAGTCAGCCAGTTAGCTGGAGTGCTAAGTTACAGAGAAACAGTCAGTGAGAACCACAGTCGACAGGCTGCGCTGCCACAACACGAGCAGCAACAAGCCAACTGCAGTCCTTTCGTCAGACGGGTGTCAGAACACCCCCGGTCTGCCTCCTGTCATGTCCTCCTCACAGAAATAGGAAGTGAGCCTCTGAAAGGAAAGATTAAAGTTTTCTGGAAGCACAGCTGGCAGCTGCACATGCCCTAAAGATAAACTTCATCCATCTGTATGTGAAAAACTTTGCTGGAGCCATTTGTCATCTTCTAAAGTAATACATTTCCAAGTGGCTTGGATCTTAAACGGGAAAATGAGCCGGGCCACTGCCATGAGCTGCACGGGTGAGGGACATCAAAACTAAAGGAAGATTCTTTTAGCACTAAAAAGAAAAACAACAAATAACTTGCATACATAACACTATTTTTTTTATTATTATGAAATTATTCTATAATATATAATTTTACTAGCAAACTCTCTCCAAACCATTCATTTGTTCAATTTAGTTAAAAAATCTGTGAAAGCTGCTCCCCTGATGCAAAGTTAATTCCCCTTCACCACTCCTCATATAAACAGCAGGAGTAAACATAATATTAATCAAGATTTTTGACATCAGACTCCACATGTTTCACTTGAGGTACAATTTTAACTTTTTTACCCCAGTGGTCATCTGAGGAACTGCAGTATCTTTTACTGGATAAATTTGGGAGTCAAAGTCGAAAACAAAAGTGTTGTTGAAGTTTTATAATATCTAATTTATTTTTAAATATTTGGAGTCAATCAAAGTAGTTTAAAAGTAAAAAAAAATAAACTTGAAGTTCAATTTTTACTTTCTTTGGGAAAAGCTCCAAACATCTCGATTAAATGTGTGTAGTCTGACTTTCTACATCAGATTCTCCTTAAAACCAAAAAGCAGTAGAGGGGGCTTGACTATTACTTCTAACCAAGTTTCTGTAAATTCATTAATTCAGGCCAGTCACCCCATAAAGTCCATTGTGTCTGAGTTTGCAGATGCATGAAGTTCCAGCAGTCACAATAAAATGTTATTTCCACCCTCTTAACCCTCATCTGCACAAACACACAGAATGACACCCGCAAATGAACATGCATACACATCCTGCCAGTTGAAGAGTCTGTGCCAGCCAGCCATCTGGTCAAAACATGATCATCATATGCAATCTGCCCACCCAGGCTGGCACAGATTCACCAAGCCAACACTCCAATTACCCTCATCTTGCCAACAGTACAGCAGAAAACCAAACAGTGCGCAGTTGCGCACGCACCACAATGAGACCCACCTGTGCAGGGGTGGAGCAGCTGCCAAAAAGTGCTAGAGAGAGGTCAGTGTCATGAAAAAACAAAAGTTTAAGCAAACAAAAAGCATGGAATGAGTGAGAGTGAGTTTGACTCACGAGTATTGTTTGGGTCATCGCGGCTCGTGCCAGCATTAATGTATGGACATGGTTTAAATTCAAACACTCCTAATCGCCCAAACACGTATTTGATGAGATATTTGGAGCAGCATTTCAAAGAGGACGTTTTTTGCCTCATTAGTACTACTTCAGTGGCTCATACCTGCTCGTAAGCCCTGCAGCTCAGCAGTGATCCATCTCCCTTTTCCTAATTTTAATATTCCCATTTCTAACCCATGCTAATTCCTCCTCTCTGCTGTATGATCCATGGACCAAAGGCCCCAGCAGTGCAGAGTGCCAGGAAGGGTCACTGTCAATTATATCCATTTAATACCCACTTATGTCTGCAACGACGTCTTCCTCCTGGGGTCATGCAGACTTCGCCCTGCACTTTATCCAATAATCTCACAGAATATAGCCTCGGATATTCCTAAAGATCAATGTCATTAACAGGGAGACTCAGAATGCATTTGATTATGGATGTAATTAGTACAGGCTTCAAGGGGCTTGCTCTTATGCACAAAGAGGCAAAATCTATTTAGTATCAAAATTGCCTTAAAAATGGACACCACTCCGAGATCATTTTTGCAGCTGATGACCACCATAATGCAATCAGCATCACTAATGACAGGGAATTAGGACTCATATACATAATGCTGCAGTCTAGGTTTGACAGATAGAATGGAGCATTAAGTGTGGCTGAAAGCAAGCCATGTCTCAAGTTATGGTGAAAGGGTTCGATTGACCAACCCTACTCTCTTCCCATGTGCTCTGATTTGTCACTTCTGTTCCCATTTACCTGTGCATAAGACGGCACTCCTTCCGGACGAGTGTCTTCAAGGATCTGTGAAAGAACAAACTTTGGATCTGGCATTAGGAGGACGAGCTTTTAATACTTTTGGGCTGGAGACTATGGGACTGGGGTCACTTTAATTTTCTCTCATTGAGAGGCAAGATAAAGTCAATAGACTTTATCTCTGGGTCATCAGATCACTCTCTTGTCTCCAGCCTAGTCTTTGTCTACTTTTTGACACCACACACCTCAAAGTGTGACTGTCCATCAGTGGTGCACTGGTGTCATATAACTGGGTCAGGCGTACCTCTGGGGAACAATAACTTGATGGTGAATCTAGTGTGGAAACATCTTGGTTTTGCCCAGAACAGCTGGATGAATCCAATATATTATTTGCTTCAAACCAGCTCAGTGGGCTTGTGGAAGAGTGTCCGCCCTGAGACCGGAAGGTTGTGAGTTCAACTCCACAGCCAAAGGCAGAATCTGAATTCTTCCCCTAACCCTACAACATCTCCCTTACGCTACATGTAGCCTTCCAAACAGAGTTATGGAAAGATGCGCCCAATCGAAATTCTTCCCCTTGTCCTCCCTCTCCATTTGAAGGAGCAGTTTAAGTGCAAGAGCAATGTGTTTTTTTTAATCCGACCCTCCAAACAGAGGGCTATAAAGTTCTCCTGCGTCGCGCTGACAAGCGCTTTCCTTCATGTGAGCGCTTCTGAAACACAGAAGTTTACATTTAAATGTGAGTAGCGGCTTTTTGTTGTGGGATTACCTTTTTAAAGTAATAAAACCGTTGATGTTATGTATATTCAATCGCTGAAAGCAGCACACTAAAGCTAGTGGACTGGCGGTTATTGATGACGTCATCGAACGAAAGTGACATCCGAAATATGAGACACAAGTTTTTCATAGCTCTCAATTTGGAGGGTCAAATGAAGAGGAAGGGAGAAGAGAAGAATTCGGATAAGGCCATAGTATCTTTTAATTTGGACATCACTCCCACTCGATGACATCATCAATAGCCATCGGTCAGCTAAATTAGCACGGAAATGCCAGCGCTCGGAAAACACATAACAACATTGGTTTTATAACTTTAAAAAGTAATGCTAAAACAAAAAGTCATTACTTACATATAAATGTGAACTTTTCTGTTTTAGAACAGTGTAGTCCCCGACCTTTTTCAGGCCACGGACAGGTCCCAATGGGGCGGAAGTTAGCATCATTAAGCTTCTGGTTTCTGAAAAAAAAAAAAAAAAAAATCAAAATAAAGTGCTACTACTGGAAATTTTGTTTAAAAAAGGTCTAAAAATAACAGTAGATTCTAGATTTAGACAGAAATACATGCTACATGAAAACAACGAAACAATCCCGGTTTTGTCGGTAAACAACAACTCAAAGGTTCTTTTTAAGTTTCTTCACTGGGTTTTTTCTTCCTGAATAAACCGTCCAAATATGTTTTATTCTTTGGCTTTTCTTATTTGTTTTAAGGCTACAAGCTCCAATTAGCTATGCAGGTAGCCGTTTTAAGTCACGTGACCAACACGGATGTTACTGTTTTTCAAACTAAAGCTCTGTTCAGATTCAGTAAATAAACTAAACAGAAATCATTTAAGTTAGCGTATTTAGTTTTTTTTTTTTTTTTTCTGTCTGCAGTTCACTACCAAGTGACCCCCGGACTGTTGTCGGCCCACAGCCCAAGGGTTGGGGACAACTGCTTTAGATCAGACCTACATGAAGAAATACATTTTTCCTTGAACACCTTTGTGGGGGAGGGATACAGAGCCCTCTAAAGACAGTTCCACCCTATCCCTTCAAAAAACTATTTCAGACACCCCTACCCCTCCAAATGCCCTAATAGTTGTAGGGGCAGGTATAAGCCGGGGGATTAGGGGAAGAATTTGAATTCAACCAAAGACTCTAAAAATGGGACCCAATGCTTTCCTGCTTGACACTCAGCATTAAAAGGTTGATTTCAGCTTCAGTTCCAGGGCGCGGCTGTGTCTGCAGCTCACCCCTCCCCCAGGAGATGGGTCAAATACGGAGAACAAACTTCACACATCCAGGTGCTTGACAGCTAATGGGGCTTTAAACAAGTTTTGAACGATTGTGAAGCAGGCGGAGCAGCGTCACATAACTCCGTTCAGAGCCTGGCCTTGGCCTGCAGTTGAAACCTGTTGCGTAGGATAAGAAAGGGAACCGGCGAAATGACAGGACCGAGGAGAGTTTCTGTGGCTTGGATTGGATTGCACTACCCTGAAACTCAAGCCCGTGCGGTAACAGGGTACAGCCACTTAAGATGGCAAGATAACCTCGATGATGGACAGTTTAATTTTTTATTTAATATTATCAACAAGTTGTACTTTGAAGATAATGAAAAGCATTCAGTCAACTCAAATCCCCCCAAAATATACCATACTTAAATCATAGAGATAACTTGTCTGGTTCTATTTAATGTTTCCTTCTAAGGTAACCCTTAACACCACACATGACATAAATGCGATCCTGTAACTCCTAATAATGTGTTAATTATAGGCTCCAACAACTGATAACATGTGTGCTTTGCATGTTAACAAAACCCCCATACTCCATTAAGCATTTCATCATACTCTGCTATAGACCTATGTGTGTAGATTAGAGGACCACATTCAACGATGGAAAAAAAAAAGAGGGATGACGGCTGCCCAACGTCTAGCTGATCTCACTTTATAGCCGACTACTGAAGCGCTGTAAACGCGCACATGCCCAAATCCCTCGCTGTTTTCCATCACACCGCTGTGTAGTGGCTATGTTAAATGTAGGTGGTAAGCTCATATATCTAATTATACAATAGCCAAACATTTTTTGTTAATGAAATGGAAGGAGTGTAATTGAAAACTTCAGCATAATTATTGCTTGGCGAGTGGCGTGCTTCGGAAAATTGCAAGTGTAGAAAGACGCCTTGGTACTTATGAATCGAGACATTTCAAAAATGTCTACAGAGGGGCATGCGTGCCACATTTTCATCATTATTATCATAAACAGGAAGAAATGAGCAGCACTTAAAGTGTAAAGATATCCAGTAGGATTGTGGTATTTCTACAGACTTTAAAAGGTAAGAATGTGAGTGACGCAGTGGATCACCTCATAGGTCCCTCTTGAAAGAAACCAGACACATAAAGCCAGGTCAGGGAGGCTTGGCAGTCCTGCTAACAATGTTTGTCACATCTGCCCTCTTTCCATCTCAAGCTCAAATGAAAGAAGTCAGAGAAATATGGGATTACCATGAGTTATTTATGATGCTGAAACCCAAGAAGCCCCTTTATGAAATCATCTCTGCTGATTGGGAAGTTTTTCCTTCACTACACATCATCTAATATGATTTCAAATGGGTTAAACGTCAAACACGAAGGCCTGAAGTATCAGTAATTTTGCACAGGTTTAGTCAAAATAAAGATCTTTATCAACGTTGTGCTGATTGACGTGAGCGGAGTGTTGTGAAATAGATACCGTGGCTGTCATAGTCATTATGGATTTCATTTTAGAGATACTGGAAGTAGGAGGTTTGAACGCAGACCTCACACTCCAGAGTTTTTTATTTGAGAAAAACAGCAGATAATAAGGAAAAAGTCAAAAAGTTTGTAACTCCTGTCTCTGTTTATGCATTTGTGGGTGTATATACACCAATTTATAAAGCTGTAGTTACCATTTAAGTGACACAATTGTACGTCTTACTGAGTATTTTATCGCAGACCGAGATCTAAAGAATGTCCCAGCAGTAGCAAGTACAACTGCTCAAAGGAAAACCTACACCTGGAAGAGAAATACACAAGGACATAATCAATGGCAGTTCATAGTTAATGAACTTTCTGACCTTTAGGAAAATGTACACTGCTTAACCAGATTCAGAGTATTTAATAATTCAGGCCGAGAGTAAAAGAGCTGCTTCGAGGAGCATCCTTCACCAGGTATCGTCAAGAATATCACTCCAACCAAAGGGAAGGCTAGAGATTTCATCATATTTAAGAGGCAATTAAAACATGTAATCAAGCAAAACAAGTAAAAAACATTAGCCCCAATTAGACTTTTTTTAAAGGCAGAAATGAATCTTTTGCAACAGACTAATGGAAAAATCTATTTAGAAGTCCCTAAATGAAAATCCAGAAGCTTTAATTGCTTGCTCACTATGGCCGTGCAGATGGAGTTCACTGATGAGAACTGACGTTCAGACATGGAAGAAAGTATGATGGCCAAGTCGGAGCGTGGAGTGAAGAGAAGACGCTGCAGTAGCTTGAGCTGCCATTGAGAGCTTCTGAATGGGAGATCGTGGGTGCATTATTGATGAGTTTCAGTTTGAGTTTCAGCTCTAGAGGAAACGATAAGATGTAATGCAATGGTCTACTGTGATCACGGACAGCTCTGTCCTGCATACTGTGTTGCAGGCTACTAAGGTGCCATCACTTGGTATCATTTGAAAAGTTATTTAGATTAAAAAAGTGAACAAACGGCTTTTAGAGGCCTAGTCCAGGGATATTTTTACCAGTGGCATTGCATTTCTGAATATTTATATATTCAAATGGTTGGGAATCAGGAGCCGTTGAAAAAATGTTGTCGGAAAAAGCCTGTGGCAGTGAGGTGACGCTTCAATCTCCAGCTTGCCACAACTTCCGTTCCATTCTTCCGCCTGGACGCGGAAGAGCTGTCGACGCGGCTCAGAACGGAGGTTGCTTTCATTCAGAGCCTTTGTTAATCAATGGTGTATTTCACACCAGACTCGAAGCGCCGCAGTTGACCTGTGATGGTTTTGGTATCTGGTCAAATTTTTTTTTGTGAGCCTTGATTGATCCGCATCTGTTCTGGCAGGACATTACGCCTACGACACGCAAGACAATCTGGTCAATTTTCAAAACATAACCAATTTTTCACAGTAAAACACTACTATACAATCTCCAGCTAGCCACAACTTCTGCTCCATTCTGACGCCTGGTTTACACCAGACTCGAAAGCACTGTCAAAGTGACGCGGAACGAAGGTCGCTTCCATTCGGCGCCCTTGTTAACCGATGGTGTAGTTCACATCAGGCGCAAAGCGCCACAGTCGATCCACCGCCGTAAATATGATCATATTTTTGTATCTAAACTGACTGCAACACAACACACAAATAACAAATAGACACAGAGACAGACACTAAAGTACGCAGACACGCAAAGGTCAACGTAGTGGGACGATAACGGAGTAGGGGACTGTGCTCTAAATAACCACAGCTGAGCAGAAGCCTTGACTGTCGTGGAAAATAACTTGTCTGGTGTGAACTGGTGGTTAAGAGGATCCTGCGAGCACTCGGCCCACACACCGTCTCACAGCGCTTCCGTGTCCGTTGTGGACCAGACATGATGCATTCACTTGTATACAAATACATCCGTGTACATCCTTGCTTTTCTCAACTGAGCTGGAATCTGGTTTAAAACTGTACAGCTGGATAGCTCCAATGTTGCTTGTCAACTTTGTTGCACCGGTAATCCCTTACAAAACAATCTATTTCTCAATATATGGAGAATAAATACTTAAAGTATATTTTATATATGAAAGCAATATTTATCTGTATATTGAAGTATATTGAATACACCAACTATTACTGTTTTCTTCTATTGAAATATACCGATCCATATATTGTGATATATAAATATATTAAAAAAATAATTATCTTGCAATATATTTAAAAATATATGGTTAAACAATAGTCATGCTGAGATATATTTCATATTATTGACATTATATCTACACATATTTTCCAGTACATAGCAATAGATTTTTGCTTCATAAGGGATGTTAGGCTGAGGTTCTGAGAGGTTGTAAACAAAGAGGTAATGGGAAGTTGGGGCAGGCTTACTCCGGTCAGAAGTGAATTTCTAATGATTTCCTGCCATACTGCAGAAACTTAGTCCTAAAAGGACACAGGTTTTTAGATCTTGGCTAACATAGCGTACTCATAATTAAAAGACTACTGGGAACGTAGGGTTCCCATGTGGTCTTTTACTACAGGACAAAAAATTGGAAAATAAAAGATTTATATATGTGTCTTATAGTTCCAAATGGATCCTCAACTGAGTCAGAATGCTTTTTCAGTCAGACTTCTTTACATACTGCAGGTGTTTACCCTCAGTGTTATAGCCTTCATCATGCTGGCATAAGCAACCCTAACAATGGAGCAATCTGACTAACTGGCTGTAGTTGCTGAATATGATATGAAACGGAAAAGCACAACCAAGAAGATAATAAAGGGAAATCTGCTTCTCTAACCAATCGGCCCGTTATTGCTGTGCTTACGGTGTTTCCTGAGCCGGCACGTGTAATCAATACCTCCAGGCAATTTTAGCTGCGATCACTTTGGATGGATTATTGCTTGGCAGTAGGGCTTTTCCATTGATCCTCTCATCATGTCAATCACTGACAGTGACAACTCCGAACTCTTCAAATTCCAAACCTCAGCAAGTAGCACTTACAATCAAACCGGGTCAAAAAACAACAGGACTGAAGATGGGTGTTGCAGGATTTGCTGAGACTGGTTTTTGAATTGCACTCTAATGTACTTGGAGGATCAGTTCATTTTGTGTCCTCTGCATCACTCTGTCGTGTGTAGTCTTGCTTCATCTCTTTTTTTTTCTAGAAGTCTAAGCCTCAGTTTGGTAGGATTCTCTGTAAATGTCTTAAAAATGTGAATTGTCTTGTAATTCTACCAAACACTGTGGCTATTTTAAACAGAATTTCTGATTACTGCTGGCTTTAGATCATGAGTTTTAGCCAAAAGTATATTTTCATGTCTGCAGCCAGAACGGGGCAGAAATCTCCCCTGAAGAACAGCAACTGGTTCAAATCAGTGTTGGGAAACTGGGACTGGCAGATGAAACACAGAGAGTTGTAACATCCTCCTTTTCTCTGAGCTGGAGCGGACTAGAAGCATGTAAACGATAGTGTCCGCATGCATATTTTACATCACAGACCAGGTGTAGCGTTTCAGCACTCGCTGAGGAATTGAACAGATTGGCAAAGCGGCATGGCGGGTTACATAAAGACAAGCCAAATGTGGAATGAAATTTGGAACCAAATCTGTTGGAAACATTACACTGATGGTTTGTTTAGATTATTTTTACCAGTTCCTCTTATTGTTGTACATGTCTGCCATGTTGCTGTTCATATGAAACAGTCCGAATGCAGTTCATGAAAGTAAAATTGCTTCTTTACGAGGTTATGTAGATGTGACAGTAACTGAGCAGACAAATCTGCATTAAGATTAGATTACCAAAGACTTAAAGTGACCAAGAAGAGCCGCTTAGAAGTAAAGGATCAGGAAAAATGTGAACTTTGAATTTCGCACTGAATATATCTGACTAACCCCCCAGACCAGCAAATATGGACCTGTTTGCCCTTTAAAGAAACAGTTGCCAAATTTTTGGCTGCAAGCTATATATATAATATATATATATATATATATATATATACATGGATATGGATATATATATATAGGATATTATATATATATATATATATATATATATATATATATATATATATATATATATATATATATATATATATATATATATATATATATATACTATATATATATATATATATATATATATATATATATATATATATATATATATATATATATATATGTGATATAGATAGGTATATGGATATATATATGATATATATATATATATATATATATATATATATATATATATATATTCATTCTCCATTTTGGCAATGATGTCATTGTTTATGCTAGTGTCTTACCAATGTCTGACCAGCAATGAGAACCTGTAACCAGAGATCCTCTACAGACCGGCTGCTGTCGCATCTGCCCTGCAGTTACTCTTCAAATCACATTGGTGCTACAGCACTGGGACTAAGACAGCAGTGCAAATCCAGCATCATTTGGATAAATGTTTTTTAAGAGGAACTAAAGTTTTGGAGGTGTCAGAGATGCTCGCAAGTCACTTTTTACGAGTCCATGTCAAGTCTTCAGTCCTTGATTTCATATATCAGACTATAGTTGGGTCAATTCTCAAGGCTTTGTTAGTAAAAACAATCAATTCTATTTATTCTGTTATCACTAAATGTCAGCATAGTACTTGAACTCAATCAGCACTATCTTTGTTTATTGCTTACGCAACGTAAACAATAACATGAACATGGCATATAGTCCTTTTTGTGTCAAATTTTAGAGAAAAAAAAAGTGTGATAAAAGCAAACAACCATCTTTTGATCTATTTTAAAAGGGTTCCCAGTTGTCTTTTAATCATAGTTATACTGGTTTTAGCCTAAATTAAAAAAGAAAAAACAACCTGCATCGATTTTGAACAGTAGGTGCCAAATCCAGACCTTTAGGGCTGATGTCCACGTTTTCCAGCCAACCTGCCATTGAAGCTCCTTATTGGCTAAACACAACTGATCCAGGTAATCATCTGCACATTAGGCAGGACTTCTGAAAAATCAGCAGGATGCCGGCCCTCGAAGTCTGTCTGTACACCCGAATTTTAGGACATAATTTTTCCCCAGGACTTTTGGTGGGGAGTTAGCCTGCACTCATGTCCCCTCATCCCTTTGTTTACACTCTCTCCTGCTAGCAGCAAACATGGCAAGCAACACTGTAGCTATGCAGTTGCACAGTTTTAAAGCCAGATACCAGGTCAGACGAGGAAAACAAAGACGTAAAATGAATCTATTAGTCTACAAGTGGATGGATCAGAATCGAGCAAAGCAGGGAGCTTTTGGTCCATCCGGGATATTGTTTACGTAACAAATAAAATCTTTTTCAAATTGCACTTTTTTTTTTAATTGCTCCTGATTTAAAAAGATTTTAATAAATACACTGAAATGTAATTTATAGATTGATTTTCTCCATAAATATAAGAAAAATGCTCCAAGAACATGTTAAAAACACCAAAAACAATTATCATTGGAGTGGATCTTCAAGTCTCAAAGCAAGTCAAGTCTTTAAGATTCAGTTTCAAGTACTGACAAATGTAACGTTTGTGCTAGTGATATATAAGTAAATGTGAAATCCAAGCTTTAAATCCAATGCTTTTTCTACTGCAAAATAAAGTGACAAATTAATTCTGTGACCATATAGACATTTTTTAGGCGACTCAGAAAGTGACCAAAAAAATGCATATTTTATTTAAAACATGGTCCAGGGTGGGATACATCTTTAGTCTCAATTTGTACATGCAGGCCACATCTATTCCACTTTTTCGTCACTTATGTGAACAATAATTAATCTTCTGCTGACAGGAAATAGGAACAAGAATAGGAACATTGTTAGTCCCACAATGGAAAAATTACTTTACTGAAAAAGCCACAAAAATGTACAGTAAAATTCCAGAAGAAGCCAAGTACCGCAGACAGCTTTTTCTACATTTAGCCAACTTGTTATGAATCTTCTTGTGAAAATGTAAAATTCTAGCCCAAATTCCACCTTCAGTTAGAAAGTGACGTGAATGTGTGCATTGTTTTGGAAATGCCCAACAATGAAATAATGTGCTTGTTTTAAAATTCCAATCGGTTCACATTAGAACCTTTATTAGAAGTCATATTTGAGCATTGGGATGCAGAGTGGTCGACAAAGATCCCACCTTTTGGAGTTTTTCATAGGGAAAAAAAACAACAGCGCAAATAAGTTGCAGTTAATCTGATTTGCTCCACTCACGCCTACAGCACGACATACTTTAACAAATCACCCAGAAAAGAATCTCTACACAAAAGTGTATATGATTTTGTTGTTGTTTTTTTTTTTTATATATATACTCTCCATTTTTTTGTGTTTTCCTATCTGTGCATCTTTTCCAGATTATGTGAATAAAAATCCCATTCGGGAAAATAGCTTATCATTTGGGAACCTTTGAAAGTGATTTATTATGTTGGTACTTTTATTTCTGTAGAATAGTTTCTTCCATCAATACTGGTTCCTGTTTTCAAAGTTAGGCTCCTTATAAATCACCTTTGTCACTGATAACGCTCAAGATCAGATCTGAGCTACTTTTACTAAAGCAAAACTCAGACGAGTGTATTAAGATGCACATAACAACACTGCAATTACTCCATAGGCTCCATACACCAATAACAGAGTTAGACCAGCCGATTGAAGCAGAAATAAGTCCTTATTTATCATTGCGTAACTCAATTGTAAATCTCCATTTACTCATAATGGCCTCTGATAATGAGGAAGCTCTACTTGGTCATGTGACAGAAGTGGAGCCTAATCATTGGATTGTTACAGTAAGTCATGACAGTTTATTGGCATGGAATTCCATAATGCCGCAGATCAATAGCAACCCAGGAGGCTTTCTACTCAGCTGAATTTGACGTCTTTGAATAAGTGCTGCTGAGAGGAGCAGGCTCTTCGAAGGACTCGATGCCTCGGTGAGGAATGACACATTAACCAAGCGATATTCATACCTTAAAGGAGCCAACTGGAGCAAAGAAGTCTCTGATCACCGAAGAGCCGTGAAAACTTTTAGAGCAAACAAGAGATCCGCATTTGTGAAATAAAAGATACAATCAAGTCCCTGCCCTTCTCACCTCTCCTCACCTGTCCTCGTCCTTTGAGATATCTGTGTTGGGAATAATATAAGTCTTAAGGGAGCGGGTCGTGAGATAAAAGGCCACATCACAATGATGATCTCCATCGATCGGCAACCTTGGGAACACAGAGGAGGTCCGACATTTGTCACGTCGACGCTGAACCCAATAGCTGATCCACAACGTATCCTGATGAATTGGGCCTGTTCACCAAGTTTGTTTAATTGATGACATGTTCTCTTTCAGGTGGACCACCACTATGTTCCATGCATTCATTGATTTTCTTAAAGGACCCCCACCTTTCCCTGCACTTCTTTCCCTCACATTCTGCAGACAACTTAGTGCACTACACATAGTCTGTACCAGCTCTGACCAGCATCATAGACTGTCAAGCTGATTTGGATTTCAAAGGTGATTTCAATGCTTCTCTTTGTTCCTTTAGAAAGAAGCAGCATTAAAACTTTATTTGTTTTTCATAGCCACGGCATTGAGTCATCAGTTATTTTTCCACTTGAGTTACATTCAGGTGTGATTGTGATGGAAACTGCTATGAGGTCAGTGTGATTGATGATGCATGAGCACAATAGCCTCACAATGAAAGGTCACGACAACAGTTGTTTTCATGCTGTTTTTTTATGTTCTCCAAATTTTTTATGGTTTTCATGAAATCTAAGTTTGGGCCAATGGGCCTTAAGCGAAAGCAACAATAACAAGATTTACCAAAAAATAGTGTTGACTTGATTTTTTTTATCTGCAGTATTGTTCACAAAGCAGCTTCACATTCCTTCAACTGGGTATTGAGAGTAAATGCAAGAAAGTAAACAAAAATAGCTTTGAAAGGAAAATAACAGCATCTAACCATCTGTAGGGTTTTTGTGTGACACAGATGCTTAAATGTGATCAAACTTTTTGAAAGTGATAAAAGAAACACGTTTCTAGATCTACTTATTGATCGTAAAAGAGTTATGAAAAAAAACAGGTCACTTGACCCAATAGTTTCCATGGACCCGTTTTGTAGCCTGTAAAGCCTAATTTTTACTAAGCAAGCCGGTCCGGTACGGTAAGGAGTTGTATGGTACGGTCCAGTTAATTCTGGCAAGTCTTTCCACTCAGATAAGCCTCACTTCCGCTGAGCGTTTTTTTTCCATTGTGCATGTGTGGTGTAGACTGCTAGCATCCCGCTAGCTCCCCCAGTATCAAACCGGCGCCAAGGATGGCAAGGAATTTACGCCGTTCCACCGCAGACCAGGCCTTGCTGTTTTCTGCAGGCATTTGCAATTTAGACTCATGACCAAAAGAGTGCACAGGAAATTGCAAAAACTTGAAAGTTTACAAACGCTAGCTTAAACATGCGCTATACTGGTGCTTTCTAATGTCATCATCACCAACCCAGCCTTTCCTTTCCAATTTTCAGTGGAACTATAACCGAGCTATAACCCCGAGAAATATAGTTCAGTACTGATCAATGGGTTCATTT
Organism: Oryzias javanicus; assembly: GCA_003999625.1. NCBI lineage: Eukaryota > Metazoa > Chordata > Actinopteri > Beloniformes > Adrianichthyidae > Oryzias > Oryzias javanicus. The sequence goes on from CM012452.1 coordinate 8,441,729, forward strand.
TACAATGGAAACACTCAAAATACCGTACCATACCAGAACAACCATCCGTAGCCAGTGTGAGTCATCTGCCGTAGCTAGACCGCTCCGACATCCGCACCAGAGCTGGACCGGATGCAGTGTAAGCTCGAGGTAAAGTCCCTCTCCGATTATCTTTAGAGTTTTTTTTCAAAGTGTCCCGGTTGGTCTTTTGGTCAAGATTTTGCCGATTGTAGCCAAAAACCTGCCATTTACAGAAGGGGTCCCCAAATCCGGCTCAACTCCACATTTAGCCCACCCCCTTGTACACTATCAGAGATTCATGATTTTTTTTTTTTTTCCCCCCCATTGGCCATGCGAGCGAGACCTTCAAAGAATGAGGCCTTTTATTCTACTCCTCTGCAGTCTTTGGTCCTATGTGGTTATGCGTGGCTTTCTGGAAAACCTAAAATGTTTGAGTTTAAACGCATCCTGAGATATTTACACTTCATTTGTTAGCCTACAAACTGACCCCGGCCACACACCAAATGAGAAAACAGCTATGTGGCCCTTTGGAGACCCCTGGTTTATAGGACATAGTTTCTACAGAGCAGTAGTAGTTCATTGGAAATTCGCCTCAGATTTGTGGGTGGGACTATTGGCGCTGAGTGAGCCTTATTTAGTTTCCCATCATCCCTTTGTTTATTCCAGGGGTCTGCAACCCTTAACATTTAAAGAGCCAATCAGGTCAATTTCTCACTGATTACATTTCAGTAGGAGCCAAAACGTCTTACTTCATGTGGAGAAAAAAGACACGGATTTGTATTTACTGTTACCATACTGAAGTAACCATAAGTACTTTTAGTACAGTAGTTGAAGTACTTATTGTACTTCAGTCTCAACTATGATAAAGAAAAAAGATTTTTTTAACATGAGTATAACATAATCATAAAGATAATTTTTTTTTTTTAAATAGATAACAGTTTGTAACTTTTGACAAAGGTTCACATCACTTCCTTTCAAAGAAAAAAACCTCCTGAAAGATAAGATCATGTCAAAGAGGCAAATATAACAGTAGGTAGTGTGATGTCGTGAGTGATTTAAGAGGAAAAAAAAACTATGCACAGTTTAATTTATCATTATTTGTAGATCTTAGCTAAAAATCTGGAAATCTAACTAAAATTATAAAGGGGCTATTTAACTGAAACCTATTTTTAGGACCAAATGGCAAATATAAAATATTTGAATTTTGTTCAATGATAGACAATCCGCCTTACATTCCAATCATATTTCAGTGTGAATTAAGTATGAATTGTGGTTTTTGCTTTTTGCGGTTACACAAAAATCTGTCACATTTTTCAACTTTGGTAAATGCGAACCCAAATTGCTTGATAGATTGTAGGAGCATTAGGGGTAATGTAGTCCGGAACTTAAACTGTTTGTAAATGATTTGATTAAAGTTTGACTTGTCCAACAGTTTTATTTTTCTTGCTAAATGCGGTGTATAGTCCCAAAAATTATTTATATTTAAAATTAAAAGCATGTTATGATTCTCAATCAGACAGCCACAAAAGAGGGGCCAAAGAGCCACATTCCAGCCATCAAGGCCAGGTGGGTCCCATACGGATTACAAAATTGTAACAAAATTGAATTGTAATACAACTCATGTTGGCCCACATTTGCTTAAGTGGGCACTCAGTGGGTTGGCTTGCTACGCTAGCCAGCTCCCCAGTGGACATTGGAGCTCACTAAATCGCAGCTCGCTGGCTTGACACAGCAGAGCTCGTTAGCTCAATACACCGGAGCTTGCTAGCTTGACACAGCGAAAAGCTCTACCTTAGAGCTCGCTAACTTGATACAACTGCAGCTATCTCGCTTGACACAGAGAGCTCACTAGCTTGACACAGAGGAGCTCGCTAGCTTGACACAGAGGAGCTCTACCTAGCTTGACACAGAAAGGAGCTCGCTAGCTTGACACAGAGGAGCTCCCTGACACAGAGGGCGCAGGAGCTCGTTAGCTCAACACACCGGAGCTTGCTAGCTTGACACAGCGAAAAGCTCTACCTTAGAGCTCGCTAACTTGATACAACTGAGCTATCTCGCTTGACACAGAGGAGCTCACTAGCTTGACACAGAGGAGCTCGCTAGCTTGACACAGAGGAGCTCACTAGCTTGACACAGAGGAGCTCGCTAGCTTGACACAGAGGAGCTCGCTAGCTTGACACAGAGGAGCTCACTAGCTTGACACAGAGGAGCTCGCTAGCTTGATACAGCGGAGCTCGCTAGCTTGATACAGCGGACTCAAAACAATGGAGCTTGTTAGCAGGCTACACCATCCACCAGGCATCCAGGCTGGCTTGCGTAGCAAGCCAACTCACTGAGTGCACACCTAAGCTAGTGTGGGCAAACAAAAGTGGGGCCCACTTGGTGTTGCTGGCTGGGATATGGCTCCGGAGCCACAGGTTGACCCTTGGTTTCTACTCTCTCCCACTAGCTTACAGCCCCCCACAACCCTAGCCTAACATTAGCGGTGCAACAAAAATGGTGAGCAATAGTGAATCAATCCAAAATTTGTTTTTTTGCCTGCTCCCGATTCACAACAACTTAATTAAATTCATTTATATTTCTTTATATATGTCCTTCATCTTTTGAAAAAATGCCACAATAACACTTTAAAACCACAGAAATCATCATTTCCATTGGCCTCGTATAAAGCTTATATGAAAACTGACACTTGTTGAAGCAGCCAAGCAGGAAGTTCAGCACTATGCAGGCTGGGTTTAGCCATTAAAGGGAATTCCAGCCAAATGGGGATTTAGAGCTTCCAGTGCAGCATCCCTCCACAGTTCACAAAAAAACACAGATTACTTGAGGAGTGTGATTGTGATCATGCACGTAAAGGACACACCCACTCCTTTCACACACTCTCCACTGAAGAGCTTCAACTTCAAGTGGATGCACATGCTTCAGAGCAGCAAGCAGAGGGTGAGTGAATTTGACAGTGAAATGGGAAAGAGAAAGAATTTGTGGCCTCGTTAAAGGGCTTGCAACCCAAAAAAAATACATAAAGGATTGTGAGAAAAAAGGCACTTCACCAAAGCTATGAGTTCACTTTATTGCTGAGACGTGAAGGTGAAAAAACAATAAAAGCAGCGTCAACAAAGGTGAAAATTTTCTGGGGGAAAAAAAAAGGCACACTTTTGGATTTAAAGCACCTATCTCAGATCCTACAGCCTTGAGAATGGGATTGGATTACTGTCGGTTAGATTTACTCCCAAGGCTCCTCGCCACTACATCATCATAGGGCCCCTTGCCTCTGGATCAATGGGGATATTTACTGCACCTGTTTCAGGGAGACTTTCACAGTGGGAAAGGTATTAAACAAACAGCCGACAGTCCCGTCCTGATGATGGCCTGTCTTTCTGCGCTGTGCCATGCCCAGATGTCACACATATCTGCTTCAAACAGGTAAAGCACAAACCCGAGTCAAGTGCAGATAAAATCAGAAAAGCTGAAAAAAAAAAGAGACTGCCACATTTCCCAAAAGAAAGGAAAAGTGTAACGGGAAGGCATGCTATGTTTACTTAAACAATTAGCCTTGTAACTTACTCTAAAATAATCCTCGTTAAAATCTCCCTGAACGGACAGCTCAAATACCGCTTTGTCTGCACTGCGCTGGTTTCCATTAAAGGTTCTTTAACAGTAAAATGAAACTGCATGCACTTCAGGTGTTGGGCATTCCATTATATTGTGTTACCTAATGGAAAAAATAATAAAATTGCAAAAATGAGTCTGAAAAGCTTTTGTTTTTCTGTGGAAACAACACAGTGTCATGGTTTTTAGCCTTATGTAACCCCATGCTAGGCAGGAAGAGCATCACGACTGCGGTGAGGCAGGCCTCCCTGCGCTAAGCACTTTCACCAGCAACAGCCGATTGGATTATATTCTAAATTTGCGAAGAATCCCCATTTAGAGTCTCAGACAACAGTCTTCACATGCATGTATCCTCGCCGTCTGCAAAATCTTTTGCTAAATGCGAGCGCATGGGTGAAAGCATGACTGGAATTTATGTTGTTTCCACTCAAATATGAGCAAAATGAGCCGTTCACAGAGGAAAACAGTCCGTATGAAATTTCTTCATTATCACCGAGCGGGCCTGGCTATCAGCTGACAGCTCAGTGTCAAACAATGGGCTTAGAAACGGCAGCATGCATTACAGGATCAGCACGACGGAGCTCCTGAGGGCAAAGTTAACTCCCGTCCATCAACGGGAACACTAATATGTGTATAAAAAAGGAAGGGGAAAAAATAACATAAAAATAAATGCTTGTGGCTTCGTGGTGAAAGCTGATGTAAGCTGGACTTCAGTGGAGCACTCATCGCTTCGCTGAGTTTACTTCCTGCTGGATTTGCAGAATCATGCAGGCTTTTCCTGCATTCAAATATTGCATTCTTTTTCTGTCTTTTTATTGTTTTCTTTGCAACTTTTATGCTTCAAATCCCACATTATGTCATAAAACTTGTAAAGTTTTATCAGAAGATGTGTGTGATCTCAGAGAAAAATTGATTTTTGAAAGATGAGTGAGTGCGCCGGTAGTTTTCTTTTCTGGCAAAAAGAGGAATTTCTTGTCTTGAAATAGTAAAAATGAGTTCAAAGGCTTTGTAATCTCACTTCATATTGAGAGGAATTCAATAATTAGTTTACTTTAGTCAGATTTGCCAGCTCATTTGCCACAGATAAGCATTAAAACACTCTTTTGTTCTTCATGATTAAATCTAGGCTTGACTTTCATCCTGCACCTGATGCGGCTGCACGGTGCTCACAACAGGGAGAATCTTTTTTCTTCTCGATCTCTACCATTTTTTTTTTTTTTTTTTTTTTTTTTAGGAAAACGAGAGGACATGGGTTTGTGGGGGTGTGAGCTTGTGCAGAGGAGTGTGCATGTTTGCACATATGCTGACCATGTGTCTTGCACCAGGAGTGCTGAGATGAGACTGCCGTCAGTTAAACACTCACATTCTCACACACGCATGCAGATTCCCACACAAAAGACACACAAGCCAGACTCAGACGCGCTGTAGTCGCAGCACACCTAGTTCAGTGCCGGACCGTTCTACAGCAGCATCGGAGGGCATTTTACAGAGTAAACTCTTTTAACACGCTCCTGGAAACTAAGGATTTGGATATTTACATGTTTTCCACAGTTCTGCGTTGTACTGACATCACAAGGAATGTTTTATTCTTCAACACCATGCATGTTACACTGCATGTTTTTTTACATGCAGTTAGAATTTGTAAAATCATTATATCTTTTATGGGTTTTTTTTCTAAAGCTGAACCAAACTTTAAACTGTTTATTTTACAAAAAAAGGAAAATAAATCTATACAGTTGCAGAATCATTTTAATATATAATCAACTGTAATGTTACCAAACTGCTGTATATTTATCTTTTTATTCTGTCCAATAAATAGATTTTTGTTTAAAAGAAGCATAACGAAAAAAAATATATTTTTTAAATCTTTCCAACAACTAGTTTTTAAATTGTTTATCTCTGTTAATGGTTGAAATTAAAAATCTCACTGTAGAAAAAAAGAATAAAAACAGAATTATTTATTTTACAAATGATACTTGAAATTTTTCTCTATGTGAAATATGTTTAGAGTTTAGTATTTTCATTATGATTATTATTTTATTTTAAAGAACACAGGTTGAAAGCAGCAGACTTTTAAATTTTTGGTTAAACAAAAATTCAAAAACCTCAAAAACAAAATACCAAACATGAATCCTTTGTATAAAATATAGGAATAGTGAGATTTTTTTTTAAAAGAGAAATTTTATTCAGCTTTTGTTTCTCAGTGCTTTTACATCTTTACTTATTTATTTTTTAATAAAAGCAGTTTTGTATTTTACTGTTATACTTTCACCACTTATAATCAGAAATTGAAATGTACCTGTAGAAATTTCAAATAAAATGAATATGATTTTATTTTTTTTATTTTATTTTGGAGCAGAGAAAGGAGAACGAACGTTATATTTTGATTATTAATTATGAACCTGTCGTGTTTTGTGCTTCGGCAAACACCGTGATGAAATATTTCTGATCTATAATGTGCTTAAAACGTTGCCACAAATGAATCCAACCAGAGGTTGACAGAGGAAGAGGGAAAAGGCGATAAGAAGGTCATACAAACACACAGCTGTTTTCTTTTTTTATTCGAGAAGGTTTTGATTGAGTGATGGGTTCGCACTCTGATGAGTAGCACATACGCAGAGACAGAGAACCACCTCTGTCAGCGGGAGGGAGGAGAGGGATGCTGGAAACAATGAGAACAGCACGTGATAGATAGCTCAGTCAAAAGGTTAACGGCAACTCACAGACAAAACGCCTTGTTTTTAAAAAGTGCATTCACAAACATGACAAGTACTCTCAACTCATGGTACCTATTTTTATGTGATACAAAATATGCATACCTGTTTTAGGTTTGTCTGTACTTCTATACATAGATATTTCTTCAAAAGTTTCAGTTCTTTGTTTTTCTTTTTACAAAGGTTAAAAGCAGGGTTGTGGTCATAGCAGCTTTGGACATCTCTTGCCTCTCTATCAGATCATGAGATACACGCAGTCCCAACAGATATCCAAATAAAACCTACAGTTTTTTCTCTGCTGTTCAACTCAAATGACATATTGTCTTTACCGACAAAGATCTTTGAAGCCTGCTGTTTAGAAAAACAAAGAATCCATAAAATGCTTGGGCCATTAAATATATTTTTGTATACCCGCTTTTTTTGTCAATATCATAAATACTAAAGACACAGGACAACATTATAAGACAATGCTGAGAGACTAAATGTAAAGATTAAAATAGTTCAAACATCATTTTTTCAAGTTTTCTAGTTCATGAGAAAAAAAAAAATATATCAGGCGAGCACAGAAACACCAGAGTTCAGTTTCTTTTTTTCAGTCTCTCTCCACTCATCAACTGAGTTGTGGGGTGGGGGGGAAGGGGGGTAGACTGTCTTTGAGCAAAACTGCCCTTTTGTGTTGCAGTCCTGCACTGATAAGACACGTGTCCATCATCACCGAGACGCTAAGGTCCCGGCGTTTAAAACGAATTCATAAAAGCAGTCAAACATACCAATAAAAACCAAGAAGTACCATGCAAATCTTGCAAGACGACATTTTTTTTAAACAAGAGACAAACTTTTGCGTGGGTGAAATATCAAGTGAGGAGGGAACGGGTGGAAGGCAAATACTTCTAACCAATACTAAATATTATATTTCCAAAACAAAAGAAAATTCTTTTAATCTGTACATTTAGTTCACGTAAGTTCAAAGTGGATCAGCAGTTTCGCTCTCCGCACTGTTCGTCTTTGCCGCCTGCCTACCTTGGAGTCCTATAGAAAAGTCTTTAATTGATCCCAATCTCTTTATTCTCCTCCAAATATCTAGAGAAAGGACGAGTGGCTGCAACCTCCAGACTAGTCTTCTCCATACTGGTCATTGGAGGGCTGCTGCCTGTGTGCACACGGTCCATTCCTCCCGGCAAAGCTCCCAATGAAGTGATTCCTGCACCGCCGAGGCTGACGGGCAGCTGGCTGATGCCTCCGTTCTGGATCACAGAGATCTCATTGTTCTTCATAGCCAGGCCGTTGGTGATGGCAGCTGCGTACTGGTTCCAGAAGCCCGGGTCGACGTTCATGGCTCGGGCCGCCAAGTCTTTCTGAAACATCTCGCTGAATTTCATGGCGTCTCCGCCCAGAAGAGCCATGGGGTTCTCCACAGACAGGCGCCGACCCCTGCGGGCTGGGGCGTTGTTCCACATATGCGTTCCCATGTGAACCTGAAAGTTACAACATAAAAAAATGCAAACATCAGGATCTGGTCATTTTTATTCGATTCTACTTTGCGTCCCTACTTTGAAAATGTTAAAACCTAAAAATCGAGTATGTAGTATCTAGATTAATAAATGTACATATCCGTGATAGTAGTTGATAGTAAAAGTTTAATGGCAACAGTAATATTTAGGGTTTCTGCACAAACATCTTCAAAATAAAACCAAACTTGAGACTAATTATGTAAAATACTTTATTCTTATATTTTTATTTAAAAGATGACTTGTTATCCAAGTTAAGAAATCTCCGCATAAAGTCCAGAATGACCTGATTAAGTTGAATTTTACCTTTAGATTGCCCTTTGTGGTGAACGCCCGTCCACAAATGGAGCAGGCAAAAGGTTTCTCCCCTGTATGTGTGCGTTCATGGATTTGCAGAGCACTGGCTGACGAGAAGTTCTTCCCACACGATTGGCAGTTGTGCTGCTTTGGGGTGCGACGGGGCGGTGGGGGCGCCAACATGGGGTTGATACTGGGGCTCATGGTGGTAGTGGGTGCAACAGCTGGAACCTGAATGCCCAGGTGATGGTTGTCACTCAAGGATTTGCCGTGTCCGTTCATTTCCATTTTGATCATGTTTGATGCGGTGCTGGCCAAATTGGGAGCACTTAGCCCTGGAAACAGAAAAATAATGTTAAATTAGTGCTACAGCGTTAATCTTAATAATAATAGAATAAACCGTCTAGAAATGTTCATATCTTTTACATATATATATATATGTGTGTGTGTATTTTAATATTATTTATGCATATATACAGGTATAGTGGTCATATATATATATGTATATATATGTATATATATATATACATACATATATAAATATATATATATATATATACATACATACATATATATATATATATACATACATACATATATACATATATATATATATATATATATATACATATATATATATATATATATATATATATATATATATATATATATACATATATATATGTACATACATATATATATGCATATTTTAATATTTATATGTATATTAATACATATATATGTCATATATATTGTGTGTGTGTGTATATGTATATATCATACATATACATCATATATATATATGTATTATATATATATATATATATATATGTATATATATATATATATATATACAATACATATATGATATATACATATATACATATCATGTAAATGATTCCTGTTTATATTTTATCATATGTCTCTATGCTTTCACCATTTTAATCAATTTCATTGCACATTGACAGAATGGACTTTACATTAGGCAAATGTAGGAAATCGCTTGGGGCCCAAACTTACACTTAAAAAAATGCCCAAAATAATTATTTTTCAACTCTGTCAATGAAAAACCCAAATGCCTGAAATTAATTGTTCATGTGAGTGTTTTGTCCTCCCTCTTCCCTGTGTAGCAATAGACTATTCCATCAACAGCAACATAGATAGATATTAAATACCTTTTTGGTAACATTTAAATGTGCTTATGCTTTTTAAATTCACATGTATTCATATTTAAATTCTTGACATTGACGATGCCAGAAAGAGCACTAGTAAAGACGTTATTTTGTCTTTATGTTTGTTTTAAAAAAAAAAAAAGATCAATACAACCATTTCATATGGCCCCCATGTTATTGTTCACCTGCGGCGCCCAAACTACTAGGTCTGCCACTGCTTCCAGCAGTAGAGAGATCCATGATGCGCTTGTGGCGAAGAGGATAAACACATCTTCACGTGGGTGTGCTATGAAGCATTGAAGTTTAAATTTAAATGTATGTGATGACTTTTTTTTAAACTTATGTTATGTATTTTCTAAACGCTGGCAGCTACGCACTAACGTAGATGACCGGTCACTGTTAATGAGATCATCAAGCAGAAGTGACCTCTGAATTGGAAGACTAATTTTTCCATATTTCTCCGCTCAGAGGGATAACTGTAGTGATCGGGAGAATCCGTAAGAATAGGGAAGCGATTTGGATTCAGTCATACTGTCATTTTGGAATTCATGTATGCATCTTGTTTTGTTATTGGTTACACCCACCTCGGTCTCTGTTTAGAAACAGCATGTTGAAGTGGCTCTCCTCCTTGATGTAATGCCTGCTGGGTTGAGTGGCAGTCAGGTCAAGGGCCCCGGTGCCTTCAACTGCAGAAAGTGGAGATGGGGTCTCGGATTTTTCCGACTTTACTGTTGTCAAGCCAGCTGTATTATTCTCCTGGCCCTCCTCTACTGTCATGCTAGTGCTGTTATTATTATTGAGTGCAGCGGGGGACTTGGATCGCTGACTCTCAGAGTGACTGTGAGCTGGGGACAAATGCTGCATGGAGCCAGAGGACTCAGACAAAGCCGGGCTCCCCAAGCTCTGACCTTCAGCATCCCCCACAGCAGACAGGGAATCGGTGGTGAAGCAGTCAGCCTCCCCTCCAAAGCTGCTGCCGTTCTGAACAGGCTTCTGACTGAACGAATGAGTCATGTTTGCTGTCGAGTCAATCATTTTCATCTGGTTCTCCATCGCAGCGATGCTGGAGATCATGGAGGTCGGCGGGGAGCTCCCGGGTGAATATGGTTTAGATGGGTCTAATTCACCCTCCTTTAGGTCAGGTTCATCGTCCATGGCCTGCTCCATCTCGTCCAGGAGGTCGTCATCATAGCTGCTCATTGCATCTAAGCTCTTCTCGTCAAAAGACAGATCTGTTTCCATCTCCTGCAGACTTTCGGGGAGAGGGGTGTTGGGAATCTGCCCACCCATGTGCATGCGGATGTGCTGCTGCAGCACAACAGCATTCGTGAACTTTTTCTGACATATGGGGCAGGAGTGTTGCACTCGTAAGGGGGGTTTGGACCTGTGCACTCCAAAGTGTGTTTTCAGATTTCCCTTTGTGGTGAATGCCCGTCCGCATATTTTGCACTTGAATGGCCTCTCACCAGTATGGATACGGTAGTGCATCTTCAGAGCACTCTGGCAGCTCAGAACGCGGTGGCAGATTACACACTGATTCGGGTCAGTCATCTTTTTGTCAATGTTCTCAACAAGCTGCTGCAACTTTGACGTCTCTGAGGTTTGCATAGAGTCTAGAAGGCCTCCAAAGGGAAACTTAGCCTTAAACTGGTCGGAAAGCATTGGAAGGACTGGATGGGAGACGGCGTTCGATGCTGAGCTGGGGCTGCTGATGGGCTCAGCAACTAGTCCACTGCCTGAGGATGTTGTTGAGGTGTTAGTTGTGGAAAGAAGTACTTGAGTTACTGTAGTGGTGGTGGTTGTGTTCTCGCCTGGCCTTGCAGAGTAATTTGGGGACAACAGAATCCCTTCAGGTTTTAGGAGTGGAGGCGCATCACTCCCGACGTTGGGGTTTGGGGATGGTGAAGTGGTCGCCCTGGTGGAATCGGTGGCTACATTTGGGGATAAAGATGCACATTCACTGGAGGGTGGAGAAGGCCTCTGAGGGGACCTGCTGAGTGGAGTGAGGCTTGGCGACTCAGCAAAACCTCCAATCATGCTTGGTAGAGTTGGAGGTAGCTGTAGTGCAACAGAGGTGGGAACAGTGGGGAGCACAGGTTTACTGTCAAGCCATGTGGTCACGGGTTTTTCTGGAGGCAATGACATGCCGTACGGAATGCCTGAGCTTGTGGGCACATTGTCCAGGTACTCTGGCACCGGGTAAGGATTCATCTGAATGTGCGGGTACTTTTCTTTGTGTCTCTGGAAGTGTACTTTCAGATTCCCCTTGGTGGAGAAACGATTGCCGCATATGTTGCATTTGTAGGGTCTCTCTCCAGTGTGGGAACGCAGGTGAATCTGCAGGGCGCTGTCACTGCCAAACACCTTGGCACAGAACCTGCACTTATGCTTAAAGAAAGGGTCCTCCGAGCTGGGCTTGGTGTCAAACACCGACACATTGGGGGGCTTCCCCTTGCGGTGCTTCATCAGAGCAGAAAGAGGGTCGAGTGCATTGGCGGTGGCTGCAATACTGGCCAGTGGATTGGGGAAAATGACGGTGCTTGAGGAACTGTGAGGTATAAGTGGTAGACTGGAGGCAGAGCTCAGGAGGCTGCCGTGACTGAGGGTTGGAGGGGTGGTGGAGTTTCTGGGAGGAGCCGAGCTGCTGCTAATGCCACCGCCTCCTGCTATACTGATACTAGAACTGGTATTATTTGTGACTGAAGACGAGCAAGTCGGGTGTAGAGACGACAGTCCAGTACCAGGCGGAGGGGGGAACACGGAACTATTTGTGGAAGAGTTTGAAACTGAAGAGTTGGACTGCTGAGAGCCACTTTGTGGGGTTTGAGGGACAGACCTTTCTAAAGCTGAAGTCATGGCAGATGGGCCTTGGCCCGTAAGAGTGGCTGGCAACCTGACAGGCAGCTGATGGACGGGAGGGGTGACGAAGTTATGCAGTGGAAGCTGGCCAGCAACAGTAGGAACACATGAAGATGAAGGCCCCTGGTTTCCAACAACATTACTGTGATGGTGAGAAAGATTGGGCGGTGGAGCAGACTGTCTGTTCATGAGAGCCACCTGACTACGGATCTGTTCTATGAGCTGAAGTTGGTGAATCTGCTGCTGCTGGAGAGCCATAAGCTGGTCCAGGATCATTGGAATAGCCATGGTAGAAATCCCGTTCCCCGCTGCTGCTCTCACACTCTGGGAAAACTGGGCAACTGCAACCCGAGTGCCATGCAGAGTCTCCAAGGTAACGTTGGTGCTTGGCATGGTGTAGCTTGTAACGACGGAGGGGACAATGTCATTGAGCTGAGGTAGGGAGCCAGTAGGCTCAGGAGATGTTATGTCTCTTTCTTCAGAATCCATATTTTTTTCAGGAGAAAGCTCAACCTCCATCTGCTCGTCTTCCTTTTCCAGCATGTTGACTCTATTCAAGGTCGCTATATCTGGGATGTCATCACAGTCCCCAACAGGACTGTGGCTTCCTTCCCTGGGGTCCTCGCTGTCATCTTGCTCGCTGGGGCAGCTGGGTAACGGGGAGGGCTCAGACGGGTACTCCTGGGAGGGGTTCAGTGCGTCATCATTCTCGTTCACAATCAGCACCAGGGGGTTCTTGGTGCAGCTCTTTAAATGTTCACAGAAGTCTGACCACTTGAAGAACTCAGCACAGCACTTTTCACAAACATGGGTCTCTTCGCTGCCGCTGCGGCTCTCATTCCCGCTGTCAGCGTCATCCAGCACATCACCTGGGGCTGCAGACAGCGGAAAATAATAGGAATAGGGAAGGGAGGGGGGTGAGAAAAGAATTAATGAATAAATAATCAATAATGAATCCACACATATTTTACAGAGCAGTGCAGCAAAGGTTTAACCTTTGCTTTTTTTTCCCCACTTTTAACATAACCAAAATCAATAAACTTTTTATTTATTTATTTGTGTTTTTAACTCTGAACAAATTGCCCCAGTTCACCAATTCTCAAGACCCAGATTTGTGCATTCACACTCTCTCCATTGAAACAGCTAATAATTTTCTTTGTGCAATCCATCAAATTATGAGGGCCTATCAATTGTGGATACTGCCGCTTAATGAAATTCCATAGAAGCCATTGATTTCCAATATTTCATACAATTCACAGCTGCCTCATCTGTTGGGTACAAATCAGGCTTTGATGGCCCCATTAGGATTCCCCTCTGCTATCAAGCTCAGTCATTTCCACCTGAATTTCAGATGCCTAGATCTTTTCTTTTACAATTTAAAAAGGGGATATTTTGGCCGGTCTCAAATCTTTATCCCCAGAAAAAAAGATACATCTTGTATCACTTTTTTTTAGAATAATATACATTACAGTAATAATAAATCTGTACAAGCAAAGAGTTTTCCTGATCGAAAAAAGTAAATCGTCAAACATTTTCTTACAGTTAAGAAATAATCTGTTACTTTCTCTCTGACATAAGCGTCTACAAATAACATACTTGTGCCATGGCACCGAGGTCTCTGATTAGTTACACATGTTTAATCACAGTTATACAAAGCCACTTCCTCTTCCACGTGCAACAAACTGGCACGAGTTTGCACCCGATGGAAAGCATATCAACATCACCTCCCAAGTTCATTTAGTTTTCCTGTCTGTGTTTCTATAAACTCTTTTCTGTACTAGTTAGAGGTTAACTTATGTTCTTCCGATCACATCCGAAGATGCAATAAAAATAACTTGATGTTTGTTTGTTTTTTTTCATAAAAGTGCAAAAATGTAATTTTATTGCATTTTCTGATTGTTCAACCAAAAAATAAATACAAATAAATTAACATAAATAAAAGTCCGGTCTAATAATAATAATTGCTGAATAAAAATTTAAAGGGACACTCACTTTTACGTTTATATATAATAGGAAGCTTTTTTTCTCCATAATTACTGGGTCTAAAATCCCCAAACAGGCGTGATTTATATTAAAATGATTGAACTTTGCATCCTGCCCGTCTGTCCAGCAGCTCCAGTCCTGCGGTGCTCTGAGAGATTCCCGCAGTGCGCTCGCTGAATTGAAAATGAAGCGAGTCAAGCACACATTTGTGCCAATTACAGTGACTCATTATTAAAAGAAATTCATCAGCGCTCCTGTAATCTGTGGCCAAAAGCAGGGGAAGGTGGGTGCAACTGCTATCATGGTCTGGTGACTGTGAATTAATTCAGTATCAACACAACGGTTTGGTACAGCCATGGTGCTCTCATCCCCACTGGGTGCTAGAGCTAACAGAGCGGGGTATTATTTTACCTAATCATGTGTGTAGCCAGGTTAAATCAAACACCTCTGATTGAGCAATTACAGCAAGAAAAAAAAAAGTAAAATTTACATTCACTTGTTTGGCATTTACTTTTCATCCATATTTGTGGTATTTCCTAAAAAATAATCTCCAGATCTTTAAGAATTATAAAATGTGGCTAAAATTGAAACAATTTAAAAAAAAAAATAGAAAAAAGACAGAAATCAAGCAGTTAAAGAAAAAGCTGGAGCTTTGGAACGTCAGCGACACATGACAGGAGGCTGAAAATCTCCTTAGCTCAGCAGAGGAGAGCAGAACTCATTTCCATAATTGAGGGTTGAAAGGTCAACACAAATGAGTAGGCATTGTGTTGAGCTGATTAGTTATTAGAATGGTATTACTGTCAATCTCTTTCATTCATTCATACAATTACAAGTGCTGGCCTTTGTATACCTCTGACCTCACACACACAAACACACATGTTTTCTGGGAAGGAATTAAGGAAAATAAACAGATTATGAGCACATGTACAAATAAACCCAAAAGAACACGGTTTTGGTTCTAAATAAAAAGTTCCAACTTGCTATTTTAAATTTAGTGAAAAATCAATCAATCAATAAAAAAGAATTTACTAAAGTAGAAATATTTAGATTCTGTTTTTTACAGTGCGAAATCGTTTAAAAAAATCCAAACTTTCCACTTTGTTTTCCTCGTGTTTTCCTTTTTCTCTCTTGTGACACACACTTAAAGCTAATAACACTTTAGCCACACAATGTGAACACTACAACTCATGAATAATTTTTAAAATCAAATAAAATCCATACATTTTCTTAAAATGTTGCAACAATCTCTCTAAGTTAATTACAGCAACGCCAAACACTCCCTAATGAAATATAAAAATGTGCGTGTGTGTGCGTGTGTGTGTGTTTGCCTTGGGGGTGTATTGACTTATTGATTTGACTGATTTTTCAATAGGATGATAAAGGAAAGGGATGAGAGGGGAAAAAAAAATCCAATCTGTTTTTCATTCTTTTAAGAGTTTTCATTTGACCAGATGTGAATCAAAGCGATGACTGACTCATGTCTAATATCAGACCGTTTGTTTCTCCCTTTTCTAAAAAAAAAAAAAAAAAAAAAAAAAAAACCCAAAAGAGTCGGCTGATTGAAAACCAGGAAAAAATAATCTGCAGAATTCTCAATAATTTAGCGTTTTTCTTAATGAATACACACAGATGAAGCCAGTTTGAAGGTGTTGGTGTGTGAGTGTAAAAAAAAAAAAGGTTTTTAATTCTGTGTATTTGATGACGACCTTTCAAAATAAAATCCAGAGTGTGTTGGAGCGGTTTGCGCTCTCACTGTTCTGCTCAGAGGATGATGCATCACTGGAGGGTTTTGCTTAAATCGAGGCAAAGATCAAACCAAGATCTATTTTTTGCTCTTTAATTTAAAATTATTATTATTTACATTTACTTAATAAGGAATAATTCTGCACTGGTTACTTTTATTTTAAATAAATATTTCAATATTATCTAATCCAGACTTCCGTTGAAGCGCAACTTCCCACAGAAATTGTTCTCCTAAATCCTAAAAAAATAAAAGATTGTACAGTTATTTTAAAAGAGCCATTTTACACGCTCTGCTCCTTCATTTCTCCTCATGCCTCATCCTCCTGGAGCTCTGCGTGTGAGCGTGTGTCATCGGCCTGGTCAGCCCTACTGCAGAGTGGTACAGTCATATCTGCGCAGACACAGAGGCCTTTGTCATCGCCTGCAGATGTGCGGCAGCCAAAACATTAACGATTTGTTTGTGTAAGCATTCGCAATACAGTATTCGGTGACGGCACTCTGTCCGGAGGACTGTGCCACCCGTCAAGATGGCTCTCTGGGTCACAAAAGGAGCTTGAAACCAAAGAGGATCTAATTGATGCTCATCCTCTATGTGTGGAAGCTTAATGAGGCTTCATTTGTGCAAATGCAAATGAAGGAATTTTCCAATCAAAAAAGGTGATTTTCAGAATCAAAACAAACCAAGCTGATGACCAAATCTGTAACTCTTATCAGCTCGCTCCGAAATCCTGCAGATCTGGCAGAAAGCCTGATGCTAAAGTGTCCTTCCGTCTCCTGTCCCGCTCTTCCTCTCAATCGGGATCTTCTGTGTTTTTGGTGCCGAGTAGTAATTAAGACACAGCCATATTTAAGGGCCTTCTTGAAGATATCCTAAGCACAACAGTGTGGGTGGTCCTCAGACCTGCACCCAATGGTGAGAGGGGATTTAAACAAAAGGCAAGTAAAGCCCCCAGCAGGGGAAGTGGGCAACTGCCATGTTGTCACTGTAAGCAGGGATGTTTTCACTTTGCTAGAAAAATGTCTGTTATTATTTTTTTGACCACTTAGGGAAAAAAAATGTACTGAATATTTTGACTTAAAGTTGAAATAAAAAGCAAAAAGTTCTGTCTGGATGAATAACAGAAAGGTAAAGTCACTCAGGAAAATGAGCTCGCACACCGACGTGCGCGCCTTCAAAGCCCTGGCAGCGAGTGTGCGGAGGAAGTGGCGCTGAAAAGCCCGTCGCCGGTCACACTTTCTAGGACACGAGCGAGCCGCGCTGCCAAGGTCAGCGGCACGCGCTCTAATTGCACAAAGAGCTTGACATCTAGCGGCAGGATCTGACTGGTCGGGGCTACACAAAGGTTAAGTCAGCAAGCTTCTTTAAAAAAAAAAAAAAAAAAACACTCCCCTCCTCCTCCTCTTTTCCTCATCTTCATAGGGATACACTGCCCCCTCCATGCCCCCTGAGGGCAAGTGTCCGGAAGGCCTTTAAGGGAGGGTGGGGGGGGGCTTGTTGGCACTTGAGTTTTTTCATGTTTTGGCGAACATTCGAGGAGCAGTGTGAGGGTGAAGTGAGAGAAATCAAAGTGGACGAAGACTTCACGGAAGCTTTCGTATGAAAGTCTGTGAAAGTTGATGAGTTGAACGCACAAACTGAACTTCTTATTTGTGAGAATTGGCGCCCGCAGAGAAGCAGACACTAACAGACAGGCATCAGAAGCTCGGATTGTTGAGCTCTCTGTCACTCTTTTTGTTACTTCTTCAGCCCTGAATTGCGTTCTGTGCACAACTGCTTCCATCTTAAGCACAACAGACTGACGGTAAACAGTGTTTTACCTAATGCAGTCCTCTGGTATGTGCATTTTTAGGAGAAAAATGAAGAAATCATTTTAAAGAAATGCACATTTTCTTCCTTTTTCTTGATTATTTCTCCTTTTTTTCACTTATGTAAAAATGTATTTAGAGGACAAACATTGATGCACAGCTAAAGGACGATCCTCTTTCCCTTCATTCCTCAATCCAACAGGAGAGAGACCTGATGGATGCTCTGTAAGAAAAAGACCAGAGAGGAGTCAGGGGGTAATCTGCAACACCCAGGTTACAGGTAAAAGGTTGGTGAAAACTGTGTAAAATAACCAAAAAAAAGGATAAAAACACACAAAGACAGAGTCATCAATCACCCCCCCTCCCCACACACACACACACACACCTCCTTCTATTCACACCAACATTTCAACATGCAAAGACAGCCGCTCCCCAGAGATTACATCACGCATTTCTACCCCAAAGAAGCCACAGAAAGTGTGTGTTTGGAAGTCAACATGAATGAAAGAGAAAAAATTTGGATAAATTATTCAAACTTGCAAGAAAATTATTTTCACATTAAATTTAGATTTATTTAAAAACAAAAAAATAGTGATTTAAAAATCAACTTGTCAAAAAGGGGAAATAAAAACCAAAAAGAAAAATAATATTTTGGATAACATCCTCATTATTTGCATGTCTTTAGATTAATATAGTTTCGTTTTTCTACATTTACACATCAGGAAAAAAAAAGGTTGAATTTTCTACCTTCCTTCAAACCTGACTTCAACTCTCTCGTGGTGTTTTGTGGTGCGAGAGCCTGAATGCAGCTTTAAAGGATAAATAATCCTTCTCTCCATATGGCGAGGACAGGCTCTGTCAAGCGATCTTGTCGACATTGTGAGCAAAAGGGAACAAATCAAGTGTGCCAAATTTATGGGAGGGGGGTAAACAAAAACATTTCCATGACAAAACAGGGACTCGACCTGCAACAGACTCCGCATTTTGTCCCCTCGCCGTGCCAAAGCAGGCGAAGGGAGACAAAGAATCTGAAATTAAAAATTATAATTAGTAATTAAAATTGAAAAAAAGAAAATATTGCGGGATTTAGTTTACTTACTGTCAAAAAGGGAATTTCTCCTATTTTGAGGCGATGTCAAATATTTATCCAACTTATGTGTTTGCGCGTTTGGGTGCGTGGAGCCGTGCGCGCACGCACAAAACAAACAACAAACCCCACTTTATTTTAAAAGCACACTTCCACTGATTTAAAGAAATGATTTAATCGGTGTTTTATTTTCTCAGAGGCCTCTGCGAGAGGCCTTCAACACTAAAGTGTGAACTGTTCCACGTTTGTTCTCCAACGTGCATGCGTGCCATTAATCCTTAAGGTCATCTGTCAGCTAACAGTCCTCAATGATGCACCACATTTTTTTAAAGGTAAAGAAAAGCTGTTTTAATTTAAGAAATGTCACACTTTGGATGTTGTGTTAAATTGAAATAAAATGTATGCATTTAGAATTAATAACAAATATATAGTTTTGATGAATGAAAGCTTAACCAGAGCCGTGGAGGCTGGATGGAGCGCAGCTGATCCACTCACCGTGCTCGGAAATCACCCCGGTTAGAGCGGGATCCTCGTCCGACTTGAGGTGCTGCGGCTTGGCTTGCTTGCGTCGGGACATGCTGCTGGCGTCGGGGGCGGCGAGGCTGCGGGGTTGGCGCTCCGGGATGTGCCTGAGCTGAGCAGAAGCATCAGCGGAGAGCTGGGCACTCAGCGCGCAAAAAAGTTCGCAAAGAGTCTGGAGGCGCACGGAGGTGAGGAGAGGGGGGCGAACCGGGAATTAGCCAGTGCTGCTGCTGCTGCCGCTGCTGTGCGTCGGATTGCGCATGTCGGGATGATAATTATGATAGTGAATAATGCCTGGCGATTAATGGCATCGTGTGAAGGTGGGGAGGATTGGCTGGGGTCCAGCGGACGCGCATTGGATATGGTAATGAGGGACGGACTAAGCAATTAGCCGCTTCACTCTCAGACTTTATCCGTCTCTTTTCTCCTTACCTCCCCCAACAACACACTAAATCTGTTGTTTTGCCCGGTTCACGGGGGGTCTCCGTCCGGCTCCCCTTCCCTTCTCCTTTAATTATGAGCGCCGCTCTTCAAGAGCTCTTCATACAGCATTTCTTTGGCCTTTATCGCGTTTTCTCTCTGCTCACTACCGTCCAGTTCTTGGTTCACCAACTTTTTTTTTTGGACAGTCTGCACCTCCTTCCTCGGGTTTAGTCTTTAGGATGCGGCTGCTCTCGAAAGTTTTCTTTCTCCCCCTCCCCTCCTCTAAGATGAAATATGCCGGGTATCGGGGAAGTTGACGGGATGCGGTGAGTTGTCACCGTTTTCTTCAGCTCCGCGCTCCAAAACTTTTACGCGCGTCTCTTGCTGGAGCAGCAGTTCTGCTCTGGGATAAAAAAAAAAAAATAAAGAAAAAGAAAAACAAGGGGGTGATCAGAAATCAGTTTGGGTCCTGCAGAAAAATAAAAATAAAATTTAAAAAAGTCAGAGGTGGAAGTTCCTCTTGTACTCCTGTCGAGTCTCAGCTCTTATTTGCGCCCTCGGTCGTGCGCTTTTTTTCCCCCCCGAAAGTCTTTCCTTTAGCGCAGATTTGTGATTAAAGCTCCTCTTGTCGGTCAAAAACGCGCTCTTCCCTTCAGGTTTGGATCGCGGGCTCACACCGGAGCCAACTTTCAAACTGTGCAAGGCTCGCAGTGTCGCTGTCTCTCCTTGTCGGGCACGGCTCTGTGTGTGAGGGGTGGGGGGTGGGGGGGCTGCGCTGTGTGTGAGAGTCAGCCCCCAAGCAAGGGCTCAGCCCATTGCTTCCAGCCACCGCTAGGATGTACCACCACGTTACTGTTCAGCGCGCCGTCCTCAGCCTCTCCAGTGTTCCCAGTGAACACCCAGATTTTGACCTCCCCATCCCATCAGTGGCGGCGCGTGATGGATGGATGGATGGATAGATGGATAGACTGCGCGTCATTTGAGTCCGGAGAAAGATTTTATGATGAAACGACTCTCAACAATTTAATCTTTCTTTATGGAGATGCCTATAAAAAGTGACATTGCAGAAAAAAGCGATAAAATCATCACTTTTACGCACGTATTATTTCTGTTTTTTTAATCATGTTCTTTCTTTTTTCAATGATATTCAAATAAACACATATTATTTTTACTTTTAAAAGTCAAGGTTGTATTTTTTAAACTATTTTTTTTATCATAAAAACGTAAATAAAAAAGTGCACTTTATAATGAAATGTGAACTCCAAGTTCCTTTAAACAATTTCCTGTTTTTTTTTTTTTTTTTTTTGGAGGGCTCTGCCCCCTCCTCCCCCCATCTGTTTGACTCTTCCTCTGCGCCCACATCATATAACAGCCAAATCCTTTGACAAGGGCGTCCTGTGAGCAAACTTACGCGCGCCTCTTCCTCCCCTCATCCCTCCTTCCATCACCCTCCTTCAAGTTCTGTCCAAAAGGCTGTTATTATCTGGTATTAATAGATGCAGCCCCCAGGAAGACAAAATCAGCTATTGATAATTGCAAGGAGTCCACGGCAGCTACTGTATCGATCGGCGTGTTCTCCACTCCCCTGGCACCGGGAAATAAGGACACACACTCTTTAGAGCAATATAATTTCTTTTGACCTATCTGCTTGCTACAGACTTATGATGAATAGCCACGGCGGCTGAAGTCCTTTATCACCAAAGTTACCCCCTTGATATAATATTGATTCTTTATAACTAGCTCGCCACACAAAAATCAAACTGTCCACTTGGCCATCATCATCATCAATATCATCACAAAGGCGCAGGAATGAGGATCCCGTGCGCCCCTGGGGGCCAGCCGGTACAATCGCCTCTATGGGGGCCCAATCTTTATTTTGCTGATGATGAAAGGGAAAGGGGAAACGAGGCGAGGTGCCACTTCAGACCAGGTGCGTTTTAATCCCCGCGCACACATAAAGGGAGGAAAGCGAAAAGTGAATCCGTAGATGTTAGATAGGTTCACACATGACGCCTTAAAGCCGGTTTTATGGTTCAGCGGGACCGGATGCGCCTCGGAGGCATCCTTTACTCTGAAGGCGCGCAGCGCTCGGTTGACTGCGGGGGGAGTGTCGCTGCAGGGGGAGGAGGGGGGGTCACACAAGAAACAGCCGCTTTCACCCTGCTTGGCCCCCACCGGCTCTGCGCTCGCTCCGAAGGTAAGATTATGCTGGGCAAACCCGGCGCGGGCCCTTCACTCCTGCGTAAAAGCGCACCGGCATACTTGTCTGCTCTCCTCGCAGAGCCCGCAGTTTAAGGTGAAGCTCCGTGCCAGTGAGGATACCACGAGCAGAGGCCGCTCTGGCAGGAAAACACCACGAGGTAAAGAACGTTTAAGGGCATGACTTGTTTTTTGTTTTATTCAGAGCATGCATTCACGTTTAAGTTCAGGTTAAGTCAGGACTTCCGAAGCTACTTACATAAAAAAGGAGGGGAGAAGGACTTTTGCGTCAGCGTCCAATCAGAGGTCTTTGCGGCGCCGCAACATGGTGCCAAGGCGCCTCCACACACCCGCAGGTAGCAGCCTATGGCACACTCCCCGGGGCTTCAGCTCCACCAATCACAAAGCAGCTTCACTCTGTGAAGGGGGAAACTCCATCAATTTACTTTCTTTTTTAATAGACATGCACATATTTTGCTTATTTATTACAGTCTGCAAAATAAAGCAAGTCAATGACATGAAATCTATTTTTGGGGTTTATTTTGAAACTACAACTTTATTCTTGAAGCATTTATGTTAATTGTGTTTCTTTATATCGTAATTCTTTCAAATAATTAAAAAAATGTATTTTTGTAATGAAGTTTGAGTGAATTTTGACTTTTTGATGCATTTCTTGTTGAACCTTTATTTATATGGTCAATTGAGAAGTATTTACAACAACAGCCTGAATAGCATCAGCAATACAGAAACAACACAACTGAGCAATAAGTCACATACAGATAAAAACACGACATCTCACATTAATAATTTACAAAAAAAAAAAGTCTAGAGGAGGCACCACGTTTATGATTACATTAAAAAGACAGAAGCAAATCCATTAAAAAAGAAAGAAAGAAAATTAAAGTTAAAAAAAAACCTAATCATTAATCACATCTGTTAATGAGACCAAGATACCCAACTTCAATATTCCTGTTTGTATCTTGCATTAAAAATTGTCATTTTTTTAAAATTTAACATTTTTTTCCACCTAAATAGTTGTTTTGTCATAACAGAATATTTAAGAAGACACTTTTAAACAAAGAAATGTGCTCAAAGGTTGTGCAGTTAGCAAAAATACTACTTTTTTCTTTATAATATTTGGATTATTTGTATAAAAGTGTGAAAAATACACACACTGATGCATTAATGTGGATTTGGAAAAGTGGCACATGAAGTTTTATTTACATAAATAAAGTTAATTTGATTCAACAAAGTGATACCTGGCCACCTTCCCGCTCTGCTGGTGTAGCGTTTGAATCCATCGGACCAAATCCTCTTTCATTCTCATCATACGAGGGTGTGTTGCTCCAACCAGAGTGAAAATGTGACGGGGAGCTCACACCTGAGATGAGTCAAATCTGACCTGACTGGTCCAATCGGGCTTAATTGGAATGAATTGAATCAACCCATTTCTTCTGTTACTGTAATTAAATTAGTCACTGAGGCGTAATTGGACATTGAGTTGGCACTTGAGAGGAGATGACAAAATGCTCATTGCTGCCACCAAAGGACTATTTGTCAAATTCAGTGTGAAAGGCGGCGCACCAAATGCCGCCTGACACACTAACAAGACTGCTGCTTCATGAGAAGCCTCTGCAAAACCAAACACACGTAAATGATGGTGTGAGGGGAAATATGAAGCCAAACGCAGGCGCGTCATTACAGCTAAAGTGGACAGACTACAGCAAACTTTCCTGGGAAGGCTTTAGCAAACACTGACAGATCCTGAAGATGCAAAGACGAAGGATGTAGTCTAAACTCAGCGGCTGAAACTTAGAAAAGAAACCAGTTTGTCACTCTTAAAAAAAAAGATTATAGTTTATTTCCCGCCTTCTGTATGGATCTCCCTCCTGGTTATTAGAACCTTGATTTGCAGAGCTTCATTGAACCATCTGTCATGTAAACTGGGCCCACCACGGTGCAGCCAAGAGGTTTTATGGCCCGGCGAGGTTCGCTCGTTTCGAGCTCAAACGCAGTTTCAAAGAACAATGAGCTGAAAAGGGCTAAAGCCACACTGATGACACTTAATCTCATTGGAATTCCTTGTCAGGTTTGACCTTGGGAAGATATTAGCCACTCGACAAGTGACTCCAGGTCTGTGTGTGAGAGTAGAAGGGGGGCCTGAGTGTCTGCAGGGAGGTTTGAGCCAGCTATTTGTGTGAATGTTATTACTGCGTGTGTTTTATAATACGTTAAAAAGAAAGTCCTCCAAGAACTTGAGAACTGTCGAGTATATATATATTTAAATGAAGATGATTTTCTGCTATTGTGGCTCCTGGGAGAGGAGCAGCAGGCTGCAGCCAGACCGGTGGGCTGCAGGGCTCTGCGGCCCCGTGATATGTGGATATGTGTGCCACACTGTCTGTTCAATAGAGGCCTTTGAATTTTTAAAGAGCATCAGTTACTTCATACTGTTGTTGTTTTTGGCACCGTTTGCTATGCTCAATCCTGCTAAGTGCATATCTGCTGTGAGTTGTCCTGTGGAGGTGTGTGTCTCTGGTGGTGTGTGTGCCAAGACGGGGAGGGGGAGGGAGGGTGTACATGTACTATCACGATTCAAAGCTGATTAAAGTTACAACACACGTAAATGTGCGTTAAGCTTCGGTGCTGTTGCAGGAAAAGGGAACAGGAGGGAAAATAGAGAATATTCTGCAAGTTTTAATAAGTTGACATTTATTTTGTGTTTTTTTGTTACTTTAGTGTTTTATTAAGCTGCTAAAACTACAAAAAATAAATACTATCATCAGAAAAGGTGTTAACTCTCTTTACAAACATGAAAAAACAATACAATTGTGTGTTTTTGCTTTATTTTCTGGTCACTATTATTGTTACGCAGTGACTAACAGCTAAGCTTTTATTGTGAAGGAATTATTTGTTTTTTAGCTTAAATTGTGGAACAATTTAATTGTCGGGAACACATACAGTAGATCTTCCAATAAACCAAGCTAAAATGTTCCACTTTTGTAATATATAATTTTAAAGAAAGTCATTTTATCTCCATATTATATAATACTGTAACACTTTTAAAGTTGAAATGTTAGTTTATGTCTATCACTATAGTTATATTTTATTGATTTATATGGCACTTTAAAATGGCCATGCATCAAAAGTTTAACAATAAATAAATAAATAAAACACAGCTAGCAATTCAAGATAAAAAATATGGATAAATTACATAAAACCATAAAAATCGTCAGATAAAAACCAAATCTAAAACAGTAAAAACTCTCCAGCAGAGCATTTGCTGGGTCAAATGCCTGGTGATAAAGATGGTTTTAAGAAAGAGATAGTTTATTAATTTAATTAAATTTCACTAATATATTCAGTATGATTTAGAGTTTTTTTTTTACAGTTTTGTAATAATGTTATAAAAATTGATAAATGTAAATTGTTTAAACTCAGGAAACGTTTGTTTTTATTTTGAAACAAGAAAAATTAAAATGAAATTTGTTTTACAGTGGGATAAAAGATGTATTTAAAATGCACCAATTCACTTTCTTCACAATCCGTTTCAAATAAGTTTGGTTTTGGTTCGATACATGATTGGTGTATTATTAAAAAAAAAAAAAAAAAGATATTTTTTGGAAATTTGCTAATAAGCCAGTAACAATGAAGAACAACGTTTCAGTTGGCCTGTACTTTGCCTGATGTAATGTGATATTACAATAAATAATAATAAATCAATGTGGTTCATTTTTTCCCTCGATTTGTATCCATTCTGTGGAAATCAACAATTTAGATCAACAAAAAACAAATTATTTGGACTAAAGTGTGCGACATCTCTTGCAAAATGTTTTTTTTTTTTTTTTTACATTAAGTTTGAGTGAAATTAAAATGTAACTATTAGATCTCAGTGAGTTAAAGTCAAAGGTTTGTTTCTCTGACACCTCAAACGTTTGCTGCACACTTTCCTGAAAGTTTTTTCTGTCATTACGGAGTGTCATGTAAAAAACCGTTGGCTCTTTTTACTGTTTCGGTTGCTTGAAACAAACAAACAAACAAACAAAATGATTCCTGGAATGCTGCAGGAGAGATGCCACAGTTTACAGTACTGGATGCAGCTCTGTGTCAACAAACGTTCAGCCTTCTGTCTCCATGGAGAAATCCTCCTTTACGTTTCGTACGGATTTATTTATGGTCATGTGCTAATGAGCTATATGCTCTTTTGTGGCGAGAGACAGCATGTGTAAACATTTAGATTCTTCCTCTCGACTACAAGGAAGAATCCACCAAATTAAAAGGCGCAAAGTGAAATTAAATCGCAGCGAAACGTAACACCCGATCAAATACGCGGCTGTGTTTTGCCATGTTAATGCCCCGTGTTGCTATCAGTCTGCCGTGTGTTTTGGAGGACTGCCAGCCGGTGGAGGAAGAGCACCTATTTGGTAGAGGAGTAATTGCTACACAGTAGCTTCTGATTGCCAGAATCTTTCACCGGGCTCCCTTTTCACTCCCACCAAACGGCCTGATTACAAATCATCGTATTGATTTGATGAGTGCAAGATGTTTGCTAATAACTGTTCTCATACCATCTGTTAATCTTTGTTGTGATTAAAGAGGTAATCCCAATAGCCATTATTCCCAATGACAGGAGCAGGGATCCTTCTCCTGCAGCGGCTTTAGTCCCTCTCTGACCGGGCAGGGCTGAAAGGGAGGCTCCGGGGGGACAGAGGGGGGGGGATGAGGATATCAGTAATCTCCGAATGCAATTGAGAAATCCACTCCATCCTTAACATACCAAACAACACAAAAAAAAGAGTTACACCCGCGCTAAAAAAATCCATCCCTGGGTATAATTACGCAAAATGATTTTTCTTAAATATGATAATAAATCACAGGCTGGATCAATTGCCTGTAGACCATCTGCTTTACCCTGATAAGGTATCAATCAATATTTAGTATTTAGATTTTAATTAATACCTCGGTGGGGTTTGCAACCTTCTAACACAGAGAGAAATATGGTGTGTGATAAAAATAAAGAAAGTGATAAAAGCAGCCGTGTTCGGAGGCTCTGTCATTGATCAGTCACTTGCTTAGCTGTGATTAAGGACCCTTCAAACTCCAGCTTTGTGTGTTGTTTTATTTGAGACTATCAGTGTGTGTGTGTATGCATCACAATAACAAGCGGATTGATCAATGTTCTTAGTTTTATTTCAAAGGAATTTTCCTGTTTGTTTTAGCTGTATCTAACTCAACATGTTATGCTAGGCCAGAGGTCTGCAACCTTCAACAGCTACAGGGCCATTCTGGAGGATTTCTTACTGACAACTTCCCAGCAGCAGCCACTAAGTCTTATTTCACCCTTTAAAAAAAGAAGATACTGATTCTTTTAATGGTTTTGTTACTATTATGATAAATACAAATACATTTGTCTTTTCAAGCATAAACAAATGTATTTTTATTAATTTCAAACAGAAACATCAAGAGAAACTATAAAAGTTGCATTACCTGTGATAATGCTAGTGTGAATGTTTTTCCATGAAAGTAGTCGCTGAAGATGCTGAACCTTTTTGCTGAAAATTGTGACACAGTTTAATTAACTGCTTAAGGGATTAGCTAAAAATGAAATCTGTATTTGTCAAATGTTAAACTTGCTAAAAGACTAGAATTTTTGATAAAGAACTATGAAAGAGCGCTGAAGTTGACCTGCATTACTGAAAAAATTGTAGTAAAAATGCTTAAAAATCCCTAATACGTGCCAATTTTACAAAAATATTTAGTGTGTTGCTTAAATACATGCTAAACACCAAATTGGCCCCCAAAAAAGCTAGCTCATTGCTTAAATACTAGCTAAACTCCAAAATAGCCTAAAATTCCTCAGTAAGCTAAATTAGTCAAAAAAAACTTTAGCCTGCTGCTTAAATTGAAGTTAAACTCTAAATAAGCTTATAAATCCTTCAGTGGATATCAAATTAGCCAAAAATGTTTGCATGTTACTATAATATTAGCTAAGCTTCAAACTAGCATAAAAAAACCCAGTATCTGCCAAATTAGCCAAAAATAATGCTTAAATTCTAGCTAAACTTCAAAACTGCCTAAAATTCATCATTAAAGCAAATTAGTCAAAAATGTTAGCCTGATGCTAAAATAATAATAATAATAATAATAATAAACTTTATTTATATAGCACCTTTCAAGATAAAAACCACAAAGTGCTTTACAGTAAAACACAGATTAAAACACAAAGTAAAACCAAATATAAAAACAGGACAAAACAGAGTTAAGAAAAAGCAAGAAATAGAAGCTGAACTCTAAATTAACACAGTAGATAACAAATTAGTCAAAAAGGTTAGCATGTTGCTAAAATATTAGATAATTCCAATTTAGCATAATAAACCTTAATAGATAATAAATTGGTTGGCACGCTAAAATATTAAGTAAACTTTACTTTTTTTTTTAAATACTATAGAAGGCTGAAACATATCCCATGAATATATTTTAAGGCTTGTCGTTAATCTATTTAATTTTTTTAATTAAAGGCTTTCATTCATTTCCTATGGGGAATATTTTGCTCAATATTTCAAAATCTATGAAGTGTATGAATACCAAAAAAAAAAAATGTCCTGAACGAGCTTTGAAATAAAGATATTGTTATTGAAATTGTTTAAAGTATATTTTTAGCGTGTCTATGCAAATCACAAGCAGGAGAAATAATCAAAATTTGAAATGTACGTAGTAAAGCATGTCACAAGCGAATAGCCGTATTTCAAAATATGAAACAGTTTCTAATTCTTTCAAGGTCTATGACTTTCTTTTGAAATAAAAGACATCCTGTACCACATAAAATCATCTCAATGCAGGGAATGTAGATAGTGGAATATCAGTAGTGTTGAAAAATAAACACAAAGCTACCATTTGTAATGCATCTCAACCAGAAAATCATAAATCTAAATAAAAGATAAATAAGTCAAAGCTAATGAAGTGACCCTTATTATGTTTTTCATCATTAAATCCTGGATTTGTTATTAAAAAATAAAAAGTGAACTTTGAATTCTGTTAAATGATTTCTGATTGTGTGTACTAACTTCAAATTGATTTCTGTGGTAAATGGAACTCAAACATTTGTCAAAATGTTCCAGTTTTGATAAATTATGAAGCCAAACTTGTTGAAGCATTATGGGTACTGTAGTCAGGATCCTGGTGGAGGGATACATACTGTCCTTCAACTTTTTATAAAGCACTTTTTTTTGCTTAATAAATCTGAAAAATATGTTACTCTTTCAAATTAAACATTTTGTATTTTTCTTTAACCAGTGAGTCACAATGGAGTGATTAAAGATCGGTATGTGGCTCCGGAGCCACAGGTTGAAGACCCTTGTCCTAGTCGATGTCTCTCAAAAATAAATACGGTAATCCTAATCCAAGTAGTCGCCGTCACTGATCGCTTGCATGCACAACTCTGAGTGGTTTAAAAGCTATTTCCTTGAACTGCAGCATACAGTAAGGCCCGGCAATAAATCAACTCCTAAAAGAAACACTTTCAGAACGATGCACTCAAGTCACCGACATCTCCTTTTATTACGCAACTCAATGGGTCTTCTTTGACTTGTTGGAAAGGAACCTGAAAGCCTTTGTTTTTAAACTCCTCTTGGATCCTTTTTTGCAATCATAAAGAGATTAAAGCAGATAAATAAAGAAGCAGAAGGACGGAGTTTGACCATGAGGATCTGCATGGCTAATCTAATAATAAGACACATTGATAAATAGGATTCTGAGTTAATCGGCTGAACTAGTGTATTCAACTTGTAATCTGTTGACATGTGTCTTGTGACGCCCTCTACTAAAATTAGCTTTTAATTACGTGTAAATTAAAAAAAGAAAAGAAAAGAAACTCGGAGTGATCTGAATCTAAAAATGTTTTTTCCTGCTTGATGTCGCTTTTATGTATTTCTTTAAATCAAGAAATGAGCATAAAAATTATGTTTGCAGTATCACTGTTGTTTTTTAAGGTTTTAAGGGCTTTTTTGTAGAGTTTGTATGTGTGGGAGGATGTCAGCTAACAGGATGTGTGCATGCTACTCTGGGTAATGGTTAGATTTAAGTGTCTCAAGGCTGTCTGCTGTCTCACTTGGGTCAACAGGATATTAGGTCACGGAAAGTGATGGTCCATGAGGACGTGGTCTCTTTTAAGATGGTTCCTGTCACACACGTGCAGCCCCCTCATTGGTTCACACACTCTGGCGTGGTTTCATCAAGCCTGCTATCAAAATAAAATGATGTATATCTATAAAAACATTTCACCATTAATTCCTGTTAAAACACATGCTTTAATCATGCAAACTAATTGGGATGTGTTGAGTTTAGCTCTGTGACAAAGCTCACACAACATGAGTTCAAACTGGATTGGCCAATCCCTATTAATCCCTTCTTACTGTTAGGGGGGGACGAGGTGCCAAGGGGGCCGTGTGGGGGCTGGCATGGGCCAGGCGTAAGCGGCGTGAGTCAGCTGCTGCAGGAATTACTGTAATTGAATCAGAGTATGTTTAGCTGCACATATTTGTAGCAGTGGACGGAGCAGGACGCATCAAATCGACAGTTTATGCCAAGTTTTTAGGTATTTGGGGGATTTGCAAATGTTTTCGGGTCCCTACTGTTATGGGATAATACCTAACCAGTCAGTAAACGAAGTGTCTGAATTAATCTGGCCCCTTTATGATCTGATAGATCCTCCTCCAAAGAGCATAATTAACATAAACTCAAAACTATCATTTCATTTTTTTTAAAGTTTTGTTTTCATCCTTCTAAATTGATTTCTGTCCATGTAGGTCTTGAACCCTAGAGCACTATCGTCAGGTGATTTTCACCCGAGCAAAAGTATTTACGTAACATGGAGCGTCATGGGTCCTTTGGTAAAGTCTCACATGTCCTAGAAATGGGTGGACCAAAGGCAGAGTCTCCAGAATCATTATTTATTTTTTAGGATTTTTTTTTCTTCTCAAATTCCTAATTTTTCAGTAATTTTTATAGCATGTTTTTAGGATCTTCCAATGTTTACTATTTTTCATTTTGTTACATATATCGTGGTTGAAAAAATGAAAGAACACAACTCTAATTTATCACGTGTTGTCATATTTTGATCTATTTTTTAAAGAAAAATACTTTTTATTCGGTATAATATAATGAGTAAAAATTATTAGTCAAAAGTTACTGTAACTTTTAATAGCAAAAGTGTTCTAGTGTTAAGCCCCAAAATTAGTCAAAATTGTAAATCTTTCTACATGCTTGGATTTTTTTCTGAGAGTTTATAATATGTATTTTTAAAATAGATAGTAGATTGAACTTTAATCAACCTCTCAATGGGGAAATTCCTCTGACTCCAAAAACTTTAGATAATATTAAAAAAAATGATGATAATAAATAGTGAATAGCACAAATAACGCAGTATTAAAGACTCTAAAATGTAAAAATAAAATGGGTGAATTAAGTATTTTAACTTTTATGTGTTCAACTTCCTGAGACAGAAGTCATTATATTTCATCATAGCACACATATTGCGGCCTGTATGGAGAACTGTATATTTATTTTAAACGAAATCATAAACTGTTTTAGAATCTCAAATATTTAGCTAACTTCCACCACCGTGCTTCACCATTATTTAACCGTTTCTAGACCTTTCCTTCTCCATCTCAAAACCACAAGTCATTTTTCCTAAATTTTTTTATTTTTTTTTAATGAATGCATATTTTCCGCCCTGATCAGTTTTTTTTTATGTTCTCATTATAAACAACAACCTTTGTCCTGGCAACTTATTTATTTTTTTTGTAAAAGACAAATCTATTTTTTTTAACTGTTTATTTTAACATCATATTAACTTGTAGCCTGAATGTTATTTTTACAGTTTCTTTAAGCATTTTCTTCCCTGTATATTTATGACATATATGGATTTTTTATTGCTTAACGTTAGACTCTTCACAGTTGTGAGAATGTTTTCTTACAATAAACAAAATGAAGTTACTGGTAGATGAACATCGACTCACAACTTGAACTTTTGGCCATCCCTAATCTTCTTATAAGCAGCTAACCGTTTGACCTTAATGTTACTTCTTAAGTCATTTCCAGGGTGTTAAATGACAGGAACAGAAAAACAGACACCATTCAGACGACTAATAATACAAATATGTTTTATGATTCATTCTTCTGATTGTTAGACTTTTTTAATGTGAACCAGTAAGTAAAAAAAAAAAAAACATGTAAAAACTTTGTGGATTATACAATTATAAAATCCCTGCACAGCATTCATTTTGATTAAAAGAAGAATATATACATATATAAAATAAATGAGTATTTTTACAGCAAACCTTTAAAAGAGAAGAAAAATATATCAAAATAAAGTAAAATCTTTTTCTTTTCTGTTGGCTTAAGAGGAAGATATCCATAATTTTAGGATATTTTACTATAAAATAAAGAAGTCCCCTGAAAAGCAGTGAAGCGTAAAGATTGAAATAACA
This sequence comes from Oryzias javanicus, assembly GCA_003999625.1. NCBI lineage: Eukaryota > Metazoa > Chordata > Actinopteri > Beloniformes > Adrianichthyidae > Oryzias > Oryzias javanicus. Next base: position 8,474,141 of record CM012452.1, read on the forward strand.
CTAAAGAATGGAGATGGTGGGTGGAGGGGATGATGGACAGTTGTGGAGACAGGGTTGTTAGTTTATGTAGGCTGCGGGCTGAGTCGACTGGAAAATTTTGATCACTTTAATCTACTATATCCAGCGTTGCTTCTCCCCCTGTCCAGCACTTTTATCAAGCCCTGTGAGCCCGTATTGATTTTTTTATTTTCTGCTCAGGATAAGAAGACAGAGAGTTAGGGAGTTCTGGTGAATGGAGAACTTTCTTCAGATTGCTGCTATTCTCCAGCTTATTGCATCCTGTCGTTTGTAGTTTCAGATGATGTCCAGTACGCCGTGGCTGCTCCAGCCAATAAACTAGGTGACTAACAATGGAAGAGGGCCAGAAATGAAGAGAGGGAGACAGGCCAACCAGCGCAGCGCACGCAGACAGAATACAAAATAAAGACATTTAGCAGCCAGACGCTTTTACATGTTTTATTCAATTTATTTGCTTTTTTGTCTTTCAAAGTAAATCGTTTTCTATAATGGGGGGGGGGGGGGGGGGGGGGGGGGGGTTGCTTCTTTTAGGACTTTTAGAGAGAAAGTCAAATCTTCATTTCAAATATTAAAAAGCCACTCTTTGTCTTTCTGTGTTTTGTTTTAAATCTATTTCCTTTCAAAACTGCTTTCAAATTAAAATTGTGGACTAAAGGCAAGAACGCTGTTTAACATTTTTGTATATTTTTCACTCGAGATAGTCTCCCTGAGCAAAATTAATTATCACCTTTGGCCCAAAGAAAATGCAATTAAAAAGTAGAGGTAATGTTTTTCTTTTTTGTTTTTTTTTTTTTTGTCTCTGCAAGAAAATGGAACAAATCTTCTGTCCTCGGTTCATTTTTTTTTCTTTCATATTATCTGTATCTGGAAAAGTCTTTTTCTCTTGTGGCTGTAATTTGCATTTTTGAATGATGTGTGTGTCTGTGTGTGTTTGTGTTGCAGAGAAGCAAGAGTGGGTGGCAAAGAATGAGTGAGATTAGTGACAGTCTGATAAAAGATTTCTCCAAAACCGTAATTAAAATAAATACAGCGGCAAATGCAAAGCCACATGCAATCTGCAGGAAGTTCAGTTAGACTACAGATTGTGACAAAATAAATTATATATATATATATTTATATATATTGTCTTTTTCATCACTTTTAATGATCTATCTTCCTTTTTAACTTCTTCATTTTCAAACTTTTGAATCTGCCTGTGCTTCTCTCATCCTGCCTTCCTCAGGAACATCGAAAATGAAATTAAAATGAGGATTTCATTGTGTTTAATTTAATAAATCGTTTTAAAATTGATCTCCTCTCCTCATTTTGTTTTTTCAACAATATAAGTAAACTAAAATTGACTTTTACTTATTTCAAAAAATATTTTTAATTGTATTATTTTCTTTTATACACTTATGTGTTTGAGGGACTGTAACCCAGCTATAAATGTAGGTTTCTGTTACACTGTAGGTGGTTTTGATTCAAAAATAAATGATTCATCCTCTGTGGCTCTAAGCGAATGCCCTTCCGCTCCTCCAGCTGCCCTCGTGTTGCATCATTTTTCCGTCTTTGCTCTTCAATAACTCCTGCAGATTGGAGAGTAAAACAAGACGAGCGGAAAAGCGTTCTCCAGATCTGACCTGTGTTGTGGCTGCTGCGGCACTTTCACTTCCTACTGTCTGGTCGGAGCGCCATGTGATCTAACGTTAGCAGAAAACACTCACACACACAGAAACACACACATAAAAGAGTCAAAAGGAACTACTTGAAATCGTAACATGTATTTGGAAGAATTTGTTCTTCGTTTGTTTTATGTTAGTTTTGTCTTGTTTGTATTTTTGTCAAATTCTGGGGTCAGTTTTCACAAGTATTTTATCTTTTAGGAAATGCTACAAATTGGCAGATTAAGATTAGTTGATTTTCAATCAATCCAAGCTTCTGAAATAATACATTAATACAATTTTTGTTAAACTTCACAAAATAATAATAATAAAAAAATATTCAAAACTTTATTCTTTACTATTTTTTCTAAAGAAAACACTTAATGGGATTTGGACTAATTTGCCATTTAAGTATAACTGATTCCACATTAGTAAAAACTGAAATTATACTGGGTGTCCCATGAGTCTCCATTCGTACGAGAGATGGTACAGTCCATACACATATGATTCAAACACGAATTTCTTTCTATTTCAGAAACCCCGAAGAATGCATCTGAATAAAGAGCAAATGGCAGCCATATAGAGCACATTATAGAAATAAAAATGGTTTATGTCAAGAAACGTTTATTTTTTCTATGTATGGAGACTTATGGAACACCCTGGAAAATTTTAAGTAAGTTTAAAAAGTTTTTTTTTTCAAAAAAAGTAAAATAAAAAACAAAACAAGCGAACAACCAAAAATAAAAAAAAAACTGTTACCCATGCAGGCTCACAAATTCAATCATTTTTCTTGGCTGCCTCTTGTAAGTGCAGGGGAAGCTGGCGCGGCTTAAGCTGCGTTTAGTCATATGATTTGGTCAATTTGGTGCGCTGCTAAAGCCACGGCTTTGAGTCATTTTACTGTATGTATTTTGTTGTTCTCCATTCCCAGAACACCATCTGAATCATTCAGCAAATAAACAACCAGCAGCTTAGAGAGCTTTAAGTCATGAGCAATAAAAAAAAAAAAAAAAGTCTCCAGTGCGCGAGTTTTTTTCCTTTAACCACAAGAAGATGCCGTTTATTAACCTCTTCTGCTCAGCGTTTGCTGGAGCAACTTCCCAGATGAATTCTTTTGATGTCAATTCTTGCCATCTTTGGGGAGTCTGGTAATGAGGATCGTGCTTTGACAATTGTTTTATCTCTGGGAGTAACAGTACCATATGTTAAACGCAGGCTTACTTCAAACACGGATCAATAGAGGCTGTGAGCCGGCATGTCAGAGTATAGACGGGGGTATTGATGGCCGCTGTATCGCATTATTAAATGAATGTCGGAGGAGAATGTTGACAAAATCAGGGAGTCTTAAAGGATCAATGAAGAGAAAGAGCATTCATTTCAATTCTTTTTACATTTTTTGTCAGTCATTGATGTATCATTATATTGCTGTTAAATCCTCATATTCTCAAGAAAATAATGACTTTTGTCGTCGAATGCTATGGGTTCATACTGGACGCGGAAGTGAGCGCGGTTTCCGCTCTCTCCTGAAATTCGCACCAGGCATGCTTTTTTCCACGACAGTCGCAGGAGAGGTTTTATTTTTGTTTTTGCTATCATGGGTGAATTAATAACCTAAAAATATTATCCCATGTTTCTGCCAAGAAGACCTGCTCTCTGCCTTTCTCTTGTTGTGTGTCTGTTTTAGTGTGTGTTGCAATTGTGTGTTTATTTTCATCTCTACAGTCTGCTTAGATACAAATACATGATCACATTTGTCAGATACAGAATTTTATTGGGAAAAATTGGTTATATTTTGAAAATAAACGAGTTTTTGTCATGCATCTTGATGCAACTTCCTGCCAGAATTGACGCGGATCGCTCGCCGCTTCCGCACAAAATAAACCAGACGCTGAAACCATCTGCTTTACAGCGTAAGACTTCTGCGGAGGACGTGGCGTGAACTATGGAAGCAGCCTCTGTTTCGCGGCGTTTCCGAGGAGCTTCCGCGGCACCCCCGCATCCAGTGCTACAGGAAGAACCGCTTTTTTGCAAAAATTTTGGAGATTTGAAAATCAGAAAACCTGCTCTCGGTGATGTGTATGCGCTCAAAGTGGTGACTAAAAAGTATGCATTTTTGTTTCATCTTGTTTGGAGATGTTCTTTCCTCAACCCTTTAACACCTGCTGCATTGAAAAACTTTAACATATAGTAACTTTTAAATCATTAACACGGTCAATAGTTGAAAAGTTACAGTAAATTAAAGAACATAAACACTAGAGCTCCACTGTTAAAGGGTTAACTTGTTCCTTTTCCTGGTGAAATGATTCTTTTTGAACAATTTCGTTTTATTCTCTCCTCCTTTGAGTCTTCAAAACTCAGGATAGCGCTTCAATATGACGGACATCATCCTGACATCATCCCTCCTATCAACTGAAAATAAAAAGCCTCATGTCAGACCCACAGCTTCTGATTTGAATGTTTTCTAGAGTGACAGAGGAGCGCTCTCATTCAGCCGAAGCTGGAAGTAGCCCGATGAAGCCCAGAGAAGAGGAGGAGGAGGAGGAAGGGAAACTTGGGCCAAGGTCAAGACAGCTAATTTGTTTCCTGCGTCCCCCTGCCGTCATTCAGAGGCAGACCACACACTGCCCACACTTACCCTTTAATGTGGTCAGGGGTGCATAACATGGACCTGAGGTCACCAGCTGCTAAGTCTTGTCAAGAAGTTCGGAATAATGATTGCATGTCTTTATGCTTTACTAATATTTTACTACTTCATGATACTCCACAGCTTGAAAAAAAAAAAGAAAAATCAGAATGGCCAAACAAAAAACAAAAGAATAAAGTATAAACAGGTCAAATTTAATTGGATCTTCTTGCATCAACACACTTATTCAATAAGACGTTTGGGAAAATTAGATAACCCTCGGAGGAAATGTATTTTTCCTTTTTTATTTTGAACAGTGTTGTGTCTCAGAAATGCATCACAAAAAGCTGGATCAGCTCGTTCTGCAGCTTTAGAAAAATCAAATTTACAAAATTCTCATTTACAAATTGAGAATATAGTATTTTTGTTTTACTAGTTCCCAATTTTGTAAGTGTTATTGGCTAAAAATGCATGAAATAAATAAATGCACAATTGTAGTTAATATTCAAATTTTGTCAAAATCATCTTGTTTTTCTTTTTTTTTTAATTTATCTGGTTAATTTTTGATTTCTGAAATCAATATGACTCTGAATTTTTTATTTTTAACCAGGTTTTTGTCTTATTAGTTTATTAATTTGTTAAATCAATTTAAGATTATGGAGATCCTATCTACATGAACACCCCAAATCAAGCATGAAAACTTCTGGACTCTGTGTACCACTTCTCCGTGATTCATCACAAACTGTAAGCCTCAAACTCACCACTGTGCACTTTGTACACGTGTGAGATGTCAGCATTTAAATACCGTTGACTTGCATACGGGTACATGTTATAATATAAAATTATTTTGAATTTGCTTCCTTTCTATCTCTGCCACTGTATCAAATCAAGAGAAACTGGAAAGTATACTTTAAAATCGCAGAAATATTTGCTTCTGACAGTACCAAGCATTCGGACAGAAGCTGACTTTTCAGTATTCTGCACCGACAACGTGGAACAATCTCCAAAAGGACTTGAAGTTGACGAACTTGGGTTCTACAGGCTAGTTTAAGATTAATTGAAAATGAGAAGCACGACTTATGAGTTTTATCATTGATTAGTATACACTAATTATATTAGGTCTGGTAATCACTGGGTACCTCACAATACGATGCGATAAGCAAAACATGGCTCACAATATCGAGGATATCGCGATATTGCGATAATTGGTAAAATCATCTCTAAGAACTCACAAATATTATGATATATCACAATATTGATATTTTGGCACACCCCTAGTGTGTATGTGTATGAATGACTCCTTCTTCACCCTCAGGGTTCTTCTGAAAAATAGATTTTTATTCTTAATAGAAATTCCCTGGCTAAATAAAGGTATAAAAATAGATTAAGGATTTCAAAGAACATATATTTTTGCTTATTTCCGCCACTACCTCAAAAACAAAGAATGTTTCTTGCGGAGCAGCAACTCTGTCGTCTTTTAACAGTCGAAGAAGAAATAAATGTTTTGGCCACCTCAAGGGCGCACGTGTTTACTCTGTTGATCCTGTAAAGCAGTAGTTAATCAGCGTCTGTGTGAGGATTTAGCCTTCGGTGGGGAAACGGGATCAACCTCCAAGAGGCAAAGCTGACAAAAGCCAAACCGAGTCATCCCTGGAAGATCCTGTTTGGAGGAGTGAGGGGGCATTCGTTCATAAAAACATGCTAGAAAATCCACACCATGGTTTGACTTCAAAAGCGCGAAACTTTCAGAGCCTGGGTTGTAATGGATGAATACATAGATTGATGGGCCTAAAGTTATCCAAAGAGACCAGTTTCTCTTTTCTATTTAATTAGCACCTGTGAGTTGTTTTCCATTAACACTGGCCACATTAAAAATCCCCCTGCTTTCTCTAATTAAGTAAAGTGGGAACAGATTAGATGGCTTCTTTGAACAAAGGTCAGTGATTGCACCTTGTTTCACCTTCCCTTTGTTTGGTTGTTTGGCCGGCAACTGAAGAGGCTGCGCCACCTCTTACCAGCATGACGGCTTCTTTTTTTATTTTCTTTTTCTTCTTTAGCATATGATCAGAAGATGAAGTAATGCCTCTGACTAGTCAGAGGTGTGTGGTTTGGCAGTGTGTCTGGGGAGAGGGCCGCTGAACATGCTCCTCTCCACAGGTGGGAAGTTCAATTTAATATAGATTTTTCTCTGATATGATTATGAAGGACATGGGTTGTCAGATTAAAGCTGAATTGATGAAAGATAAGCATCAATCGGTAACACTTCTTTCTGGGCTGCAAGACATGACATGGTTGTCAAGAAGTCAGAATGCAGTGACTCATCCGTCCTAATCTCTCTTTCTCGACCAATTGATCTGACTTTCATGTCCGTCAGCCAGGCTTTCAGATGAGAGCATACTTCAAGACCAAACTCATCTAAGACTGAAAGAAAAGACACATTTTGGTTTCAAAATAACTTTTAACATATCTATTTCCATTAAAGTCTCACTCCGGTCATATTTTTATTTTTGGTAAAAGTGTTCCCAGTGGTATTATAATTACGGTTATGCCATTTCCAATTTTAAAAAGCTGTATCGTTTTCGTGAACATAGCTTCTGGAGAGTGGAGCTGTTGGCAAGAAGTATGCCCTACCTTTCCAATCATCTATTTATTTTTCTCCCACTTCACAACCTCAACCTAATATTATCGGTGTGAGCAATAATCAAAAATCTTTCACAGCATCAAAAGGGAAAAAAAACAAGATAATGTTACATTTTATCATTAAACCAGCTTTAATGAAACGCTCTTTAACTCACGCCAGACTCAATAAATAGTGTCTATCCGAACGTTGTGATTTTGCTCATTTGTTGTGTTCCCATATTTAATTTTGGTGTAACATAACTTACACACCGCATGACTTTTATCCAACTAACTGAAGTGCAGAAAAGCGACTCTGTGCACGTCAGAATCACTCGATTTATGTTATTTGCATAAGCACTTTTGTAAAGCATCGCATGTCGGTGCAAAACTGTTTTTCTCAGCTTCAGAATCCACTAGAAATATGTTTATTTGGTAAATGGTTGAAGAGTTGCGATAATTCAAGAAACAAAGGAGCTAAAACGCTTGTGTTTAAAGGGTTAAAATTGCATCAGTGATCTAATTTGAACTGTTAACTACAGTTAATGCTGGTCAGTAGCACAAGAACTTTTAGCACCGAACAATAAGCAGCGGGGCTGGGCCTGACTATTTTGTTTACAATGAGTGTAAAGGTAAGAGAAAGCTGTTAGTGTGGCAGCAAGGGGGAAACAGGTAGGGAATTCATTTAACACCTTTAGCCTGGATTCCTAAAGCTGCATTAGCGATTTACGCCTCAAATTTGTGTCGGCCGCCTCTCTTTCGCCACACGTCAAATTTACTGGTCAACGCCTGCCCTAAAATGTCCTGAAAGATACACTGGTCGTGTGTGGAAGGATCACTTCCAATGTTTTTCTGTACTTCATTTGTGGCCACATCATGGAAAACATGGAGGATGTTGAGCAAGTAGTTTGGGTTTATGTTTTGGAGAGCTGTACAGAAGCGCCGGCCAGCATGTTGGTGTGTCTGGGTTCACCAGATCATTCTCTCCCGGAGCCATGAACTTCACTCTTTCAGGGAGATGACAGCCGTTTAAAGATAAAACTAGATGATCTGGTCTGTAGTGGTCTCGGTGGTCTTTGCTGTTGCTGTAGTATGAGTACGGCTTTTTCCTGGACTCCTGGAGCGAGCTCTTCCTGTGAAACTTTGATTAAAAGGAGAAAAACATAAGCCCATGAAGCCGGAGTGATCGCACCCGCGGCGGCTTTCCTTCTCCCGGGCAGCCAACCGGCCAGGCGCCAGTATAGAGAGGTCATACTGCCCAAGGGCTGGCAGAGCTACAGGGGGAGCTAGCAAATGTTGCCACTTGCTAGCTCTGCCGTACCATGGCAGCGTTTGCTAGCTTGCTACGCTGTCCACAGGGTGGCTGGCTAGCGTAGCGGGCTAGATTGCTATGGGCTTTGTGACAGGCTGGTGACTCGACTTCCCCCAACAGTGGTTGGGACAGTTTCCGTCCCCGCGGTTAAGAAAATGGATGGAATCTCAGTATGAAAGGCCTTGCACAAAGCAGCCATATATAATTTTTCAAGTAATTTAGTCTTTGAAAACATCATAAGCCCAAAGTTAAGTCCCTATGCCGAGTTTTAGATTTTTGAAGCCTTGACATGTTGTGTCAAAAAGCAAATCTTAGATCGTGTCTGTACATTGACCTAACATTGTAACTCGACACCCCTTGCTGCTTGAAACATGTCTGGTGTGAATGGAGCTTAAACGGTAACCTAACCAGGAAGTCAGAGGCTGACTCCACCCACAGCTGAAATTTTAAAATCCAGTCAGAGGGTGGGGCTTTGGGGCAGGACTGTTATCATTACTGGAGCTGCAGGTCATGACGTCAGACTTTTGAAACTTACATGATTTGACCAATCAAAATTCAACTGCAATACCTCATTTCAACCTGTAGGGGAGTACACAGACGGTTTTTGACTATATTTTGAAGAATTAAACATTTTTTTTCAATTTGTCAAAAATTTGGCCATGACCAACACACAGTAAAGCCCCATTTATAGAAGTCAACAGCCAAAAAAAATTAATTTAGGGTTCGGTTACCCTTTAACAAATTTACCAGCAACAATTAGCTGTTAGCTTGTTCCTCGCCAACTTATCTGCAACAATTAGCTGTTAGCACACTGCTAACCCCACTCCAGTCCTGCTACACATTGCTTCCTCTTTACTGTGAGATTCTTCTCAACATGTTAGGGTAATTTATCAATTTAATTTTCTTTTTTTTGCCTTTTTTAAAAAAATACATAAAAAAAGCATCAGCTGACAAACAGGTGAGACACCCACGCAGAATTTATTAAAGTTTTACCACTTGGGGAGGATTTTGCAAGCAGTGAACACAGATTCTGCTTTCTGTCGACTTTACAACTCGTGCTCCCTTAAACACTTTTACACTCCTTCCTTTTATCTGTGTCTGCAGTCACTGAGAAGGATAGCTGGACACAGGGGGAGATGCTCGTTCTAGTTTTATGTGAATGTTGACCAGGGATGGCCACCATCTGTGCAAACTGTCTAAATATATGAGTTTCCTGCCACCATAAATATCTAACAGAGCTCCACTTTACAGATAATTCGCACATCGCAACGTGTTTTCTGGGCTCTCGTTGGGTCTCGTTTGGGTTTCCATCACCATTGTTTTGGGTTGATGCAAGCATTCATCTTTTTTTTTTTCTCACAAACATCTTTTTTTGCATTTCACTCCCTTCTGTGTTTACAATTGCTTTTGTGTTCGTATTTCTTCAGTTTTCTCAGAAACCCAGCATACACTTATCTTTTGCTAGGTGCACCCCCCACCCCTTGTTCACTAAAAACCTTTTCACTAAGCTCAGACACACAGAAGGGATGGCAGTAATGTGGTAGATGACATTGTTTGCAGTGATATGGACGCGCGGCCTAAGGATAAAAGTGCCGGTTGACTGTTTTTATGCCAATAAGCCATCATTTGCACCACTAACAATAAGTTAATGATTCCCCGGCAGAAATACATTTATGAATAGAGAAGTGTCTTCTTCAGCCCAGCGGGGGTTCACATTAAAACAGAGCATGAACAAAATAATTGTGATTTGCAGATAAAATCCACTTCAGAATGGAATTCCGACTGAGAAATTGTTGAAAGAGCTGTAATTTTCCACTAAAATGTGACAAACACTCACTGGGGCCTCGGTAATCAACTTGAGTGTGTGTGTTTGCATATGCATGCACTAGTCTATTTTAGTTATGCAGCATTGTACAATACAAGGAAAAGAAATCATAAAATGATTTAATACTTTTCATATGGCTTTGCAATTTTTAGAAATATTATGTCAATTTTGTCACACTGATATGATATTATCACTCTGTTTTTGTTCATTTAATTTTTTGCAGATCTTTTGCAGTTTAGATACAGGCTACAACAAAGAAAAAATATGAATATTCCTAAATAATTCAGAATTTAAATATATACACTGCTGACAAAAATGAAAGGAGCACTTTAAAGAAACACATTAGATCCATCAGATCTCAATATGAAGTTGGATATCTACACAAATAACAACAGGGCAGTGTCTTAGGAGCAAAAGGATGCCAAGTCTTTTAATGGAAATAAAAGTTTTCAGCCTACAGAGGCTCAATTGTGTAGACACCATAAAATCAGAGTGAAATGAAGATGTGACAGGCTAGTCCATTTTCTCCAAAACTTAATTTCTGCAGCTCAAAATGCTTTTCAGTATCTTGTGTTCCCCCCACGAGCTTGTATGCATGCTTGACAACGTCGTGGCATGCTCCTAATGAGACGACGAATGGTGTCTTGTGGCGTTTCCTCCCAGATCTGTGTGAGGGCATCCCTGAGCTGTTGTACAGTCTGAGGAGCAACCTGGCAGCGCCTAATGGACCCAAACATAATGTCCCAGGGATGTTCTATTGGGTTTAAGTCAGTGGATGGTGAAGACCATTCAATTGTTTCAATTCCTTCATCCTCCAGGTACTGCCTACATATTCTTACTACGTGAGGCCGGGCATTGTGGTGCATTAGGAGGAAACCAGGACCTACTGCACCAGTGTAGGGTCTGACAATGGGTTGAAGGATTTCATCTGGATACCTTATGGCAGTCAGAGCACCATTTCCTAGGCAGTAGAGGTCTGTGCGTCCCTCCATGGATATGCCTCCCCAGACCATCACTGACCCACCACCAAACCTGTCATGTTGAACCACGTTGCAGGCAGCAGAACGTTCTCCTTGTCTTCTCCAGACTCTTTCACGTCTATCACAGGTGCTCAGGGTGAACCTGCTCTCATCTGTGAAAAGTACAGGGCGCCAGTGGCGGACTTACCAATTCTGGTGTTCTTGAGCAAATGCCAGTGGAGCTCCACGGTGCTGGGCAGTGAGCACAGGGTTCACTACAGGACGTGGGGCCCTCAGGCCACCTTCATGAAGTCTGTTCCTGATTGTTTGGGTAGAGACATTCACACCAGTGGCCCTCTGGAGGTCATTCTGTAGGGCACGAGCAGTGCTCAGCCTGTTCCTCCTTGCACAAAGGAGCAGGTATGGGTCCTGCTGAGGGGTTGAGGACCTTCTACGGCCCTGTCCAGCTCTCCCAGAATAACCAGCAGTCTCCTGAAATCTCCTCCATGTTCTGGAGATTGTGCTGGGAGACACATTAAACCTTCTTGCTGCAGCACGTGTGGATGTGCCATCCTGGAGATGTTGGACAACCTGTGCAACTTCTGTAGGGTTAAGGAATCTCCTCATACTGCCAGTAGAGAGAATTACACAAGACAAAATCAGCACGAGTGGAAAACCAGCCAATAAAGATCAAGAGGGAGAAACTTGAAATGACCTCCACATGTAACACCAGTCCTGTTTGGAGGGTTTTCTAATTGTTGCCACTGAAGTGCACCTGTTGTTAATTCATGAACACCAATACAGCTGAAATTGATTAACGAGACCCTCAGCTGCTGAACCAACAAGAAAATTATCAGACAGGTTTAATTCAATTCATGTGTTGGATTTGGGATGCAACCCTTCATACATGGTGAGGAGCTTTTGAGTCTTAACATCTGTGGTCTGTATCTCTTCCTTTGGCCATTTTATTATTCCTGCAGCGTATCTGATAACTGGCAGTGCGTAACTGTTTATAGCCCAGGTCTTGTTCTTGCCATTGAGATGACTTCTCAGGACTCACTTTACTCATTGGAGGCATTTGACTGTTGCAGCTTTCCTTGTTGCCTGTTCCAGGTTGCCATTTGCCTGTGGAATTCCAAGGTACTTGTAGCTATTGTTCCTTCTGGGAGTGAGACCCCTTCTGTGTGGACTACCTTGCCTCTCTCTGTCAACCAGGAGTTGGTGTTTGACTCCTCTGGAGTCTCTACCAATGCCCCTCTGAGTGTTGCTCATGAATTGACCCATGTGCCTATGTATTTTGGTTGCAATGATGCCTGACATGAGCTTCCATGTTGTGGAGAGACAGGTTATTGGCTGGTAGTTGGATGGGACTGCACCCTTTGAGGGATCCTTCTGGATCAGGATCGTTCGCCTTTCCATTAGCCGTTCAGGGGGAGTCCCATCTCCTAGCATCTGGTTTATTTTAGGTTAATTTTTTTTTTGTTGAAAGTTTGTACCATGGGTTGTTTGAAGGGATGAGTGTTGGACTAACCAGGAAGCCTTTTAACTTAATTTACCTCTGACAATAACAAATAAAGATGTTTTTGCCTCTCTTTTAAACAAACTCCAAGGTTAAAAGGGATGACATCTTTTCTGAATTATTTTAGCTGAGGAAAAAAAGTTAGATTGAGTTAAACCGAAACCACAATAATCCAAAAGATTGGTATTGCTTCAAAAAGTGAGCCAATAATATCCCAAAATGAATTAAGCGTGTTAAACAACTATCTCAATTGTTTTAAATGTTGGTCCTTTTCCTTAAATATTCAAATGAACTAAAACAAAGACTAAGCTTTGTTTTCATTGTAGCATGAAGGTGCTTTACCTTAAAATTGCTACTAGACATAAAAATGAACTCTTAAAAGAAGTGCTCAATAAACTTTGGGTATAAAGTTTTTACTGACTACTGTGACGTTCTATGAGTATAAAGCGCCCTAAAATGAAGATCTAGTTTGAAAATTATCTATATAAAATTATTTAAATTTTCTTTTTAAGAACTAATAATTTATGACTATTTACAAGTTTAAAAAGTGCAACAGAAAAAATGAAGAAAAAGAAGCAGACTTTATGGTACTATGAGTCTCCAAGCTTTCCCTTTGTGTAAACTCTTTTAACAATTAGCTGTCCATTTGCTCCAGTGTTTTTTCAGCCGATACTAACAATGTTTTTACAAGCTACAGGTCACTAGAGTTAAAGTAAAATGGAGATGAAGTGTAATGTTCCTGTATGTTTTACTCAAATCATGGCTGATTTGAAAAGTAATTAATCTATTTTTTTTAAACAATTTTACCTTTGATGATCACTTTGAAATGTTTTTGGCAAAAATTTGTTGATATTTCTCCTTCAGATATTTTCTCAAACATTTTTTGTTTCACTATTATTTAGCCAGTCATTGTCTAAAATTGTTGTTTTACTTAAGTGCTCACAAAACACCTGGTTGTAGCAATCCATTTTCTGTTAAAGTTGACTCAACCAGGACTGGACTGTATTCTAACAGTTAGATTAATGCAATCAAACACACAAATGTAAATTTATTACTAAATTTATTCATCATAAGATGCTTACTAGCCAGTAATGTTTTCTTCTTTTTTTTTTTCTTCTCAGGACTAAGGTGGCCCTGAAGTGCCGATCACACTAACAAATTACATGCCAAAAACTTTTTAAAGAACACAATTAAAATTTAAAAATCAGAACAAGGGATACAAGTCAATATAGAAATTAAAACAAAATCTCAGAAACCAAAACACAAAAAATATGAATGAAACACTTCAAAAAGAACATAAGTAATTTTCAGAAATCAAAATAAAACCTGAATAAAACATATCAAGAAACCGGAAAAGGTACAGGTATTATGGGTTATCAGAGATTTCTCATAGTAACGACCTTTTCTGGTTTACTATTCTTATAAATTTTCTGGAAATTACTTTTATCTACCGAAATGTTTTTTTTTTTAAAAAAAAAAAAAAAATGGAAAAGATGGGTACTATGGGACATCAATGATTGGTTGATGACATTTTTCAAAAATTTCAACCAAAAGTTCTTTGGCATGAAGCATTACTGGAATTACACATAGTAATCGTGACTTTTTTTTATTAATCTATGTGGATATTGAATACATTTTGAAAACACTAAAGCATCAGAAATCAAACTACTTTCTCCACTTTTTTAATATTTTATTTTGATTGCTGGAAATTACTTCTCTTTACAAAAGATTTCATTCTTCATTCCATTTTGCTGTGAAAATCTATTCAATTTCTAAAAGAAATTTCTCAAAAATTTCTAAAATCTATTGTTTTTTAAATTATTCATTTTGCCTTTTTTTATCGTGATCTTTAAATTGTTTTTGCGTTGAGTAATTTGTCGGTGTCATTGGCACTTCAGGGCTACCGTACATGACCTCTTGCTTACACCAGCTCACCTGCAGTTCAAATGTTACTAACACTGTTTTCTAAAATAACCTTATCACAAAAAACATCAGAGCAAAATATCCGTATAACTACTGAATGTGGATGAATATTGTTTTGAACTTTAGTGAAGTATTTAATGAGTGTTTTCGACCTGGAAGCTGACACTTATTCACCTTGCTTCTAACTGTGCCTGAAAGATGTTAATTGGCCAGAGCATCTGCCGGCTATAAATGAGGGGGGTGGGAGAGATTCTCTGGTGCTTTGGCCAAGTAATAAAATGTCTAGACACCTACTAACATGAAGTCCCCTGAAGAATCCGTGTCATCGGCGAGAAAGTCCTGCCCTGTGCTTTGGGGTGCAGTTTGAAATACTGCCTTTGAAATCAATGCTAACCTCTCCTTTCTCCTCTGAAGAGTCAAGTTTGAAGCATCCTTGTTGGGCCTTTTGTAGAGAAAAAAAGAAAAGTTTGAACTGAAAATAAACTTATTTGGAAACTATTTTAAAGCTAAGGGAAATTCCAAAGCTGGGGTTAGCTCTTCAGCACCTGGTGCACTTCTTTGTAGAAATGTGAGGGTTAAGCATCTGCTTGGATGTAGCACAAAATGAAATCCATCCAGAGACTGCTGGAGACTAATTACTTGAAGAGAATGTTGATGCCTCATAAATGGAAAGGGGCTCAGAAGGAAAATCTGCTCCCAATGCGGCAGCTACAAGTAGCGGCAGAGACACGTGAAGTGATTTAGATGATGGCGGTTTTTATTTATTTTACTTTTAACAATTGGCACTTTGGGGAAAAGTCTGCGTGAAACGTCTGCATCTATCATGCCGGCTGTGTTTCCACTGCAGTGTTATTGACACAGTAAATTAAAGGAGGCTCACTTCAGGTACTTGACAGATCTGAGGCATCAACAGCAAACTTAGCATTGGAAACCGTCACGGTGAGTGAGTTTCTCTTTCTTTCCCCTTTATTTTAACACAACACACAGTTATTTGTGTGTGCTCCCGCTGTGTGGAACATTGTGTTTTATGTATATCCTAAAAACAGGATGCAGAGCACTCTATAACAGGAGTTTCGAGAACATTTATACTCTTTGTTTAATAAAAAGCAAAAAAAAGCAACTTTTTTTCTCCACAAATGTATTTAAATTATTAATGTAAGCTATTAAATTCTGTAATTTACATGTATATGTGTGTATGTTTTATAGATATACATATATTTAATACACACATACGGTATATATGTTTTATATACACGTACATTATACACACCATGTATACTAAACATATCTTCTTTTTCTAAAAACATATCTAATATTAATTTTTATTCATAAGTAACTCATGCACTACTTTACAACATACCATTACAATAAGAACTCTACCTAATTTGACATTACCTGGAACGGAAAACCACAAAATAATATTTTTTCTATGTTATCGAAAATATACTCAGGCATGAAGGGGTTAAACTTCCTAAATTTTCGACACTTTAGGTGTTCCATCCATGGAAAGACAAATGCTGAACCTCTTTAGACCTGCCATCCGCATGTGTGGAAATGACATCAATTAAAATCAGCTTCTTGTAGTAATACTTATAATTATTTATCTTTAATAAATATTTCCTTAAAAAAAAGTAATGTTTTCTTTTCAGGAACATTTACTGTAATAGTACTACATTTAGCGCTGATATTTTCTGACATTTGTGGTGACTTTAAATAAAATGCTAACACTTTTTTTGTTATAAATTAAAGAAAGAACTACACTTTTTTAAGGAAAAATCACGGAGAGAGTTGAAGGAGAGGAAAGAAAAACTCAACTTTAATGTTAGCGACTGAATCCTCTGCTTAAGATGGCAAACTGCCCTGGTTGCCATGGCCGTGGGGGGGTTGGAGAGCTCATTAATCGTTAGGATTTAGGTTTCCTTCACTTATTATAAAAGGACGCAGAATATCTCTTTGAAAATAATTTATGGCGGTCAATACCTCTGTGGGAAAGGATTCTCAGTGGGTCCCTGAAGAGAGATAGATTTAACTGTATGACATCGAGTTGTGTGGAAAAAAGCGAAGTTTACAGCTGGGCGCAAAATAATATTTGATTACAAGAAATTTATTTTGTTGCACTTATAAGGATGATTCTTTTTAGTAATTTTCACAGATAAATTTCATCATTGACCGCTGATGAAAATGAGATCAAGCTGAAGACATCTCACTGCTCCTTTTCTGTAGTAATCTTTTTCCTCTTTGTCGTTTGCAAATAAAAAAAAACAAAACTGGAGATTGATGAGTGTGACAGAGTGACATTGCATTCTGGGAACCCGGGACTATATGCCTATAAATTCACAGCGATTCAACTTTACAACAGTTTAACCATCAAAGCGGAGACTTTGACAAATATGCTTTCTTGGGGACATAAAAAAGGTGAAATGTGGGCACCAAAGGTACCTTGTGAATTATTAAAACATTTCAATAATAATAATAATAAATAGACCAAAGATTGATGGGAGATTAAAAAAAAAAATTCCCACACTCTTTAGATGCTGTTATCTTTTTAGTAGATCGTTTAAATCTGCGGCATTAGAAAGCAAATAAAACGCTCGGACAAATAAACAGTCTGAGTTCCTTATTGACCTCAAAGAAGCAGCTGTGTTATGAGTTCAGCTCAGCTTGGCTCCATTCACCCCAGTATTGTAATCTTAGTGTTTAGAAGTGCTTATGTTTATGTGTATTTCCATATATATATATTTTTTTTTTGATGAAATGTCATTACTTTTTCATTCAAATAAATTTAAATAAATTATACTTTCACTAATTATTTATTTTTTCTTTCAAAATTTTGGCTAAAAAAGCAGACAAAATATTGCAGATTATGAGATAAATGTTTGACTTTTTGCTGGTATTTTGTAATCAATGCTAATCTGAGATAAATGTAAGTAAAGATTTTTTTTTTTTTTTTTTACTACTACTACTACAAAAGTTATCCTTAAATAAAAGGTATTTTAAAAGACACAAATCTGGCAGAACATTCTCCCGTTTATAAATGAACTTAAACACATTTAATTGAGAGTTTGTAATGTCTTTAAACTTGACTGCTTATGTAAGTCAAACCAAAAACGAGAGATAATTTTTGGAAGTGTTTAGATTGCATCAAACAGAACTTTTGGAAAACCTTGCACACATGGCACCAGGGAAACTCCGACAAATGCATTAACACTAAATCAAAACTACAAACAGATAATTCCAAGATTTTGCCAAACACGTGATTTCCTATTTATTTATTTTTTTTTACTTTATCTAATTTAAAATAATTTTACAGAAATATATATGCATTTTATTTAACACAGTTTCAAAAAAGAGTATTTAACCTTTTTTTAACTTTTTTTTTGAACTGAGCCAAATAAAATGAGAAGTATTGAGAGTGGTGATGTTTTCAGAGGCACAAGCTGAGGCGGGATAGATTACTAAGATTTTTCTTGGTGTATCTGCGTGAAGCCGCTAGCAATAAATACCACCTTTGCTGATACTTAATGCACATTTCCCCTCATGAATAATGAAGAATTGCCACAATCATCAAGTGGAAAATATTTGAGTCTTATTTGGACACCACAGAGACTGTGAGTAAATTTGGCTCGGGTAATGGGATTCATACCTCGCCATCTAAAGCGCCCCTATTTTTTTTTTTTTTTTTTCTTCTGCAAGCTAAGTGGAACTGCTGTACTGTACCTCCTGTGTGATCTGACCTGCAGCACTTGTCATCTCCCTGGTGGCGACTTAGATTCTCCAATTTTGGGCTAATTAATCAAAAATGATTTCTTTTCTCATTAGCCATGCGCTTGGTTTGCAATCTGCAGAATCAATGTTTTACAGATGTTTCCTAGGGTTTTGTTTTTCAAGACGGTGCTGATTTTTATTGGGTATAGATTTAAGAGGGTGCTAAGGGATCGTGAGTTAACTCAGCCTCACAAGCTCAAACGCACACGCAGCCTACAAACACACCTAATGCGTGTTATAAACCGTCACGTGCCTGACGAAACACCGGCGCACACAAATATGAAATAACTGTGACTTTATAGGACGAATGTTAGGTATATAAACAGTTTGGGAAGTTATCTGTTCATCTATCAAACAGCAGTTTTTGGTTCGCCTGCTACGACCCGAGTGTTGCCAAACCCAGGGGGTTGAGCCACACACACTCTCTCAGGGTAGCGCTCTTTAATCACGTTACAGCTTCTGGTTCTAGTTCCTGTTGGTTGTAAACAAATGTAATCTTGCATTTCCTGTAGTCTAGACATAACAACAAACCTGGCAGAATAGATGAGGGCGGCAGCTGTGGTGAAGGAGTGGCTGGCACAGATCGCCAAACTTAGAGTGGAAGGCATAAATGAAGAACAGGGCAGAAAGGATGGCTGAGCGGGTGAGCATCTTTGTCTTTCATCTTTTTAGGGTAAATTTGAGGTAATAGTGCAGAATGCCCCATTTGAGCATATCAGAAAAAGCTTACAAATCTTTTGTTTTTTCCAAATAAAATCCCCCCAAATTATGAATTTTCTTCGATTAAAAATCAAATCTACCACTCATGTGTTGACAAAAGCATTCTCGGTCTGTGGAATGTGCCCACGGTGCCATCTGTAACCCAGTTGTTCTGCTCCGTGTACTACGGCTGCACGTTTGCTCCTTGTATTTGTGCATGTGTACACCAGTCCCCACCCACCGTTTTGCTCAACTACACAGGAAAAAGAGGATAAAGCGGAGGAGCAAAAGAGTCCAAACAGAAATTATTATTGATTTAATCACATAATCAGCTGCAAACACTTCAGGCCAAGATAGCAAATCCATAACAGCCTCCCCGCATAACCACCCCACAAATTTACCATCAAAGCTTTCCGCGCACACACTGCAAATACAGGAACTAGGGGTCACCTTCAGTCGCTGGCAAAATATTGACTTTCCTAGCGCTCCTATGTGTTTTTGAGTTAAGCGTTATCAATCAGCGATAAAGGCTTGATGTCTGTAAAACAGAACTCATAAGGCGGGGGGATTACAGCAGCGCTTTTCTTGTCATAATATAAGCATATCTGCTCAGACAAAAGGACAAGATGGGAAAATCAATGCTGTCGGAGGCAGATATTTCCCACTGTGGATCGCCTGGTCTATCTTTAGATGCGGTAGAATCAAGGCTCTCACGAGAAAGAGAGATTGTCTCTGCGAGGAGGTAAGAAAAAGATCATTGTATTGAACGGGGGATCAAAAATGTCACAGTTCTTGAATTGGCATCGCATTATCGCTTTCTCAACAATAAGAAAAACCAAAAACAAATACTTTTCAATAAAGTTTAATAATAAACTGGATCCAGTTAAAGTCTAAATAGAGAAAACAATACAGCATCAACAAAAGCCTTTGTGGCGTTTTTGTTGTCCTTAATTGGATATTATTCTAAACCCTCGTTTTTAATCAAAAGAAGTGATGTTTGCATTTACAAAGACTTATAGTTCATGATAATTTGGCAGCAACAGACTGTGTTTTCACTTTCTTTTCACAATTTTTTTTTTTATTATTATTCGTTTTCAAAGGTTGAAGTGAAGCACTTCAAAAGTGGAAATGTTTGTTACCTTGAGAACATCAGCATAATCAAAAATAATAGTTGAAGTGAAACTCTGTGAAAGGGTTTGCTCTCCAGTCTGCAAACTTACAAACTCTTCTCTGATTAGAGCACGCCTCCTAAAACATCCAAACTGAAGATGCCTCCATTTTGCAACATTATCCCGTTGATCTACACAATTTTTCATTAAATTTCTGTGGCCTTTTTTGGTGGTTTGTTTTCTCAAATTTATTTAAATAAATGTTTTGATATTTGCAATTTCTTTATATTTATATATTATTTAAATAAAGTTTCAACTAAGCAAAGAAACTGGATAATTTAAAAGATTTATTTAGAACTTTTAACCGCACAGTACTGAAAAGCAGCCAGTTAAGGTAAATTTTGACTTATTTTTATTTTAACAGCATAAAGTAGGTATGTATTAGTTTTCCTAAAGGTAAAGTTCTTTAGTTTTTTAAACTATTATTTATGTGATAGACACTTTAACACATTGAGATTGCTTTGAGCCTGTTCGGGTCAGATCAAAGGGAAACGTAGTTTTCAACAATCTGGAACCTGGGAAGTTGTCCCCATCATGCTTGTTTATATTTGCACATGGCAGTGTGACAGAGTTCAAAAGGAAACCCGGATTCTGTCATGAGAATTCTCGCTGAAACAAAACTTCTGGTCTTTAAAAGGCAGAACTTTAAACAGGGCCATGCATCTGTCCATTTTCTACAGCGGGTTAGGTTTTTTCAGAGTCCCGTGGAATGGATCTAGCTACTAGACGGAGTTCACCCTGGACAGTTCTCCAGTCCATCGCAGAGTCCAATAGAGAAACCAACCACACACTGTCAATGATGTCATATATCCAGCACACTGAACATATTAAGCAAGTCAAAAGAGTCAGAGATAAGTAAGTCAGCCAATTAGACATTATTCCCTATGTTCATAATAAATCTAAAACTTGTTTGTATCATTCTACAAGTTAGCCACATTGGAAGTGTTAGCCACGTTGGCCTGTTCATGTTACCTATAAATCCAAGTCTTGTTAGCAACATAAAAAAACACAAGCTGTGTTTCCATTAACTATGAATTGAGCAAATTAGATTTGCGATAATAAATTTGCTTAATGGAAACACCTCAATTTCGAAAAAATTCACATTTATTGAAAAAAACAAAGCTTTGCGCTTGGAGGAGAGGGTTTGGGGGCGTGTCAAAACATTTTTACAAAACTGGAATGGATACACTTTTGTCAAATTAAATGTGTTTCTTGGTAGGAACTGGCTGCCCTGAGCGCTACACAGCGGCCGCCACGAGAGGTCCCACAGTTGCATGTCATATGGAGTTATGACAGGCACACCTCCTCCTCCTCCTCTTCCTCCTGTGCAGCTTGCAGCCTTGAATAAGACGCAGGCGTCTCCTTTGACGGATAAGAAATAGCGCCAGAGCCGTGACAGAAACTTGAAGGAATCTTTTTGGGTCCAGCTGCTTACTTGAATGGTTATTTTTTAACACGTGCATCTGCGACTGTAAATGGACTAGCGCTCGCTACACTGCTGTGGTGTCACCCAACAGCCCCCTTTTAGTAGATGAAATGAAAACAAAACGTGTTGTCATCCATCAGCGTGTTTTTTCTTATCGCGTGAGTTGGTTTATGTTTATTCACATATTTATGATTTAATGGACATTTCTATAATTTCGGTATAACAATTATACATCATACATTTTAAAAAATATTTCCAATTTTATTTCAACTGTGACATAAACAGTTTCAAAGTTCGAAATTCTATAAATTGACCAAAATGCACAATGAACGTGTGAAATTCCAACTGTGTAAAGAGGGTAAAAGGTGACCCAAGAACTATTTAATGCATTAAGGAATGCGAGAAATAAATTTAGTCTCATTTTGCAAAGAAACATAACAATAAATCTAATTTAGATTTTCACAGTCCCTCAACATCCATCTGTTGTATCCTTTCACTTTCCTATCCCTGTCCATCTACCCTGAGGCTATGGAAGCCTAATTGTTTACCAAAGGGTTGCGGCTCATTTGCTCCTGGAGATTGGGCCTAATTAACACTAACTTGTCTGAGCACGGAGGAGCGCTGTCCACTCCACTTTAATCTAATCTGTACTCTTTCAAAAAATAATGAGATCATTTACACCTCATTAACAAGCAATGTAATGTCTGGGCATTAATCATAATGATTGCTTATCATTTCACTTTGCAATATTATCTCCTCTAATGAAACTGTTCACACAACTGCCAAGAGGGCCTTAATTGGTCGTGTAAAATCACAGAGCACCCAGCAGCTTGCTGCAACGTGTGTGAAGTTTTAATTTGCATGGGTGGGGGGAGGGAGGGGTACGTGGCAGAGGGGGGGGTGGGCATAAGGGGATGGTATCGCACACATTCGTATGAGAAAACACAACTTAAGGTGTAAATAATGGAGGCGTTTGATTTAAAGGCTGTGGAACTAGCGGAAACATTTTTCGACTTGAGTCTTGAACTTCCTCAGGAATTTTTTACCTTGAATCCTAAAGTATGCAGATGATTTCCGCTCTTCCTGACTGATTTTGGCATAAGATCCATGCCAATAGTGGATGTGACTGCTCAGGTGACACCCAGCTTTGTGCCAGTATCTTGGCGCCAGGCAACACTAGAAAAACCAATCCAATATCCCAGTTTTTGCTTTGCGGCCACCTACCCTACTGTATTTTCACCCTACTGGTCATCCCTAAAAGCCTGATATTCCAATACCAGTAGAACTAAATCATCCATAGTGGGTGGACTACCTAAAGTGGCCATGCTTGACTAGAAGGAGGAGAGGCTCCTCTGTACCCCGGCTCCCCAGGCTTAGAAGAGCTTAAGAGTGGATGCCATTTACTTTTCTCCCTGGTCAGAATGGCTAGCCACTAATTGCAGCCCCTGGTCTGTGAGTTGAGCTTGTGTAGCTGAAGAGAAAAGGCTTGCCTAAATTGAAATCTCGGCAGCGTGTCTGGGAATTGGCGCGGCTTCCAGTCCATGAAGTTTAAGACATGCTCATATTTCCTTCTGGGCAAATCTTGTCACCTATGCAAACATCATTTTTTTCTGTCCACTGGACCAACATCTATCACCCTTAAACTTGTTTTTATTGCTTTTCTCGGTTTTAACAACTATGTCACGGTAGACTTTCTTAAGTCCTCAAGGAGTTTGGAAAAACATATGTGTCAGTGGAAATAAGGCCACTTGCTTAGTATAGTTTATTAATATGTCTTAGCTTTGTGAGGGGTTTGATCACCCAAGTCTTTAGTTGCTATAAATGTATTTAAAAACGAAAAAAAAACAATCAGACTTTTAGGAACTTTTTACAACTTTTTCCGCACGAAAAAATATTTTCTTCAGCTTTAACAAATAACTAAAAAGTGAGATGATGGTGACTTGAAGGTAATGCTTGAACCTCACTCATAAGATTGTTCATGAATAAATTCATAAAAACCTTCTAGGTATGCATAAAATAAAATGAAATTGTATTTTTTTTTTTTTCATGAAAACATTTTTGAAAAATGAGTTCAGGATTAAAGAATGACCACAAAGATCTGCTCGTGATGAATATATATGTAAATGTGCCAAACTGAGCGGTTCCTGGACTGGAGACACGGAATGGAGGAGATCGATCGTCAACAGCCAATCAGGACACAGAACACAGTGCATTGAAAAAAATCAACAAAAAAGAGCAAGTAAATTGCACTGAAAAAATCAACAAAAATGCAAAAGAGAGGGAACACTGTACTGTAGAAATTCACATTCAGCTTTATTTTGTGAAGGTTTACCAAAACCAAACAGGAATTCTGAAGCCGATTTGTTGACATTTACTGCCCACTAGAACCATTGACAGTACAAGAAAACTGTATTCAGTGACCCCTCCCCCCTCTTGATTCCTCACAGACCATTAATAAGAACTGGACATAACACATTTATTTCAACACATAACAACACATAACACAGATCTCTCATGGGAAATGCCTTACTTTCAGCCTGATACGTCCACCACCATATTGCAACCTATTGTAACCTATTGTAACCCTTGATTAGTCAGAGTCGGTCTGAGTCACTTTTTTAGAGGAAGTTCTGTCAACCAATCATGAGTGAGCTTGTTCAGCTGTTCAAAAATCCACAACCCTCCCACTAAAAGCAGCTCGGGATAATCTGTCAATCAAATATTCGAGATGGGGCGAGCGGGCACCACATGCTTTCAATGAGACATCTGATTGGTTAGTTCATAACTTGAATAACTGGGGCTAAAGAAAGAACGTGTTAAGAAGAATGCATCAGAGCAAGAATGGTTATTCTGAGACATCAAGTTGACTGAGAAGTCAATGGAAGTCTATGGGATTTGGGCTACTTGCAACCAGTGGGTTCTTCCAATTTGGAACATGAGAAGGAGGGGGTTGCTCATTCCATTGATATTCATGTCAACGGAAGTACCCGCTGGTTCCAAAGAGCCAAAGTCCCATAGACTTTCATTGAGAAATAAACAGCTATCACTCAGTCATTATATTTGTCAGAACAACTATTCTTGCTGTGCAACCTTTATTAACTTGTTCTTGTTATCCTGAGTTTTTCCGTACTAAACTGATCAGATACCTCAGTAAAAGCATGCAATGGCCTCAATGTCGAACGTCCCAGATGTTTGACAGATTTTGTGTCGCCTGTCTCCAAGTGGTAGGGGTGTGGACTTCCAACAAGCTCCCTCCTCACTGCCATAGAAACGTTGACTCAGACCTACCGGGACCAATCACTGATTACTGATGTCGTCTGGCTCCAACATGGCGGCGTCCGTATCGCGAAAAATGGGGATTGAATTGAATTAAATGGGTTGAAGTTGGCAGAAAGTCATTTTCTATGGGGGACGTCACACTTACTCGCTCCAGTTCCCATTTTAAGTCAAAGATTAGGAATGAGTATGCCAGATTTCTATTATCTGGAAGTAACCTAAGGCATCATTTGGAGAAGCATCAAGAATGGAAGACAGACTGCAAAAAAAATCCAAACAAAGTATTAAAGACTTTTTTTTTGTGAGCTCTGACGTCACTATTGCACAACACCTGATTGAAGCCAGTCTACAGGGCCCAACCACCTCCATGTCACCAGTGGCTCCGGTCTATCCTCTCATCTCCTATCCCTCTCCTCTGTGTAACTGTCAGCTCCTCTCAGGATTATTAAAGGCTCTGGTTAACCGCTGCATAGCGGAGTCAAACGACTGGGCTGCCATAACCACGCGCTGATATGATTTATTCTCTCCCAGAGGAGTCTTCTAATGAACAGAGATGTATGCTCAGCAGCCCCGTACAAGTAACCTCCATGTGCTCAGAGGACAGCCGCGCTGTAATATGATAAGTACCATGTCGATAGGCTGTATGATATGCTAATCATACTAAAACACGGTGCCGCGGGCTCTCCCCGTGTTTATTTATGAAGGCTTGACCTGAGGGAGAGCAATAATCGGCTTTTCTCTGAACTCTGTAACCCTGGGAGCCCAGGGAACCGCCAATCACACACATTGAGTCCTATAATTCCCCCACCTCTCACTCTCTCCCCTCGCTATCCTTTCTCAGAAAGGCTAGATTTATGCAAACAGCACCGCGTGTGCATTTTGCTGAACGTCCCAGCCGCATGTCAAGCACACAAATCATTAAACTAATTATTAATTGGGAGTGACATAAACAACCTGTCATCGGCTTGCCAACCAGCACATAAAACACATTGATCCAATGCAGCACAAGTTATTTACACATTGTTTACTTTTTGAATTGAGGCGTATTTAATTTTACGTCATTGTCAATTTAAATTAGCATGTACAGTAATAGCTGGAGACGGTTTTTCGTTGGGTTTTTAAAATGTCATGGAGAGGAAAGGTTTAAAATAACGTTATAAATGTTAAGAGTCCTTGATTCTTCTTTTTCTTTTTTGTCTTTGACTTTGTTTGTCTCGGCATGGTTTAGTGTTTGTCAGGAGCACAGCTCTGCAGAGACTGCAAACACCCCTCAGCACAAATATTTAGAGGGAAAAGAGGAACCGGTTTGAGAGACAAGTGGATCTTTTTGGTTAAAACAAACTAGTGATTTTCTATTTGATTATTTCTACTAACCACAAATGATTTCAGTTATGCTGTTTTTCACACAGGTTTCAACCAACAGTATTAACCCTTTAACACCTGAGGCGTCGTCGGTGTGTAACTTAGTATTTGTGCGTGCATATTCTTGATTTGTGCGTAATTTAGGATTAGTGCGTGTGTAATTTAGGATTTGTGTGTGTGTATTTCTTGATTTCTGCGTACCATATGATTTGTTCGTGCGTAACACATGCACAAATTAAAATGATAACAGCTTGAAACTTAATTATGGATGAATCGCTTGTTACGCACACACAAAACCACATTTACACACAAATCTGAAGTGAGACATTTCTCCAAGATTCGGTCATATGTGATGCGTTTAAATGCTGCGAGAATGCTGGGTCATCACAGTTTACTTTTTAGCCACCCTTGAACTTAGATTGTAAATAATATCCAGTTAAACTTGAAATTTTCCCACTTTCTTCTACACATATGTCAGATAAAATATTTTAATAGTCTAAATATTCGATTTTGAAACACAGTAACTAATAACCTGGCATTCTACCAGCGTTTAAACACAACACTTACTCACTAATCTTTTATTTCTCTGAGACGTGAAAACAATCTCACATCAGATTTGTGTGTAAATATGATTTTTAAAGATTTGTGTGTGTAGTTGTCAATTTAATTTTACATAATTAAATTGTATTTTTTCTTATTTCATAATTTTTTTTACTTGTTTACAAAATATGTTGTATGAGTTACAAATCAAGAAGTCAAGAATTAAGCTCGCACAAATCAGGATGAGTCTATTTGCTCTCCATACGACTCCTTCCCATTTGTTTACACTCTCTCCCTCTGGCTTACAGCCCTCCCACTCCCCACCAAACAGGAGGTCCTGGTCGCAGACATAAACATCCAGAACCAGAAGTCCCCCCATTTATCACTTGAAATAACTTTATTATTACAGGTGACCCCCAACAGTTACATTTTTTTTTCCTGTTTTTAAGCTTTAGTAATAGTTTTATCTACAATTCGCAACACTTTTGAGTAAGGGTTATTATATTGTATAGATTCTTCTTCTGGTCGATGATGTCAGGCGCCATCTTTTCTGCAGCCAGGTCCCTCTCCAACCTACATTAATGGTTCAACAGTTTTAAACCAGATTCCAACTCAGACAAGGAAAACAAAGACGTACATGAATCTATTCGCCTACAAGTGACTGCATCAGAATGAAGTGGAACAGGGAGCTTGTGGCTTCCGCATCACAACCGGAATGTTTTTCCGGAAGCATTTTTCTCTGCTCTTAATTCCTAATGTTTTAAATCAAAATATTGAAATCAGATTTCTTTATACATGTTCTCCATCATCAGAACAGGAACATGTTAAAAACATCAAAAACACAGTTTTCCTCTGAGTGGGTCTTTAAAGAAATGAGAGTGTGGATGTGTTGTGGCTGGGTGCGTGGATCAGAGCTGCAGGCCTGCATCTGTGAGGGAGGAAACAAAGGTTTGTTTGTGTGCCTCAATCACTCTTGCTCATGAAAGCAGACACTTAAAAAAATCTCTCTCTCTCTCTCACTCTTTTCTCTCCATCCTTTTTTTTTTTTTTTTTTTTTTTTTTTTTTAAGGGAAACACTCTAAACCAACATCCTGGGTATAAATTTGCAAAACGCAATACAGGCCCGATTGTGTGTGAAGTGGATGCGGGGTGCATACAAATAGACTCTGTACCCCTACTTTTCTCCTCCTCCAAATTGTTGGCTCACCCACCCCCTCTGCACTCATGCAAATCCAACTCTGAAAAATTTGAAGGAGGGGAAAAGAAAAACAACTTTTTGTCACTTCTAATCTGATCGTGTAGATAGGATTATGTAAAACGGTGTCTTAAATTAATATCAAAACGTCCCTCAGTGCCAAGCAGATCACATATAAATGTATTTCTGTATTCCTAACTTATTTACTTTTCAAAACTTTAGTAAATTAATTCAAATAACTACATTTGCTTGAGTCCACCAAGTGTTAATTTCTTTATTTCTTGCCGCTTGATGAGGACAAAGTTACAGTGTACAGTGTCACGCCGCTGCTGAGACCGCGCCGCTTTAATTGGGAAGGTTGGGAACAAGCGAAGCCTTGGCACTGTCACCAGGTCAGCGCGGAGCCCCCTCACAGCCCAGCCCTCTGCACCAGGTGCTCGCCTGCATTTAAATGATACTCTTATTCATCGACTGCCCCAACCGGAGTATTAAAACTCACAATTTGCAACTGAATGCTGATATAATCCTGGAAATATATGTCTCTATTAAAAAGTGTCCTATTTAAAGGAACAAAGGCGGTTTTGTGTGGGGGCTTTATGTATATTTATCAATGTGCTAAAGAGGAACATTGGCTGGAGGGGTAAGAAGAAGGGGATGGGGGTGGCAGCAACAGACTTTCCAACTGTTTACATGTTAATTTCAAACTTAACAGCCCTTGTCCTGGAACCATTTCTACATGGAATGCTAATCAATTTCTTTTTCCTTTTGTCCGGGTCTTTTTGGCAGACACTTGACTGCTGATGGAAAAATGTTAATTAATGGGAGTATGGAAAGTTTTCTGACGGGATTATTCTGCTGGATGCTGGTGACATGTCACATTTCACTGAAAGATTTTCTTTTTTTTTAATTCGAGTTTGAACACAACAGGTGTCGATTAACCCTTCACATTCTGAGAACGTTTCACTGAAACTACATTACAAAGAAAACTGAACCTGTATATAAAAACATATATATATTACAAATATAACATATATATATATATATATATATATATATATATATATATAATATATATATATATATATATATATATATATATATACATATATATATATATATATATATATATATATATATATATACATATATATATATATATATATATATATTTTTTTTTAATCAGAGATATATCTAATGAATGTTAAGTGCAAAGTCCCCTCCGAAGTTGATTATGCAAGAAACAAAAAAGTTTAGTATTCTAATGATATTCATCTAGTTATTTTTTTAAACCTAATTTAATTTCCACGATGGCCCTAAAGTGTAAATTAATATCAAATCCATTTATGTAAAAACATTTTCAAGAGCACAGCCACAATTAAAGAAGGAAAATCATTTTTTTAAAACATACATTTTAGAAAACAAATTCCAGAAACCAAAACATAAAAAACTAAAATGATAAGAAAAAAAATGTAAAAGACAAATGTCATTTTTAGAAAACAAATTTTTTTCTTATTTAAAAGGGACAAAAACAAAAAAAAAAATTTTTTTTGCAATTTCAAATGCAACTGATGCCATGCTGACAGGTCATGTAGCTACCGGCAACAAGTAATTTGCAGATCCTTGAAGAATGAAATGAAACGTTAGAAATCTAAAGTTTCTTGAGAAACTGAAAAAGATAGCTATATGGGGATTGCTGTTGAATTATGACATTTATCCATCAATTCAGCCAAAACATATTTGAGATGAAGTGTATTATTATAGGCATAGCACACAGTAACTATTTTTTTCCAGTTGTTTTTTTGCGTCGAGGGATTTGTTGGCGTGATTTGCCCTTCAGGGCCACCGTACATTTCCACTCATATTCACTGTAGTGTCTCATCACGAAAACAATAATGTTTACTACATTTTAACACAGAAAACGTGAAGAAAGCTTTAGAAAAATGTCCTTTTTTTTTTATTTGTCACGGAACTTTAACACAGGCCTCCAGTTTATTTATGCAGCAAAATATATTAATTTTGAATTTAAAAAAAATACTGTGCAAAATAATGATGTATTATCAATAACAATAGTACCACTTATTTTGCTTAGCAAGAATATGAACATTTTGAATATAATATTTTTGTTGGCCTGCAGTATTAGCAGCCTGATTCATTTTAAATTGTAAGCTGAATAAAAGTTCTTTCACTTCTTCCAAAATATCAAAAAATATTTATGAGGGGGGTTTAATAAAAAAATAAACAATTTATGTGCAAAAAACATTACACTTAAGAACAAAAAGGAATTAACAAATGAGAATAGAAAAAAAAATATTTATCAATAGGTTTGTTGTACAGTATTTATAGTACAGCGGAAAAACGTTCTTTTGAACTATATTGTGAAAATGTTTGCTTTTGAATCAAATGAAAAAGAATGTAGAACTGCAGATAAGATATTTCTTTATTTAAAAATATTAATAGAAAATCAGATAACTTTAAATCATTTTCAAAGTAATGTGTGAAAAAAACAATGTGTTGCCTATCAAAAGAAATGTGTTAAACATCATTGACCAAATTGTCATAGTTTTGAAAAAGTTACTCTTATAGTTTCTAAAAAAAAAACAAAAGTATGTCTTTGTTTTCCTTATAATTACAATTTTTATTTTCAACACTGGAGAGTAACAAAGCAGTGTGTGATTGAAGTGTTTCACTGTGGACTTTTGGAGGAAAGCACAAATGACAGAAAAATAGGGAGAAACCAGAAGGAGCAGAGGTTGATATGAGATGTGGTCAGCTGAAAATGCCATGGCAACTGGTCAAGAGTCCACAGAGAAGGAATGTGTCTAATGAAATGTAACAATGACACCCAGCAAACCCCCCCCCGTGAATGTGTGAGCATGTTTTATGGTTGGACTTCCATGGTTTCACTGCAGCGTTTGCACAGCTCTTTTTAAATGTTTGACTCATTTTTCTCAAAGTTTGGATGATTTATTTCTAAAATAAAGAAAGATGGTATCACTTTAGCTTTGAAAAGTTCTTATATAAAAAGGCCAAAGTCAAACATTTATAGAACTGTGTGTTTTGCTCACAGAAATGCTTCTAAAATGTGTCAGTTTCATCCACACACATCATGAATAAATCATCTGCCTTTCTTCCCGCCTGATTATGATGCTAATATCACCCACTAAAACAAAAGGAACAATTTCAGTGACAGATATGAGAGAAATAATGTTTTCCTTTTCAAAAGGAAACTGCTGATGCCCACACAGAGGTTGGATATGTGTGCCGATGTGATCACCTGCATAAAGCCCGTTCCCTTTTGTACATATATCATAAATTGTTGCATGAACCTCCCACCAACTAAAACACAGGCCAAATTATTATTTATGTGGCTGCAGAGCTGCAGAGACAATCAGTCATATTCGGATGGAGAAATTAATTGAGCGGGAAGCGGGAGATAAAGGCAGAGAACAAAGGCAGCTTTTTGTTACTTCTCTCCATCTGACAGTGATAATTAGACATATGAAATTGAAATTCCTCTCTGGGGGGTCCTGTTGACAAGACTATTTTCTGTTGCGTTCCTCACTCTTTTCTCCTTTGTGTTCCTCTTTATGCTAATTTGGACCCAGTGTTTTTCCCTGACCACTAAAAGCTGCATCCTTTGCAAGCCTTCTGATTCAATTCACTGTAGACAAAGAGCCGCTTGTCAGGCTGTTCCTGCCCCCCCAACTACCTGCAACACAAGCCTTTAAAAGGGTAACATACTTTTGGGAACACGGATGTTTATAAAAGATGTTTTACACTTAAATTACAATAAGAAAAATAAATTATAATTTCAGGTTGTTTTTAAGTTAACTACTACAGTCTTTTACATGCCTCCACACTGCTTTTCTGTTATTTAAATTTTAATTTATTTCCAGATTCACTTCATCACATACATCAATGTGTTGGTCGCTTTTGTACAATAAGGAAAGAAAATATTGGCATTTTAAATTTGGAGCTCAAGTCACTTTTATGTAACTAGGAAATGACTTCTTGATTCAAATATACTTTTTCTAGAAAGGGATAAGATGATGTGCAAAATACACCATTATTGAAAATAAAATAAAAATCCTTTAAAATATTTAAAAAAAACTAAATGAAAAAATAATTAATTAATAAATTAGAAACAATCAATATGAAATAAATATGTAGATCTGATATTAATTTTTTACCAGTAACTACAGTACGGCTTGGATATTTTTCCCCTTTTTATTTAGACCAAATGAGATAACAGCAAATTGGGATGATTTGTTATAAATTGGATAACTGGGATCTTCATTAAATAATTTAATGTTTGCTTGGTTTTGATTTTTAAATTGTTTTTTTTTTTTCCAGACAGACTAAGTGATTTAATTTCACGCTCAATTGGGAAACTAAACTGAAATAATTTTTTTCTCTAACTCTTTATAAATTACACACTTGTTTAAAAATAATAGTTGTCCTCAGGTTGATTGAAACATACTGATTAATAAAAGACTGAACTTTAAATTTGTAAATTTGTAGATGAAAGACACGGCAGAGTTCCTAAAGAAAAACGGGCTGGAGATTTTAAAAAAAGCAATAGACAAACATGCAAAACAAATGAGTAGCAAATATCTGAAGAAGAGGAAAGACAAAAACAAAAAATATTCTGGATCATTTTAAGGTCAGGAAAAAAAAAACATTTAAAAGAACCACAAAACAACGTCTTAAAAGTGAAAACAGGAAGTAATGTTTAGAAATTAATTCAATAAATTACAAATTGTAAGACGTTTTAACCCTTTAACACAAAGCTCCAGTGTTTATGTTCTGCCACTGTAATTTTTTAATTGTTAACACGATCAACGTGAGACGCTTTTCTCCTCACAACCTGCTGGAATTACGTTGATTGTGTTTACGGTTGAAAAGTTATAGTACGTTAAAAATTGTGTGTTGAA
The DNA here is from genome assembly GCA_003999625.1 of Oryzias javanicus. Lineage (NCBI taxonomy): Eukaryota > Metazoa > Chordata > Actinopteri > Beloniformes > Adrianichthyidae > Oryzias > Oryzias javanicus. Next base: position 8,506,942 of record CM012452.1, read on the forward strand.
GCGTCACCGGCGACGCCTCAGATGTTAAAGGGTTAAGAAATAATAAAAGAAAAAAAGCTAAATCTTTCTCTTGAACATCAAAGTCTGTTCCAACTTCTTTTTTTTTTTACTTTCTGTTGTTTTACTCCTCCTGTGTTTTATCATTGGTGAGTGGTGTGTGTCATGTGAATCACAGAGAGGAATGCTGGATAAAAGATTGTGGTTTGGATGGAATTATGGGTTATGTCACCTTTCACTGCAAAAACTGCAAGGGGTCGCTCGGATTCTGTTTCCTACATGAGAAACAAGTGCGGTCATGTTTCTCACAACACACACAGAGACTACAAAAAGTGTTCACTCTTCTTTTTTTATCTTTATGTGTATGTTTTTTTTTTTAAGTTTATGTTGCAAAAAAATTTTCCAGTTTGCTTGTCAGCCTGTCTTAAGTTAAGTCACTGTCCTGACAAAAATGAGTCATTCAAGGGTGGAAAAACACCAACAAGAGACAAAGAGGGCAAAAGAACAAAAAAAAATGAGGATGGAGTGGAGCTGTTGGAGGGGGAAGGAAGGCAGGATGGAGATATGAATTGAACCGGAAAAACTCTTGTGTCTAATGCTTGCCACATTCGCTCTTGAATGAAGGTCTAATTACCCATTGGTATTTGGTGCCAGCGTTCCCAGGTCTCAGAAGCCCCTGGGCCCGTGCAGGCAATGAGCGTCCAGAGCCAGCTGCCTTCCAAACACTTGCAGGTACCCAGGACAGGCTAATAGTCCTACCACAAGGGAGGCAGATGAAAGAGCAGGAAACTGCTGCCAGAAGCCCCGAAAGGTTTTTTTTTTATGAAAACAGGAGAGAGATGCAGGCGTGTAGTAGCAGCTGACCTCCACCTAAACTTGCCCACCTGTCTATGTTTACAGATAGGAAGGATTGCATGAAAATGATGGCTGTCACTGTTTAAATGTTGGGCTTTGCATATTTGAAATTCCTTTGGTAGTTTCAGTTTTTTAATTTTACTTGAATGTTTTCAAGTTTAAGTGAATGTATGTCTGCCTGAAAGCTCTTATTAAGGAAAATGTGTTTTTGTCTCATAACCAAATAATGCATTGATTTATTAGATTAGTTTAACTTTTTTCAAATGGGAAAGTTGTGGGACACAAAGAACATATTTGGATCTTTTAAGCTACATTTTCACACCATCCTATGCAGTCTGTGTTCAAGCAGACACTTTCAATGAAAAGTGAACACATTTTCTCTACCAACTCGTCATGTATAGGTAAGGACACGCCCGGTGTCCCAAACTCATCGTTTTTTGAAGTCCTGGCTGTTCCCAGTAAAACACGGGTCCCCAACCTTCCAGCCTTGAACCAGAACTGGTCCAGTACCGCCCCGGTACCGTAACCAGAACTCCCTCTTGTCACCATGGGCTCAGCTCCCCGACTCCGCAACTCTCTGCCCCCCCCGACCTCCGGAATGTTGACTCCTTTCAGTTTTTAAATCCAGACTCAAAATCTACTTAAATCTGCTTTCCTAAATTTCTAACTTTCTTTCATCTGTAATCTGATGTCAATGTATTTATTGTGTTTTTAATATTTTCTTAGAGAGAGATGTTATTATGTTTTTTTTTTTTTTTTTTTTTTAACTTTGTACAATGTCCTTGTGTGTTTTAAAAGGTGCTTTTGAGTAAAATGCATAATTATTATTATAATGATTATTATTATTATTATTAATTATAATGATTATTATTACTTAATTACACATTATTACTTATTTATTTACCTTTATTTATACAGATTGGTCGATTGAGAACAATTTCTCATTTACAACAACAAACTGATTATGTATCAGCAGTAAAGCTGATACATAATCAGTTTGTTGTTAGGGTTAGGGTACTACTACCCTAACCCTAACTTGGGCCCGGTTAGCACCCAGTACTGCATTTGGTACTGGATCAGATCCTGTACTATGTCTGGTACTGGTTTGGGTCTAGTAGCCCATCTGTTACCGGATCCGGTGCGGGGTAAGGGAACTGGTACTGGCCGCGTCCCGAGGACCAGTCCGCACAAGTTATTGCGTTCCTGGGGTCGTAGACTCTTGATTTTGCGAACAGCCAGCGGGTCAAATAAACACAAGTCAGGGACGCCCAAAGCATGAAAAAGTGACGTGGAGAGGTCCTTACCGCACGTCAGTTGAGAATGAGAATGTGTTGGAAAACATGCATACACATTTTGAGCTTTCAAGTTGAAAACTGCCACGTTCATGCTTAAGAATTGAATGTTGGAAATTAAACCAGCTGAAACTGGACCAATCAGGGACTCAGATTTGGTAGATAAGAATAGATGATGACTCTTTTTAATTCATGGAAATTAATATTTGTGATTTGTGCGCAAACTGAATTTTTTGACAGCAGCTGAGAAAGAAAAAGCCTGGAGCAAGATTTGTTCTACTCCGACATTTTGCACTAAGACTCTTCCAACTGTAGTTTGTGGACATGCTCTGTATCAGGTAGCGACAGTCCAGTGTGAACATCAGGGGCTGAATGTGTGATCAACATGTCAGAGATGAACATAGCTTTGAGGATTTTCTTATTTACACTGAAGCTGTGTTTACTCTTTATAATTCCCAAAAGTTACATGAATTTTCACCTGTGAATCTTTTTTGTTGTTTTTGAAAGAAATTTCCTGGATTAATGCAAACATTTTCTTAAACACCCACTAGTATGGAAATTGTATTTTTAATATTTTATTTTTCTGAGGACATAAAAAATATATGTAGAACATTTTTCTCAAAATCGTATTTCTGGATATTGTTTTAAATTTTTTTAAAATCAGGGGCCGACAAAAAAAAAAAAAATTGTATATTTTGAAATAGAAAATACACAGGTCGGCCACGTTCCTTGCTCTGAACTCTCAGCAGCAGGTAATGGGAAGGGGAGGTGGGGTTGCTCCAACCCAACGTTCCTCAGAGGTGAATTCTTAACTAACTACTGTCCGTCTGGAGAAACTATGTCCTTGAAAATGACATGGGGGTTTTGGATTTTGGGTAAAAACGGGATAATCATGATACAAAGAACCTCTGAGAATGCTTTAAAAATAACAAAAAACTGTTTAGGTTGTGTCTTTAAACAGATGTTGTACTACTGCAATAATGTGCAAGTACTATTCAATGGTAACTATGTTGGAATAAAGCAATCAAATATTTTACACAGTATGCACATAGACATGCATTTCTGTGTATTACTTTAAAAAAAAGTGTGTTTGTTAGTATTTTCGTTTTTCAACATGGACTGCAGGAGCCATCTCTGCTCAGTCAGAAAAGTGAGTGTGGGATGTGAATTCCATAAAAGAGGCAGGCAGGGCGGGACGGGAACATCTCCAAATGTGACGGCTCCAGATTCATCCTGAAGAACAGGAATTCCCACAAGCTGGATAAACACACAGTGTGTGGAGCGGGAAAGGCACACTTGATAGCCTTTCTCTCATCTCTGAACGCTGACAAACACTAGATATTCTTTCATCTCACAGCAAAAATACCAAATCAATAGAGGTAATCTTTCACTCTTGCGGAGATTGTTTTGGAAATGTGCCACTTTAGCAACCCCACTAATCCTGCACAGTGACAGTGAAGGATTGAGTCCCAGAAAAGAAGATCTTCCTGCATTACTTGTTCTTTTGTGAAAAAAGGAAAAATGTTCAAGGAAATCTTAAAATGAATCTAGATATAAACAATGGTCCCTATGAGATGTGAATAGTGAATTTCTGCTCTAATAAAAAGAGTTTTCTTAACTTTTTTTTGCCTGTAACCTAATGAGCATACTTCACGTTTGGAATATACACACACATCCATTTGTGTTGCTGCGTGACAGCTGTGAATCAGCTCTTTGTTCATGGCTCAAGTCATAAAACAGGAAAGAAAGAGCATCGTTATGCTCATGGGGCACCTGACTCAAACGCTTCAGTGACAGAAAATGAAAAGCTGTAATTCCTCCTGAGAAGTGAAGCCTGACTTGTCGGAGTAAAGCACTTCCTATCCTTTTGTTCGGATCTCAAAGGGAATTATAGAGGAGAGAGTTAGATATGGCTGTTAATAAGACCACCGAGCCCTGACCAGATGAACGTCAAAGTGATTTAGACCATGACAGTTGTGTTAAACTAATGAAAGCAGATGACTCTAACCTGTTTCATGGAACGCGTTGGGTTTGCTCTGGTTCTGAGGTCAATTTGATGCTTAAAAAATTCTCTAAAAATACAGTTTTTCATGGAAACTCATCGTCTTTCACAAAAAAGGAAACTGACGGCTGAGTTAGGTGTGTGTGGTTGATGCTGCTGCTGTTGTTGGGGGGGGGGGGGGGGGGTTTCTAAGAGATCAATGAGCTAATAAAACAAATCGATGGCATGAAACCAAAGAAAAAAGTGAAGTCATTAATTTGCAGAGACAGGATGATCCCACCAACCAGAAGCATTGATTAGAAATGAGGTCTGTGGAGAACCTTCAGGGGGTATCATATTAGAGGAGGGGAGCAGCGGGCAGGGAGGGGTTGCTGGGCCGCCCTCCTCTGAGGCTTTGCTGCTGGACTGATGCAGGAGAACAGGTTAACCCGTGGATCAATGGCCTCTCTGGGAGAACTCAGAGCAGAAACTGACTCTGTTTGCTCTCCGTGCCTGCTGTCAACACAAAGCCTGCAGGTGTGATGTTTTCTCTTTGCGTGGAAGCAGCCCCCCAAACATGCTTTTTCTTTTTCCAGTCAAGGGAAGTCAGGCATGATTATGATATTGAATGCGTTGTAGAGTACAGAGAGGTCTTCAGAAAGGGCCAGAGGTCAGGGGTAATGCTCCATTTTTATCAATATTATTATTGTTAATCATGACTTAAGTCAATAATATTGGATGGAGTTTTTCTCACAATAACTTCTGTATAGACCGGATAAGATATAAAGTTGGAAGCAATGGACTCGAAAAATGTTTTTGCCATGTCTTTCTGAGAATTTTTGGCAAAACAAATATCAACAACTTGACAAAAAGTCGTCTGGCAAGTAAAACTGACATCATCTCCATTTCGTTTTCACGTCAGATTCTGAAAGGCGGAATATTTTTGTGTCTTCCAGTGGTCAGTGTGTGTCTGATCTGCCGACGCAGCACGGCTTTTCTGCTGCCGTTTGGCCGAAAGAGAGAAAAGAAAAGCAGGTGATGGGAGATTGACGACTTAAATACTTCATCAATCAATGCTGCAGCCAATGTGTTGTTTGGTGATTGGTAGAGAATTCAGGCAATCCATCTTTCCTACCAGCCACTGCCCTTCAAGATTCTCCTCAGGTTCTCCATGCATTGCCTTTTTTTTCTTCTTTATTTTCAGGGTTAACCTAGGCTGGAGATGTTTAAATATGTGTGCTTGTGTTGGGTTAGAGGGAGCAAGAGTCCCCACTTCCAAATCACGTGTTACTGGAGGTTGTCCTAAATGAAGATTATAAAGACATGAGTCATGATATAATACCACTATGACAGACTAGTACATTGGAAAATGTTTTTTGTTTGCCCAAATCAAAAAGATTTGACTGTGTTTGTTTACATGTTAATAACAAGGTTGGGAGTTAGCATTGTCACAGTGACATAGTCTGCTTTCCATCTTGTATCTGGTGGTTTTCAAACTGTTTGTTTTTATCTTTTTTGTTCCTTTTTTTCGTTAAAAGAATTGGAATTAGTGCAGGAACAGTAACATTCTTTGTGGTATTAGTCTGTTTTTCATGTCTTGTACACAAGATTAGGTGTTGTTGTTAATAAGCTAACGCGGCTAGCAACTAGTGTGTTGGACTGTTTTTCTTTTTTTTTTTTTTCCGTTTTACTAATAAAGTTAGGAGTTAGCATAGTCACAGTGATACTTGTTTTAGTGGTTATAGTCTGTTTTTTTTTACAGGTTCCAAACAAAGATGGGAGTTACAGCAAATGTGAATACGCTTACGTAGCTAATGCTTCTAATTTGGCTAACGTGTGGCGTGTCACAAACAAGTTTTACAATTCCTGTAAACACAATGATAAAATCTGACTATTTTACCTCAATTTATGCGCCTTATAGTTTGGTGAGCCTTTTATATGTCATAGGTTAGAAAATAGATCATTCATTGACTGTGCTTCATAATTTGGTGCACCATAGAGAGAAAAAAAGGGTATTTAAAATAATATATATTTTTTAAAATAATAATTAATAGTATTTTATTAACTTCTTGTATTTCTAATGATATGCAAAAAATATATTAAAGATAAAATATGATGTATTCTCATTGTGAATAAAAAAAATAAAAATAAATAACCCTCAGTTTCCTGAAAGAAATTCTATTTTCTCCAGATAATATTTCATTAATGGGATGCTGGGTTACTTATAAGAAGTCAGCAGTTACACAGGAGTAAAATCAAACTTTTTTATAGTTTCTGTTGGTCAGGGATAGAAAGGTTCAATAAGAACTAACAAATTGTTCTTTATTTCTTTCCGGTTATCTCCTCTCCATGCATCTGTAGTAACAGTGGAGTTAAAAATTAAAAATCATCCTTCTTTTTTGAATCAGGTATACCAGAATAACTGCCATATATGCACCAGGGTGAGCTGTTTTCTTCTTCTAGAGGAGTCAGTCTTGGTTCTATCAGGCCATTCCTCGCAGCTGAATCAACGAAAACTTGATAGCGAGGGAGAGGGGGAAAAAAGGAGAGGAGAAAATTGAGGGTGGGCTGCTGGACCGGTGGATTCCTGCATCCTTGTAAACCCCTGACTTTTCACACAGAGCAGCACTTTCACACTAAGCTTCCAGCTTGAACTGAAATCCTCTCACTTATCCTTAAATCCAAGATGAAACAGTGTCAGATGTACTCTGATCGGGGGTGTTTGGTGGGACACTGACAGGAGGAGCGAAAAGGCATATGACTGACGGATATAGAGGCATGTGTGTATGGTTCAAAAACATGAAAAAACCCAAACATGTACTGTAAGTTTGATGTCCAGTAACAAAAGGGACCCTAGAGAATAAAGTACACTATACTCCCAGAACTCCCAGGTTTTGAAAAGCTTTCAGGTTAACCTCAAACTAAAATTTAGATTCAGGAACGGTTTACATAGCAAAAATGTGCATCCAATTAAATGCAATTTTGGGAGCTTTGTGTGCTTGGAGTCAGCTTTATGTGGGATATAGGGGGTTATATTTGAAAAAGTGTATAAGTCCCTCATCTCTGAATAGCTCTAAGGCACAAGCAGGAAATAGAGTCCTGGCATTTTGTTTTGCATCAGTGCTCTTCTTTATTAGGGAGGAAGAGAATCGGCATAGAATAATAATTGGAAAATTGTAACGATTCTCTCATTATAATTAGCCAGATCACAGAATGCAATAATCCAATTATTTTACTTAAAAGCAAGTTCCCTCATCGCTCTCTGTGGGCACCTGCCACTTGGCCGTACCGCTGAAATGGCAAAAAAAAAATGCGGGTCTCTTCCCCTCTCACATGTAAACGCCAGCACGCTTGGGTGTGCTCCGACAGCTTGAACACGGACCGACACACGAGTGCCATTTAGGGCCACCAGACGTGCACCTAAACACACACACACGCCTCAACAACATACAAATAATTGAGTAAGATTTGCTGGTACATTAAGTTTAATGTGTTTGACATTCAGGCGGTAGGAAATGGAAGGCAAGACGGGGAGTAGCCGTGCAGCGTCTTTCTTCAATCAGGGCACCGCAGGGCTCCGTTTTTATAACCGGCATGCAAAGCCGGAGCCGTCAGAGGTAATTAGCACGGTTGCAAATGGACGCAGGTCACGGCTCTCAGCAGATTGGTCCTCACATGGGTCAGCAGGGGTCAAACATCCAGTATGAAATGATATAAACAATCATCTATAGACCGCAAACCAATCAATGCCTTTTAACACTATTCACTTCCTGGTTGGTTGCTCCAATAGGTCAAGGGTCAAAGTGGAAAAGACGAATATGCGAGCGGATTTGATGGAAAAAAGCACAAATTAATGACTAAGTCTGTGCTTTTTTTAAACTTGCAAATTAAAATTTCTGTATTGTTTTTGAAAAACTTCTTTAACTTCCTGTTGTATTTTTATGAAGTTTTTTCATAGAAAACTCAAAAAGATGGATTTATAGTGCAGCTAAAATCACACTAAAGCGAATGTTGTCACACACGCCCAGTAAAGCCGCATTAACATTAACATGAAGTTCCGCAATTAAGAAAGAAAGAACAGAAAAGCTTAGAGCAGGGGGGGGGTTGAGATGGAAGGGGGGTTGTTAGATAGAAACCAATGCTTGAGGAATTGAATTACCGAAGCTTTTTCTCATTATCATTTAGCCGTCTTTTATGGCTCAACAGTACGAGATGATGTTCCCATGACCCCACACATTACACAGACATATTATTCAAGCCTGCCTCGATGAAATTCCTCCAAATAAAACCTTTGTGCCAGGCAACAGCTAATTATTTGACAGATTGGCCCCCTTCTGGCTCAGGTTACAGTGCGAAGTGGCCGTTTCTTAGCCACCCCCACCTCCCAACACCGAGCCACCAGCCCTCTCCTCCAGCTTCAGTGCAGAGAGGGGCCGCTTTGAGAAAATCCCAGAGGGCCTCATTCTTTTCAGGAGATTATATATTTTGTCCAACCCCCCCTCCCTTCTTTTTCTCTTCCCAAGCATCTATCCATCCTAAACCAGGCTAGTGTGGTGTGTGTGGGGGCATGCGTCCTTAGAGGGGTAAAGTGGGGGTTACATGTGTCAGTCATTTCAAATTTTAAAGGGAGGGCCTTAAACTAAAATATTTAAGAAATGATGCAGGAAGAAATTATGCAATTAAAACAATCTAGATCATTTATTTTGTTCCATGTATTAATTATATTTTTGGTAGTTTCAAATCAGATAGGAAATATGAAAAGATTAAAGCTTTTTTTTTTTTTGGGCTGTCATGCCATTGACTTTAAGTCAGTCCACTAAAAGAAGAGTTTGTCATTAGTGCTGGACATGGACCACCAAGATAAATGCCAACACATGTTTAAATTATCTGGAGAGGAATGGCATTTTCCTTCAGCCCTCTCGCTTCCCATAAAGATCCCCTGTTGACTCGACTGAGCTGACATTTTGAGTTATCAGCGCAGCTTTAATCTGTTGCTTATTTTGAACCCATACAGATGGCACAATTCAAGGGGATTGTAAAACGAGTTCAAACTAACCTGCAATGCGCCTCTACAAACATTAGGAAAACAGCACTGAGCAACGATAACAATCCTCAAAAACATGCAAACTTTAAAGCAAAAAAAAAAAAAAATATATATATATATTATTATAGTATCTATATATATATATTATATATATTATATATATATATATTATATATTATATATAAAGCTTCTTAATATTCAAGATATATTCTAAACTATTTTGCTGAGCCATACCTGTTCCTATGCAGAGCCACGTGGGCCCCATATGGTTTAAAAGTGGGTAGAAAATGTGGGCCCCAATTGGGTTTGTCCACAATTTTCGTGTTAGTAAATTTAGAACCAAAATGAAGGAAAAAAGTGTTTCAGTGCGGGGTATTAGATTATGGAATACCTTAGAAAAATCTATAAAAGATCTCATTCAATATTACTTTTAAAAAAACTGTGAAAAACAAATGCTCACATCATATGAATCAAACAGTCATTAAAAACGGGCTTGATGGGAAAGGAAGGAAAAAGAGAAAGGAAAAGAGGAAAAAGAGAAAGGGAAGGGAAGGGAGAAGGGAAGGAAAAAAAAAAAAAAAAAAGGAAAATACTACTACTTTTTTCCCTACTATTTTTGGTGTTTGTTTCTCTTACTACTTGCTTATTCTGTTGCATAATTTTGTTGTTGACTGAAATTATTTACTGACTGGGAAGAGATAAGTTTTCTTCTTTCTGTCCCTTTTCATTTTCATTTTTTCAAAAACCAAGATTATTGTAAAACTACTTTTGTTTGCTTTGAAAATGAAATAAATAAAATGAATGAATGAATGAATGGTAAATGGCGTATACTTGTATAGCGCTTTCTACCCTCCTTCGAGGGTCCAAAGCGCTTCACAGTCACAGACCCATTCACCCATTTCACACCACATTCACACACTGGTGGTGGCTCCGCTGCCGAACACTGGCGCCAACCTCCCACCAGAGGCAATTTAGGGTTCAGTGTCTTGCCCAGGACACTTCGACACATGGGCGGGCAAGGAATCGAACCACCATCTTCCGATTGTGAGACGACTGCAGCAGAATGCGCTAGCTTCCCTCAGTGGAATGAAACTTGCTAGCATGCTACAGAAGAGCTCCCTAGCATTTCACGCTGCCCACCGGGTGCCTGGCTAGCGTAGCGAGCTAAGCTACTGAATCCATCCTTATCCCTTAAACATCTGAGGCATTGCCGGTGACACTTAACCACAGAATCTTTAATATACTGTAATTTTTTAATTGTTATCATGATCAATATAATTCCAGCAGATTCTGAATCTACTGGAATTACGTGTATTGGTTAATAATAGATTTCAGATTCAGATTTATTTATTTTATAATAAAAAATAAAAATAAAATACAGTAAATCTAAAAACATGAACACTGGAGCTCCGTGTTAAGGCTATGTGGACAAACACAGGTGGGGCCACCACAGAAACTGCAGACAAACCCAATTGGGGCCCACATTTACAGCCCACTTTTAAACCATATGGAGCCCACTTGGCCTTGCTGGCTGGGACCTGATTAGGAGTTATCATAAATAAAAAGTATTTGTTGCATGGACAGATAATTCTACTGCTGTCTAGTAGTTCTCTTCTCAGGATTAATATACTTATTAGGCTACCTCTTTTTGCAGTGAACTCAGTTTTGTTTTGATTCCTTAATTTTTGAAACAAAAAACAGTAAAATAGAAACAAGAAGTTTCTGAGAGTTGCTTTATTTAGCTATATTTTATCGAGCTATATACAGCATGAAACTTTTTTGGGGTCAGAGACACGACACTTAAACATGAAAGGACTGGTTGTCCTACAGAAAACTTTTTACAAAATAGAAAGCTCAGTTTACCCTTAAAATAACAGCTTAAGCTGAATTTTTTTTACCCTTTCATGCTTTCCTCCTTAAACACCATTGGTTCCTTGCTGGGATCCAGTTCCAAAAGTGGGATGCTCCTCTTCTGTGTTTGCCTGGCATGAACCCAAGTGAGGGGAGCCTGGAGTATTCATTGTTCAACCTGGGTGAAGGTCAAATGTACCAGCGGTTCCTGTTCCTCTCCCCGCTGAGCAAACATATGGTGACGGACCACCTTGAACATGTTTGGGTGACCAAAACTACTTGACCTGAGTTACCAAACAGAACATAGGACTAGAAAAAGATTCGGGCCCAACTTCCTAAAGTGAGAGCAAGGGTAAGGAGGAAGTGGGAGGCTGCCAGCAACATCACAAACAACTGTTTGCTCCCACGCGTTTAACCTCACGTGACGCAGGAAAAGACGTGGAATGATGCATATTCTTACTCACTTCCTCTCGTCCTCTCCTGTTTCTGCTGATATAAATGCCTGTAATCATAAGGTACAATATTATCACCCCGTTGTTCAAACAGCCAAACCTCATCTAATCGCTTCCACGTTTCCTCAGTGTTAAGCTCATTAGTGGGTGACCTAAAGGCATTTAGAAAAAAAAAAAAAAAGAAAGCAAGAGAGACAAAAAGAAGAAAAAAAAATCTGAGGATAATGGATGCTTGCTGTTTTAAGACAGTAAAAATAAACAGGTATGCAGCTTTGATAATAAATATGCTGCAAACATCGGGCCAAAGTGTGAGTTTATCGCAAGTTAATAACCCAACTTGTCCGTGCGCACGCGCACCTTCACACACAGTGTGTGTCCTCATGTGTCTGCATGGATATTTATCTTCAGGCGAGCTGAGGGTGAGGAGGGGGGAGGGAGGGACTTGAAGATGATGAGTCGCCGTTAGACTTTGTGAATGGGGATGTGAGAGCGTCTCTGGTGTCTGGACGTCCGGCCCAGGTGGCGACTGGAGGGCCGACTTCATTAGGCCTAAAGAGGAAACAAAGGAAGATGCATCGAGAAAAAAAAAAAAAAGAGAGAGGGGAAGAAAAAAAGTGCCATCCCTCATCTGCGAGGCCACTGCCTGACACATTAGTAATCTGTATGCTCAATTAACCACTGGCAGGCTCATTTTTCCTCTCCCCCCCACTCTCTCTGTCCCTCGATCTTGATCAAACAGAGCATGCTCAGTGCTGGACTGAAACAAGACTTCATACAAAGCCCGATTATGACATGTGAAGATGTTTAAATGGGGGCGATTTGCTGTGTTTTACACAAAATGTAAGGAGCTAAATAAAATAAAGTCAATTAGAACAAACTTTGCAAACTGAATAAAATGTTCTAAAATAAACTGTTAAAAATCTACTTATTTCTTTTGTCCTTGTAGAGCGGGGGTGTCAAACCTCAGTCGCAGAGGGGTCAAAATCCAAAAAACATCTTAGGTCGCGGGCCGAACAGAGCAAACATTTATTAAACGTACTAAAACTATAGTTTTAAAACTGTAAAAATGTAACTTTTTAGAATTAATAAACTTAAACCTTCAATAACTTTAAATGTTGTAATCTTCATAAAAATACATTTTGCAACAAAAAACCTAAAAAGAAAAAAGCATATGTTTACTTTGACATCATTTTATATGAAAAATTACACTTACATATAACACAAAAGATACTGATCTCCAAAAAATATATGTTAAAATTACAGAAATAAGAACATGCTACAAAACAAGACAAAGCCTGGAAATAAAAGATCATATCAGGTTGTTAATAACAATAAAACAAAATGATCTTGTGGGCCGAATATAATTACCTTTGACTTTGACACGCATGTTGTAGAAGAAAAGGAAATTCATCCCAAGAAAATAAGAATGTAAGTTTGTTATTTTTATCTTACTGTAACTTAACCGAAAAATGTCGGAAATCTAATCTAAACACATATGCACACAACTTTATTAAAATCCTGAACACATTTTTGCAATTTTGCTGTTTCTAATAAATCATGGTTATGCGAATAAACATAAACCAATTCACGCAATAATTCATTCAAAGACACAATGATGGATGTGAACAATACTATCTATTACAGCAGATAATTTCACATTTTTGTCACGGCACTAGCGCTCATTCATTAAAGGAGACGCTGGCGTCTTACTAAGTCCATGGAGCGGCGAGCTACATGGGAACGGCTACGGATGAAGTGATTTTGGGAAATGGTGGTTGGTGAACAGTATCAAGACTCAGGATCCAAAAACACATTCACGTTGACTTTACATTAGAACTGGTCGCTTAAACACATGTTGCCAAGGGTGGTTTGAAGGTAGCAAAACATGCAGGACCACATAGTTTTTTTTCTTCATCAGCAAAATCTTAGTAATTTAAAACACTTATTTTAAGGAGCGTCTCAATTCCAAAGTAATTAATGACGACAAACTAGGTTTTTGGAACAAGAAACAACACCTGAGGCGTCGCCGGTGACACTTCAACACAACATTTTTAACATACTGTAACTTTTGAAGTAGTAACACGATCAATGTAATTTTCCAGGAGAATACGCATAAATACTGGAGTTTGGTGCTAAAGGGTGAAGTCACATGATCAGTGTCATCACAGAATGTCCCGAAGTACCAAATGAAATGGCTGTTTGTTGGTTTCTACTGGTTAGTGGTCAAATCTTGATCTCAGAATGATACAATTTTGGACCAATTTTCCATCATACTGATAAAAAAGTGTTGTACGGTTGCTTTACTTCAGGATTTACGTTTGTCCTACATCACTGTGTTGATAGCTACAACAGACAAGTGGAAGAACACAAAACCATCTTCAAATTTCTATTAGTTCACAATAATCATTAGCAGTTGTTTTATATTGCATGTTGTCCTTTTTTTTGAAAAATATATTTAGCTTATTACTTACTCTGCAGCTGAACTTAAAGGACCATAATATATTGAAGGTAATTTGGTTTTTTAGTGCGTATACCTAATGTGCACAATCCAAGAAATTACAGACACATCCTAGATTAATGAATTTAGCATCATGTAATGCATTCTTTTGCAGAATCAATTAATTCTGTACCATATGCATGAAATAAGGCTGTGATGATTCACTTATCAAAGCCACATCTCGACTCTGCTGCAACATTTTTCCTTTTCTTCCACAAACTGGCAACGAGAGGATCTTTATCTACAGATAAACCTGCTATGCTGAAAAATGATAAATGTTATGCCACTAAGGTGGTGTATTTAGTGTGTGGGGGGTGTCACCATGATACCGATCAGCCTTTGATTAACGAGCAGAGCTGAACACTCTTTAAAATTCACAGGGGTCACGACTTAGGGGGGCTCTACAAGACACTTCACAACACTCGACACGACCAACTTCTTCTTCTTCTTCTTTTTTTTTTTTGAAATGATCAGACCCACCCGTTTTTCGTTCCCGCCTTTCTCATGTCCCCTCGCTCCACCCCCACCCCTCTACCTCTCTTTTAAGGTCTATCAGAGAGATGAAAAATGGCGTGCAGCTGGCTGAGTGCTTCCTTCCTCTTGTCGGGGTCAACAGTTCGCTGAGCTGATAGAGATCCTCGCGCCACCTTCTTCTCAGAGAGCACTGATGAATTCTCACAGGTTGTTTTGCTGCATCACCGGACAACCATCACCACCACCTTTATCCAGGCTTCAATTCAGTCTGCTGCTGGTATAAAACACTGGTCTGCATATACAGTATTTCTTTAAAAAAGCTGCTTAGTGAGGAGGGTGAAAATATTTTGCTTTGATTTGTATTTTTTGTTTAATGGTTAAAAAGAAAGCAGCAAATGTTTGATTTCTTTGAAGCAAAATTTCTGTAATAAAAAAAAATTACAATACAGATCATAATATGGATTAAAAATACAAGGATCCTTCATTTTTTGGGGTTAAATAATGTAAAACCAGTGAGTAGGATTATAGATGTTTTACGGCTGTAAAACCCCTCAGTGCACACTTTCTCCACTTTTCTCAGACAAACATGATCATTTTCTCCCTTTTTTCTCTTGATAAACTGTCAAATTGAAATCTTCATAGAAAAGTAGTTTTATAAGACAAATACAAAGATCTGATTGAGATCAAAGATTTGTGTAGGTGTGGTAACTAAACCCATTCTGGACAGGAGACACAGCACGAAAGAGATGGATTGATAAGATCACCAATCAATCAGGATACAGAGCACTGTTTAAAAATAAAGTATAATTTAAAAAACACGAGAAATTGCACTGAAAAAAATTAGCAAAAAAGCAAGACCATAAAAAGTGAACAAGGAAACACTGTAACACAATTTGTGGCATTTGATCCCTCATGTTTAATTGAAAAACAATTTTATCAGTGATATAAAGTGATCTTTATTTATTGAATATAAGAAGAAAGTTTTGATCAAAAGAATCTGAACAAAATTCAGTTTAAGGTAACATCTCATCAGGCTGAGACAACAAGCATTTACTTAAGAACACAGCAATTTATTAAGAAATTTTGCAGATGTGGGGTTTAAAAAATGCATTTCCTGGACATACTTACACTTAAACTCCCCCTTCAAATGCAGGGGAAGGGAGAAGGGGAGAATTTGGATTGGGTCTAAGCCTCCATTTCTGAGTTTGAGGCAAACCCAACAGAACCAAAATGTTGCAGCTATTTTCTATGCTTGATTTTCTTTATTTTTGAATCATTGCAATTATAGATGTTATTTAAGTTTTTTTTTTTTTTTTTGATTGGTAGGTGAGTAGACTCAACATTTGCCCAATTTTTTAAGAATTTTTATTTTAGTAAGGTAGGTGAAGTAAAATCCATCCTGAATGTATTTCTGTCATAAAGATCACTGTCCAGGGCACATGTCAAAGTTGTGGCCCGGGGACCGGATCCGGCCCTCCGGGTAATTATATCCGCCCCTCCAGATCCCTTTATTTTATTGTTATTGATGGCCCGATGTTATATTGTGCTTATTTCTTTCTTGTATAATTTTGGAAAAATATATTTTTATGGAGAGTAAAATTGAAAGTTATTTAAGGTTTAAGTTGTTTTATAATGGAATAATATTCCTGCCTCATTTTATTCATAGTAAAAGATTTTAAAATTAAGTTTTAGTGTGTTCAATAAATGTTTGTCCTGCTTTGGTGTGTTTTGGAATTGCGCCCCTTGTATGATTGAGTTTGACACCCCAGGTCTAGTTTATATATGTCTATAGCTACATTGCATTAAAATTAGAGCTCAAATCGACATGGACCATGTAGACATGTTGAATGACAACAGATGTGATGCCAGTGTTGCGTGATCTTGTTTGTTGTCAGTGTGCAGGAGTGATTTTTGTTTGTGTGTTTGATACAGTCCATGCACAGATGCTGACTTTACTCAACCTTTTTGACTTGCAGCAGTGAATGTCCATAGCTAAACAAGTACATTCCGTAGGAGTCATGAAACCCATTTCCTTTCTACGGCCTGTGCAGCAACAGCACAATAAATTCAATACAATGAGCAGTGTTATGAGTCTGTGCAATAACAGCAGAAAAGACATCTTCTTTAGATTTTGTGTCTTCTCACTGGAAAATCTGTGTCTCTTCCAATTTCTATTCTTCTTAAACATGCATTAAGAATCTCACCAAATAACAGTCCTGCTGATTTTTTTCTGTTTGCCAAGATTGCATACCAACAAACCTGACATTTCTATCTCAACTATTCTAAGTTTTCTTGTCAATTTTTAACAAAGTTGCGTTGCTTTTGTTGCAGTTTCCTGATAGACAGTAAATTCAAGATGGTTTCAAAATATGTCTGATCTAAGGGTGGAACGATAAATCAACTCAATCGATTAACTGATTTATATTCCTACGATCCAACCAGATTAATATGTCTGAGGCAAGTTGTTAATTGAATCGACCTGTACAATTATAAAATAGTTTTGAAATGAAAAAAAACGATTATAATCAATCTTGGAGAATTCCATTTGGATTGAAGTTTGATAGGTGCCCACTGGCCCCACCCCTCGACAGCTTCAACCAATCCACTTTCAGTGGAAGGGGTGTGGACTTCTAACAAGCTTACTTATTATCGGACTCAGACCAACTTGGACCAATCACTGTCAACTGACTCCAAATGGCAGCGCCCGTAAAATAGAAAATAAACTGGTTTTATTTTCCTGAAGCCAGAGGTAAGGCGTTTTCTATGGGTGACGTCACACTGGTTTCTCCCATCTCTATTTACAGTCTGGGAAAAAAATCAAAGTGGACAACACACTTGTGATGGGAGCAAAAACTGATCAACCATCACAACAGTCCAATGTGTGGAAACATTTGACATTTTAAAGACGTAACCATAGAATGTGGTAGAAT
Organism: Oryzias javanicus; assembly: GCA_003999625.1. Lineage (NCBI taxonomy): Eukaryota > Metazoa > Chordata > Actinopteri > Beloniformes > Adrianichthyidae > Oryzias > Oryzias javanicus. The sequence continues at coordinate 8,524,315 of CM012452.1, forward strand.
CTTCTCTGTGTTGATGTTTATTTGTACACATATAAAATGGACACTTGATTATCTTATAAGTAACACAAAGAATCTTGAAAACCTTACCTGCACTGTTCAGTACCAGGTTTTTATCTCTGAGTCCCCCTTGTTCAGTGCTTAAACTGGGGCGTTCCTCATCGGTACTCAGTATCACCAGTACTCACTACCAGTAACAGTAACGGCACTTCTAGAAATAGTTTTTTAGAGTATCGCCAGAAGTACTGCTGGTACTCAGTACTTATTCAACTCGAACAATTTTAATTATGATAGTATTTTTTTAAGAAACAGAAGTCATACTTAAAGTAACAATCTAGATTATTCCACGCCCACACAGAAAAAAAGACTTATTTTTATTCATCAATACTTACATTCAAGTTTTTTTGCATTTTATGTTTTGACTTCCATAAAAGAGAGAACCGCCACTTCTTGTAGTCCACTTCAAACACTGCTCCGGTTGAAGTTTTGGCCAAAAATTTTCTGGATCCATTTTAGGTCAGTGAATCGGATCAACTCAGATTGTTCAAAATTAACCAATGTCAAATATGAATCAGATCGGCAACCACAAATTATTATAAAAATTCAGTCATTAGTTGCATCTTAAAAGCTGTAAGACTTTTTGGGTTAAAAGTGTTTTTTTTTTTTTTTTTTTTTTTTTAAATCTTGTCCCTTTTTTCTAATTTAAAAAGTTTTCAACATCAGTCATTCATCTTAGCATGAAATTTTGGTGATTGTTTTCTGTACTTCTTAAAAAAAAAAAAAAAAAAAAAACATCCCAAAGCCTGTTTGCCTTTTCTTCCTTTTTTCAGTTTTTTTACTTTATTCAAAATTCCTTTGAATTGGCGGCAACACACTGCAACAGCTCTCACATGTCGTCCCAATTGGATATCTAACCCTTATAGGTTTCTACGATGAGACAATTGCATAGAATGAAAACAGAATCAAGAACCAGCTTGGTCCACCTCAAAATTCACTCAAATACAAGACAGAACAAAAACAGTTCATTATTATGAATGATTTGTTCTCTGTGCTACATTGACAGTGCAGAGAAGGCCTCAGAGCAAAGGCCAGCACCCTCCGTTTCTGAGTGCACTCTACAAGAAGTGCTAATCATAATGCTGAGCTAGCCTTGTTGAGCAGCTAATTACCTCCATTATGAAGATGTAGGGTCCTGATCAGAGGCGCCTCACTGTTTAGATGCGTACTTACATGCACATGTATTTGTGTGTACTGGTTTGTACCAATTAAGTGAAGGATTAGTCGTCGTTCCTGATGAAGGAAGCAAGTCGGGGTACCGGGATAAAAATAAGGGGGAAACAGTAGAGGTGGAAGGCCTCTGTCTCCCCTCTCCTGGAGACGAGGCCTGACCTTCTCATTTCATCCTCATTAGCATCTAATGTCAACAGAGCAACCACTCCTTAATCATCTGCTACCATCCCAAATCTGTGGTCTCTCAAGCATGAGCACACCCACCAACCAGAAACAAACAAAAAAATCATTTCTGGACTTACCATTCAATTGTAAATGGTTAGGAGATATTTTTTTGAGAAGTTGCCAAATGTCTTCAAATCCTGCCGTGGCCTCGTTGTTTGAAGTGATTTGTTTTCCTGGATTCTTTTGTTGTCCCCTTGTCTTGGCCTTGTTATGCGATCTGGCTGTGGACAGCAGCCTGGCAGCGTGGCACAGAGTGGGCTTGTCTGTGTGTGTCTGCCCCGATGCCACAGAGGCCCCATCGGGGTCGGGGGAAGCAAGGGCTCTGGGTGCCAGCACAAATGAGCTCCATTCATTTCCCCACTTCAACATATGGTAGCCCATTGTCCTCAGCCACAGAGGCAGAAGTGATGCAATTTGTTGGCATGTCCTGTCATTTTCACAAACTGTCCGACCCACTGAGACCCTGGAAAGAAGAGCAGCAAGGGCATCACACCATATACAAATGGCACGCATGCTGTGTGTGGATCTTGAATCTAGAGCTGGTGGCCAAACTCCAAAACAACATGCAAGGACTTCGTTAACAAATATTTTGACAAAGGAGCTGCTAAAGACGTCAGAAACAACAGGATCAGTCATTATAAATCTTTCTTAAGATGATATTCTACTGTAAGTGTGTCAATCCCTGTTGTTTTCCATGTTCTGACGGCACTTTATCCTTATTTACTAGCAAGAGAGATTTAATCTGATCAAAGCCCTCTTATTTGTATCAAGATTTGCACATACATAAGCTCTGCTAAAGCTACAAAAGATGATAAAACAGGTCAAAAATGGTATTAAAGAAATGATTAATAAGTGAAAGCAAACTGGAGCCTGAAGCCCTGCTTAGTTCCTGGTTTTCTCACCGTGCAGCTGCTGCATGACAAAAAAGAGGAAGAGGTCTTGTTTGACTTCCTGAAAAACTGCAAACTTTTGACATGAGGAAAACATTAAAAAAAGTGTCTAGACGCGACTATATTTGGGTCAAATGGAGGAAAACATATGATGGCCAGAAGGACGGGGGAGTATGTTGTGGACAGACACTTTGAAGGCCAGGTCAAATGTTACTGAACCCATTTCACGCTAGCGTGTGGGCAGAGCACGGCGGCTTGTTGGATGTGATGACTGGAGGTTTTCCTCTCTTCATCCAAACATGCATCGTGGTTTGGGGTTGACAATAAAAGCTGGCTTTCTTTTGAGGTCAGGAGAGGAACCAATGAAGGGCACCTTTAAACACTGAAGATTGATGACTTTGGTGTCTGTTGCAGTCGGTGTAAGAAGCAAGTGGTCCTCGGAGACTCATTACACCTCAGCAAGAGTTGGAGAATGGAGTGACAGTGGCCCTGCTTACCACATCCATCATTTCTATTGAATCGTAATGTATCACAAATGTCAGCTGGAAAACTGTACCCGACACTACCAACATGCCGGAACCACAGAATTGGGATTTGCGCAGAAGTGACGTAATAATGTTATTTGTCATGCATAAACACTCAGATAATCCACCTGTGCCCCCAGCGCCAGGATGTGGCTCATCTAATATCCCAGTCACACATCCCTGACCTCAATCCAGCCCACACCTCTCTCCACCCCCCGTTGTTCTTCCAGACGCCATGCCGCAGCCACCAAAACCCCTTCTCCAGTCCTACCCTTAACCCCGTTCGTACCCTCCACCCCCGCCTGTCCTCCCAACCTGTCAGGGGCTGGCTTCCCATGTCCATCACTGAGTGATGGATGAGGTGGAAGGTCGTCACCCCACTCTGCAGAGTTCAATGATCCCATCAGCCATGCAGACACCTCCAGACCAGAGAAGCTTCTGAAATCGTACATTTGTGGAGATCAGTTGAAATGGAAACAGTTTGAGTTTTTGGTGACAATGTATTAATGTTGCACAGAAAAAGACTTTCTGAATCAAAACAAAGTAGCAAGAAGTGTGTGTGGTGACAAGTTGGACAATAAAAGCATTTTTTTTCCAATGACATGTATAATTCTCGGTAAACGGATATCAAACCCTCTTAAGAAGAACAGAAATTGTTTGTATGAAGTGTTTTCCGATAAAATGCAATGGAATTTGATTGCACCCTGGTTTGAGCCAGTGAGGAGTTTCACCCCTCACTGACCTTAAATTGCCTTTCGATGCCTTTGGCACAGTAGGAAGAACCGTTGTCCTATTGGTTCATTTGACGTGTCCCCGTAAACAAAACGACAGGATATGATTTGGGGGGGTTCGGCTGCTGGGTAAACTAAAGACGGTAAATTAAGATTCTGGAGAAGTTTTTCTATCTGTAACAGAGATCACAGCAGCAAAGAAAAGCAAGGTTTGCTCTCACTTATTCTGTCAGTGGAAGATTGATACACAAGAAACACACAAGGAAGAAAAAAAACAATGCACAACAGAGTCGCTGACAGCGGCATAGATCAATGTTATTTCCCGCTTTTGCACAAATACCTAATTCCTCTTATTTAATCAAGCGTCTCCTTGTTCCGGCGCCTCCGCCTGATTTACTGCAGCCGCCGGCTTTATGAGTACCTGCTTCATTTTCTTGTCTCTCCTCTGACATCTAAAGTGATAAGAATTTTATGCTTTTGATAACAATATGAGTTTCACTTTGGCCCAGAATTCATGGCCCTGTCAGCGGACAATAAATAAAAACAACATGATGAAAACATTCACAGCATCCACCCAGAAGGATTTACCTTGAGATGGAGGGAGTGGGGTTGGGGGGGGACCTGGTGAGCGAACGGGAAAAAGGTCAAGTCAATGAGAACCCAAGTCCAAGGTTCTTTTTATTGCTTTGGTGCATGTGTCACCAACACTGTGGGGATGCTGCTTTAAATGGGGCTCGACTGTCATAACAGCAAGGGTGGTCAATCATTTCCATGATGTGGACTGAGGTTACATACGACTTCATCTCAAGCATCCTTTTTCAAGTGTGTTTGCTTAAGCTATCATCAGTAAATGCAACCGCTACATAATGCTAAGGCAGCAATAACAGCTCATCTTTGGTAAAGTTTTAAAAACAGAGCTGCATAGTGATGTGTTTAGATGTTATATCATTGATCCTGTTGAGTTTGGAGGTTGCCTTTTACGTCTGATCTCCACTTTGAACAAAATCCTTGTACAAGTTGTAAAAAAATGGATAATGTCTTTTGTTGTTTGCACCTTGATGGGGTTTGGGCCCCTCCTACCAGATGCCAACTGTCTTGTGTTCCTAAAGCTTTAGTCCAGGGGTGTCAAAATCCAAAACACACCTTAGGTCATGGGTTGAACAGGACAAACATTTATTGAACATTAAAACTTAACTCTAATCCGGTACCTAGTCTGCGTCTGGTACCGCGTCCATAACCAGTACTGATTTGCATCTGGTACTGACTGTCCAGTATACTGACCGGCGGGTAAAGGTTAGGATACTAGTGCGGTCCATGTCCTAGCACCAGACCAGTACAGGTTTGTGACCCGAAAGTTTGGAAGTTTTGATTTAATTGGACGTCCAAAAACGACGAGTTGGGGGGACACCCAAAACATCCATTTTTGACATGGAGGCGTCATTAACCAAACGCCAATATGTGACGAGTTGGGAATGAGAATGTGTTGCAATATGTTAGCAGCACAAGACAACATCAGACTGTTAATAAAAATATAAAAGGATCTAGTAGGCCAGATGTAATCCCCCAGCGTGCTGGATCTGGCCCCCAGGCCTTGACTTTGACACATGTGCCTTTATCACATTTACCAATATGGGGGGTTGACCCCTACAGGTGTTGCTGGTTTTTGGGTTGTCCGGGCCAGTGGAGAGAAGAGTGACCACCTCTAAAGGGGAGTGCTGGTGTATCTTGCAGTTCCCTTGAGGCTTGCGTGACCACCTTAAGGGACATCATGAAAATGGAACGTACCATTGTTGTGTGTGTATAGCGTAATGTGAGATATATGTGAGGTGATCCCATGCCACACCCGAGTCATTACTGCAGGGGGTGTGCAGGTAATACATAATTGTCTCTAGGACCCCCACACAGACTACACTCTAATTGTCTAATTTCCTAAATTCTAACAAACTGCACACATAGGAACAGCACTAATTGACCCCTGGTAGAGTGTATAGGTTTCAATGGGGTTGAAAAAATGAAAAACCTATATGACATGCCCCACCTTACTTACTTCACCCTTACTCTTGCGTGTTGTATAAACGTTCATAAACATTTTCACTAGACAGGCTCACTGAATGGTCAACAATCTTAAAGGTTTGTGGAGGCTACCTTACTACCCCATACTTGTTTGCCCATTTTTTGCCCACAGACGGCCTGTACCAACCCATAAAGGTAGTTGTGATTCAGGCCTAGATAAGAGGAAGCAGGTTTGGATAAGAGTGGATATTTTAAGGAAGTAATACATTTTTTGTTGCCTCATTATTTCAAAGGATGCCCTTTATCATTCTATCTGACAATCTTGTGAAATTAATAATTGTAAAGTGTTTTGTATAATGTGCTTTTTTTAAATTTAGTTTTGTGTGTGAGTGAGTACCGTCCTGCAGTTGGAAAGGATATAGCATACCTCTTCCTAGTTAGACCATGGACTTTTGCTTTCGGTAGATTCACATTGCAGTGGCTCTTCATTGAAACCATTTAGATCTCTAAAGGTCTTTACTTTGCTTGAGAAACGACACAACACTGGCTGGAGTTTGTGATTTTTCCAATTTTTAAGCTATGTTCACATTGCCCTTGATAAAGTGCGCTCAAGTGGACACCTCTAATAAAAAGTCTATTTAAATCTTTAGGAGTTTATCCTTCTGTTAGTTCAAATGTTAAAATCAATTTTAAAAATGTGCATTTAAAACTTTCACATTCACGCATACTAAGTTTCTTCGACCATTTTTGGGATCTATGTGCAAAACATGTGGCCTTGTCAAGCTCAAACTCTGACCAACCAGGGACTCCGAATTATATGAAACCAAGTCTTTAAAATGTCGGAACTGAGCTGTGAAGGAAAAAACCAGGAGCAATGTTTGTGAGATTTGCACTGCTTTGGCATTCCAATCTACGCCTCTTCCAACTGTTGGTGGTTGGCGTGCTTTTTCACAGTAGAAAAAGAAGAGGAATTGCCTTCCTGCTTGTCCAGTATGAACAGCATGGGCTTTACCATACAGAGCAGCTGTGACATCACCCATAGAAAACGTCTTTTCTGTAACCAAGGCAACCAAAACTCTAATAAATGAAAGGTCTCTAAAAACTAGCGGCAGATTTGGTGGCGGTAACAAACCGACACTATGGTCTCCTCGCGATAAATCGTACTCTGGCTTTGCGCCTACTTCTTTTATTCTAAAAGTATATATTTTTGCAGAAATTACTTTGACAAATTGGTCCTTCGTGCTGGATTCGAACTAGCGACCTAAGGACCAATCAGCAGGTACTTCCTGTTTGAAACGCTATGGGGGGAGGTGATCACTAGTGTTCTTGTTCTTCACGTTTGGTGTGTACATGACTTATTTGTTCAATTTTCAGCCATAATTTTAAACACAAGATTTTAAAAAAAATATTTCTAGCTATTTCCATGTTTATCTGTTCTTTGCCAATGAAGAAAAAAGTTTAATGTTTCCATGCCAAAAAAAAAAAAAACAAAAAAACAACAGATGGTCTCTATTGTTACCTTTTTTATGCTAAAGGTTCCTACAAACTAGAGCGAAAAACTTTGTGGAACATTGGAAGTGATTGTAAAGTTCAACTGTAAAACTTAGGCTCCTGTCAAGCATTCACTAATAACTAGCATTCTTCTTCAACAAAACCATTTCCCTGGTACCAACATTGTCTTCTTCAACCACATTTCCATTCGTCTCACTCCTATAATAGAGTGTGAGAAAGCAATGCTTCCAAAAGTCTCATATGCATATGAAATATTAGCTCCTGAAAGAAGCTTAGGGGGATCAGATAGATTTATATTGACACTTCAGACATTCCATTGACAAATTGGCCGTTTCTACGCTGTTGCTAAAAACTAGTTGGTCACCTAGGTGATGACATTAAAGTGATTGAAAACACCTCTTTACGTGTGATAAACTCAAACAAAGATGACGCACTGTACCCGCCGACTATATCTAATGAAAAGAAAGTAAAATGTCAAGCATTTCAAAAGAAAGCTGCTGTAAAGCGTGGTTATGGAGACGATAATGAATCATTGCCCAGACCCAACGGTTTCTTTGTTCCAGTCCCAGCTGGTCCTCACTGAGAGATTATTATGGGTCTAACTGAAAAGAGGGTAGGAGAGTGAGGTGTTTTTCTGTGTATTGCTACTCAAGTCTTGTGTTTGTTTGGCGCAGGGGCCTCAGAGGAGAGGAAAAAGAAGAAAAGACATGGGTTACCATAAGTATTTGGGGGCTATAGGGCCTTGAACTGGCACAGGCTCTTGGCATGGACATAATTCATGGGAGCACGGCAGAGTCCAGCAGGCACAGAAGCTGCTTGGGGCCGTACCAGCGTCTCAGGCGGGGGGCCACAGAGCAAGACGGGAGGGGGACAAGATCAGAAGCAGAGGGGAAAATTGAGACAGATTTTTCTATTGGGGTGAAGATAATGGATGAACAAATGATGTAATTGTCAGGGAATCTCATGTAGGGTTTCAGAGTCAAACAGGACCCAGAATTCTGTAAAAACATCTTGATATGTTGCATAAAAATATCCAAATTAGATCAGAGTGAAACTGAAGGTTTAATCCTCAGTAAAACATTGATGTTTCACTGTTGTAAAGAAAGGGAATATGTTTCATCTATTCAAAAACCCCAAATAATGAATTTCCTTTCCAACATGCTGCTCGGACAAGCAGAGAGATGGCCTGAGATAATAGTAAAATGTTCTAGCAATTTGTTATTATGGACATAAGATAGTTATCCAAAAAATAATCATCATTGAAAATAACATGTATTACATTTAACTAAGACAGATGGATTAAAACTCATAATAATCATTTAAACTTTCACCATAAACTAAATCTTTTACATTTTCGTGTCAAATATTGACACTTAGTAAAAACACTTGCAATGAAAACTGGTCCCTCATATGTGAGGATATTAGGAAAGATTCAGCAACTTTTTGATAACTGAGGAGTCCACGGACAAAGGTGCCCAGTTTAGGTTAGCTTTGTTTAACAATCAGCTATTATTTATGTTCACCTATTGATTTTATGTTTTTGAGAAATTATTTGTATGAAACTCATTGAGACAACCGTGTTGTGTTTTTGGCCTTTATAAAAATAAATTTAAATATATCTTTTTTCAGATGTACAATAAAATTGATTTCTCCCCATGTTAAAAAAAAAAAAAATAGGAGGTCTTTAAAATTACATAATTTGAATGGCATATTTTCAAAATAAAAACATTGTTTAGACAGCAAAAACAGGAAAAGCGTTACTCTTATCTTCTGAAAAACCTGTGGGTGAGACATGGTAATATTAACAGCAATACTGGTAATTAATATAAACAGATATTTAATAATATTTTCTTAGAAATTTATGTCAACTAATTTTTTTTTTGTCGTGTTAAGCTTTTGTAAATTTGTGTTTGTTAGCTGTTTTACTCGGGTCAGATCTAATTGTTTAACATAATTAGCAGAATTCCAATTCTAATTTATTTATAGAGCACTTTTCCCATTTCAGAACACCTCAAAGCGCTTTGCATCAAATAATTAAAAAACAAAAACATTAAAAACAATATGACATAAAGAAAAGTACTGAAGTTAAAATAGAAATACTGTTTATAAAATGCCAATAAAATTTGGGGAAATACAAAACTACTTAAAAAACAAAATTAAAGTTTTCTTATTTTTTTTAAACAACTGTCACAATGGATGAAATCCTCACATCTTCATGGAGGTTTTCCTTCAAGAAGAGCCCAAAGAATGGTTCTAGGGGGTTAGTAAATTCTCACAAAATGTAAAAAAAAAAAAAAAAATCTCACTCACACACAAAGAAATCACGAGATTTTCGGTAAGCAGTTTAGTGGAAGGAAGGACTGCAAAGTGTATTCTAACACGCTTTAAATAGTGTCAAGTTTTTGCAGCTATGGGGGAACATGGCATCATTAAAGTTCTGTATTTTTGTGTCTTTTTTAATTCTAGGTGTGCAGCTCAAAACCATCAGATGTGATAAACAACCAGTGGTCGAAGTGTCTGCCGGTTCTTGGTCAGGACACAACCCACAACGTTTGCTGAATGGGCACAAGTGTCCTTAAACAGAGGTACTGAATTTAATGCATCTTTAAAGCACCCACACACACACACACACACATACATACATACATATATATATATATATATATAATACTATTGTACATCATGTGTAACTTAACTTTACAGCAGAGGTGCAGTCTAATGTCCTATTTAGAACTTAAAAACAAATGAAAAAAAGTTGTCCTTATATATCATTAACCTGCCAACAACTAATATAACAAAAAAGATAATTAAACATAAATAGTCATGACATTGATTGAAAAATACATAAATATATAGATATCTCCACATACACTTGAATATCATTTAAATATTGGTCATAAATTGACACATTACCTCTCATACATATCGAATATGACCCATGAGACTTTTAAATATTTAGGTTGTTCAAAAGGAGTTGCTTGAAAGGAAGTAGGAGTAAGTGAACTTATGTAATCCCTCCTCTATATTATTACTAGTTCTTTACTAGCCTATTACTAGTTAACTATACTACTTCTAGTTTGCCTAATTATATAGTTTTACCACTTATTAATTAATTCTTCAATGCTGAAAAATTTGTCTTTTAACCTTGACTATACTTTTAAACTGTTGTTTGACTATAAATGTAAAAATATAAAATTTGTTAAATGTATATATATTTCTTTGTTCAATTTAAATGTTTTACTTTTTTTGCCTTGTGCGTTTGTACCTTTTATTTTAAAAGACTTTAGTATGCACTGTTTTCAAGGCCTGACTTAAAAAATACTTTTTTGTTGGATAGATTTTGCTGACAAACTAGTACTGAAATAATATATAATAATAATAATATATAACCTATACTTAAGATTATGAAATTTTGAACAGAATCCGAGACACAACTGTAACTTTAAATAACATTTAAATATTACCTGAAGACATGTATGTCATGGTAACAGATTAAATGAGATCAATGAATGTTATTGTACTTTCTGAGTGAAATAAGTGAAAAATCATGTTTTATCTGTGTTTTTCATTGTGTTAATCCATCTGACTGCTTCTTTGTCCCCTCCTGCAGGTTGAACCAAACCACTACAGTACAAACTTGCTGCTCACACACAGCATGCTAAATGCTACACACAGTTTTAGCAAAAAACTATTTTCCATAAAGAGGTAGCACTTTATCTCTGAAACACTCATTCTAATCAACATGCTCGCTTCTTTAAATTATTCAGAAACACAGCTCGGCCCTATCCATACTCTATAGTGAGAGGAGCATACAGATATATTTGGAACATCACACTTTTAAGAGCGTGAGCTTCAACTCCCCTGGGTCATTTTCTGCTTTGGTCTTAATTGAGAGTGTTCTGGAAAAATCATTACTATATTAATGATTTAACACAAAGTAACTACCTGCTTTTTTCCAGGAGGAAGGGGAGATTTGCTTCAAATCAATACCCATGCACGCTCATTATAAGGGGGGTAAAGTTATAGTAATTAGGCAGACACCAATAACTTTTAATGATCTTTGTTTTTAATTGCATATTATCGGGTTGCACAGCGTGTGTGTGTTTATAACCAAATATAAGATAATGGTGGACAAAAAAACGAGAAAATTAAAGAGAGGAGGCACCTGCAACAACAACCCAGAGAGTCTTGTGTGCAGAAGGATGCAACTATCCCTCCTGCTTTGGTTTACTAGAAGTGAGTCTGCAGAAAGCAGACGAGATTTTGAAATATTTGTAAAACTGAACTTCTCGTTTTTTGCAGTGAAATGTTCAGAGAATGCATGTTCAGATGAATCACTTCCTTTCTTTCACGGCTGATGGGAAGTTTGTGAGCACTTTGAGTTTCCGTACGAGTCAGTGATCGACTGAAAGTGTTAAAAATATGAACTCTCACAAAGTCGGATGATAGATCTCAAAGCTTTTCCCTCCTTCGTCCTCAGCCGTCCCGTTTGCCCCCCGCTCCCCGAAACGCGGCAGCAGATTGTCAGCTCAACGATGCGCCCCCTCCGTCAGGTGATTATCCCCGAGCTTTAATGTAATCTTCCCCTCACGCTTTCCATATTTCAGTTACGACCGCCGTTGTAAAACGAGCTGCGTGCTCGATGCAGCAGTCGCTCCGCCTCAACAATGTCAACTGTAAAAGAACGCCAGCTGAAGGCAATTACGCCTGTTTTCGGAGCCAATTATGATGGCCCTCACGGCGGCATTTATGCCACAAGCAAGGGAGCGTTTGGAAATTTTTAATTTAATGACAATATGCTCATGGTAGGATTCAGCAGGCTGCTCCTGCTTCCCAGCCTGCCCCCTCCGAATCCACAGAGGGAAACATTAGGCAGACAGGAGAAGATTATGGTCTCTCTCAAGGGTCGCACTGGGAGGGTCTCAGCAGTGCACGGTAGATGGCATCCACTCATCCTCTCCGCAGGAGCACAGCTGGCAGGTCCAAAGCGGAGAGGCAGGCGGGTTCTAGCAGCCCGGCCTACATGGAGAAAATAAACTCACGCAGCAAACCGCAGGCTGAGAGACACCATAGTGAGGAATCGGCATCTGCTCGGCAGGGTTTCCACCCTTTCTTGAAGCGCAGGCTTGAAGCGGATGGGAGATCCTGGTCGTAGAGAATGGTTTGACTGTTTTTGCCACACGCTGTGAATAAAACTGCACACACAGCAAATGAGGAAAAACCTTAAAAAAAAGAGTTTTCAGACTGGAAAAGTCCGTTGGTCCGGACCGAGTCCATTTCATTTTTGTCCGGATCGAGTCCTGAACCTTGAGTTTGGTTTGTATTTAAACTGCCGGTTTTCATTCTTTCTTTATAGAAGTCGAGGTCGCTCTTATGAAAATAAAAACAAAAATTTGACACTCAAGCTCAGAGAAGGTAGCACTTCATTTGATGCTGGCTGTTCCCATTAAATCATGGGTCCCTAACCTCCAGGCCTCCAACCGTAACCTGTCCAGTACCAGGATGCGGAACGCACTGTTACCCTAACCTGGTACCGGTTTGCGTCCAGTATTATGTATGTTATCAGTTCGGGTCCGGTACCATGTCCGGGCGCCCTGTGCTGCATCCAGTACTGTATCCCGAGTGTTGCGGACCCTTGACAGCCAGCATGTCAAGAAACAATGAGTTAGGGAGACCCAAAAATGTCAAAAAGTGACACGGAGGAGTCCTGAAACAAACATGAATATGTGACGACTTGGGAATGAGAATGTTTACCGGCATAACAAAAAACCTACTTTCACCCCTGGTTGTTCCACTCCGAGCATGGAGCCTATTCAGACTGAAGAATCTCAGAGAGAACTGAAGCTCAGTCTGATTAGAAATGGACCTAGGCCCACCAAAGATGGTCAGAGAGCGACTCCTGGTATCAGACCAGAGTCTGCTTGGGTGTATTCAGACAGAAAATTAGTTCCAGATTATTAAGGGAGACTAACTGCTTCACTTTAAGCGAACCAAACGTGTCCAGTCTGAATACATGCAAAATCAGAGGTGTGGACCTGGGTCATATGACTTGGAATCGAGTCTGACTCGAGTCATGAGTTTGATGACTTTACATTCAAGTTGGACTTACAAGGCTGTGACTCATGACTTCACTCGGACTTTAACGTCATTGACTTGACTCGGACTTTAGCCTTCTGACTTGGAAAGACTTGCTAATTCCCCCAAATTCAAAATTTAAAAGTATATTGAGAAAGCCCGGGTCACGGTCTCTGTCTCTCGCGTCTGTATGTGCATCTTCTGCACTACATCCAATTAAATTAGGTGTACGTTGGTTTGAGTCAACAATCCAGCCAACCAAATTGGAGAATAACAGATGACATCATCTGTCAATCAGAGGGGCAGTTCCTGATCGCCGGTATTGAGATATGAAACACAGTCAATAGTTGTAAATATATTGGGTTTGTATGTTATGTCTGAAAGAGTCAGAGCCTCATCCACCACAAACCTTGTTTTTGTTATTGTTACATCCCGAATGGGCAAACCGTCCCCGAGTCTAGGGAGAAAATACAAAGGAGACAATAAGAAGAGCTGGACACCAATGAGAATAAAATGAACATAGTTTATTTTTATAAAGGAAGTCCTGTGCCCTGAAGTGAAAGAATCAAATAATTATTGCGCTGATCCAAACAAAAAGACAAACCAAAGGCAATTGGAGCCTTTGCCAATAATAAAACAAGTCAGGGACACTGCTGACCCAGATATGTCATCCGTCTGAGTCAGCAGCCCCCCCCTAACCAAAACTACCAAAAGAAAACAAATAAACAAAGCCCGCAAATCAAGACTACCAAGGTCCAACCCAAACTAAAGTAACGAAACCCAACAGTGTAAGACTGCTGAGGACAAAGAGGGAAAAAGAACACAATAAACCAGCACAACTAAAAGTAAAACCCAATTGCCACACAGCCTGCTGCTCTGCTCCTGCCGGCCTTGGTGAGGCCTCCTCTGCCCTAAGTATCTGGCAGGTGTCACTTAAGATCATTTGCCTCACCTGCCAGGTGAGCAGAATGGCAGGGCATGTTAGAGAGGTGCAGCACAGCAGCAGGACGTGACAGTTAATAACGACAGTCCCGAAAAGCATGCTCTGTGTACAAAATATTACTCAATGTTTGGAAAGGACTCGCAACATTCAGTGACTTGGATGTGACTTGAGGCCGTTTGGGCCTTGACGTGTGACTTGGACCTGCCTGCTGTTGACTCTGGATTTGACTCGGGACTTAAGGAAAAAGGCTGGAGACTTACTTGTGAATTGGAAATTAAATCATATAAATAAAAATTCAATATTATGTAACGTTTGGCTCAGGAGAGATACATGCGAGTGCGACTCTTTAATTCTCTGGTTTTGAAGAAAAAGGCTGACAGATTAAATAAAAAACAGATCCTTTTAGTTAAGTTTTGTCATTTATTGTTTTACGTTTATAGTGAGTTGATGTTACATGTGTAAAAAACACTAATTCAAGAGACTTCTGAGACCTCTCTCTACTTGACAACCAAATGCACATTCATCAAAAAACTAAACAAAATAATAGTATAAGGTTTGATCTATTGTCGGAGTAATATAGTAGAAAACGTTTGAACTCATATTCCTTTTTTGTATGTCTTTGGTGTTCAGAGGTAACATTTTTAAATGCAGATCTACAGCAGCAGGATCTCATTTGGCACAGAAAGCATTTTATTTTGAAAGGAACTTGTGTGTGCTGCTGTCAAAAATAATATGTTATAAATCTAACACTGCTATTATTAAATTACTTTAAATAATTTAAAGCTACACTTTAAAGATGATTACTTTAATGGCCACAAAACAACAAGCAGCTTATTTTCTAAAGGTGGGACTTTGATGGTTTTTGGTCAGGAAGAAAGCCGACCAAATGGTTCTTTTTTGTGTAGAAGCTTGAGGAGCTCTTGGTTTGAACCACCACTTCTATAGAATTCCTGTGTTGTTTATAAAAAAAAAAAAAATCCAAAAAGATGTTGGATCTGAGCTCCCACCGGGATGTTTGTATAAAACCCAGTCAGCTCTCTGGGGTGGAGGTTGACGGAGGAAGACATCGCCTCCGTCCCTGAGAGATTGGTGTGCACAACACATATATTAATGCATTAAATGTGTTGACTGTGTTCAGCCCAGGGATGTAGGAGTGGGAGAGAGAAAAAAAAGGTTGGGGGGGGGGCTCTTGTAATGTATGGTGTTGTCTTGTGTAGCGTGTCTAGCAGCAGGGGGAAGGAGCTGGTGGTGCTGGTGGGAGGGGTGTCGGAGTAATGTCGGCCAGATTATAAGGCCTGTGGTGAGAGATGAGGGATGGCCGACTTGTAAACAAGTGACAAGCGTCCTGGATGACAATTCCTAATCCATCATAGCGCTGTCAGCAGTGACCGGTGGGGTGACGGACAGGACCCAGGAGAGGGGACAGCTGCTGCACGTCAATCCACATCATAATTTGAAAAGATTTTCCTCGAGAGCCCGAAAGAGAAAAAGGGAGAAAAAAAGAAAGACTTTACGATCTGCAGTTTTCCCTTCAGTCAGCCGTCTCCTTCTCATCCCTCCCTTTTCCACCTGTCTTTAGCTTTTGCTGCTTCCAAGGCCTAAACCATACAAAGAATATTAGTGAACCTCTGTTGGATAACTTAGATCAGTGGTTCCAAACCTTTTCAGGCCAAGGCGAAGTCAGAGTTCAATTTTCTCAGGTTTCTGGTTCCACCTTAACTTTAGTAGATGAAGTTTAACTTCATCCAGTCTGATTTCAAACTGTATATTTACACTATATTTTGTGCAGGAACCAATAAAATGTGATAAATATTTTTGCCTTAGCCTGTAACTAAAAAAGTGGAAGCTAAAAAATTGGATGCCAATTTCAGAAACTGTGAAACTGTTAAAGACAAAAACATGAGGCCCCAAACTTGTATTTTCTAAATGCAATCATAAACATGAATCCACCATTTACAAACCTTATTAGCAGCATCATCTAACATTAGATACAGCTGGTTGTTGAGTATTATGCAGTATTATTAAGCTCTGTGGAAACAACTGTCGCTATAAATCCATATTTGGAGTAAAAACTCCTAGTATTTGTCTTTTAAATGCTGAATTCTTTTGTTTTAAAGTTGAAGTTAAAGGCTCTTCTGTTTTTTCTCAAGAGAAACTTTCCAAGTATCTTTGTATTATTTTTTTTTTAACTTTGGCAACTTGGGGGTTTTAATTTAGCGGTCTTTGTGGTAACGGATGGATTTTTGACACGTGACTGAGCAAGTTGACATGTCAAAAATAAGTCAGATGTGGTGGAGAATTTAGCAGTTTTCCAAAATAAATCTTTCTTCATAATCAGATTTTTAACAAAATGGAAAAAATGTATGTAGTATTTTTCTTTTCGTTGCAACTGCTGGACTGTCTGAGACCACTGACTTCAATACGTGTTCTCTTTAAGATAACTTTCAGTCTACTTCACTTT
Source organism: Oryzias javanicus (assembly GCA_003999625.1). Lineage (NCBI taxonomy): Eukaryota > Metazoa > Chordata > Actinopteri > Beloniformes > Adrianichthyidae > Oryzias > Oryzias javanicus. The sequence continues at coordinate 8,540,916 of CM012452.1, forward strand.
CACTTTTTCCACACAAAAATAAAAGTCCATTAAAAATTTAAAATAAAATGTTTACTCCCAAGAATATTCTTTCTGCACAGAACTTTTAAACTGTTTATATATTGTATATTATGTAGTATTTATTACTCAACTAAGAAGTACAATCACAAGAATAAATCAGAGGATGTGTTTTTTCTCACTAATTGTGTGGTTTATTCACCAGTTACTTTTTTTTAATCTGGTTTCATTTAAACTCTTAACTTGTACTTAAATAATACTTATTATTAAAACTTTTGGCTTTTTTAACATTGTTACACATCTGTCTGCTAATGCTGACAATTATAAGCACAGATAAAATGTTACGTTACAATATCTTACTGGAATACATCATGTTTAGTTTAGTTTTATTGTAAACTGAAAAAAACAGCATAAATGAAACATACAAAAGAATCACAGGAAAAAAGCAGAGCTGATGCAAAATGCAAAATATTGTGGTCATCCATCCATTTTTAGAACACACTGAATCCCTTTTGGGGGTCATTGAGTTGCTGGAGCCTATCCTAACTATTGTTTGAGGATTTCAGGGTGTACCCTAAAACAAGGTCGCAACACAACACACTCACACTGAGGGACAATTTAGAATTTTAATTAACATGTAGGCTGATTTCCGCTGCCATGTTTGTGGTGTAACTCTGTTGCATTGCATCGACACAAAAAAAAAACGGATTGTTCATTAATCAATTGGAATGTTTAGATTAACTCCACCATCTCAGTGTCTGACATCCATCTCTCCACAACACAAGCTTTATTTACAAATTATATTTGCAGTCCGCCTACAGATCCATTTCATAGCAAAAACCTGAGAAATAGGAAAGAGGCCCGGGTTTCAAAATAAAAACTTCTGCTGTACTTTCAAGATAAAACTTTTTAAAATTTGACTTTATACTTAAGGTGGCGTGTGGTAACACATGTTAACCCAGTGGAAAAAACACAGGTGTCTATTCTATGAACGACAAAGGCTTGATTTGGGAAATAAAAACCAAACATCATTTATAACACGAAACATGTATTTTACAAGGACATGGTGCAGTAAGAGAGGACATGGGGCTGGATTGCTTAAATTGGGATGAGCGATAACAGTGGGAGGATACTTAAGTCGGGGGTGGCAGGACAAGCCACTCCTCTGGGAAACAAGGGGGAAGAAGGATGTAAACTTAAACTATGTCCAAATTCCCTCCCTAATCCCTACCTGCTAAAAAACTATATGGTTCCATGGATTTTTAAGGTAATTTGGTGACCATGCTATTGCTAACTGCTCTACTTTCTTTCAGTTAAACGCCGGACATGTCACCAATTTCACAAAATGAAAACTGAATAAATATAAACATTTCACAATGTCTGTTTGGGACTTCACTCTGTTCTGATAGTGAAAATGTGGACGGATTATTGAAAAATTACATTTAAAATTACTTTATTTTTTATTTGCAAAAATTCTTCAATCGCAATACATTGTGGTCTATATTATGCAATAAGAGCTGGCTTTATCTCAATCAATTAATGTAATGAGCATTGATACATGATAGTTTTTCGCTAAGATTCTGTAAAATTTCTAGGGGACTCAATTTTGATAGATATCTTTATTTGTCTTTGTCTCAGGTACAATGAAATTAAAAGTGCTTCCGGTCAGTGCAACACTCACACTTTAAATGAATCCATGGTAAAAAAAAAACTCACTACTAAAGTAATAAATAATACATAAAAAATACAACAAAAAGTGCTACATTGTAGATTCGGCCAGCACTATAAAATGGGGAGCATACTATATAGTGCACTATAGAACGAGTAAGGAAGGAATTAAGACATAACCTTACTGACAGTCGTGAGATAACCGGAGGAAACCGGGGTTCCAGGAGAAAAAAAAAACACATGCATACTCCACACAAAAAGGACCCAGTTGGGATTGGAATCAGGGTATTCTCACTTTGAAACCAGAGTGCTAACCACTACATATGTTTAGATATACCTTTATTAGTAACATATGTCTTTAGAAATCCTAAACAATGGCAGAATCCAAATTCTACCCCTACGACTTCTCTCTAACCCTCCAGTTTTTGGGTTATTTTAAGGGGAAAATTGTTTTTTTAAGCGCTAACTCTTGCCGCGGAGGGATGCAGAGCCCTCAGGCTCTGGCAAGGATGAACCGTGTTGCGCTGTGCTGCTAAAGAGAAGCGCATTTCTTCACGTGGTTGTGTTCTAACACAGAGAAGTTTACATTTACATATGAGTAATTATTTTTTACCTTTTAAAGTGATAAAACCGATGTTATGTATTTCTAAGCGCTGGTAGCTCAGCGCTAATGAAGCTGATAGCGACTATTGATGATGTCATCAAGTGGGAGTGACATCCGAATTTGAAGACACTATTTTTCCATAACTCAATAACTTAATGTTTGGAAAGCTAAACGTAGTGGTAGGGAGAAGAATTAGGGGTTTAGGGGACTAACTTAAATGGTTGAAATAGATAAACAGTCTGCTCAGACCTTTATTTTTTTGTTTGTGAATCCATTCTCAGTGCAGTGGTGTCTTGCTCAGGAGCAGGTGTACACAGTCCTCAGAAGTATTAATCTTCCTCGCGGCTGTTGGCGGGCTGATTTAGCTGCTGAAATCAGGTCAAGGCTGTCATTCTTTACTTAAAGACCTCGCTTCCCTGCCAAACCAGGATTTCCGGTTGAGGAGCCTCAATAACAACTTTGATGTGGAGCGCGTCTTGGAGGGTAAAGTGAGAGGGCAGTGGGAGGAGGGCCGCACAAAGGCCCGACCTTCCCACTGCATCTGCACAGACCGCGCTCTAAATGGCCACATTGATGCTCCTGCTTAGCTCTCTGCTGGGAGTCCTGATGGAGCCAACACTGGGGAAGCCTGGGCACCTGCCAACAGCCAGGGAGAGATTGATTGAGATAAAGCCAGCTCTTATTGCATTTATTCCCATGCACTTTCCAGTTAAACCAACATCCAAGCTAACTCACTGAAGAAAACTGTTGTTTTAACATTTTCTATGTGTGTCATTTCTTTTCTCTCCTTTCTCAATTGTTTAACTGTTTCTGCTCTACTTTGAGGTTTTTTTTTTTTTATTCAATGACATCCAGCTCATAATGCTTGAATTCTTTAATGGCGGCCTTCAGTCTGGTTGGCTCAGCTTGCAGAAATACTTGTGATTAAACACAAAATATGGAGAGAGCCCTTCTACGGTACAAAAAGCAATGTTAATTGCAACGATGAAGGTGAAACTTAAACCTCTCTAAACCATATTTTCTGTTTTACTCAAGGAAATTCATTATTTTAGATCAGAAATGATTTTTAAACTTTTATCTTGTCAAGTGTGATTCAAGGACAAGAAAATGCAACAAAATCTGTTTATCTGAAACAAAAGAAAATATTGTTCTGAGTTCTGATCATTTCTACAGAGATGCACTTTAGTTTTGCTTTTTTTTTCTTCTGTAGTCACTGCTGCCTCACACATGGATGTGTTTCTGTCTTACGCTTAAGGTCACCACCGAGACAAGAGTGGGAAGACTCGTGGAGCAAAAGGCAAAATGGTTTGTGTCGATTTCAGTAAGAGGGTAATAAGAGGGGGGGTAGAAATCAATACCAACATAAAATTGATTTACTGCGTGTCATAAAACATAAGTAAGTGCTGTGAGATGGAGAAAACCGGAGTCTCAATTTAATCTGCACAAAAGCTGCACTGTACAGATGAAGTTATATCAAGAGAGGGGGTGATAGAAACAGAAAAAAAAAGAGGGGTGGGTGGGAGCTGAAGGGGGAAGAGAGGGGGGAGGGCAGAGTCGTCTGCAAGAGGGAAAGATACAATAAAATCTAAAAGACAGACACTTAATTGTCATATTAAAGACTCTCTCCAGTGCTCGGCTGAGTGGAAGGTTAGCTACCATTCATCATCTGGCTAACAGCCACTCGAATGAAATCACAATTAAAATCTGCTCAATTTTGTCCCTGGGACATTTTGCGAGCATTAATTTTTTCCCATTGATTCCGTAACCCCCATAAATCAGAAATGTTGCGGTGTGTATATAATGGTTTATGGAGAAGGGATTACAGCGTTATGAAGCTAATGCAGCAGAACCGCCTCATTTACACACAGCCTCCCCGGCCAGTTTACAGGGGACTGAATTATTACACTATTACGCAGCGCAGCAAAAACACAACACACTCACTGCTTTAAAACCACATGTGATTGGACAATACTGCAGATTTATTATTCTTTGTATTTTGAAAGCTATACTTTCCACAAAGAAGAATCTGCTGTAACTATGTCGATTGTGTTAACGGTGGAAAAGTTACAGTATGTTAAAGATTTTTGTGTTTAAGGTGTTAAAATGGTAAGGAAAACCAAAAAAAAATAAAAATAAATAAACATGTTTTAACATTGTGGTTTATTTTAATGTAAAAATACATTATTTTCTATGGGGCACACCACATTATAAGGCTCACCTTTAATAAATGGTCTATTTTTTAATCTATTTTATTTATAAGCTACACTGAACTATAAGTCACATCAAGTGAGACAAGACTCAAAGATGAGTCCATCATTCTGTCAGTATTATTAACTGAATCCCAATGAGGCAAAAAAAATGGTGTAATATTGGGCTATATAAATAAAATTGAATTACTTGTGTTTACAGTAACTCAAGAACTTTTTTTTTTTTTTTAAAACATACTTTTAGCCACTTTGTAAGAGTTAGCCACATTAGCATAGTCACCTGTAACTCCCAAACTTGTTTGCAACACATAAAAATATTACAGTGACCGTGACTGTGTCCAAATTCTCTCTCTAGTCTTAACTACTTAATAATTACACAGTACAGGTCTATTTCGCGCCCTGGATTTTAAATGCATTTGGACACCATACTCACTACTGTTTTTCAATGGCGAATGCGATGGTACTGATTTTACAAAGTGAAAACTTGATCAATACGAACATTCTACAACAACTATTTAAGATGTTTTGATGATAAATTTAGAATAAATTTAGATTTGTAGGCTATTTCCAAATTCCCACCCTAATGCCTAACTACTAATAATCTCTAGCGCAGGACTATATCTACTGCCCTGGATTTTAAAAACAATTTGGACAGCATGTACACTACTTTTCTTTAGTTTTTCTAGACGGCGTATATGACGTCACCGATTTTACAAAGTGAAAATTGAATAAATAGGAACATTTCATGATGTTTATTTATGACTATTGTGTTCTGATGAGGAAAATATGGATTGTTTTTCTTAAAAAATTATTTTTAAACAGGTTTATTTTTTACAAAAATTGTTCGACCGCAATGCATTGTGGTCTATATCCGCTAATGTAGTGAGTATCGATGCACGCTAGTTTTTTGCGAACTTCTGGGAAATTGCTAGTGCACTTGATTTCAGAACTGTAGATTCGAACAGTACTAGAAAATGGCGAACACACTATGTAGTGAGAAGTGAAGGAACTCAGATGAAACCTACGCCAACTTCCAAACTTGCTAGTAACATGTAAAAAGAAAAATACAGACCAACACTGCTAAATGTTAGCCACATTAGCATATTCACAGTATCTGTTACTCCCAATAAAGTTAGCAACACATAAAAAACAGACTGACACCAGTAAAACAAACATCTCTGTGTGCCAACTCCCAACTGTCACATGTAAAAAAAAAACACACTGACATCACTATGTTACCCACGTTAGCATATTAACAATGATAGCCAACCTTGTTTGCAGCTTGTAAAATACCAGACTGACATTTTGACAGAGAACCAATTATCTCTCAAAATTGTTTCAACATCAAGTAAACACTAACATAATAATTTATAATATATATATATAATATATATATATATATATATATATATATATATATATAATATATATATATATATATATATATATATATAATATATATATATATATATTATAAAAGACAATTTGGATTATAAGGCACTTTTTTTAAAAAATCCAAATTAAGGCTTTTAAGTGTACCTTAGAAAATGTGGTATATAATATCATTAACATTTTTAAGATCTAGGTTTTGCCAACTCCTTTTATAAACCCCACAAAAATTGAATCAGTTTGGGAATAAAGTTTTGATTTGGAATTTTAAGTGTCAACTCTAAAATCTTTTTTTTGTTTTTTTTTTTCAATGACAAGTTAATGTTTTTAATTGTAATTTGATATTTTAGAGTATCATTCTAATGCAGTGTCTTTCACTTAATACTGTAACTGCAAGAAATTGTTTACGTTTGTTTTTTCACTCCCTGGTTATATGTTTGCAGAGTCTAAAGATCAAAGGTAAAACGTTATCTTAATGATATAAATTCTTGTGAAATGACCTAAAGCCACAAATTTATTAAAAAAAAAAAATTCAAAAGCAAATACACATAGATCCTAATTTGTTTTCGTAATAAATCATGGCTGTCTCAAACAGGGTTTGGGTAGTTTTTCAACTATTGAAAACTGGGAGAGTTTTCAACACTTTTTTTTTTTTAATTTTGAAAGGAACATAAATGTGAACAAAAAGCCAGCCTTACCAATGTTCTCCTAAGTGACACATTGTTGTAGTGGGTGTCTGATGGCTGCAACCCAGCAGCTCACTGATCCCAGAGATTCCAGCTCTTACTATATAGCTCAATCTGAGCGAGTGAGAACGAGACCCAGTGCCCAAGCATCAAATCATCATCACGTAAACTGGTCCTGACAACAGCTAAAAAGGTTGATGGATCATGTGGTTTTGTTCAGCTGAAGAAGTTTGTCCCCTGATAGAGCCCTTAACTCAAACGTGCGCTCACTTCTTCCCCCGCCACCAGACATCCCTGTGTTGCACACGCATTTGCACACACACACACACACACATGCAGGCAACTCAGTGAGCGATCCAACCAAGACCAAATTACTGCATTCTCCTCCTGGGTCAAGCACACCTCCTGGACTGAATGCGTCCTTGTTTGTTGATTTTCCCTTCAACTTTTAACAACAAAAGACGTGGATATACAAGTAAGAAGACAACAACCCTTCAATGGAATTTCAATATGAAGATGAGAAGCTGTAATTCTCGCTGACAGCTCTTACGGCTCGGAGGACCACATGTAAAAATGATGAATGTAAAGAGAAATATACATAAGTGCAATGGCCGGCTGCTATTTCCCTGCATGGCTTTTACAGAGACTGGCGACAGGGAAGGCATAACAGGCGCAAAGGTAAATGACAGCTTTACAATGCACGTAAAACCACTGCATAGATACAGGAACATACTTATATTGCCTTGTCTCTCCTGGTCTTAAGAAAACCACATCAGGATGCTTCTGGAAGTCGAGGAAACATGAATGATCACAGTTCACTGCAAATTGACACAAACTACATGGGAATTTTACTGAAATAAAATGTTTGCTTTAAACTCCAGCTTGAAAAAAATAAGACACCGGTGTCTGGCAATATCAAAGAAGACAATTACAGAAGGAATTATAGCAAAATAAAAATGATTTCACATCAGAATTTGTGGAAGAATGACAGGATTTTCCTGGAATGTAAAGTCCCCCTCTGATGAAAAACATGTTTTTCTGAGTTTTTAATATGTATTTATGGCATTTTTCTTATGAAAGAGAACAAATGTAATAAGAAATAATTTTGTTTTTGTATTTCTGAGTATTTCTCCTTTTACATCTGTCAATCAAAGTGTTACAGACAGACTGTTTGGATTAATGATCTCATTTACATCACAAAAGCTCTACTGCACATGCACTAAACCCTCATCTGGTCCGGCTAGCATGTCTAGTTCAGGTTCTGGTGAAGAGAAGATGCTATCTTCACATTGACTGCAGTCAAATGAGCCACCGTTCACATTTCTGTGGTCCAATCAGCTGTCACTGGATTTTTGGTGTGAGTTTCATCCAATACTTACGGTAGCAGGGCTGAGAACTCTGGAAAATCTCCAACAGACTCCACGGAGCTTCTTGATGTTCCCACGGAAATGTGAACGGCGGCTCATTTGACCGAAGTTGGAAAGGATTGTCCGAGCTCAAATCTGGCTCAAAATGATACAGCTGGACATTTTTATGTAGCAGCGGTGATTATTTATGCTAGCAAGACACAGAGCACCTATCTTAATCTCAGACAGTAGAGTAGGTACACAACGGAGCTGCTCAGCTCAGCTCAGCTTCAAAAGCCACGCCCCCTCAGAGGAGATTTTGCAGCTATAGGCTTTAGATCAACATGAAAAATGGCTTTTTAAGACATTTAGATTGTGGGATTTTAGTTTAAAACTTCATAATCATGATTAAAACACTACTGGGAATGATTTTTTTGACTACGAAATTTTGGGAGTTTTTTGCTGCAAACAAGGTTTAGACCAGGGGTTATATGTATTGTAGATATGCTAATGTGTAGCTTGTCACAAACAAGTTCTTGAACACATCTAATAAAGGGACTGAAAGATTTAGCTCTCTCTGACTCTTTTTCTCACTTAAGGCACCTTAGATATAAGACATAAGTTTGAGAATAAACTATTCATCAAAGGAATGTATTTTAATCCGGTGTGGCTTATAGTGCTAAAAATATGGTATTTAAGTTTAACCCTAGAGCACTATCGATAGGTGATTTTCATCCGAGCAAAAGTATTAACATTAATTTCGATATATTATATTTTTTGAGTGTCATAATGTCTGACTAAAGTCTCACATCACAGGAAAGGGTGGACCAAAGTTCAAGTTTCCAGGATCATTATTTATTTTTTTAGGATTTTTTTTCTTCTCAAATTCCTCATTTTTCAGCCATTTTCAAGACTGTTTTTATGATCTTCCCATGCATTTATTTTTCCACTTTGTTACATAAACCACATTTAAAAAATAAAAATAACTACTTTAATTTATCATGTGTTGTCATATTTTGAACTATTTTTTGTGAGAAATACTTTATATTGAGTATTTTATAGCGGGCAAAAATTACCCGTCATAAGTGATAACTTTTTATAGTGAAAGTGTTTCTAGGGTTAAAACGGTTTGAGGTAAGTAATGCATAGTTTGCAAAAGAAAAATAAAATAAAACGTAATTTTTTTTTTATGATAGTGGATTCAGCATTGATACTAAAGCACTCACCAAAGACACTAAAGGCCAGCAAAAAGTATACCGTTCCAGGGGTCTTTTAATTATGATTTAGCCAAAATTGGGAGACCTGTGCTGTTTTTAGGGCATATATTCTCCAAGGCGGCAATAATTCACTAGAATTTCACCTCTGAGTTGTGGGTAGGACAGTTGGTGTGGAGTAAGCCTGCACTGATTTCCCATTGTCCCTTTGTTTACATTCACAATCCCAAGTTAACACTGCTGGTGCCACGGTAACGTTGAGCAATATCAGAGCTATCAAGCTATAGTTATGATACAGATTCCAGCTCAGATGAGGAAAATTAAGATGTACATGGAGGGCTTAAAAAGGTTTGTTTGTGAGAACTACAAGCTTTTTGGTTTGCCACAATTGAAATAAAAAATACTCTGAAACGCAGTTTTAATCTGATTTTTCTCTGTACACGTCTTCCATCATGAGAAAAAGAACATGCTAAAAACAGCATTTCCATTGGACATGGGTGTTGTCGCTTCTTCTCTCTCTGTACTCTCTTTGCAGCATAAGACACTTTAGATGTATAAAAGGAAGTATAACATTATTAAATGTGTGCATTATTCACATAAAATGATCATGAATAATGTTTTTTAAATGACAGTAAAATGACTCTTGAAAGAAAGAACAGATTTACAGTGTCTGTGGGGACAAATATGCAAGTTGTGAAATAAATGTATGATAAAGAAGGGCGCCATAACTCAACTATGAGCTGGGATCTTTATGGTGCAGCTGGGGTTCCCACTGTAGTCTGCAGCCTGTCATAGAGCACCACATCTTTGAGATAAATTCTCCAGACAGTCTGCAAAACGCTCCCGCGACCAGTGACACGAGATGATTTCCCGCCTCTGACAAGCCTCAGTATTGAGTATGATAACACTTACTTTGTCTTCATCCTTGGCTGGAGTATAATATCAATCCGTTTGATGATCCAGCAAAGCGAGTTGAGCACTTGTGTATCAATCTTCATACATCGCTGCCTGTTGTCTAACAAAAAGCCCCGAATGGGATCATTCAATCACTCCGGGCTGTGCTGTGCTTGGCCTTCTCTACGGCTCAAGTGTCTGACTCTATGAAAGCATATGGCCTATTTTTCATCTCCTTCTTTTCCTCCTATCCATTCCTTTCACTTGCTGGGGATGAAGACACAAATTACAGATGATTCTATCACTCTGTGCTCGTCATAACTAAATGTTACATGACCAAAGAGGCTTCAGTGTCATTTCTCAACTTCTCATCGCTAACCAGCCTTTCTCAGGAAAAAAACATTTCCTTTCTGTTTCCAGTACATGAACCCCCGTAGCTTTTAAAGCACAGATAATAAAGTGAAGTCAATAAAAAATACTACACATAGACATACATATTTCCTATAGCTGTTAAAACTGTAAAACAATATATTTCTTGTATGAAAAAAAAATATTACTAGACATTAGTGTTGGGGGGAATATTTTATATTACTTTAAAAAATAATATAAATCGGAGTGCCACAGGGGTCTATTTGGTGACCCTTGCTTTTATATGTCACATCTGTCCCTAATAATCATAGTCTTACAACATAAATATAATAAGGATACTAAAAACTTTTTACTGAATTTTGAGAAAAAAAAAATGGCGGCCAAATATATGACTAACTCTCATTGTTGACATTTGGTATAAACTTAGATTGTTCTCTAAAAAATCCAAACAAGTTTGAATGTTTTATTTTTAAAAATCCCATAAGAAACTCAGAAATGCATGAAAACGTGCAAGTTTCTTTTTTTAAACCCAGTTTAGGATCGTTGCTGAAGTAAATGTATTCATACAGTGATTTCACATTGTGTCAGAGCCACACTCTGTGTCATGTTGTTAGAAAGACTTAATGGCTGCAGTTCGTTTTTGAAATCTAAGATGTCAAACACGCTGCTAACTGCATTGCACCCTTATTGTATGACAAGCTGGAGAAAAAAAAATCTTTATTAATTAAAAAAAGTGTCTGCTGTGTTCCATCTCCGTGTGTCATATTACAAATTTCACAAGTTTACAAATGTTAAAGGACATCATATCAGAGTGATATATATTCATATATATTAACATAAATTACCTTTGAAAAATCAAAGAAAAAATTTTGAAATAAAAATTAGTTATTTTTGTGAGCTCCCTTTCCTACCTGTAAGTAAAATGCCTCCTACTCTGAGGTTCCGCCTTTTGCTCCTTGTGGGTGCCGCCCATTCATGACATGAACCTGGAGCCAGCCGTTGTTGTCTTTAGATTAGAAGGGGAACCTCACCTCTTCAAATTTGATGTTAAAATGAAAGCATTTTACCGATCAATTGTTAGCTCTGTGTATAAAGTACTGTGTGTGTTCCCCTTGGGGGTGGTTCTGGCAGCGCAGGCTCTTCCTGGAAGAGGCTGTTCCTCCATGTTCATTTTCCTGTTTCTTTAGCGCATTTACTGAAAGAACTTGTTTTGGCAATTAAGCATGGTGCCAGAGAGGCCTTTTTTTTGATTAAAGGGATGGTAAGAGCTATCGATACATAATTATGAGTATATAATTAGAATTTAATATATTATATAATATTATGATTTTCATTATTTTAACTTTTTAATTGAGTTCCTCATAAATTTTTCAAATCAACTTTAAAAAATCTTTTTTGATTTTATAACTAGTTTTAATTAGTATTATACTGTTTTTAGCCAAAATTAAAAAAAAGTAATTTTCTTTTCTGCAGAGCGGCTATTAAAAATTCCCCTCTGAGTTCTGGGTGGGACAGTTAGAGCAAGAAAATCTGCCCCCTCTTCCTGTCGTCCATCTGTTTACACTCTCTCCCACAAGCTTACAGCCCCTCACACTCCTCAGCTAGTATAATGTCAGCTTTCCAACCATACAGTTTTTTTTTTTGGTCTGCTCCTGATTTACAGAGATTTGAATGGAGAAATACTCAAACATTTAAAATTAATCTAATATTTTTCTTAAATATGTCCTCCGTTATGAAAAGACTATTTTAAACACCAAAACACGACTCAACATTTTTCTGCGAAATGCAAAAATACATTTTCCAAAATTGGTCACATTTTCATGGTTAAATGAATTGATCCACATTGTTTAATAAGTATTTTCTTGCTAGTTCAATTTAGTTTGTGCAGTGGAGTTTAGTGCACTGTAAAAGCAAGCATGAAGTGTGTTCTCCCAGTGAAGTATGGTCCAATCAGCAGACACTCAACAACCAACTTTTACTTGTCAGTTTTGATATATCCAATCATAGCTTAGGGTTGTTTTGTGATGTCTAATGTTCTGTGAAGATTGGCTTTTCATATTCTTTATTGTTTCTCAGCTTTTTTTTTTTGCCCCATCAAAACAAAAAAATGTGGTCGCACTTTGTGAAATAAACCTCTGAGGGAGAAAGTAGCGGGGTCAGCCGGAGAAAACAATGAAATTTAACCCATTTAAAACTGTATCATTTTCTGACCCCACCTCGGGGCACTGGGTGTTTATCGGCGGGACTGGAGAAGCAGAGATCACCGGACCGGTAATTGTTTCCTCTAAATCTGCTGAGCTCTGAGGAACACCAGTTTTTCATCAGACAGAGAATGAGAGGGTAAAAGGACAACACTAAGAAAAGCAAAAATGTTCCAACCCATCATGTTGGTTTATATCACTTCATCTAACAAGTTAGAAAGGCCGTAAGCCGTCGTCACACCATAATCACACTCCCAGCTTTTGTATTTTGAAAAATATTTGTCCTTTTTTTACAAACAAAGCAATCTATTTTCTTCGTTTAAAGTCACCAGAAAGAACTGCATATGTATTTGGAATTTGATGGAAACAGAAAGGGAACAGAGGTGTGCTGAGACGCCATCAACGCTAACTTGATTTGACATTTTCCTATTGAGTCAAAGCTCAGAAATAGGCCTGGTATCTCATTTAGCTGTAAAGTGATGTGCTCTCCTTGCAGCCACAAAAAGACATCAGAAAAGCAAAGTACCGCCACACTCCACTCGGACCAATTTGTCTCCATCACTCCATTCATATAAACACTGAATGATTTAGCTAAAACTGTGCCGAGATTCTTATGGGAATTTTTTTTTCTCCACTTTATTTTCATTATACTTGCGAGTATGTCAGAGGTTTCAATTCTATGCATGCATTTGGCTTTGAAAGTCTCAGATTTAGCGGCGTGGTATTGGCTCATTTTTCATATCCATTGTTGGCTTGTCAGGGTGTCATAGCTGTTCCTCAGAGCTGTTAGATCAGTCCAAATGTATAAATCATCCAGGATCTGACACACTCATTTAATTTGGGTGGCCTTGGTGCAGCAGCGGGGCTATTAATGAAAAATCCCTGCCCTGTTTACTGAGAGGGAACAGTCACCCTATTTTATTTTATTTTTTATTAACCTGGATATTCTGTATGATTTCCCTCAGAAAGCTGTGGCTAGCAGCCCAACACTCCGTCATTTATCATCATAAGTTGTGTTTGTCAATCCGCTGAAGTCCTTCAGTCACTTGTACTTATGAAGATCACTTTGCATATTAAGAAAAAAGGGGCAAACTCCGAGGGCGCTAGGTGAGCCTAACCTAGCACAGCAGTGGTTCCAACCCCAGAGCCTGTGTTATTGTTTTCCATCTGTGAAATAAAGTAACAGGTACTTAATGTACCAAAAACAATTTGTACAGCAGCTCTTTCCCCCCATTGAAAGTGTGCACGGCTCGCTGAGGACTCCCCTTATCTCAGCGAGCCTAATCCATTTTCACACCGCACTCCGGCGCTCTCATTTTACAGCTGAGGAGCTCTCTGGCTCCATGCTGGGCCTGAAATGGGACCCCAGTCACTGTGGCCCCATAGTGTTTGCGTAGGTAAGTGTGCAGAACAAATGCTAAAAAGTCTTTAGAAAGTTAAAAGGGACTAGTTTGGCTTGTGCCTCTCCCTCCTGAGTTCCACCTGATCACCTATGTTTGTGTGGCATTCCACACTGGGGGTTTTAGTGCTCGAGAACAGAGGAATCGTTCAGATTTAAAGTGTTTATACATAAAAACACCAACAAGCATGGAACAACTGTTTTTCTACATGGAGAAATACTTTTGTTTCAAGCAAACATTTCTTGTATTTTCCTCTGGAATATGGGATTTATCAACTGGTTCAGTATTCATGGTTTAATAGATTTTTGTTTTGAATACATGCATTTTTACATTTAATGTGTATTTTGGATGACAGGAAAGCCTTAAAGTCCCAATCTGACCATCTTTGGATCTACCATAAACGAGGTGTTCTTTTAATTATAGTTATGGTGCTTGAGCCAAAATCAAAGAAACTGTTATTTTCTAGGACAAAAACCCTTGAGTTGTGGACATGACCACTTAAGTCAACCTTTCCACTCTTCCCGTCATCTATCTGTTTCCAGTCTCCAACAGCCCCTCACAACCCCCAACCTAACATTATCGGTGCAACAAAAATAGCTAGCAGAGGTATCCAGTCATACAGTTTGGAGCTAAAGATGAGAAAAACATAGACATACATGGATGTAGATGTCTACTAGTGGATGCATCAGAATCATTGACATGAATAAAAAATGAACAAAACAAGACTGTTACTTTGGGCTCCAATGAAATGAAGTCTATTCAGTTGTTATATTTCCGCTTTACGGATATCACCAGATTTCGCCATTTTGGGAACAGACGATGTTAGCAAGAAGTGATTGGTTTGAGAATCTGTCAATCAAACATATTTTGAGTGTTTGAGACGGGACCAGCAAGCACCACCTGCTCTTATTGAGGCATGTTTATAACTTGAAAAAATAACAATAAAGAGAATATAGCAAAACCATATTAAAAAGAGAAGTCAGAGCAACTATGGTAATTCTGACAAACAGACTGACTGAGTAATAGATGTTTTTTGGGGGTCTTTTTTGTATTTTTTTATGGGATTTTGGTTTTCTGGGACCTGTGAGTACTTCCTATTTGGAATGGGGGGGGGGGGGGTGTCAGTCCATTTCTCTGGCGTGTTGAAGCATTTTTTTCCATCCTTTTCATTTGACTGGGAAATAATCAAAACCACCAGAAACACTATTTTAGGCTTCGTTTTCTTTATATATGTCCTCCATCATGAGAAAAGGGGTTATGGTTAAAAATAAAAAAAAAAAACACGATTTTCTTTTGAGTGGGTTAATAAAAAGAACAAAAACAAGATAATTTTTTTTTTCATATCAACTTTAATTCTTTTTGAATTTATTTAAAAATAGTACCATAATTACAGTGTGCAAAATGGTGCACATTAAACAAACTACTATATTATGGTGGTTTTAACCGGGAAAATTAAATTTAATTTCTTGGGGATTCTTTTCAAATAGCATCACTAAGAAAAAAACATGCGAAATGCATTATATATAAAAACACAAAAATTGTGTATTACTTAACTTAAAGATTATAAAAAGGAACCTGATGGTGTCATCTTTCACGCATGTATCACAGATATTTCAAAAGCAATGGGTAATGGGTCTATTAAACCTTTTTTTTCACCTATCAGCAATCCTTTGGAAAGAAAAAACACAGTTTTTAATCTAAAAAAAACCCTCTAGGTTTCACTCACAAATGATTCCCTCAAGATATTTCAGTGTGTGCTGCCTTGTTTTCTTCCCTTCCCTTTTCTCCTCGGTTTATTGTCAAATACAACACATGCTCAAATTTCACAGAAAAACTGTTTTGATTTACTTGCGAATCGTGCTTCTAACCCCTTGCTATCCCATCATGCCAAGTCATTTAAGGCATCTGTGGCCTCTGTGGCACAGCCTCTGCAGCCCCATCAACCCCCTGCTGCGGCCCTCAACGGCGCATGCCCGCTCGGCTGGTCCAGCCGGTAGGGCAGCCGGGCCAGGACTCCCAGGACTCCCAAGCATCTAAAGCAGCTGGAAGTTCCATCTTTCCCTCCTGTTTCTCAACAAAACAATCACAACAAAGAAAAGCCATCATAAATCAGACACTATCTGTAAACAGAGTAAAACGCTGTTGGAAAGCTAAAAGAATTTGCTGCCAAGTGGAAGCAACACTGGAAAAATGGGCTAAAAACTGTACGGGACTGTATTGTTCGGGGTATAAGTCAGACTTTTGCATAATTTAACCAGAGGTGGTTACACACTGGCTGTGTCGACTCACGAGCGGCTACTTTCAATGAAAAGTCTCAATGTAAGCCAAACACGCACAGACGTGAATTTTGGCTTACTGCGTCAGGAACTTACATGATTGCACATGACATTTTTAAGTCCAGTCATGTGCTCTACCTACAAATCATTGATGGCATACTAAAAGTTTAACACAGTTGAACATTTTCACCCTTAAACGTGGCAACACAGCACTATGACCAATCGCGGTCTCAAAATTGTTAGAGATGTGTGGGAGGTATCTGCCTCAAAGTACGGAAGTGCCAACCGTTGTAAAACATGATCACGAGGGAGACATTAATAACTGCAGATTGTGCCCCGCTGGATTAATATGACATTTATTGGATATACAGAGCAATGAAAATGAAAAGAACGCACCACATGCATCCGGTGTTTGTGCACTATAATACTCAGAGGAGACTTGTGCTACGTTCGCACCGGCCTCAGCAACATGTATGAAAGCAACCACTTACAATTAAAGGGCTCTGTAATCCATATTCATGCCAGTTCTTCTAATTAGTTGCTCGCTTTCTTTGCACCTCCACCAGCAAATGGTTTGACCCTTTCTCGATCACCGACCTGCTTTCGACGTTCTCGGATACGTTTAGGATCAATCCCAAAATGTCGTGCAGATTCCTCACCCGAATGTTCTTTGATGTGTGCCACCGCGCAAAGTTCAAAAGCTAAATCGTATGTGTGTTCCTTGGTCAACGCTACACTGGATCACAACACTAGGCGTCTGCACGATTTAGGGGAGGATTTTAAAGAAGCCCGGCTACTATTAGCGACTGGCTTCGGGTAGTAATGAACAACTGTTAGATCTGGTGACTGTTGGAGACGCCGTCAGTTAGAGACCAGCCACAACTGGAAGATATACGGTGCATGTGTTTTATTTTATTTTTTTTAATGCTTGCTAAGAAGAGGAAGCTGTAGTGTGCGAATCAGTAGCAATTGCTATTGATAGGAAGGCAGAAGAAGCTCAGTCTTAAGTTTCATTCACATCGAAAACACGATTCACGCAACAGATTCCCGCCCTCTTACAGTTTAAAACAAGCTGCCGCCAGAACGCTGCACTGGGCCTGTCGCTAAAATTACACCGCGGCACTTTAGATTGCCTCAATTTGCAACTACCACTACTCCGTGTGTGTTCGGTGTAGTGATGGGTATCAATAATAATTTCCAGAAACAACTCTGTTCACAAGAGTCTGAATTGATTCAATTCAGATTTTTTTTCGATTTTTTCGAGTTAATGCATTTGTTTAGAAATACATTAATAATTTACTATGTGTTTTGAATATATTTATATTAATCTGATACAGTTAACATACTGTAAAATGCACAAGTGAAATAATGAGATTGTTAATAACATACAGTGTTACATGGATTCTCTAAAGGAGAAGTTCTAACAAAAAGGTTCATATCATTCACAATGTAAACATTGTTCTGCTTCTCCCGGAGGGCGTTTCAGTTTAGCTACTACGTGATATCGTGCTGTATTACACCTTTTTCCAGAAGAAGAAAAAAGTATGAGCATAAAAACTGTATAGTAAACCACAAATGGTTGCTTAAAAAAATATTTCTTTTATTGGAAAATTTATTCTTGTGTGTTTATAAAGATGTCCATTTAGTCATTAATGTATGTTTAAGTCGACTGAGCGTTAGCATTAGCCGTCCTCTGAGAAATGTTATTAAACGTTAGCATCAAGCTAGCAGACTTCAGCTCTATGTGCTAAATCGATCTCTATTTTTATGAATCGATTATTGATCTGTTAATTTAAATCCCTTCAAATCGATAAATCGATTTAATAAACCCTGCCCTAGTTCGGTATAAATGCCTCTTACACCGACAATTGTGACAAACGACATACAGGATAAAGAATTCAACAGATTAAGTCATTTGAAATGATAATATGATTTTCCTTTCAAGGTGAAATTTCTATTCCTGTTCCTTTTTAATAAATTTTTTCACATTTTTGGCTGTTGCGGTTTATACTTCAGAGCATTTTTATAGTAAAATATGGTAGGTACTCCTTCAGTTTGGAAACCATGATTTGACTGCAATAAAGTGAAACCTTTCAAGACCAAGAGCTGCCTCCATTTTTCTACAAACACACCGTCACAATAAACAAACGCAGCGTGATGCATTAGAGCCCCGCTAACTTTATTACGTCTTAGCTGGACATTTGCAATTGTGCATGTGCGAGTCTGCTGATGTGCTTCACAGCTCAAACTTACTTAGCCTCATTGAGTTAACCCCATAACCCAAACAACCTTAATGGAGAGCATGAAACCCCCACCCCTTTTTTTCTCTTTTACACCCTCCACACACACACGTCAGCCTGACCACCCAAAACCTAATGCAGTTCACTCAGAGGGTCATCCGCAGGTCACCAAGAGGGTAAAGACAAGAAACACATCCTCTCCTTTTTGCTGCACCCGTCTGAAAGAAACAGTAAAACAAACAGAACCATGGAGGCGGGGCTTACTAACAAGCAAAAGACTTTGATCAGCTCGATCCAGGTGCTTTATTATGTGCTGTATGACTTCTATAAGCAAAATCAGATTACAGGGTTTTCTCTGATGCGGCGTCTATTCTGGCGAGCTGAACTCTTAGCGGAGTTGTTTACATCAAGACGAGCTGGATTCTCCTCCAGACGAAGGGATTGGAGGTGCGTTTTCTCATCAATGTAACCAATCCCGGCCGAGGTCAAGCTAGAATGCATCTGAATGGACCTCAGAGCTGCAAGAGGAAGAGATTCATAATCAGAGACGAGATGACAGGTGGATCAAATTTCCAAACTTTTTCTGTGAGAGCGCCGACAGGCTATCAGTCAGCGGGCGAAGACGGTGTTTTCTTAACCCCAGAGTTGCATTAAGCTGACATCCTGCCGTAGCGGAACTGGGTGACATATTGATGGGGAGGAAATATAACAGGCAGGAAGCTTTAAGACTTAAAGACTTGGCTGAAAAAGAAAAAAAAAAAAAAAATTGCGAGCCAGGGGCATTCTGGGTTTTTATGGGTAACAGTCAAACAAAGCGACTATCTTCATGACCTGTCTGTGAATATGCCTGCTTCAGCTCCTTTCAGGGCAAACAAAGCAGTGAGATAAACAAAACCAACCATGCAAAAAATAAAATAAACTGTTGCAAAAAAAAAAAAAGTAAATTGAACATTTTATTGATTATGGAAAGTAAATGGACACGCAGCAGGAATTTTTCAATTTATGACTTGAATGGTGATGCCCTCTAAAACCCACGCATCATAGGCATGACGACACACTGCTCTCATGTATCTCAGCATGGACGTTTATGTTCACTTACTTTGTCACAAATTACTGCATAGCTTCCCTTCAAATCCGTCATTTCAGGATTACAGCCAGTTGCCGTCACCACACAAGCCTGTCAGCTGCTCAGTGAGGGCAATAATTGCTATAAAATACCATTATGGACAGACAGCTGAAAGATGACTTCTTTGACTGACAGGGAAGTGACTAGGAGGATTTCTGCAATACCTGGACTTCTCTAAAAGTCATTTCTTATGTTTACGTGGATGCTTAACAATCACCTGTGATGAATGTATTTAGGTTTTTCTTTCTAAGCTCTTGATTGAGTTCATTTGAGAGTCAAACCTCTCCTCTTTCAGAAAAAGGGGACTCAGTTTCAAAGATAAACTTTTGACATTTTTCCTTATTTTAAGTAACTGAAGTATTTAAAGCAATTTCATTTTTTGGGTGGGGGGTGGATAAAGACGAGGCACAGCCATGCAATGCAGTGCACACACTCCTGAGGAGGTTATGTCAAGCAACTGCATGAAACTGCAAATGTAAATATTGTATTTAGTGTTGGATGGGTATCATATTTTGGTTGTTTAAATGGTTTCATTGTTATAATTATCATTTGACACATTTTTTTTATTAACTGTGTCGTTTGTATTAACCTTCAAACTCTCACCAAATTTTGCATTATTACTAAGGCCAGGAATCGATTAAAAAATGTAAAAAAAATTAATCGCAAACTGGACTAAAAAAGGCGTAAAATTAATCGCAAGATAAAAAGGTTTCGAATAATCGATTATTGAGCAGGTAACATCCACACCAGATTTATCACATTCACATAGAAATCAATGGAGTAAATTTATAACATTTACTTTTAACTAATTCTGTCAATAAATTTAAAAATTCACACTTTTGTGTAGTGATTAATCACTATTAATCACAATGTTTTACTAGATAAACTGATGATGTGCAGCTTTTGAACAAAAACAGGCAAGAGAGAAAGTTTTTCCGTCATTTTTTGTCCTTCATTTTTATCATTTGAAATTTTCATGTAATCAATTGTTAACTCCAAAGTTTAATTTGTGTGTATAAAACACATCAACAGTAAGATAAGCGAACATTAAAAAAAACAAAAGGATATGTGTTCCCGTCACATAGCCCAAATCTTCTATATAAATGTGCTGGTTTCTTTAAAATAAAATTTCCTTCATTTTCTGGACAAAAACATTGGTTAGAGATGAACTTTCTCTCTGAAGTGATTTTTTAACCTATCGTGACATTCAGCATTTGCATCGCTTTCCTGTCGAGCCTCAGCGATGCGTTATTGTGTCAACGCGTGACCACACGCCCTAACCACGGATCACATTTTTGTGAAAAGGCAGCAATTATAAATATCAAAGTAAGAAAAATCTATTAGATATTAATTTATTTTGTAAACAACTCTGATCTAATTAAGATAATACCAACGAAGTGTTTTAAAGCTCGCAGTGGAATCCTAAATCACCGAGGCAAAGCAACGGTCTATTGCTTCGTGAGGTGTTTTTGATTAATGTTAATAAATATGAACGCGTTAATTCTTTTTGATTAAATTCTTTAACCCGTTAACTTTCACAGCCCTAATTATTGGTCATTCTTATTGTCAATGTTGTGTGTTTTTGATTTTTTTTTTTTTTGGCAAACCTACAACTTGCAATGCTGGGACTACAGTTGACCACACTGGCACATTCACAGAAATGTTCAATAAATATTAAATAAATGAATAAAAGCAACCAGGAATGATCAGAACAAGATGTGGAAAACCAGTCACAAGCTACAATACATATTTATGTAAGGTAGAAAAGAAGGTTGAGAAAAATAGGACGGAATGCTATGGAGTCCCACTTCGATCTTCTTTTGACCTGTTGTAAAAACGCTTTTAAGCCGAAATCCAACAACTTGTCATTTTCTATAACATAGTTTCTGCAGAGCGGCAATACTTCATCAGACATTTGCCTCAGATTTGTGGGCAGAGCCGTTGGAATGGAGTAAACCCAACCCTTCTTCTGTCTTCCATCTGTTTACTCTCTTTCCCACTAACTTTCGTGCTACACAAATGGAGAGCAATATCTGAGCAACGCAGCCATGAAGTTTTGAACCAGATGCCAGTTTAGATGAGGAAAGCAAAGACGTACATGGATGTAGTCGTCTAAAAAGCATGCATCTGAACAGAGTGGAGCAGGGAGTCTGCTGTTTTATTTTCTACGTTATAACTACCAGTTTTTTCCAACGGTATTATTTTTATCTGCAATTTGAGTAAAGAAATACTCAGCAATGCTAGTTTAAGCTTAATTCTTTTCATATATGTCCTCCATCATGTGAAAAATGTCACTAAAAACCAAAATTACAATTTTCCTCTGAGCGGGTCTTTAAATATGGTCAGTGTATTCACAGGTTGGAAGTAAGCTGTCTAAAGCTTCATCGAAAACAAGGGAACAGAGATCCAACAACCACATTTTGGGTTTTGTCAAGTGTGGTTGGCAACAAACAAAAGAAAAGAAATAATGCATTGACCAAGCGTCAGATGGCCCAGTTGTTATTTGTCCCGTAATGCAGCAGCTGGTCTTAGTCTCTCAGAAGGCAGCCGGCGTGATGCCGCGCCTGTTCTTTTCTATGGCTTATCATTCGAAAAGCCAGAGGAGCTGTCCGGTCTCATTCTCTCATTGGAGAGCACATGTCAGGACCTATTTGCCACTGGTTACTTTGAGAGTGACATCAGTGATGACCCCCTGACCTCTTCTGACGGAGAAATGCTTCTGCAATAGTTTTCCATTACAGAGGCGGGAGAACGTGGACAGATATGTGGAAATGGGAAAATAGGAAAACTGGAAAAGGCATTTAGACCTGTATTTGACCTATCATGTTTCAGTTTTCTGCTAGAGGCTTTTATGAAATGAGTATTTGACCCATGAACAAAGCCGTTGTCATCTCCCTCTTGTGATTTCCATCCACAGACTTTCCCCTAAAGGCCGTTTCTGCGGATAAAACAAAGGGTCATTACAGAAATACACCGGCCGTCTCCTCATTCTCTGATTCTGTCCTTCTTCACGTGATGGTGTGGCCTGACCTGTCAGTCGGGCTATATGTGGATAAGCCTTGCATGTTGTCTGTGTTGGTGTTTTGAATTACCGGACAAATTGTTGTCACTGAGCTTCAGACATGCTTCTCAACAGGTAGAGAACCCATGCTTCATATAGATCTGAGGCGAGCCAAGTCGATGTCAGGATTTGCTCAAAGCTCAAAACTTGGGAAATATGTCGACATTTTCCAGAAAAATACTGATTTAACAGTAAGTGGTTTCATTTTGTAATGAACAGTAATACCAATAACTATGAAATTAATTTAGATTTACACTTAAAAGAAATACAGTATGATATAAAATATTACTGCAATATGTAGATATATTCAAACCTCTGTGCTTTACATGTAATCTCATGAACAAGTGAAAACTTATCAGATATTTTTTTTTTAAATAATGCATACATATTTAAATAAAACAATCATAATTAAGCTGCAAAATGCTTAGTAAAATTACATAATTAACATTACGGTTGCTCCAAAATCACTTACCATTTGGAAATAGCATATAATAGATAAAAATAGCATAGTTTAAACTTAAATGTCTCACCAGTTATAACACATTGTTAAGAATATAAATAATTTATACATAAATGCGGAGGGAAAAAAACAGCCTTTTTGCTCGAAGTTGTCATGAATTTCTCATAAATTTTCTCGAGAATGCTTTTATTTTTTAAAGGGATAAGTGTTTCAAAAACTCTTATTTAGACTTTTTTATGTTACATATTGGGCGTGTCTGTTTAAGAAAGTGGGAAAATGTCAAGTTTAACCAGATAAAATTCACAATCAAAGTTTAAGATGACTTATAAGAAAACTCTAATGACTAAGCATTCTAGTAGTATTTAAACGCATCACTCATGGACGAATCTCTGAGACGTGAAATAAGTCTCACGAAAGATCTGTGCATAACTTTTGCACAATTTGTGATTTGTGCGTAATTTTTAAACGTATGCACTTGTAATTAGCTTTAAGCTGTTGTAATTTTAGTTTGTGCATGTGTATATTTTATTTTACATTTTTTTTACTGTTTGACAAAACATATTATATGAGGTACAAATTAATAATACCCACACAGAAACTCAAAGTTATGCGCGAATCATGAATATGCACGCACATTGCCTAATCTACGCACAAATTCAGAATTATCCACAAATCAGAGTGAGTCTATTTTCTCTCCATAAATTTACACTGCTGTCTGTGGTGCGTCTTTGTTGCGTTGCGCGGGGAGTCCGTCAAACGACCATCAGTTAATTTACATTTCCTTCGTTGCATCTACAGTCCCTCCCCCCTCTCCCCCGGCTCTCTGAGGAATGGTTTGTCCTGCCACCCCTGCGTCGAGTAGTTTGTCCTGATCTCCTCGCTCATCCAACACGTAAGTGATCAAACCCCCATGCTCTCCTTCCTCACTGAGTCGTGTAGAATGCATGTTTCATTTGCACATATGATGCCACGTTTCGGAACCCACACAATTAAACTTTCAGCGTCCATGGTGGTGTTATCGGCTGTGTTAACTTGTGTGAGCATTTTACCATAAATACAAAATTAAATCTTATAAAGTGGGAAGTGCCATGGCTGTCTGTACAGCAAAAAAGAAGAAAAAAATCTGCCAAACTAATAAGATGAGTGAATGCCATTTCTCATCAAAAGCAACACCTTAAGCATTGGAAATGCACACAACTGGTCATTTGTGCACCAACGCATCCAGTCCCAGCATGCAGCTCTGATCAATCAGAAAGAGAAACTAAGGATGCTGGGTATTTTCTACCAAAGCAAAAATCTCTATTTCTACTCAACTGTGGATGATCCACATCTATCCAACCGCATTATTGTGGAGCGAGGACTGACTTTGGACAGTCTGTTCTCAGTGACAACAGATGAGATCTGTTCCAAACTATCTATGTGGATGTCAAAATATAGGTAACACGCAGGTTTCCTAACAGTGTTAGCTTTGTAAACTGTATAAAATAAACAGAGGCTAACAAAGAAAAGCTTAGTGACAAAACAAAGTAATCATAACATTCTATAGTCATAGTAACCTTCCAAAAAATCCCTAAAGTGATGATTAAAAGGACACTTGAACAATCAAATATACATGTTTTCTAGTCATTCCCAGCTTAGTACTTATCTATTTTAATTATAAAATCCAAAGTAGCAACTTCATGAAGCCAAATTATTCATTAGCTTTTGATTTGAGGTTTTACCACACTTGTAAATCCATGGTAATCTTTAATGGCATCTGTGCAGGAGGAGACATCCTGATCAACAACCTACAGTACAATATTAAGATGAAAGCAAGAACTCTCCCTCCAGCACTGATTTACTTTGTACGACAGGAATGCTTGAACAGCAGTACTTTGGTTTGTCAACATGTGAACACTTTGGAAATCCAACTAAGATGACAGGTTTTCTGGAAAAAAGAAGCTCTCCTCCTTCATATTTAACAAGTCCACCTCACTCTGCAGGATTTACCTTTATGTAAATATGGTTCTTTGCTCATAATTAAAAAAATATGCAAGTGTTGGCCGTCATCTTTAACTCTGTAAAGCTGACTATATCAAAGAATTGACAGAATTTGGAACTGACAATACTTTTAAACCCATTGATGAAATCCATGAAAACTGTGTAAAATAATATGCTATGACATATATAGAGGATTACAATTATATTTTGCATGTTTTCTTCACAAAAATGTTAGTTTAAGATGCAAAAATATTGACATGAGTGTAAACCACTGTCTTAAATTTGATCCACACATTTTTTAACACAATATAACTGTTTTATAAAGAATTATTATAAAAAAGTTGTTAATTCTTTAAACATAGTAAATGGTCATGTAAAAAAAATAGATTAGCTATTTTTAGCCTAAAGTTTGAAAATTAGCAAAGTTTTACAGCTAAAATGGTTTTTGAGATTTTAATGAGGCAGCCATTTGAAATTGAGCAGGAAAAATCCTTCTACTGCCCCTACTGGAATAATGATGAACTACAGGCCAGAAAACATGAACCAAGTTAAATGTTTGTTTGTATTTTTTCCCAGAATAGTTTTATTGATTTCTAAAACTTTAACAAAATCACATAAAAAAAAGTGTGGCAAATAAAATAAAACAGGAATACCTATGAATTAAAGTAAATACATTTCACCTATTCACATTATGGAAATAAATAAAAATGAGAAATAAAAACACAAATCAGCAAAATGATGTCCTCACACAAACATTTCAAACATTGTTGAGCATTGAACAGGTTTGGAAGAAACGTTTATAAGGATTCAACAAGAGTTTAAGGATTTTTATTCTTCAATGTTTTTGCATTACAATAAATTTTTAGGGTATATACCTAACACACACACCCTAGTGCACAACATATAATAGGCTTTAAATGAAATTTTAGATCATGCAAATGAGATAAGGGTCCCAGAAATCTGTGAATCAAATATGATTCAAATAGATATATAAGGTTGAAGTGAAAATATATAAAGTATCTGAAGGATTGAAATAAGCTACATTCAATTAATCCAATTGATTGGATCAATGACATGACATGTATAGTTTAGGTAAGCATTGGTTGACATGATAAATAACCTGCAGATGACATTACCATCATCACACTGAGTGAAAGCAGATTTTTGCAGCGTGTTCCTTCACTCCCCCTGTTATAGTGACCTCCCCAGATCTTCTAATATCTAAACTTCTGTTTCCTCAGACCAGGTAGACCCAAAAGATTTAGAAAGCAGCTAACTGCTGGGCTGCTATAGGCCCTCCTGTGGGCCACCATCTCACTCTCAGCATGGAGGCAGTACTTTTGATTTTCCTTTCACTCCCTGCTTCAAACAGAGCTATGAAATTTGATATAACTCCAACCTCTTACACTGCACACTCAAGGTGATAAAGCCAGGAAGCAGGGAGAAAGTTTTTTCCTTTCTTTTTTTTTTTATCTCCAGGAGGTTGTGAAAGTTGGAGCGAGCATTTCCTCACACATTCATAAATTCATTAGCTCCAACTTTTCAGAGTATCAGATACATTAAGGCTCATTAACTTCTTTTTTCCTGCTTTATATCGGCTAATTAGCTCAGGGGTGGCCACAAATTAATTACCAACTTCTACAGCCTCACGCAATTGCATTGTGTTTATTTAGTCTCTCCTATTAACTTTTAATCTTTTTCCAACTCGTAAAAACAGGCAATTAACATTTTTTGATAAACAAAAAATGATGCTAGCTCAGGGATAATCAGCAGCTCTGCATGTCGCCCGAACAAGATTACCCAGTCAGCTAATTTGACCCCTCAAAACATCTTCACTCCACACAGCTCCTCGGTCTTATAGTTTGTTGAGTGTAGTTAGAAAAATAGATGTTTTTGGCTTTTTCTGAAACTTTCGCTGTTTTTTCTCATGTTTGGGTTGCAGATGCTGTTTTTGGAGACATTCTTCCCTCTCTGCTGTGCACAACTCTCAGGTAATATGACAGCGGAGCAGTCAGCTTCATCGCTGCAGAAGTCTTCAATTGTTCCCAGTGTATTTCAATAAACCAACACAATGGCTGCTTCATTAGCTCATTGATTCATTAATGCAGCCATCATTCTTCCTCATATTCACAGAGCCCAAACACTGATGATACAAAAGGTAACAGTAATGATAACTCCAGCCACGGTCGAATTCCTGTTAAGGCACCAGGCAGCCATCTGCTTTGATAAAGAGGCCCATTTATACGCTGTCTTCCAGCTCAGGGTCATCCTTCTCCATATTCTGTGTATTGACCCGGTTTGTTCCTTTTATTACAAGCAGGTTTTTTATTGAAGGATGATTACATTGAATGATGTCAAGTGAGGGGCGAAAGGATCGACCAGAATAATGACGTTCCAGAGAGGGAGGAAGCGCTAGGGGTGGGCGGAGGGGGTCGATCCCGACACTCGCCCGCTTCTTTTTGTGCGGCTTCGCAAATTGAGTCGCATCCTCGCTCATCCATTATTTAAGGCCGATCGGACTCTCTTGGCAACTATGGATTTGATAATCATTCCCATGTCCATATTAAATATGTGACATAAATATCTCAGTGGGAGCCTGTCAATAAGAGAGCAGCAGTGTGAAGCTGAGGTGTAACAGAGGAGCTAATATATGGGGGTAGAAAGCAGATGAGAAGCTTGTGCTGAAAGATCCGTTCTAAAGAAGTAAAATGGCATCAAATATATAAAAATGTCCTTACATACTGACACAAATGAGAAAACAAGCATGTGATTACACTGAGAACAGTAAAATATTGGATCAATTGACAAATGCTCTGTTTTTGTTACATTTAAAATTATTAGGTTGCATCAAATTAAAATGTTAGGTTGATGGTTTACTAAACTTAAATGTTTAATTTGATAAAAACCACTATTATTAAATATAACAAAATACAGAACTTTTGTTGTGTGGTCCAATATTTAACTTTTTATAGAGTATGCAGTTTTTATCCAAAATAAAAATAACCTGTGTTGCTTCAAAGAGCATTATTTCTGCAGTAGTTTATTATAAAATTTGAGTCTGAGTTACTGTTAGTGCAACGTAAGCCCTCCCACACTTCCTGTCATCCATTTGCTTACATCCTCTCCTGCCAGCTGTCAGCCCCTCACAAGTCCAACAAAAGCTATCCAGCGGTACAGTTTTGATCCAGATTTCAGTTCTGACGAGGAAAACATAGGCCCAATCCGAGTTCTTCCCTTCTCCCTTCCCCTTCATTTAGCCCTCCAAACGGAGGGTTATGAAAAATAGTGTCCAATATTTTGGACGTGACTTTTGTTTGATGACATCATCAATAATCACCGGTGAGCTAGCTTTAGCGCGGAGATTTCAGTGCTTGAATATACATTACAGCTTCAGTTTTATAACTTTAAAAAGGTTATGCTACAACAAAAAGTCAATACTTACATTTAAATGTAAACGTCTGTGCTTCAGAGCGCATCCACATGAAGAAACAGCGTGACACGGTTTACCTTCGCGACGGTGGACTTTGAACCCCTCCGTTTGGAAGGTGAAATTTGAAAAATAATAATCCCGGACACAACTTCCACTTAAACTGCCCCTTCAAATTAAAGGGAAGAGCTAGGGAGAAGGGAAGAATTTGAATTGGGCCAAAGACGGACATGGCTCTACTTGTCTGCGAGTGGAAAAATCAGAATAGAGTGGAGCAAGGAGCTTGCGGTCAACTACTTATAGCTTCTATGCTCCAGCTACAAGATTTTAACTTTTTTTTCTTCTCCTGATCTATGATGATCCTGATTTAATAAAAGAATCAAATTAAATTTTAAGCCTATGTGTCTTTATATATGTCCTCCATCATCAGAAAAATGCTACAAGAACCTGTTAAAAACACCAAAAATATGATTTTCATTAGAACGAGTTTTTTTAAATTAAATATCTGTCAATTTATTTTCACAAGATGATATTTCAACTGTTTCTACTTGAGAAAAAAATAAATGTACTGAAATTATCACTAATCTTTTTGATTTTTAGCAGAACGATGAATATTCTACCTGCATTTATGTGTAAAAAATTTGAATTACTTGTATTTTTTTGTAAAGTGTTATTTTTATTGTATCTTTATTTGTTGATCAGCATATATGTTGTGTAGTTTTCAAGGAAAGGCATTGAAAAAGCTTGATAAGCTTCTGCCTATTCTTTTTTTTGTTTGTTTGTTTTTTTTGTATATTGTGTTAACTCTACAAATGGGAACTAAATCAATAAACTTGAACTTGAATTTAAAGACCCACTCCAATGAAAAGTGTGCTTTGGTATTTATATTTTTCTTTGTGTGTACTTGTTGCATTTTTCTCATGATGGACGACACAAATAAAATAGTTTTGATTAAAACGCTTTTCTAAATAAAACTGCTATGAGCCGGTCAAATTCTTCCTGCTTCGCTCCAAATCTAAATCTTCTACTTGCAGACAAATAAATCCATCATTTTCCTCGTCTGAGCTGCTATCTGGCTTAAAACTGTACAGTTTGATAACTCAAATTTTGCTCACTGTTTTTTTTTTTTGCTAATGCTATCTTGGGGTTGTGAGGGTCTGTAAGCTAGCAGGAGAGTGTAAACAAAGGGATGATGGGAAATGAGAGCAGGCTTGCTACGTGGCAGCAGTCCCGCCCACAATCCAGAGGCAAATTTCTGATGAACTCTGACTGTGCAGCAGAATATATGTCTAAAAAAATGACAGGTTTTTGACTAAAAACTGCTTAATCATAATTAAAAGACCACTGGGAAAGATTTTACAATTATGAGACTTTAAGGATCGCAATCACAAAAAGTATGATACAGTCTGTACCCAGGAAACATTTCTTCATATTAAAATGTGCCTGCATGACCAATGAGAACTGCATTCAAAGGCAGTGTTCAGGTGTAAGTCAGCATAAAAATAAAGTAGAAGTGATATGAAGAACCAGCTTCTCTTTTCTCCACAGTGGACTCTTTGCCTCCTTTTTTTTTTTTTTTTAATTTCATTTTTATTCATTAAAAAACACACAATATAAACTTGAGTTGTAAACTCAAGCATGATAGAAAAGGAAAAAACATGAAAAGGGGACAGAAAGAAGAAAAACTTATATTGTCTGCCCCTTTTAACAATCAATAAATCAATCAATCAATTAAAAAAAAAAGAAAGATACAGAAACACAAGCATTCGGCTGATTCATTACACAATAAGAGAAAATTGGGAAAGGAAAAAAACAAAATCTTATAATTACAACATCAACCAGTGTAAAAGGAAAATAATACCTCTGGGATGAGTAATTGTTATTTGTTTTAGATAGTTTTATAGTCATTGATAATACTGTTTTTACTGTCGTTTTTAAAACTTGATATCTCCTGTGAGTTTCTCCAGCTGCTAGCTATGAATTCTATGGCCTTTCCTTCTCAGATTAATGCTTTTCTGCAGGCTTCACAATATTTCCTCCCCAAATAATGGAAGACGAACAAAATTAAGAAAAGCAGAAAGTATCTGGACTGAATGACAGAAAGTGTCTGTATTTTTAATCTCTCGATTGGCAGGAAGTTTTCTCACATTCGGTCTCTGTTTTCAGGGTTGACGGACACTTGAAACGGCTTCGGACATTTTGGAACGCCACTCCTTCCACGGATAGCATTAGACTTCTATTTCTGTCACCTCCCCCTCTTGTAGTTTCACCGTGACAAAGTGAAGCCTCCTGTGAGACCCGCCCTTCAGCACGCTCAAGGATGACAGTGATGCAGCGCTGCCCGGTCCACACGCTGCGCCGTCATCCTTTCTGTAGCGGCACTCTTCCAAATCATTCATCTCCTATCACAAAACAAATATACTGTTACAGCAATGAAGGTGACACTATTTGAGAATATCTTTACCCTTTTTAACCTTCTCAGTGTTTTTCTTTCTTTTTTTTCCAAAAGCATTGGAATCGTATCATATTTTAATTTTTATTCTCAGTGTTTCTTACTTTCCCTCACGTTTTTAAGGCCAAAAAGGTTGAAAACTAAAAATAAATGTCTGTGTGGCTAGAATATCCATTAACGGTGGCTTTCCAAAAAACCTTTTTTGGGTAGCAAATGATCATAGAAAATAAAAAATATTTCAACAACATAAAAGTGTGTATAAATGAGGATTTGCTTTTCTCCTTCCATAGAAGGCAGAGCGTTTTTATTTGGAAAATTTCCCCCCCAAATTGAAAAATAAAATAGTTAACCCTGAAGACAGAAACTGATTTATCAGCTGTTGACAAACAATGCCCCTTAATCCAGTATTGCCTGAGATGGTCTTAAACAAAAGATACATGTAAACACTGTAATAAAATACCCATAATCGAAAAAAAAAAAACTAAAGCTAAGAATGCATACCTGAACGTATCTTCCTTTACAAATCTCAATTAATTTAAGAAGTATGAGGCTTTGTGGACTCAAACATTGGGTAATTTTAACCTTCATCCACAAGTGTGAAATCAAAATGTAAATACATTGTTTGGACACGACATTGGTTTATTGAATTATTTAACCGATAGACTCGTTTTTCTAAATTCTAATCCTACATTTTAAACTTTTGCTAAACCCACAAGTTTAGCATTTAATAATTTCTGTAAAAAGTAGGTAAATAACTTGATAAATATCTTGATGATCCGATTAAATGACCTAAACTGGATCCGGGTCATCTTCATCCAAATATTCAACCACTGTGACTCAGAGATAAATACCTGGTTCTGAACAGAGCAGGTGAAGTTTTCCAAAGAAACAAGTAAACAAGAATGAATGATACATTCATTCACATTTTAGTTTGAAAAAGTTCAGCACACTGTTGATTTTCCACATCAAAATAATAAAACTTTTCAAATATTCTAGCACACCGTATGATCACATGTCTGCTACATTCAAAGTGTTTCCAAACATCGGATTAAAATGATAGTTTATGCAGCATCACATGTGTTTTGTTGCTGTGATGGTCATTTCTACACTATAGCAAAATAACCCACCATGCCTCAATCCAAATGGTATTTTTTTAATAATTATTATCAATTTATTTGGTTATAAAACTATTTTTTACTGGTCTCCATTGATTCCATTCTGCCTCAAATAGATTGTAGGAACAGAAATGGATTCTTTGTTGCATCTTTAGTAAAAAGCTTCCACTGATGGCTGGACGAATGTAATTTGAGACTGTGTGATCTCAGGATTCACTGCTCCACAGTTTAGTTAAGTCTATTCCTTGCACAGCTATTTCATTTGGTATTTTTATTCAATTACAGATAATATATTACATTATACACATATTTTACTTTATGGCAACATTGACTTGATGATTTGTCCAGACATTGAGTTAATCTAGGTCTGATTTCTTCTTTTGTTTGTGACAAGGTGTGTAGACAAATCCCAGCGCAGATCCAGACTTGATGTTCAATCAGTGAATATTTAATATAAGTCACAACAGCAGCAAACAAAAGCAGCAGTCTGGAGGTGGAGGCAGGAGGCCAGACCACAGACAGTTACAACAGGAACCAGGAAGAGGCCACATGGAAGAGTAATAACCTGGCAGATTGGAGGATCAAGGAGAGGGGCTTTTAAAGGTTGAAGGTTGAATTGATTGCAGGTGTGCCGCGTCACCAATTAGGGAAAGCCGCGCCTCCTGCCTCACGCCACCCTGCAGGAGCACCAAAGAGACAAAACATAAGTACAAGAACACAAAACTACAAAACCAAATAAAGGAAAACACCAAACCATAACAGTTTGCTTCTTTTTCTGAGTTTCTGTTGGTGGGATTGAGACGTGTTAGTGGGAGGAGCAGTACCACTTCCTGGATGAGTCCATAGAAAGAAGATGAGAACAAAATAGTTCATTCTTTAAATGTGCTTTTTCTTTTAATTACTTACAAGTGTTTCTCAGTTTAGCTTTCTTTCTGCTCAATGTCAAGATTACTAATAACTTGTCTCTCTGGTTCAACATTTTTGATGACAGTGTCTTTACTTCTTTTATAGATGAAGTCTGAAGGCTTCATTGCAACATAGTATTGAAGCTTTGTTGATATTTTGGTAAATGTTACTGCCTTTTGAAAATGGTAAAAGGGTAATAGAGTTAGATCACACTTTGACATACCTTCAAGTTTCTATATTATGTGTTTCATTAAAGTGATTTAGTTTTCTGTCACTCAGTCAAACAGTTTTTCTCTGTTATTATTTCTATTAATTTATGTTAAGAAGGAAAAAAAAACGCTGTGGCGACAGTAAACAGCTCTTTTGCTCCAAACAAATGGCGCACACTGTTTCTTAGATTTATGATGTTGCTGTGAAATTTATAAAAGTAAGACACTAAACACAACAAATGATGCTTAACAGGTTTAGACAAGTGATAATTTGCCATGTGAACAGTAAACCATTCTCTGCAGCCACGCTGTCTGCCTTAATGGAAGCTCTGGGTGTCATTGTTGCATGGGGTTGAGGTAAGTGTCAGTGAAGCAGAGAAAACAAATTCAATAATAATTAACTTGGGTCATCTACTCATCTGCTATGGCTCATAAACTTTGAAGAAGAAAAAAAATTCCCCCAGAACTTTCCCAAAGCTTTTAACTCTCACCAGTAAAACACCAACTTCAGCTTACTGTCTTCAGCCGATCTCTCACTTTGGCTGTGCCAGTTCTCCTATGGGATTTTGGGCTGGGGTTTCTATACATTAGAAGTATAGAAAGTACAGTAAGTCTGGGATCTGACAGCCTAGCAGAACCACTGTCAATGGGAAGGCATAGATCTTCGTTTGCTAAGGTGGTAGCCCATAGATGTTAAGGTCAACAGTTCACTTTTAAACTGAAACCAAATGGTGACACGTTGTACAGGACTCACCCTCCACTCATGGATGGATGGTAATTAAGAGACTTGGCCGCTGGCACGGATACTGGAAGAAGAATTTAAAGACCCACTCCAGTGAAAAATGATGTTTTTAACATGTTCCTGTAGCATTTCTTTCATTATGGAGGACATACAGTAAATAAAGAAAATTAAGATTTGAAGGGGCCATACCATGGTTTTCTGAAGCCTTTCAGAGTGAACTATATCCATATGCATGATCAAATATTACCTTGGGAGCACCAAAAAACAAATTATGAAATATTCGCTATTTTCACGAGTTTTTTTCCCATCCAGAAGTAAAACAAAAATTAAAACACTCTGCGTCTGCATGACTGTGCCCGACGAGGGGGGTGGTGCACGTCTAAAGCAACAACCAACCGTTTGAGCTAGAATTTACTGAAGACAGGACACGATTAGAAGATATTCTGCATCTAAAATGAAAGTTTTTTCCTGATCACCGCTAGCTCATTGGAGAAATTGGGTGTTGGTTTTAGACTGGGAGCGGTGCTGTCAGAGCAGACTCTTCCTGAAAGGGGCCGTCTCGCTCTTTATCATCAGATCGTGAGGACCCGCTTGTTTTTGCGGGTCTGGGAGGGGCTGCTGTTAAGAGCGCAGGTTTTTTTGAGGATTACTCAGAAATTCATGAACGGATCAAAATATCACTTTGGGGTTCTTTATAGTGAGGAATAAACAGTGTAATACACTTAAAAGCTCAAAAAGTTGGTTTTTCATGCTCCTTTAAAATTGCGTTTCTGAGTATTTCTTTATTCAAATCATTGTAAAACAGGAGCAGATGTAAAAATGTAGTTGGGAAAGCTTAGAGTTCAAATCTACACTTGGAAGGCTACTCCATTGATGCATCCACTTCCAGACAAATAGATCCATGGACGTTTATGTTTTCCTCTGGATTCAAACTGTATGAGTTGGATAGCTCCAATAATGCTTGCCATTTTTGTTTGCTTGGGCTTGAGGGCCAACGGGGATAGAGTGTAAACAAAGGGATGATGCGAAATGAAGGTAGGCTCACTCCACGCCAACGGTCCCTCTCACAACTCAAGAGACAACTCTTGCAGCTTTGCGGAAACTATGTCCTAGAAAACGTCAGTTTTAAAAAAATATTGGCTAAAATTTGGATAATTATAATAAAAGCCTACCACAAGAGATTTTGCATTTCTGCTTATAAGGTAACAAGATATTTGACAATTTGAGACCTAATATATTTTCTACATTCTGTGGAAAAATAAAACGCTATATACTTTAGAAGAGTCACAAAAGCTTAGTTCTTGCTGAAAACCATTCAGTTTTGAATTTCTCCCACTATGCTCTGCACTCAGCCGCACACACAGTGAGGCCCGTCAGAACACAAGCTCTGTGGTGTGTCGTATAAGTTGCCCTCTATGCCGGCTGTCAGCTGGCTGTAGAGCTAATATCAGGGCTGCCTCTCAGGCTGGCAGACCCAATCAGACTCTGGAAGCTGGGCTGATTGGACTGACATACTCCATCAAACCCAGCATCAAACCGCCTCTGACCATACACTAGGGTCTGACTGCCTCGGACATCAAGGAGTGGGCCGGCGCAGGCCTTTTTAAACAATCCTAATAAAGATCACCTCAGTTTCTTTCTCCCCGCTGGAGCTTCAAGAGGTTTCTCAGCACATCATCCAGAAGAATCCTTACGAATCATATGATTCAGTTTTTCTCAACATAGAGTCTTAACCACCACAACCATCGTTCCACCACTGTACATGCAACATTTACTGTCCCATTTTGACGTAATAGCTTCCTTTTTTGTGTGCAGCAAACACGCTTCAAAGCATACAGTCAGATGGTTCCGACTTTTCTACTGTTTTACTTTTAATATCAATACATGTGGCATTGAGATTCAAGCTTTGAACTGGATTTAATCCGAACATCTCAACTAACCATACCGCACTTCCTGAATAAAACTGTAACACGTTTAACATAATTAAGTATTTCATATAACCGGTCTGACTTTAATCATGTTTAACCACACAAAAATATTCTAAAATTGAAATGTTTACAGGAAGACCGGCTTCTTGTGGAAATGATTAGACCCTTTAAAGCTTTGGACAAACATGTTGAACCTTTTAATTATCCGGTATAGTTAAAAAAGTACACTCAGCTTATGTGGGTGCGCACTTCATTCATTTCCGTCTGGCAGGGAGAATAAAACGTTTTGTAAATTTGCCAGAATGTGCCAGAGGAGCTTTACAATGTCAACAGCGTTGTGATTGTTTTTAAGAGAGCAGCTTTAAAGAAGCCAAAAGAGACTTGAAGTTTCTAAATTCTTCACTGCCTGCATTTAAGCATTATTTGCTTTTCCATAGACATTTTATTGGAGTCGTTGTTCCATCAACATCTTACTCTTCTGCCTGTAAACCAAAATAATTATAACGTGTATTACATTAAGGGAGTGTTGTTGCTTTGGCAATTTTATTTAATTATTTTTTGATAATAGAGTGATTGAAGTGGATGTTGATGTCAGGAACAATACACAGTTGGATTTTCTGGTCCTAAATAAATTTTGAAATGACCTCTAGCTAAGATATTATAGCATGTACAATTGTAACAGACTATGCAGATAATGCCTTAGTCTTAGAGGAGTTCCACCTTGAACTCTTCTGTCTCACCTTCTTTTTTTCTACTTTCCACATTCCAGATGAAAGACCAAGCACTTTCTATTTTTGTTGAAGTTGTCAGCTCTTCTGAAACTGAGATGTTCTTCTCCAAACCTTAAGGACTACAATGGTGTTGGTTTTGGAGAAACCCTACTTGCTGCTTATTACCTTGATCAGGTGTGTTTGGCCAATGAAAAGCTACAAAACATACTGGAAAACATGTAAGACACTGGCCTTCTAAGGCTATAACTTGACACCTGGCTCTAGAAGAACTCCCTGATCTCCCAAAACCAGTTCCAACTCCTCCCAAAAAGCTGCACAGGACTCTAAGGTTGTGTCCGAGTTCCTTCACTTCTCACTATATAGTACACTACATAGTGCGTTCGCCATTTGTAGAGCTGTCCAAATCATCCATCTTCTTCTGCTCATCAGAGATTGGGTCGTAGGGGCAGCAGTCTAAGCAAAGATGCCCAGACTTCTCTCTCCCACTTCCTCCAGCTCCTCTGGGGGATCCCGAGGCATTCTCGGGCCAGCCGAGAGACGTAGTGTCTCCAGCGTGTCCTGGATCTTCACCCGGGCCTGTGCCCAGTGGAACATGCCGGGAACACCAGGTCCAAGAGGCATTCGGACCAGAAGCCCGAGCCATCTCAACCGGCTCCTCTGAGTGTGGAGGAGAAAGTGGATCTACTCTGAGCTCTCTCCGGGTGACCGAGCTTCTCACCCAACTAAGGGGGTACTCAACCACCCTTTGGAGGAATCTCATTTCAGCCGCTAGTAGTCGGGATCTCCTTCTTGAGAGCTGTTCTTTCTGGCTCAGCTCTTTTTACCTCAACGGACCAGCGCACCAATTTACAGCGGACGCCACTTCAGTCCGCCTGTCAATCTCACACTCCAAATCTTCCCTCACATGTGAATAAGACCCCAAGATATTTAAACTCCTCCACCTGGGGCAAGGCACTCCAACCACCAAGAGAGGGCAAACTACTTCTCTCCGGTTGAGAACAATGGCCTCGGACTTAGCGGTGCTTACCCTCGTCCAAGCCACTTCCAAATCAATAATTTCAAATTCAAATCACTAGATTGGTGAATATAGACCACAATGAACTGTGTTTGAACAATTGTGGTGAAAAAGATATATTTTAATTTATTTTAAAAAAAAAATCAAGTTATTATTAGAAAACAATAGATTCCTTAACAGTGTTCATAAAATCCTCGCATTTGATAGGTTTTTACTTTGGGAAATCTGTGAAATATTTGCTTTGTAATTATGGAGTAGGGAGAACATTTGGACATAGTCTTACTTTGACATCTTCTACCACTAGTTCACTCTGCACTTGTCCTGTTCATCTTCCTCACCACCATACTCATTCTATAAACCAAGATCCAAATTCCTAGTTAGTCCTGCCAAAATCTCCAAATTCAAAGTTCTACACTCCACCATTTTTTTTTCTCTCTCTGTCAAGAAACATGCTTCCCCTTCTCCTTTTTGACTAATTTAAAATTTATTAGCACAAGACTTTAGCGCTAAGGCCTGACATTTTAAGGCTTCTGGGCTTAAAAACCAAAATACAACTGCAAACAGCTTAATTAGCTCAATTGTGTTCAAGTGTGATCTACAGTGCTCATAAACATAGACTAGCTAGCAAACTCCACCCAAATTTAATCAAATAGTATTTTCTAGTGTTCTGCTTAAGGCACCAGACTTATGCTACCAGCTATTTACAGCTGAAACCAGAAGAACATTTGAATAAAGAGAGACTAAATTTAGTTCCTTTGGACTCCAGGAAAGTAGTCACTTGATGCTCCAAAGAGCTCACTAACGCTGTTCACTGTCACAACACTGGCATATGTTTGATTTTCAGTCAAGTGAGAATGTATTCTGGAAAATTCTTCAAAATCTTCCACAGATTTTTCCAAAACAAATTTTTTTTTGTCTTTTTTGGCGTTTCGGATCTTGAGTAACTTTAGTTCCTTCAGTAGCCCGGGAATTTTTTTTTTTGCTGGGTCTTAATCTGTCATCTCAAATCTGATGATAGAAATTCTACGGACTTTTTACTTTGTCCGACTCTTTCACCGTCTGAGTTTTGGTCTCATTCAGAAAGTAAGTGAATGCCACCTCTGCCGTTGATTGGGACCGGTTCCTGGTGCTCAAGCATGGACGTGTCTCTGCTGGCAATCAGGGCTGGTAGATCGGTGGTTGGGCCTGTCAGTGATTGGCGCCAAGTCACCAGTGCTCCAGGCTGAATGTTCCCTCAGTTAAAATTCAGGGTTGGGTCGATAGTGCTCAGGCCTAGATGCCACCTCTGCCGGTAAAAAAGCGGCTGGGTCACCGGTGTTCAAAGCTGGATACTGCCTCGGTTGGTGATTGATTTTGGGTTGCCAGTGCTTGGGCCTACATGCCACCTCTGCTGGTGATATGGCTGGGTCACCGGTGCTTGGGTCTGAATAAGTCTCTGTCGGTGAATGGGGCCAAGTCATTGGTGTTCAAGTCTGGATGCTGCCTTTGTTGGTGATCTAGGTTCAGTTGCCAGTGCTTAAGTTTGGATGCCCCCATTGCCGGTGAACAGGGCCAGGTCTCTGGTGCTAAGGCCTGTATCCTGGCTCTGCTGATATTGGGGGTTGGGTCACCGATGTCATCGGATCATCCGTCATGATTTGGGTCGGGTTGCCAGTGTTTGGGCCTGGGT
Organism: Oryzias javanicus; assembly: GCA_003999625.1. Classification (NCBI taxonomy): domain Eukaryota; kingdom Metazoa; phylum Chordata; class Actinopteri; order Beloniformes; family Adrianichthyidae; genus Oryzias; species Oryzias javanicus. Next base: position 8,580,228 of record CM012452.1, read on the forward strand.
GCAGTATTTACCAATGAACAGAGGTTTGGTCACTGGTTCTCAGGCCTGGATGTATCACTGATGGCAAAGAGGGCTGGGTTGCTGGTGCTAAGGTCTGGATGTCACTTCTACTGGTGCTCAGGTCTGGTTACTGCCTCTGCTGGCGATAGGAGCTGAGTCGCTGGTGGTCTGCCATCTCTATTCAGAGGTGGCTATTTGGTGAAATGATAGCTCCATGTAATTTTGATTTCCAACAATGATCACATCAAGTTCTACCCAAGAATCTGGTTCTCAGTTTGTATCCGTACCAGAGTTAATCTACTCAACTGGAATCCTGGTGTACTGCAGATCCACGGAAATAATGCGTGTAAGTAAAGCTCGCCTTGAAATGCCTCGCTGTGTCGCAAGCAGGGGAACACATTGTTAGGTAGGGGAAACAGATAAAAATAATAATGGTAGCTGCAATAATTAAAACAAAGGGAAACATTAAAATACACATTCCAAGCATTTCATGGGGGAAATGGTAAGCAAATTACCAAAGAAAAGCAAAGAAAAGCACAATTTAACAATAAATAGAAAGAAAACTATCGCTGCATGAAAGCAATTTGAAATCATTGCTGTTACTAAAAGAAATATACAGTGTCTGCAATTCTAAAGATGCAGTTATCTCTAGTTTTAGATGGTGTTTTTTTCATATTTAACAGGCTCCTTGATTACCTGCTGTGTTGCTTTTTGTAATTTCCAACAACGCGTGAAACTGAGCAGGTCGAGAACACAATTATGTTTTCGTTCCTGAAGGCGGGATAGGGCTGATGATACATTTATTCATTATCAATTTAATATGGCCACAATGCACAATCAGCTGCAATACAGAGAGACAGGGCTGAGAAAACAAATTAGCAAAAAGCCTAAGGAATATTTGTTGGCCTCTGTTCTGCATCCTCATGGCATATGGGCATCTATTTGCAACAAGAGTTCATTTGCAGATATATGAAGAAATCAGTGCAGGGACAAATAAAATTATCTCATAAAACTCAACCAAGAAGAAATATTGCCTGGGAAGCATATGGCACTGTCAAAAAATATCACTTGAGACACCAAACACAAATACTGGCGAGTACAATTGTGACACGTTCCAGCCTAAATGAATAAATTCATTTCATTACAGAGTAGAAAGGTAGGAGTTATAATCGCCTCAATTAGAGCGAAGCCATAAAGCAGAGATAATGTATATGTAATTTCTTTTAATTTAGCTACCATCTGTTAGTTGCAATTGAACGCACTGTAATATTTAGCTTTTCATTAGTTTGTTTTTCTCTGTGTGAGGTAGATGATTGTGCGTGAGTGTGAGATGTTTTGGAGTTTATAAATCCAGGATGATGGATTTAATTCCAGCAGAAATTAAAACTATCAGGGTTCTTAATGAATGGGGATGGAAAAAAAGCCTTAGTATGTAATTGACGCACTTAAAAAAGACCAAAATAGAAATGAGTAATTATTGTATGAAGCGACATAAACACTCAAGGTTAGGGACCTCCTCTCATCTGGTTCAACTGCTAAAGCTCTCTCAATAGTTCTCCAAAAAGCCTCTCAAGCATATGTCCCCTCATCTGTTTATCTTGGCAAACACTTGGCTGAGTAGCAGAGAGGCGAATGGAGGAAAGCAAGAGTTGACTCCTTTCCCTGATGGTCTCACAAGCCCTGCTGCCTAGCTCTACTGCTTCACAGAGCTAACGCTCTCCCAACCTGCCATATGGGAGCCATAGCGCTTTCCTTTATCATCTCTTTTTTTTTTTTTTATTTCTCATGGTTGTGCAGCGGCCTTTGTTGTTCAGGCATAATCAAATGTTGATAGCATAGTTCAAATGGACCATTAAGTATGTGAGAATGCTCTATGGAGATTGAACAGATAAGAGACCAGGAGCCAGGCAGTCTGCCATGTTCAATAGCCAGCATAGTGGTGATGTTAATTTGATTATAATATAGTCATCTCAGAAGATTAGAGCTATTCAATTAAATATTCTAATTAACCTGAAGTATTAGGCAAATGATGCTAATTACAAATATCCTCCAGAGAGCCCGCTGGATGGAAGGCGCCACTGGTACTTCAGACCACTGTCTCGTAACAAGATGTCCTATATCATAGACTTGACAAATATTAAATTCCTAGCTAATTTGCCTCAGCCCCATTTGTTTAATAGCATCTGCATTTTGTTTGAAATTGTAATAAACATGTGTACACAGCTCTTAACTTCACTGAAAAGTGCACTCTTGGGGTAGCTTAGGATTTCTGTTTACACAGCTCCCCAGAACATTTTCTCTCCGTCTCTCAAACACATGCGCGCTCACGCACACACACAAACACACACATATAGCTTGGCCCATTAAACTCAAACTGCTTGCGCTGACTTCAGTGAAACAACATTATTTTCAGGCCCTGTGCACAGCAAAAGAGCCTTCTCACAAATTGTCTGTTTCTTATAATTAGGAGGATATATTTTAAATGGCATATAAAAACATTTACCAAAGATTTTTCCTGGCAGTGCAGCAAATATTCAACTTAATCAAGTTATCACCTTTTATTTCAGTGATCTTACCAGGTGGATCTGTCTAAGGCAAGTTTTTAATCAAATCACCCAACACCATTTGTTTCATGTTAGATAAATCTTTATTGGAATATACCATTTTGATTCTTATTTTATACAATTATTTTTGTACATATTTGCACAAGTATTTAACCTTCATTTGATTATCTTGCAAGAAATACTAAGAATCTGGAAAACTTAATAGGAGGAAATAGCAGTGCGACGATTAATTTTTAATGCAGATTAAATGTATTTAATAATTTTGTGTTTGCCGATCTGATTCATAGCTGTTGGTTTTTTTTGAAGGATCCGATTTACTGACCTTAAACAATCCAGAATTAACCAATATCAACTATGAATTAGAAAAGTTGCATTACCTACGATAATGCTACTGTGAATGCTTTTTGCTGAAAGTAGTCGCTGAAGATGCTGAAACTTTTCGCTAAAAATTATGAAACTATTTACTTACATTGCTGAAGGTAGTTGCTAAAAAATGCAATAACTATTTGAAGAACTATGAAAGACCGCTGAAGTTGACCTAAATTTCGGAAAAATCTGTAGGAAAATTGCTTAAGAATTCCTAATTCATGACAATTTTGCAAAGATATTTAATGTGTTGCTTGAATATATGCTAAACTCCCATTTAGACCAAAAATCCAAGCAGATGCCAAATTAGCTAAAAAGCTAGCTCTTTGCTTTAAAACTGGCTATACTCCAAAGAAGTCTAAAAGTTCTCAGTAAACTAAATTAGTCAAAAATGTCAGCGTAATGCGAAAATACGAGCTGGACTCTAAATTAGCCTGAAAAAGTTTCACTAGATAACAAATTAGCCAAAAATGTTAGCATTTTGCCAAAATATTAGCTAAACTTGAAATTAGCATAAAAACCTCAGTAGATGCCAAATTAGCCCCCAAAAAAGCTAGTGCATTGCTTAAATTCTAGCTAAACTCCAGAATAGAGTTTAGATTCCTCAGTCGTCTAAATTAGTCAAAAACATTTGCCTGTTGCTAAAATAGAAGCAAAACTCTAAATTAGCCTAAAAATCCTATTAGATAACATTTTAGCCAAAAACGTTAGCATGTTGCTAAAATATTAGGTATACTCCAATTTTTTTTGAAAATTTCAATAAAAGATTAAAACATAGCCCATGAATATATTTAAAGGCTTTGGTTCTAATCTACTCACAATTTTAAGATTTGTTTATTCATTTCTTAGGAGGCATATTTTGCTCAAAATTTCAAAAACTATAAAGTTTATAAGTTCCAAAAATACAAGTAGTAATGTCCTAAACGAGCTGAACATTTTGATACCAAGATTGCTGAAATCGCTGAAAATGTGATTGAATTTTTACGTGCCGAAAAACGTAAAGAAAAGGAACAGGAGAATCCCCATACTATGAATGCTGCCAAGCATTCACACTATTACATCTTTAACCACAAATTATGATGAGTTGAATTGATGATTAAATTAGTCATTTCACCCATATTTTTTGCTGATTCGTCTTAGCTGATTCCTGCAAAGAGAGAAGCAAACCTTGGCAAAGATTGAAATAAAAATCACCTTGCAGCAGACAGCTCAGGACCAATTGTTTTTTTCTCTGAAGTCATGAAATCATCATATTTGACAAAGGTGTGAGCAAAAAGCAACGCTAGTGCAGTACAGAAACATGTGTGTGCCGTCACTGATTACTTTATATTCATAGTTTTTCCACTCCAAGGTCGCAAATATGTCATGTGCATAATGCTGGCCCTCAGTGTGGCATTATAGTCACTGCGAGCAACGTGTTTCAATAAGGCAATTTTCTCACTGCCGAGGAACATCAGCGAAGCGACATTCTCAACAAAGACAGAGTATGACATGTTATCCAAGCATACATCTGCAGGACAGAACTATACTTTATTAAAGGAAATAGGATTTCACAAATGTTTGGAGAAGCAGGGGAGTAGAGGGAGGGGTACGGGAGTGGGGGGTGACTTCTGCTTTGTGAGAAACCTCTGTGTTAAATGTTCAGGTGCAGAAAAGTTATTAGGACCAGCAACATTCTTTTTTTTTTCTAGTTTCACACACTTCATTAGAATTGTTAGGATATCCCTAATTACTTAAATTAGGTCTGGTCTACTTTGATCTGTTGGTACGTAGGTTAAAAGCTTAAAACTGTAGAAATTGTCCTGTAATAACAGATTTTATTTTTTTTCCCCTTAAAAACGGTATTATCATAATTAAAGACCACTGGAAATGCTTTAAAATAGATTGAAAAAAATACTTGTGTAGGACAAAGCACAGCATAAAATAGAAGCACCTTGATGTCAGCAAAACATGTTTGTTTTTTTTTATTTAGCTTGTATAAATATTCACAATATTGCCTTTCCTTATCAAATCTATATGAGTTATATGGGTAGAGCATTTTGAATTGATAAATGTTGAAGAATTTTATTTACATATTTATCATTTTATTTAAATAACATTAACAGCATATATATATATATATATATATATATATATATATATATATATATATATATATATATATATATATATTCACACACAAATGAAATAGCCCATAAACATAATATTAGCACATACATAGATGGATGTGGAAAAGTAGGCATAAGAAATATCTATTTATTGCCATAAATATAGCTCTGTAAACGTGATTATAGCTTTTCAACACTTAGATAATTTCTGAAACAACCAGTGACTAAACCGTTCAACCCTTGCATGATCAATGGACCCCGTTTTAAGTTTTCATAAAAAGTAAGATGAAATAAAAATGTTCTATCAACCTCTTGGTTATAGTTTTAGGCTCATTTTCCATGAAGAACATAATTCAAAGCACATATTTGTACATCCTACACATTTATATTACTTACAGGGTGTTTGGGTCCACTGGACCCGGGGTTAAAACCCATGTGGAAATGAAGATCCTGCATATCTTTACTAATTCCTGACTACAACTAATTTTCTTTCCTTTTATGTTTTTCTATAAAAAAGATCTGCACATTAAATCATAAAGGTGAAGGAGAAATTTTAACCACATTTCCTGATCACATGACTTGTATGAAGTAATAAAACTGGCTGCATGTTGGTTTTGAAAACTTTAGCGGGTCGACCAGACCAACACATCATTCTCACTCCCCAAGTCGTCACATATTTATGTTTGGTTAAAGACCCCTCCGTGTCACTTAATAGCGTGTTGGGTGTCCCCAACTCGTTCCCATTAAATCACGGGTCCCCAACTTCCGGACAGCAAACCGTACCCAAACCCGGTACTGGTACCCTAACCGGCACTGGACCTGCTGTGTTACCAAACGGTGTATCGGACCTGAACCGGTACCAGATGCGAACCGTTTCCCGGTTAGGGTTAGGTTACCGGTACTAGACGTGTCCCGAGCACCAGTACAGTGTCCAGAGGGACCCCCAAAATGCCAAAAAGTGACAGATTGTTTCGATTTAGGCCTTTTTGTCTTGTGTGCCTTTGTGTAGAGGTCTAAAAAACAAAAAAAAAAAAAAATTAGGGCTAATAAACATAAACAATAACATGGAAACATTTTCTCGCCATGTGGCGACTAACCCTCTAAATTTTTCTCTCTGAAGAAGAGAAAAATTTGTGAGTGTCAATTTTGGACCATTCAAAATTAACCATGACAGACTTGTTCCTCTATTGGGAAAAAGTTCTATTGCAATTTTCCTGTTTTATCACTAGCAGAGCATTCCAAGGTTAAAATGTTTTTTTCCTTATTTCTGAAAATATCCACCGTCGTGGCAATCCCTCCACCCGCTCCACAGCTCAGGTCACCTCTGAGCCCCCTGATGTCTGCTTCATGGTTGATAAAAACAACTGTCTTTAGCACTGGAGGCATTATATGAGTCCAGCAAAGCCAGGAGGGATGATATCAGCTTTTGTTTGAGCCTCCACTACGTGAAGAGACAATCGTAAGTACTGTACACCTGTCTCATTAGGAGAACCATGCTGTTGACCCAGTGTATTAGCCTAGGCCTAATCCTGGCAGATCTGAACAGGCCTCTCTAAGCCTCTCATATGGATAAGTCTTCCCCTGAGCCGCCATGACAAGGCTGCAGCACAATGGAATACTGAGCCATGCTCGCACATCATTATGCTCTCTGAAAAAGATACAGATTATCAAGCCGGGTGTTGTTTGTGTATTGGCAGCATTACTGTCAAATTATAGCTTTTACTGGCAGGCGCTGCAAAAGGCAATTCACACAGAAGGCCTGAACATATGCACACTGTTATATGAGCACAATGAACACACAAACACTCCACACACTCAGAAATGAATCATAGTTTCTCAGAAACTCTTTTTTTAAAGATGTATAGAATGGATGTGAAACGCATAAATGGAGGATTTCAAGTAAATATTGAATCTTTGTGCTTTGAAAGTTATATTTTTAAGCTGTCTATAATTCCCTGAAAGTACTGAAGAAAACACCTTTCTTTTCCTGCATTCTCATTAAACCTTTCCACAGGAAAAGTACAACTTACAGCTTACCAGCACTGCTCAAATTAAAGGTAAGAATCCCCCAAAAACAAGAGTCACTGCCAGATGTGAGCGGCACATGTGCAAGCGTTTTGTTTTGGGTCAGTGGAACTTACACTCAAAAGATCTGTAAAAGTTAGATAAGAGTGTTGATGTTTTTCTTCTAAAGACTACTAACCTGTAATTTACTCTTCTAACTGTGACAATTTACAAGAAAAGAAGAGTTATTTATATGTACATTATATATGAAAAAATAAAGGTTGGTATTTATATATATATATATGTTAACATTCAAAATAAATCAATATAAAGTTAGTTTATGTAGATTAGCAGAAACAGCTTTTGTAATGGAAATCAGTCTTAGATTTTTTTTTTTTTAAGTGAAGACATTTTAAACATTTTCCAATGGGCTCTCTCAATCCTCCACTTAACTTGTCTAGATGAAAGACTTATAATTGTGTTAAACAACTATAATTTATCTAAATATTTTGGAAAGAGTAAATAACTAAAATGATATATGAACGATTTTAGATAAAGGTCACCACAATGGGCACATGACAAATGAATGTGCACACGACTACATGGAAGTCATTGTATTTAAAAAAAAAAAAGGCTAAATTTAATGACGAGTGAGTAATTCCATTTTTATGTACGCATGAATTATATTAAATATATATATATGTGTGTGTGTGTGTGCCCTCAATCGATTAAAGAATAATCAGATTGATTGATTAATTACACTTTTGGGTTGTGATTAATTAATATTCACGATTTTTTTTACTAGGTAAATTTCATAAGACAATAGGCAGCTTCTGAACAAAAACAGACCAGAGAGGAAATGATTCCCTTTGTTTTTATCGTCTGAAATGCTTTCATCTATAAAGTGCTAACTCAGAAATGTCATTTGTGAGCACAGAATACATCAACAGTGAGTTAAGCAGAACTCTAAAGACTTTTATCTCTGCAGTATTACTTCAAGAAAGCTAAGATGCTGACATACAGCCATGAAAATAAACATTGAGTTTCTGCACTGGATGCAAGCCTAAGAAAGAAGTTTGGGTCACAATGTTCTATGTACAGGCTTCTTCAAAAGGAACTTTTGCTTCATGATCTGGACAAAAATAAGCATCAAGAGTTGAACTTTCTCTCTGAACTGATGCTTTATTTAATCCATCATGATGATCAGCATATGTAACGCTATCCTTCAAGGTCAAGGTCCCTCCCGGCTCAGTGACGCGCTGATTTTTTACCGTGACAAAAGCGATATAAGCCTAAAAAAATAACAAGAATATTGAAATAAAGTCTCAGAAATTAACAGAAGCCTCAACATGTTGAAAACGTTTGCTTCAAGAGTGTAATTAATTAGCGTTAATACATAGTAAGACTTTTTATTAATAGCGTGCATTAATGTTGACAGCCCTTATATATATATACACACATATGTCAGGCGGCATCATTGCAACAAAAAAGGATAGGCGCATGGATCAATTCATGAGCAACACACAGAAGAGCATTGTTAGAGACTCCAGAGGAGCCAAACACCAACTCCTGTTTGACAGAACAGTCGCACAAGACTGCATGTCACGACGCACCAACCTGTGCACATCCTCAATTCATGACAAGAAAGTCTATGACTCAATGCCACACACCTGGATCGCTGAATGCTTGGAGATGTACAACATAAGCAGGACTCTAAGAGCCTTTACAGGAAACTCAATGAAGTTATGGAAAACCACCCTTGAAACCAATAGCAAGCCAATTGCACAAGTGTCCATCAAATGTGGGATATACCAAGGTGACGCTCTGTCCCCACTGCTGAGTGGGTCTGAACCCCCTCAGCCAAATAATCAATTAGACTGGCTATGGATACCAACTCAGAAATGGGGCCACCATCAGTCATCTCTACATGGATGACATCAAACTTTACGCTAAGAGCGAGCACAACACTGACTCCCACACTACCAGGATCTACAGTACTGACATTGGGATGCCATTCGGGCTTGAAAAATGCAGTTAATCGGTGACAAAGAGAGGAAAGGTAGTCCACACAGAAGGGGTCTCACTCCCAGAAGGAACAATAGCAGACATTGAGGACAGTTACAAGTACCTTGGCAATGGAAAGCAGAGGATACGATGCTGGAGAACAGAGCCTCATGGGGGGACAAGCCCCTACATGGGATGTACCACCGGACAATAACTGAAGTGGCTGATATCAAGAAGTCCTACCAATGGCTAGAGAGGGCTGGCCTGTAGGACAGAACAGAAGCTCTGATCCTAGCAGCACAGGAACAAGCCCTGAGCACCAGAGCAATAGAGGCTCAGATCTACCACACCAGACAAGACTCAAGCTGTAGGCTGTGCAAAGAGGAAACAATCCAGCACATAACTGCAGGGTGTAAGATGCTGGCTGGGAAACATACATGGAACGCCACAACCAAGTGGCTGGAATAATATACAAAAAACATGTGTACAGAATATGGACTGGAAACCCCAAAGTCAAAATGGGAAACACCTCAGAAAGTGGTAGAGAATGAGAGAGCATAGATCCTGTGGGACTTCCAGATACAGACAGACAGGATGGTAATAGTGAACCAACCAGACATTGTAGTGGTGGATGAAGAACAGAGGAAAGCCATTGTGGTGGATGTGGAAGTACAGAGCGATGGTAACATCAAGAAGAAGGAACATGAGAAACTGGAGAAATATCAGGGACTCAGAGAGGAACTGGAGAAAGCTTGGAAGGTGAAATTGACAGTGGTGCCCGTGGTAATTGGAGCACTCGGGGCTGTAACCTCCAAACTAGAGGAGTGGCTACGGCAGATCCCTGAAAAGACCTTAGACATCTCAGTCCTAAGAAGTGCAGTGCTAGGAACAGCTAAGATACAGCAGGAACCTCAAGCTCCCAGGCCTCTGGTAGAGGACCCGAGCTAAGAGGAGAAACCACCCGTGGAGGGTGAGAGGGGCGTTTTTATATATATGAGGTGCCATCCCATTCCTAACCAGTAGAGGTCAATATGATGTCGAGGCACCTTTTGCAGCTATTACAGCTTCAAAATTTGTAAAAAAAAAAAAAAAAATAGTATCAACTCCCATAGTTGGTGCAGAGTAAGCCTTACTTCTTGTAATCAATCTTTTTATCTCTCCAGCTAGATTACTTCCTCTCACAACCCCAACCTGACATTCCCGGTGCAACAAAAATTACAAGCAATATTGAAGTTCTCCAGCTATCTAGTTTTGAGCAGATGCCAGTTCGGATGAGAAAAACAAAGTCAAACATGGATCTATTTGTCTGCAGGTGGATGCATCAGAATGGAGCTGAGCATAGATCTTGTGGCCCACCGTGGGAGGTCCCACATAACACATACAAGCTTTTTCCAACAGATTTTTTTTTTGTCTGCTCCTAATTTACAACTATTTGAATAGAGAAATACTTAGAAATGTATCTAGCAGTTAAAATTTCTGAATATATGTCCTTCAGTCTCAGAAACATGCCACAAGAACATGTTAAAACACAATTTTCATTGGAGTGGGTCTTGAAGAGAGTAAAGGAATGCTTTTGTTTTTTGTTTCTTGTTTGACGTTTCCAAGTCTCCTGTCATCAATGTCATATTGGGCATGAAGAAAAGACAGGGACAGAAGCAATAATGTCTGATTTGGACTGGAGGTAGAAATCAAAGCTAATCACAAAGCTCCTTCTCCACTTATTGACTCTTTTTTGTAAACATCAAGATGGGGAGATTGATTATTGAGAGAAGTTAAAGCAGTGTTGACTGCTTCTTTAAACATGTCCTTGTCATTTCTTTGCTGTTATCTTGTCTCACACAGGTATTCGTTAAAACTGGTTTTCTCTTTCTCCCTGACTCTTTACATTTTGAATGATTGCAAGTGGTGCATGGACTTAATGCAGCAGCTTTTTGATGGTTCATACAGGTCATTCTCTGCAGTCAGAAACAAAAGGCAGCACTCCTGTGGAGTAATATACTCAAACTCATCATGGCCAATCTGTTGAGGATGAGAGCTGGTGAGTGAACAGAGTATTTGTTGGAAGGAAGCTGTCCAACCCCTGAGAGCCGTGGTCGTCGCCGCTTCTCCTGGCAAAATGCAAATGTCAAGTGACACTCGACAAGTCTGTGATTAAGATTTAATAGAGAAAAATGTGAGGCGAGGATATTAGTCTAACTAAGACACATCAGCTGCCTCTCTTCAGGATCCCCTCACCCTGTCTCCTGACATCCTTTTATTAACAGCAGGAAACAAGAATGTCCAGAAGAAAAACACAAAGGCGTGCTGCGGGCAGCAAATCAAAATAAGATTCTGTATTTAAGGATTTATTAAAGAGTGTATGACAAAGTCAGGGCAACCATGAAGAAAAATGTAATTACTAAACCAGAGTAAAATTATACAAGTAAGAGAAAAACACTTTGATATTAACAAGCACCTTTATCAATTTTTAAAACTCAATCGAAAACTCCTTTTTATAGCCAAACATATGGTCCCACATGAGATTTTGTGCTACTTTATACTTCCTTTTTTTATTGTTTTATGTTTTATTCTCATGCTTTTATTTATGTATTTAACTCTTCTTAACAGTTTCTATTGTGTTAAGCTTTTAATGTGTCAAATTTTTAAATGGTCTTAAAATACTTCTCAAATAAATAAAAATAAATAAAAAAAAAGAGTTAAAGTCAAATGTAAAGTCAAAAATTCATGAGAAAAAAGTAAAAAAATTTCTAGGAAAAAGCCAAAATTTATCGAAACCTCCATTCATAATAAATGCAGAGAAAATTTATTCATGCAGCCTTTTATGGTGATGCCATAAGGCTTTAGGTCATCGTAGGATAATACCATGATGCATTTGGACCTCTGAAACTAGACTGCCAACGGCAAAAATAGTGTCAAACAGAGTTCCATTCCTTGACGGACATCTTATTTTCAATGTTCATCATAAATATTCATGATAAAACAATGTTGACTTACTAAAAAAAAAACACTTAGCATTTCCTTATTTGTGAAACCAACGTAACCACAATGCGCTCTACATCTCTCATTCTATAAAACAACCTTGGTTCTATTAAAACGTTTATATTTTTTAATAAACTGCCTTTTGCAACATACATTTTTTACTTTAATCTAATAACTCTCAAGTTAAAACTTATGAAATTATACATTTATTCTTATAAAATAATTGCCTTATTTATAGTTTACTGTCGTAAAATATGAACATTTTTCTCATAATTTTACAACTTCATTCTTGTAAATAGTTTTTTTTTTTTCATATTTACTTGTCATGATTCCAATAAAGTGCTCGTAAAAGTTGGTGTCTATAAAACAGAAGTTTCAGGTATATATATTTATATATATATATATATTGGTTATTTATCAAACTGCTAGTTTTACAGCTGCTTTCATAAGTAACCTAACAATGAATAGTCTTGATTTTTCAACAGAAACTGCACAGTACGTCAGAATGGGGGGGGGCTTCCTTCCATGAGCATTCTCAAAGATAATGGTCAGCGCTGCTCCACTTCACGCCACCGTCACAAACCAATCCCACTGCAGCGAATCTCCTCTGAAATGTAAAAAATGTAATTTGTCAACACGTTTCTATCATATGCTTCATCAATGTCCGAGCCGGTGGTAGGGGCCAAGGGCCCACGAGGTGGGGGAGGAGGTGCTGAGGAGGGGGAGGTGACACGCCGTTGGGCCAAGGCAGCTGCTCTCAGATGGGAAGACGGCACCGTGATTAGGGCCTCACGCTGGCTGGAATTGTCCTGGACAGCCTAGAAATCAGATTATTAACTCTGATACCAGACACTCTGTCTCCCGACTGGGATTAGCATGAAAATTTTTATATGGATCGATAAGCAATCTCTCCCTGTCTTCACAATCTCCCAAGGATTCATTAATCTGTGTGTATGTTTATGTCAAGGAATTAAGACATCCCAGTTAGGCCGTCATCCTTTCCCTCCTCACACAGATGGACACGCTTACAATCCTCCTGCACATGCCAGTTCTGCTTTCTCAAGATGCTAGGAAGGAGCATCTCATAGAGATTTATTAAATCAAGCACGGACTCTACTCACATTGGAGCAAATTGCTTCCTCTTCCTCTGATCTTCCTCCCTGTTCTCCACATCACAGGCAAAAGATCATCAGAGAGAAGTGCTGGTACATGGCATTTTGTTCTCTTTTATGTGGAAAAGTGGGAAAAATCTGCTTACAACCAAGCAGATTTTGGGGCTTTTTGTACATTATCCACAAACTGAAAAACTATTTCATTTTTTAGGTTTTTCAAAGGAACATTTATTACAGACAATAGTTTTACTGTTCATACATTCAATCTTTTGACAAAAAAATATCAGGGTTCCATCACTTTCACCACAGGGCCATTGCACTAAAACTTCTTTTGCAAATGCATAAGTGAGATGGATTTACTAAGGTTCTAAAATTGAGAAAAAATAAATTGTGCTTGTCAGATCATTTTAGCTGACACTGGAACCTATTAAATGGCCCTGAAATACAAGGAAAGTGCTTTTCATTTACAGCCCTTAACAAACATGAAATAATGAATAAAAAAACTGATTTAAAGATTCACTGCTTTTGGTGCTTTTAGAATGATCATTTTACTCATGATGAAGGACATGTATCAAAGACTTTCAGATGAAAACTGCGTCTGACTAATTTTTCAGAGGAAAAGAAAAAAAAGCTCAATTTGAAAAAGCTCAGAGTTTTGATGCAACTATCAGACTAGCAACCACTAACAGCTAATCTCACTAGCTTTGTTTCCATTACACTTATGAGCAAAACTTTATCCAAACTCTAGAAATGTAAACAAAAAACAACACTTTTTGCAATTACTGTTTCCATTAAAACATTATTATGTGAATAAACACAAACCAATACTTTGATTTACATTCATTGTACATACATTTACATATTATGGAATGAAAACTAAGATCTGATCGCGATCACAGATGTGGGTCTTAAGAAATGTATGTTTAAGAGCAGGAGATGCAGCATGGAGGAGATTGACAAGGTCTCCAGCCAATCAGGATGCAGAACGGGGTGCGCTGTTTAAAAATAAAAATAGAAAAATCAGAAGCATGATCGCGTTGGGACCAGGTGAACTGTAATCTGGAAAGAGAAGAACGTATTCTGTTCAAACTGACGGGATTTGGGAGTGTTAATATAGAAGGACAGTAGAAGGGTGGGATAAAAGTCAAGTTCTATGAGGGTCTCTATCATGTGGCCAGGTTGACAAAAAAAATATATGTATATATATATATTAATAATGGGTCTCTGATAGTGTTTGGGGGCCGGTCCAAATGAAGAGGCGGGCCAGATCAGTTTGGGGACTCCTGCCTTAAAGCAAAGGTGTCAAACTACAGGTCTCAAGGCCAGTGACCAACATGTTTTCCGACCAACCTGCCATTGAAGCTCCTTATTGGCCAAACACACCTGACCCAGGTAATCAGCAGCAGATGAGGCAGGATTTCTGGAAAACCAGCAGGATGGAGTTTGACACCTCCACCTTAAAGTGTGGAAAATTTTATTTTTAATAATATTTAGTTTTAAATTGAGAAATGTCTCTGCTTATTGAATTAAAAACAATTAGCCAGTAGAATCTGAAATGAAACCCTATCTTTATAAATGTCTCACACTGCGGAATGAATATGTAACTGTAAATAACTGTGCCACACAAGGACAGGAATATGTGAACATGTTGATTGATTATCTGAAACTCAAGGCATACTCAGAAAGTGCCCAAGCACGACAAGCGGAAAGGATCAGTGCTCGTATAATTATGACCCATACACAGAGAATAATTAATCTCCCCTGCATCATTAGGAAACACGAGTACAGCCATGTCATTAAAGTGCTTTTAGTGGTCCTACTGTCCTCCCTTTGCCCCGGCGCGCTCTCCGTTTTATCAGCCCGCTGCTGGTCATTTACAGAAAAAGCACTCATCTATGCGGCGGCATGACTCCTCACATATTGTCTTTATGTCCAATCATGGTTAGTAATGAAGAGCTTTGGAAGAATGGACATGGATGCGTGAAAGTCTGAGGAGGAAAACGTTGCAGCAACTTTGACAGTGATGAAGTATTTCCAAGTTAGCTTAACTTGAGCTATTTTATGATTTGATGAACTGAATCGGTTGGAAATTTGATTAAAAGTCTTCTGAAAATGAAAAGAAGGCTAACTTTTATTAAAGCTGCTGCATATTCAGAAAAAAATATAGCAAAAAAAAAAATGTTAATATGCAGAGTTAAAATAAAACACATTTCCTTTGTGTCTTCCAGTGAACCTATTAGCAGAGTCATATTATTTACTGAGGTGCAAATACTATTCTCCCATGTCCATTCACAAAGTGAGGTATGTGTGTAGGTAAGTGGATCCAATCGTCTGAGAGCTTGTGGTTTCACCAGAGAGCGCTTTTAAGCCTGCACACTCAAAAGTATTGGACTAAGGGTCAGGTTCAAATTAATTAAAGGCTTATAAATGAAAGAGGCCACTAATGACTGCAATCCAACCTACCCAATATTTAATATTTCATCATTAAACAGTAAAATGACCCAATATGATCCTAATACAGTCCCAATTATGCAGCATTGATCAAAGTGACCTTTTCATACAGGCAAGAAGAAGAAAATCAATCTAGCACCTTCTCCTTTTTCCCCCCATTCTGTTTTCTGCTCTCTAAAGTTTCACTGTCTGTGGGGGCAGGCTCTGCATATGCCTGAATAAAACATGTATAATGCTATTTGTCAATTCAGGTGACCCAAACTCTGAAAGCAATCTTCCATTTCCCCGATATGTCTAATTCTTTTGTTCACGAGCGTGTTGTGTACATCTCTGTGTAAGTTTGTTTTTGCCCCCACCACACAAACGCTCTCCGGAGCCTCGCCTCGTCGGCTGCTAGACACCCAGCTATGTTAAGTCCCAGAAGAGGAGACAGGTGACGAAAACGGAGCCAGACTTCCCCGGCTGATGAGCGGGGCTGGGAGCCATCATAATGGCTAATTCCTCCAACCCCCCGGTCCAAGGCGCAGGAAAAGAAGCGAGACGGGAAAAGTGAAATCGGTACAATGCCTAAACACATTTCGCTGCAGGATCTGTCTTGATTTGGTGTACAGCTTGACAGTCTCCATTTTCTGTTTGACTGGTAACTGCTGATGTGCTTTTCCCCTGTCAACTCACCATGAAACAAGTTCAGTGTATTTCTAAGGATCTCCAAGTTTGGCGGCTGTTAAGCTGAAGAACAATGGAGCGCATCAACTTGATTAAAGTTTAGATGACTTGGAGGACATTGTCCGAAAAAAAACACTTGCTTTGAAAAAAAACCCAGTGAGATTGGTAGAAGGTTGTCAATGAAAAAAAACATGATCCACACATTTAGATTATGGTAAAATTGCATTAATTACAGCTATATTCAATTTACATAAAATAAAAATTATTATCATTAAATCAATCTAAAATTAGTTTTGTATTACCCAATACCACCTACTGGCTAATTTAAAATAAATGTAAACATATCAGATCATAAATGATAAGAATGTAGCCAAATTTTCAATTTCATTTAGTTAATAAACTTTTATGTTAAAAAAGAACTAAATGCAGAAAATGTTTATTTTTGACAGTAACAATTGTCACATTGAAATTATTACTTAAATGTTTTATTTAAATGTGTATAAATATTTTTTTTACAGGGCTCTATATTAACACACGCCAACCACCCAAATGCGGGTAAAATTTTAATTTGGCAGGTAGTTAAAAAAAAGTCAATAGATACTTTGGCAGGTGAGGTATTGTTCATCCTCAACTAGAAGCCCAATGAAGCAAAAAACAAAGTGATACTGGGCTACATAAATAAAATTGAATTAAATTGAACTTAATAAATCTAAGCAAATACTAAGAAATATATACATAATTTTTCCATAGAAATGTTTAGCTAGTAGAGTCCAGATTTGGCTGGTGGACTTTGAATGTTGAACCCCAGCTAGTAACCAAGAGTTATACAATGTCTCAGACAATGGAAAGCAGAGGATTGGATACTGGAGGACAGAGCCTCATGAGAGGACAAGCCCCTACATGGGATGTACCACCGGACAATAACTGAAGTGGCCGATATCAAGAAGTCCTACCATTGGCTAGAGAGGGCTGACCTGCAGGACAGAACAGAAGCTCTGATCCTGGCAGCATAGGAACAAGCTCTGAGCACCAGAGCAATAGAGGCTCAGATCTACCACACCAGACAAGACCCAAAGTGTAGGCTGTGGAAAGAGGAAACAATCCAGCATATAACTGCAGGGTGAAGATGTCCTGAGAAGCGCAGTGCTAAGAACAGCTAAAATACTGCGCAGGACCATCAAGCTCCCAGGCCTCAGGTATGGGACCCGAAACCACCCGCGAGGGTGAGAGGGGCGTTTTTTTATTATATAAATTGATAATTTTTAATGCCTTATGATCTACCCACCCATCCTATGCAATCAATGTATTGGGCCTCCTACCACTGGTTTAGATCCATCCAGTATAAAGAAAAAAAAAACATTAAAAAACTGTTTTTTCCCTATTGACCTAAGCTAAACTTAAACAACTTTTACAGATTTTCATCAGTGTAAATAGTCAGAAACGGGCAGACAGCTGGTTCCAGCACGGTTTTTAGTTCAGACAGGAACTAAGGACAGTTAGAAATCCACAAAACTAGATCAGGGTCAGACAGGGACAAGTCAACGACAAGGATGGGATCATCCAATAAGAGAATAGAGTTGTTCGGTCAGGGAAGGCCGGCACAGGGTTAGACCCAGAAGATCAGGTCCAAGTAGAAACGCTCGGTAATACAGGGAGGACGGCACAAACAATACTTTGCACCATCAAGTGTCCTGGGATGGATTAGCAGATGAGAGTCAGGTGAGTGGCATCCAGGAACTGTGCGCAGGGGTTGCTGGGAGATACAATGCATGTAGTACTCTGAAGACAGTACCCTCGGATGACCAGAGGGGGAGACAGAACCCTGACTCCTCACAAGGGGACTCATGGTCCTATAGGCATTCATCACACGCTACGTCAGACTTGCCAGAGAAGTGACTGATTAGCTTTATTGTTTATGACCTGCCAGAAAACAGCACCTGATAATCCACAAAACAAATCTCAATCAATGTTCCTACTCCACCACGGTGTGACCTGCAAGGAGTGAAACACAACATGATGGATATAATCTGCGTAAAACCTTTCTGCCTGAAGCAGATTAATTATGATCTCTGTAAGTCATAAACACATCCTGTTAATTATTGATGGCTCACCCATTTGAAATGAAACTGAAATTAAATCTGTCTGATTTACAGTGGAGCTCGCTCATTCTCAGTTTGCTTTATAGAGAGCAAAGAGGTAAGTCAGCACTTGCATGAAACATTTCATGGCTAAATGGAGAAGTATCATGTGCTCACAAGAGAATTAGTCGGTTTTCACTGGCAGGAGTGCTGGGCTTTCAAGGTGAGCAGGTTGATGGGAGGGGGGGGTGGTGTGTTTTTATTTGTGTACACAGGGGAGGGACTCATGCTCTGCCATGACAGCTAGCCTTGAATCAAGTTTGGCACTCTCATATGAGTGAAAATAATGGAATTCTATATGTCTTTGAGCATGTCAGCTTTTCACAAAAGCTCCAAATGGAAAGTGACGACTGGATGTCGCTGACGGGGGAAGCGGGGTTGCCAAAATGGGAATTGGGTGACCACAAGGCTATCCCTAAGGCTGACCTGCAATCAGACAGCAGCAGATCTCACTGTCATCCAACATCAACCTGATAAACACTACATCCTATTATTGTCGTCACATCTCTGTGCTTTGTTTACCTGCCTGTTTAGTTATATGCATGCAAAAAGGCCCTTATGTGACTATGATATATCAGTATAGTTTTGCATATGCGCTAAAACAAAAAGGATCATCATGGTCATTGTTGTTTTGTTGTCAAAGTGACAAAATCCAGAATGTTGCTAAAACATTTAATGCAAATAGTCTCAGTTTTGTAGATTTAAGTAGCGACTCTGCTTGCTAGATATTTGCTAAGAAACTAGCAGGTATAAAGGAATTTGGGTTTCTGTGTTATTAGTTTGTACTGTTTTAGTATGTACATTGTTTAGTATTGGACTGACATTGGTTAATTTTTTCCTGATGATTGCTAGGAGGTTGTAGACAGCAGGGGGGCTTCTCAAGGGGAGTCCCGGTGCATTTTGCAGTTCCCTTGAGCTCGTGCGGATACTTCGAGATGTCATGAAAATGAAACATACCATTGTCGTACCTGTGGTAAGTGTATTGTGAAGTATTTGTACGAATAATGTAAGTTATTCTCACTTATGACGTAAGAGTGATGCTGTTGTACGACATCCTTTCACCACACTCTTCATCAGTAATTCTAACACCCAGGCTTTGCGTGAAGGGTAGACGAGGAACACAAACTCATCACTGGAACAGCACTAAGACTATAGCCTTGTTTCCACGGAGCTGTCCGGTACGGGAGGAGTAGTACGGCACGGACCAGTTAATTCTAGCGAGCGTTTCCACTCAGTCAAGCCTCGCTCTCACTAAGCAGTTTGTTTTCAAGGCGCATGCGTGGTTGCTAGCGAGTCATCACGTCACTGCAATATCTATGAAGGTCATGCAGCTGTTTGTCGTTTTCTTCCTTTACTTTTGGTATATTGACAGAAATGTAATGTTGTTTGAAAGAAGATTGCGGGCGGCTAAGAAGAAAACTGCAGTAAAGAGGAAAACGGAATCGCTAGCTTAGCGCTATATTGGCACTTTCTAATACTGTCATCAATTTCTGCCAATCAATGGGTGGTAACAGCGGCTCCGCCCCAACCGTCCCATTCTGTTTTTCTACTGACCTTGAATGGAAGGGGGCGCTCAAGAGGTACAGCTCTGAACTGTTTAATGGGTTCCTTCAACATACCAGATCGTACCGTACCGCTAGCAGAAACGAGGCTCAGTGGGTCCCTTGGACAGTCCGTAGGGTTTGGACAGAGGGGTTGATCAAAAAAAACCCCACATGACTTTCCTGCATATCATCTACTATATCCTCACTTCCCCTTTCGAGTTGTCCAAATGTTCACTACAACCTGTCTTCCTGTCTTCAGTGACAGTTTGATAAACTTTTAAAAATTTAGTTTTCGCGTGCTCAATAAATGCTTACCCTGTTTGCCCCGGAATCTGAATTGGTGAAGTTTTTATTAGAGGTTGATTAAATATATATTCAGGGGGTAACTCAAAGAAAAATTAGGAAAACTAATTCAACATTCTGTTGTTGTTCCTTTTACTAATATTTTTACCTACTTTCTCCAGCGTTATTAGCACAATTCAAATTTAGATCAAAACTAACAAATAGTAAATGGTAAAATTCTCTTTGTTACTCTTTTTTCTATATTTGCAGGCTGTGACACTGTCTCTATATATTCAAATCGTTCAAAGAATTATATAAAAAAACATGAGGCAAAAAAGTAAAAAAGAAACCCTTGTAATTTTAGACCTGATGGCAATTTCTTAAAATTGTGTCTGAGGTAGACTTGCTTGAATAACAAGGACAGATGCATAACCTGGAAGCACTTAAAACAGAGTTCGTCCTTTTTCCTCCTCTACCAACAATTACAGTGCAACGCTCTGAAACAAACATGAAAAAAAAAAAGAAAACAACACTTCCTGTACACACGAGTTTGAGTTATTAATGTCATCTCCCAACAAACTGCTGCAGAACTGAGCCAATATTCTTCCCCACCACCACCACCACCACCCACCGTAATCAAAGATGAAAAGGCTTTATTAATAAAAGGACCCCTTCGGGAAGATGGGAACTAAATGATTGCTCAGATGTGCCCAATTTGAGGCAGATCTGTTGGCAGACTGGGCATCTGGACTGGGCGGGGCCAACAGGAAACTCTTACATCTGGAAGCTGTTTACTCTGCAGAAATGAAGAGACGCACCATGCACAGATACCACCCGCAGTCTGACTGGGAGTCTACTCAGTGTCTGCTTAAAAAGAGGGAAAGAAAAGGAGTTTTCCTGCCTAGTTTAGTGTTTTTGTTGATTTAGCTAATCAGACTGTTTCCAGCGACTAAAAAAAAATCTCAGTCATGAAACTAAATCATTTTGCGGCATTCAGGTGCAGCACAGAAAAGATAAATTTAAAGCATTTCGAAGGAAAAAATGTGAACTTGAAAACAATGCTGCCTTGAAAACCCATTTCTAAAGAAGTTAGATTAATTGAACTGTAAAATCTACACAGAATAAAAGTCAATTTTGTTGTTTTCTTGCTGTTGCTCAGTCGTTTCTCTGGTTGCTGTGGTGAGGCAGGAATGTCACATTAGGCTGTGATTATGTCTATGAGGTCTGCATTCGGTTTCCTCTAACTTGAGTAATTGCATTTTTCGTCTTCCTCCTTCTACTTTTTTTTTTTTCCTTTTTTTAATCAAACTCACAAACAATAAGCGGGCAGGCACTGACAGGAAGTCAATGGGCTTCGGACAGCCGTTTGGTGTGAGAAGAAGGCCCGACAGCAACGTCTTTTATGCTCGGGATGACGAGGCCAAGTGGGCCCCATCACATGGCCGCCAGGTTAAACAAAAAGCCTCTGAGCGATCGGCCTCAGAGGACTGAAGCGAAATCCAGTGCAGTGGTGCAGACAGCCACCACTGTGCAATTCTACTCATCTGACAAAAGACTGATGCTATCTAATAAAGAAGGCTGCATCAATCTCGAGCACACAAACATCACAGACAACACAGAAAGGCAGAAAGAGGAAGAGAATAGGAGTGTTTTGTTGACTCTGGAGCGCCGTAAATAGTAGTGCTCCTCCGTCAATAAGAAATGAGGAAATAAATGAAGACTAGGCTGCAGGAGAGCAGATGCAGACTGGCAACATGAGGCTATTTTCACAGATAAGGGCTTAAAACACTGAACTTTTAAATGTAATTAGTTATTAATTGTGAGATTAATGGATAACATTATCATCAAGTCACATAATATGGTTTCTTTTAACAGCAAAATAATACATTTTCTTATAATTTTTGTACCTGTTTTTTTAATTGCATGAAACAAAATCAATAGTTAGAGCCATGGGCGGAGCTATAGTTTTTGAGGTAATATTAGCATTGTAGGCAAAACGTAAGAAATCAACAATACAAGCTTCTTTACACATCTCAAAAATATATATGTATATTGTTTTTCAATGAAGTCTTGACCGCCACAATTTATTTGCTGCGCCCCTGCGGTGTATATGCCATCTGATTTAGGCCATCAGAACCCAGCATTTGCTAAAATCTGAACTGTTTCCATTCTATGGCAATAAAATTCCTATTTTTTTTTTTTTTGCAAAACTCATTAATAATAAATTGTTTAGAATACTTATTTTTGATCATTTCCTTTGTAATGCCCTTCCACTCTCATTTGCTATCAAGTCCTCTGCCCCCTTTTGAAATGTCTTAGCTCCGCCTCTGTCTGGATAAGACCATAATAAGACCATATTTTTCAAATTTCTCTTTTAATTTTCCTAAATTTCATTTAAAAATGCTCTGTTTGTTTTATTTTTTTACTAATTTACTGACTTTAAAGCC
This sequence comes from Oryzias javanicus, assembly GCA_003999625.1. Taxonomy (NCBI): domain Eukaryota; kingdom Metazoa; phylum Chordata; class Actinopteri; order Beloniformes; family Adrianichthyidae; genus Oryzias; species Oryzias javanicus. Next base: position 8,602,893 of record CM012452.1, read on the forward strand.
CGGTGGAAAACACTTGAACATTTGACCACATTGGCATGCAGACTCTATTTTGGATAAAAGTGCTGAATTTGCAACAATAGCGGAAAACGGAATCCTTTCTTGTAACTACCATCAGTCAAGACAATAAACATTATCCTAAAACTACTTGGGTTAAAAAAATATTAACAAAAGCGACTTATAACATTTGTAGAAATATGAATTGTAACTAAATGATCCAGATTGTTCAGAATTCAAAAGTTATTGCTGGAGTTCAACAAAATGTTTTTGCAAGGACTTCACAAGTGTTGATTCTTTACTTTTAATATAAATATAAATTATATTGGAGGCTATTATAATTTTAATTATTGGTTTAGTGTGCCTCATTTGATTGGGAAGAAAATTACAAATAGCTATAAGTGTAATTTCTTTTATAAAAATTCAAATTTGAGACAAATGTAAGCCTGTAAAGGAGACATTGTATTCCATCTCTAAAATGATATGAACTTGACATGCCTATATTTGATTTTTCCAGACAGATTAGAGCTGAAAAGGTGTAAACAAAACTGGAGTAGAATGGGACATGACTGCTGTTAAAATGGAATAGTCTGTGAGATCGCGCTTTCATGGAAAAAAGAGGCTTGTGTCACGCTGCGTGAGATCACCGCTAACATATGCATGACAGCAGCCGTGCTGAGATGTTTGCTAATTTCCCCGCATTTTTAAAATTCCATTTTATTTGTACTCATTGATTTTGTGCGAGAATGGGAATAGCTGGCCATCAGAGCTGCAGGAATAAAATGCTGGCACTGACCTGTGCATAGATAATTCACCATGAAAGACAATCAATAAATAACAAACACTCCCTAATCAGCCAAGAAGCTGACAGAATGACATTCCATTATCCCCATCTGGCCCACTGCACTCCGAACAGCCAAATCTCCGAGGACCAGGTTTCCCCAACACTCACTTTCTTACCAAAGCCTGTCCAGTCCCCCATGTTACATCATTACACACACAAACATGCGTTGTAAAAAGAAGCAAACACAAAAATTATTACTGCAAATAAGAATCACATTTTTTTTAATAAAAGTCTAAATTTTTTAATTATTGTTGTCTATGGAATAGAAAAAGGCTGATTTGTGTCACACATATGTTAACACAATTTGGGCGATCAACTTCAAAACTTGGACTCCAATAAAATTAGCTTAAATTAAGTTTTAAAATACAAGCAGCCAAAAACCTCTGGCTTGTTAGTTGTGGTTTGATAAAGCTCAGCTAACTGGGTTATAAGTACGGTGGCCCTGAAGTACAAATATTTCAACGCTAAAACAAATGATGGAGCATACCAAAAATTAAAAAACATTACATTTTAGAGAACTAAATTCCAGAAACCAAATTACAATTCCCAAAAAAATGCAACATTTCAGAAAAAAATTTTGAAAAACAAAAAAGATAGTTTAAAGAATAAGCATTAGAAGAAAACTGAAAAGGAAGGTACTGTGAGACATTGTTGAGCAGATGATGACCCAGTATAGTTACATGCCACATGACGTTCAGTTGAAACAAAAAATGTCATCTATTCGTTGCTGACTCTATTTTTTCGACTCATTTTGTTTAATTTTTAACATTTCTTTAAACTATTTTGTTTTCCAAAATCTTTTTTGTTTTTTGGGCGAAACTGTAAAAATAGATACTATGATACATTGCTAACTGGAAGATGATGTCATCCCATCATTTCAATTAGGGCTGCAACAAATGTTGATATTATTAGTTTATTAATCACTGATTATTTTTCTTGATTAGTCGACTAATCGGGTCATGTTCAAACTGGATGCAGAGCATACATCTTAACCATCATTATCTTTATACTGACTAAAAATAAAGGCAATTAAGACGATAATTGATTCAACTTTTAATCATGCAACCTCTTTCCTTCATTTGGTTTTGAAATTAAAACAATTAAATCTAATGAGGTTGTCATCTGAAGCAAAATAACTGTTTTCCGCAAAAGATAAAGTTTTGGTCTCACTGACTCAAATATAAAAAAAGTGCATTTTTTTGGTGCTGAACACTCAAAACTTTGTTCAACTTTACTACACTCTGACTCCTTATAATATAAAGCAACGACTATTCGATTGATAATTAGTCATCGACTATTTTTGTTGTCGATTAGTCGTCAATTAGTCGATTAATTGTGACCAGGCTAATTTCAATCGAAAGTTATTTGTCATGAAGCGATTCTGGATATGCTCTGTAATAATCATGAAACTTGATATATGCGGACATTTAAAAATCTCAAGCATTGTCATCCATCCAACAATGTCTCATAGAACTTGTGTTCTTGTGTTTCATTTTTTTAACATTTCATTTTAATTTCAGGAAATTACTTTTATTCCCTAAAATGTTTAGTTTTAATTTTGCTTTCTTTTTTTGTAATTGTCTTCTGGTTTCTGTAATTGTTTTTTTTTTCTAAAATGTAATTTTTTTTTTTTCATTTTTAATTGTAATACGTTTCTGCGTTGAGTGATTTTTTTGGTGTGACTTGCTCTTCAGAGCCGTCCTATATATGTGTTTCTAAGCGAACGTGGACAGAAATTTGACACAGATTATCTGTTTCCTCAAAACCAAAAGACTTGTCTCTCAGGTAATCCCCAATAACTTTTATAGTAATTGGATTTGGTCTCTATGGGTTCTGAGATGACAAGATTCTGTACTTAAAGGGCTTCTCCACCGACCAATAATTTGTAGTATCACTTCAAAGATTGTATTGACTGTGACAAAACAGGAGATCATGAGCACTAGGTCCATTTTGGGAAGTTGAGCATGACCACTTCCTTTATCGGATTTGATTTACCCTGCAAAGATATTCCTTTTGAAACAGTTGCATTTTTTCCCTCTACTCTGTCTATATTTTTCTTCACACATGTGGACACTGTGTCATGGAAGGTTTTATGTCAAAAAACTTTAGACATTTGGAATTAAAGTATAGTTTAATGGTGGTCATTTTGAGGAAAAGTGTGAAATTAGGTCGTTTTCCCCACAATATGGAAAATAAAATCTGTGTTTAAGCAATCTTCACAACACTTTTACACAAATGCTGCCAGTTTAAGTCTACCAGGACCAAATTTTCATTGACCTTTTAATCTCTGGAAGTATCCACCATCTTAAATAATACAAAAATAGATAAATACATTTCAAACTCCCCCTAGGGAAGTTTTCACCTCCTACCTTCTTGAGCAGCTTTGGGAATCCACTTGGGGAAAAAAAAATGTTTGAATTAGAATTTGTAGATCAGGAGTTACCAAGGCTAGCTAGGAAGCTCGCAAAAGTGGCATTTCAATTTTACTCAGACTTTTTGATAGGAAGATTGTGAATATTTAATGCATGAATTGTTGCTTCAAGCTGAACTAAGGAATGTGGGTGTGGTCAAAAAGCCCTCCATCGCTAAGAAAATCAAAACTTTTGTTGATTCTTCTACAAATTCCACAAACCTGTTCGTCACCCCCAAGCAAACAAATCAAAAAATGTTTGCTTTGCTTAAACAACCAACTGAAAAACTACATTTTAAAAAGTTTTCGTTTTTTTTCATGAATTTTTCACAGTATATAAAGATAACCGGGATGACAGGGGGAGACGGGGAGAATAAGGCGCATGTAGCAGCCAATCAGCTTGTGAGGGCGGGTCTGAAGGGGGCTGCAAAGGTGGTCTTACAATGGGCTTAAAGTTTTAATCAAAGTTACTATTTACTTTGCGTATCAAGAAACAAACAATCTTTTGTCAAAAAAATAACACAAATGCACACAACTAAATTTGCATTCATGCATCTTTTGGTCCAAACAAGTATTATTTTTTTCTGAGACACTTTTGGTTGATAGGCGTGAAAGTTCACCTGAACTCTGGTACAGAACAAAGAAGAAAAACCTTAGTCTGCTTGAACTCTGGTGCTGTTTGGGCACAATGTGAATAGAAACAAACCATGCAGCAGATAAAAAAGCAGAAGTGAACCAAAGGGAGTAAAGAGCAACAAACGGAGAAACTCATCAGATCGGATATGATGTAAAGAAAGAACTACTAGCTTAATTTCAACAAAAGAGAAACATATAGGAAGAAACATTTTTGTTTACAAAAAAATTGACACACTCTTCAAACGTTTCTTATTAAATCTTGTACTAACAATTAGTGTGAGCGCTCTGAATATAATGGCTTCTACCTGAAATGTTGTTTTCAAGCAGCATTAAGTTTTTCACTCTAGTATTAAGAAGTTATGGTGTTAAACTAAAAAAAAAAACATGCAAGGTAGGCATAAACTACTAAAAATTTGAGAATGTATGATTATTAAAGAGTCAAAACGTGTATCTGAAAGTATAGAGAAAAAACAGCATTCATCATTAAATCAGAGTATAAGCTGAACTTCCTGTTTATTTCTCTGTTTTTTCCTGGTTAGAGCTCATGCTGTTTCCAACTCTGACAACTCCTCATTTAAAAAGAAGTGTTAACTTGTTCTAAAACTTAATAGAAGTTGCTATTATGAAACTATTGTCCATATTGATACACATGTTTTACTTTTATGTAACAGTTTAATGTCTAGTGGGTGATAAATACAGGATGGATGGATGGATGGATGGATGGATGGATGGATGGATGGATGGATGGATGGATGGATGGATGGATGGATGGATGGATGGATGGATGGATGGATGGATGAATGGATGGATGGATGGATGGATGATGGATGATGGATGGATGGATGGATGGATGGATGGATGGATGGATGGATGGATGGATGGAATGGAATGGAATGACAAATGTTTCTAGACATTTTGATTTGGTTATGTTACAAAATTTGATTATAAAACAACCAAGGTAGGAGAAATAAAAGAAGCATCAGTGCAGGCTTTGAAATGTGAATGGCTAGTCCCCATTTTCCATCTTAGGTGGATGAAGCTCCAAGGACTCTGCGGCTCTAAGCGCCTTACATTATATTGGAGCTGGGCTGCAGCGATGCATGGGGTATAGTGGTACGACCACATTGTTGAAAATGTGCATGTATTGGCTCTGACAAGCTAACATTGTAGTCAACAGGATTAAAGTGCCATAAAATGACTCCCATTCAGAACATGAAAAGCAGTATGACACACATGGATTAAATAACATGCTCAGCTTTGTAAAAGGAGGAATTTACCTGCATGCATAAAGCCTCTTAACATGGAACTGAATGGACACAACATTGTGGTACAATTGTGCTTAAATAAATAATGAATTGATATGTGTGTTTTTTTGTCTCATTATTCCGATTTTATTCATTTGGAGTGTATTTGAAAATCTGATTCCTCAGTGAAGATTCCTGTTACAAACGGTCACCTCATAATTCATGCTCAACAAGGGCAGCTAGTTTTCATAATGTGCCAATGAGCACAACGCACTGAAAAGGATTGTGGTATCACATTGCGTTTGTGTTTGCCAAGCCATTAGGAAGAGTTTTGTTTGTTTTTTTTCAACGCAAAGATTAGACGGAAATGGTGAGCTGTGAATCAGTCTCATGCTTCGTTTTGGAAATTAAACTTTGGTAATTAATGTAATGGAGCTAATGTGGCGATACTTCCTGCTCTGGGATGCAGTGTCTGAAACCTCTCCGTAACATGAGATCTACGTCAGAAACGGAGAAGTGCAGTGGGGAAAGAGCTATAAACCACTAGTCAATTGTCTGTTTTTTTCATTTTTTTATGTAAAATTGTATGTTAAACCTTTTTCCTAAGATATTTTGCTTTAGATTAAGGTCACATATTCTAAAATGCCACCACGCAGCGACCTAAATGCAAGTTTTTTAGCAAATTCTGAAGCTGAGCACGCAGCTGGATTCGTAATGGAGGGGAAGCGGTCGCAGGATGTTTTAATGAACATACCATGATTTTCTTAAGCCTTTCAGAATAAACTATATCCATATATATGAGCATACATTACCTTTGGCACACTTTAGAATAAATTATTTGTGAAATAATAGCTATTTTTGTGAACTCTCCATGCCCAAAAGTAGGATGACTCAATCTCTGAGGCTCCGCCTTTTGCTTCTTTGGGTGCCGCCCATTTCATGATGTCATTCTACAGCGTTCTGCGGCAGCTTGTCTGCATTTCACCCAGGAAAACAAACATCCACGTTTTTTCAAATATGGATGTACTTCTGTATCTGCCGTAAGTAGCCAGGGATGTATTGAATGGCTAATGGGTTCATTTTGAGGTGAAATTCTGTCAAAAATCGGTCAAACTCTACTTGACTTTAGTTTATTATCACTATATTTAATGACTCAAATGTAACATAAGTCAGTCTTTGTTTTTAGTTTGTTTTATTTTTGTAACTAAAACATTTCATTACCGTAATGAGTTTGAAAAATCTGCTATTTTTTGGTTTTTCTTGTAGTGTCAGCAATTTATGCTCGAAATAAACAATCAGCCATCCTGTAGTACAGGGGCCCGTGGGCACCAAGTTGCCCTCAAGGACCACACAAGATGCCCACAGGTCTCTTCTAAAAATAGCAAAACTCACTTGTGAGCAGTGTCTAAAATAAAATTCTATTCTGTTGCTATTTTTTTTTATTACACTTGCATGACAGATTTAAAAATGAAAACATCTTAAAATTATGTTGATGAATTTTACATAAGATTAGATGACCTCTGACCCCTTCCAGTTCAAAGATGATTAATTTTGTTAAAAATGCTGCAAATTTGGTCATTAGTTCAAAATGTAACAAAATTTGTTTAAAAATATTTACGTTGATTGTTCTTTAACATCAAATAATTAATAAACATGGTACAACATAGTGTATTATCAGACATTTTTCCCATTAAATGTAACAATTACTGAGATTAATAAAAAGCTGAATATTGATATATGTTTCCTTGCTTGTTGTCATTGTCGATAATTATGGGCATTGTTATTCATTATTAATAATGTATAATTAACTGTAACTAAGCATCTCAAAATGGTAGCCCTTCATATGACTCAGTACCCATGAAGTAGCCCTCTGTTTGGTGATGCAACCCTCTAGTATATAAAAAGCAGATCATTCTGTAAGCATTTTTTTCAGAAAAATTTGGTGGCGGCATGAAATCTTGAAGATTCTGCTGGCACCTTCTCATCTTGTTTATGACAGAATAGGGACTTGACATAAATTTAGAAACTCTTAAACCCCAAGTGGGAAAAAAGCCTCAAACCAAATTGGGCAGAAGAAAGGTTCATTGCAAAACAATCTGACACCACAATTTAGCAAACACTACAGTAATCATTACTTAATCTGGCACAGAAAACCACAAATGGGCTCCCGTACCGTCCCGGTCGGACAGTATTGGCTGACAGCTCAAAGTTTTCCAATGAATACTTGAAGGGGTTTAAATTTAATTATTCAAATGGCTCAATAGCAACCATTTAAAGTTTTTTTTTTTTTGTATTTCTACCATCTCTCAATTCTCTTCAACTGCATGTCACACATCTCCGAGCACTCGGGGCCAAAATGAGTTTCAGTCAATGATCATGGCAAGTAATGAAATAATCCCAAAATGACACTGTGAAATTGCTGGATGAGAGAAGGTGCCGCTTGTCAAGCAGCTGATTCCATTCCCCCCATCTCTCTCTGATCTGCTGAAGTCACACACCATCAAGGAGAATGGCCGCTGCTGTATATATTTGTTTCAGACGTGGCGCATGGTGACAGGGGGTGAAATCAGCCGTGTTGGAGTGATCGGATGTTCCAGTTTGTGCCACCATAAAATTGACATGAGACACCCCTGTGGCTCAACCAGCACTCATCTTCAAAGGCGGCGGATGGTTAAAGGTGGGGAGTTGAAAGAGCAAACAAGAAGGCAATGACCACTCACTGACTTAACCTCTGTCATCGGAGTGCTCCAGTGTCAGCGCGGGAATCAAATCAAGATGAATGGGGCCTATCCCGGCCACTGGAGGCTCGCCTCATTGGGCCCAATTTCATCTGCACCAATAACTGTTCATAAAGAAAGATTAATAGAGCATCTGACCATGCTGCCGTGGAAGGAGGAAACTCAGGCGAATACAAATAGGTTCCTGGTGGACAGGAGAGGGGGAGTTATTAGGGTGTTGCACGACAGGAAGAATAGGTGGAAGCACCTCAGAGGGGCCTCCACTTTGATGCCTAATTGATGAGGCTCTACAGAGTGACATGTTCATTTGTAAGACTTTATTGTTTTAATTGTGTTACACATTGTCACTGAACTGCTGTCTGCTGCTTTTTCTATTCCTCCCTCCCAAACCCTCCTTTGTCGTACATTCCCTAACAGAATTTTGCGGATTTCTGGATGGATTAGGAAAGTCTCGGTCGGTACTCATCCCTGGTGCATTAATAGGACTGTGACATTTTCCAGGTAAACATTCAGGAACAGGGATTTTACAACCAAACTGGTTTTTGATATTACTCTAGTGACCATTTGACCACGGTACAGAGATAAAGTGGTCGTCATCTGATCTAAGATCATAGGTTCAGTTCACTCTGCATGTCAAAGTGTCCTTGAGTAAGATACTGAACCCCACATTGCTCCTGGTGTTTATAGGTTGGTGCCAGTATTTGGCAGTGGAGCCACCATCAGTGTGTGAATGGTACTTTGGGCCTTCTGAGAAGAGCTGGGCGATACTGAACATTCGGGTCTCGATCCGATACCGATCAATATCACCGATATTGATACCAAGATTGATATTTTAAATAAATGCGTTGGATCTGACATGAACCTCAAAATCTCAATTGTTCATAATTGCCATGCTGGGAAAAGATATTGGTATAGCTAACTATCGCTGTCACGGATCAACCTGCTGCTACCCTCTCCAGCCACCAGAGGGAGCGCTCACCTGAGTTTTGACCTCACCCCTCCCCTAACCTGGACTCATCATCTTCAGCTGTTTCCCATCATCTCATCACTGCCTCAGTATATAATCTGGCTCCACACTGTCACTCACTGTGAAGTATTGCCTGGGTCTCTCTGCCAGCATAACAAGCGTTTAAACTCTCTTCTGACCACCTGTTACCTGACCCTGTTTCATTCCTAACTCTGCTTCCTCGCCGCCTGCCCTGACCCCTTGCCCAGAGTCTACTCTGATTTAGCCTTGTCTAGTCTGGCATCTGCCTGCCTGTCTCTTATCAATAAAACTGCTGCAAGTGGAACCAGCTGTCTGCCCGGTTGTGACAATCGGGATATTTCAACCCACGAACGATTACTGGTCCTCTTTATTCCTGAATCCGTTTCCTAAAATAATACCAAGAAAGTCCACCAGGGGGTGCTTTTCGTGTGCATGACAGTGAAGTGTAAGGATGCCGTGAAAAATCTGTAGTGGTGACGGTAACAAAGTGATAGTGAATGCTGGAGAGGGCACATCCTAAAAAGTGGTCTGAAGTCATGGTTGATTGTAGTCAGCTCGGTCCAATCAGGATGGAGACATCATGGAAGCACCATGATAGAAAATAGTTTATTCAAATAAAACGTCCTGAAAGGAAATAAACAGTCAGTCAAAAACAGTCAACAAACCAAAAGTAACAAGTAACTACGATATAAAAAATGATCAAATAAAACAAATAAAGAAATAATTTGTAACTTCTTTGCCTTTAAATAGAACGATAAAAACAGATGAAAAGCAATTAGTCAAAATCAACTCAGCATGTAAATAGAGGGGAAATAGGGTGAACAATTCATGCTGCGTGCACGCTGTTTTTCTGCTGAGATCTCACAGGACTGGTGAGAGTGGTCAGACATCCGAAAAGTTTCTAAAAAGAGTAGAAATATCGATATCTGCAGACGTGATTTAATCCAATACTGATACCAACTTTAGATCTATGCACTAAATAAGTTTACACCATTTACAATTTTACTAATATAAAAATCCTAGTATTATAATTTCAGTAATCTGAGACCGCTGCATGCATCAACAGTACAAGCACAGATTCAAAGCAGCCTTGTGGTGTCTAACCAGCTTTCCCCCTCCAGCTATTATCTCGCTGCGGCCATGTTGACAAGCTTACAATTATGCTGGTACAATATCTCGTTATGGTTCAGGATGTAATCTTGTTAGTGGCAAAAGCTGTTCTGTTTTCTGCTCCGTCTCTATTGTTTCTGAGCATTTAGCTCAGTGAGTAAACGTGTCTTCATTCTCCACCATTTTGCTCATGTAAAGCAGTTCCAGGTTTAAATATGAAGAGGAAAAGGTCAGCTTTCCTTCATATTGAGCACTAAGAGGTAATGCCCAAATCCACTGAAATATATAGACACAACAAGGGATTTATTTTTTTATCATTGTTACTTGTTTCTTTAGACTGTTTTGCATACACTTCTTCGCTTGTTATTTAATTTTGAGAAGGTTTTATTTTTAATAAACTGTTTTCCATTTAATTGAAAATATTGTGCTAATTCTGTTTTTATGCAACTGCTCAGTTTACTGTATCCAGTATCTTCTAAATGTCCTAGTATTCTTTTGCAGTGTTAAGAAATATGTCAATTTGACCCGTCTCAAAAACCACCTCCTCCAAGTGCAAAAACACTGTCAGATAAATGCCAGTTTTTTCTAAATTGACATGTTTCCATAAGGTGAATTTATTATCATAAATCCAAATTGCACAATTTCAAAGTCATTGGAAACAGCTAGTTTGATTTACATTGTAGTACAGCTTCTGATGATTTTGTTACAATTTCTAAAAATATTTTTCTGAAAGACTCAGTACTAAATGCACTTTTGTAACAGTTGTGGCATTCTGCATGAGCATAAATATGTTGTAGTATATCTATTTATCTAAAATCTTCAGCATTTCAAGTTTTTATGTGCATTTTTTTGCAATAAATGTGTGTCTTTTATCTACAACTAACTAAAAAACAATTAAAAATGACTTTTTTGGGGAATGATTAATCAGTGGAATCATTTATGTGTCTAACTGTGTAGTTCCACAGTATTTGTCTCCTTCTAAACATGTTTGGTATAATATTTCTGTTCATGTCCAGACTCCCTTTTGTTTCAGGTTTTATCTCTTTTTATCACTCTTTCCGTGTCCTCTGCACCGCTGGCATCGCTCTTATCCCGAGGCCTGCATTAATGAATTCAATAAATAAAGTGCCACACCAACCCATCCATTATGTGCATTCGCTTCAGAACAAAACATTAATCAATTCCACTGTATGTACTAATGCAACGGCCGCGATCAATCCAAGCTTCTTATGACAATTAACAAAGCTTTAGTGGGCCGCTCGCCCTGCAACATGCTGACCCATCAATTACAGCATCTATCAAACGGGCTGCCACTAATGGCATCTCTCTTCTGACCAAACTCGTTTGGGAGCACAGACACACACAACGGCTTTGAGGACGGAGGACAAAAATCAATGCATATTAATTATACATGCCTTTCATAATGTGTTAATTCACCTCTTTGATCACTTGTCCTGCAGCTTCTGCAAAACTTGAAGCTGCTTTATTGCAACATTTTAGCTGGAATAGTTTGAGCATCTGCACTTAAAACTACTAAATTTAACAACTAATAAGTGCAGATCAGGGGTGTCAAAGGGGGGCCAAAATCCAAACCATACCTCGGGTCGTGCTGAACAGGATAAGCACTTATTGAACACACTTTATTGGCTTTTGACCTCTATAAATGGGGCTTTAAAAGTGCTGTCTGTTGGTCATTGCCAAATTATTGATAAATTAAAATAAAAATGAGCCGTTTTTCTCTGTAAGAGGTTGAAAAGTTTTGAAAAGATTTTGTGTTTAAGCGTCACCGGCGACGCCTCAGGTGTTAAATGGTTAAGTCACAATGTTAACACTTTGGAATTAGAATACAACAAAACATTTAATTCTACATTATTTGATCAAATTTCTTAATTTCATGTTCCGTTTTTGATCCTCATAGCCGGCTGCCTCTCCTCCAATGTTTCCTCCCTCCCTATTTCCCTGCAGGCCTTGCGGCCCTGGGGCCTCGATCCCATGTCGGAGGCAGCATGTTGGTACCAGAGTTCACCCCCCCGAGCATGTCTGCCTGCATAATTAGAGAAGTGACTCCAACCACGCTGTTCAGTAGAACAAGTGAAGCTCTGTTTCTCCCCCTCCTTCCTCTGTGAGGGGCTGCTTGCTGTACACGGCTTAACGCGAGCGTGTCATGACTATAACAAAGGTGAGAGGAAGATGGTAATTAAAAATTAAAGTGGACAAGGGGCGGCTGGATACACCTCTTTTAACAGCAGACAATCAGTGTGGGGGGAAAAAAAGGAAAAGCTGAAGGCAAAGCGAATGAGTCTGCTCCTTCAGTCCGGCTGATTATGCGCCTGGACTCCTGTAAGGTGGAAGGCACAACCAACTTTTGGTGTTTTGAACATGCTCTTGCGGCCTTTTTCTGATAGAGGACAAATCTAGAATAAAATTGAATTTCTGAGTTTATTCAAATGATAGTGACAAAAAATTCTGTTTGAAAAACATTGCATTTGTGATGTAAGCTTCCTTTTGCTCTATTCTGTGTTTTCACTTGCATCCAAATAGATCCATGTACGTCTTTGTTTTCTTCGTCCAAACTGGAACCTGGTTTAAAACTGTATGGCACTAATATTGCTCGTCATTTTTGTTCCACCGGTGATGTTAGGTTGGGGTTTTCGGGGCTGTAAGTTAGTGGGATGTAGTACAAACACATGGATAATGGGAAGTGGGGGTGGATTTACTCTGCATTAACAGTCCCACCAACTACTCAGAGGTGAATTTCTAATTAATGGACTGCCGCTCTAAAGTAACTATGTTCTAGATGACAAGTCAGTTTTTTTTTTAAATTTTGTCTTAAAATGTCATAATCATAATTAAAAGATTACTGGTAACACTTTTACAATAAAGATGTACAATGTAAGGAATCAAAAGATGATCAGAGTGGGACTTTAGGAATCATTTTCAGCCAGGTGCAGTATGTAAGTTTATTTATATAGTACATTTCATGAATAAATACAATTCAAAGTGCTTTACATAAAACATTAAAAGAAAAAAATCTAAAGAAATATAATTAAAATAAGATTAAAAATAAAATAAGATTTAAAAGGAGCTGAATTTTTTTGGTTCAGTGTCATGAACAGACGTGCGTAGTCATGTGATTTATTATTGCTTAAGGATTCTTAATGATCTGAATCTGTGTTGGTAAAGTAGACATATGTAGGGCTGGGTTGATATAATTCATTAATCAATTTGAATCGATCTAAGCTTAATAGATCAATAATTGCTCCATAAAAATAGAGATTGATGTTACACATGAAGCTAGCTTGATGCTAACATTTAATGGAATTTTCCACTGGACGGCTAATGCTAACGTTAACATATATTGCTGACTAAATGAGCACCTTTAGAAACTCCCAGGCATGAATTTTTCAAACTCTTTTAAGGAAACATTTTTAAAGTCACCATTTGTGATTTAAAACAATGTTTTTTGCTCATTCTTTGCTTATTATTACTTATGATAAAAGTGAACTACTATAGCGCGAGCTCCACCTAGTGGCCAAACTGAAACACCCTCCAGGAGAAGCAGAACAATGTTCCTCCTTTTGAGAATCCATCTAACCCTAAAACACGAGATCTATGGAGAGAAAACAGTCTCAACACAATTTGTGCGTGTGTAATTTGTGATTTGTGCGCAATAGTTTCAAAACACTTATTTGGACTTTTTTCATATTAATTATCAGACATGTCTGTTTAAGAAAGAGGGAAAGTGTCAAGTTACCAGATAATGGTCACAATCTCAGTTCAAATTGGCTGATAAAAAAAAAAGAAAATTCCGATGACTCAGCATTGTTGCAGCATTAAATTGCGTCTGTGATGAATAGGCTGAGACGATAGGATCCGTTTGCAAACAGTTTAACTGAAAAGAGCAAAGACAAGCCATAAACGTTGGTTTAAAACATAGAGGCGAGGGAGATAAGTGAGTAAACTGGGTTAAAAACACATAGAATCAAACAAGGAAAACCTACTAAGACTGCCGGGTAAACACGATCAAGACTTCACACTGAAGGTAAGGCTGGAGTGGGTATAAATGCTGGTGGTTCTGATGAGGATGACGATGTACGTGGTGAGAGCTGAACCGGTGGCTGATGGGAGTTGAAGTGAGGAAGGTGCTGGAGCTGGTTAAAACGCAGGAGAGAGGTCCCTCTGGTGGTCGGAGGAGGACATGGCTGAGTGTGTCCTGACAGGATCAAACCTTTTCTTTCTCTGAGACGGTAAGAGTGTCACCTCAGATTTGTGTGTAACTATGGTTCATGTGTGCGTAACAAGCGATTTGTGCGTAATTTTTAGAGATTTGCACGTAATTTAGTTTCCAACTGTTGTAATTTTCGGTTGTGCATGTGTAAATTGTATTTTGTGTTTTTTTAATTTCATTATTTTTGGACAAAATATATAATATGAGTTACAAATCAAGAATTACACACGCACAAATCGAGATGAGTCTATTTTCTCTCCATAGTACAGGTGAGTCATTAACCTGGATTTAAATACACTGAGTTTTCCAGCTGATCTAAGGATCTGTGGAAGTCTGTTCCAGATCTGTGGAGCATAGAAGCTGAATGCAGCTTCGAAACTGTAAAATGTAGAAATGAAAAGCCCCATTTTGTGAATCAAACAGCAGATGTTCTGCAGTTTGATTGCTTTTTTTTTTTTACTTTTATTACAAAAAAAGCAAAAAGCTGCATGTCTTCTAGTTTTATGGAGTAACAAAATAACCACCACAACCAAGTTCATCATAAGTTTCCTATCTGAAAACACAAAGACGTTTACAACTTCAGATACTATAAACAACATAGAGTCATATTGATCCTCCGGATGATAAAGTGATAATGCGAAGGAAAGAACTGCAGTGTTGCTTGTAAAGTCAGTGGAGAAATGGGGTGAGTCAGGGCTGGGCATGCTGCAAGCTGGACGTCTGAGCCAGCACACTGGAGTCTATTAAAGTGATCTCTGCGAGCAGTCCTAAATCATTCAAATGATGTAAACACTTTGTTGTTATTTGCTCCCGCCGTTTGGCCACCAGTGCAGTGTTTTAAAGAATTACCTCAACCATTTACATAGCATCGGGTCACAGTCGGACTATTGGATTTCATGTGGCCCAAATATAATTTAGGCCTCCAAAGCCCAAAAAGGCTGCGCGCTGTTTTAGGAGTGATAACAACCTCATGCATTTACATATACATCTACTTTGTGTCTTGTCACAACGTCTTAACCTCTCTGTCCCTGTTCCAGCCTTAAATGAACCTGTCTGGGACGCCTTTCCCGCCCTCCCTGTACACACAAACACCCACTCCTTTGCCTCTCATTCTCTCCGTTCTCCTCCTCTCGTCCTCCTAAATTGCAACCCTATATTTCTGGACCTCTGATGCAATTATGCCACAGCGATTGCCTTGACATGGAAGCGGGATGGGGGAGCGAAGAGTACACACACACGCGCAAAATCCACACACAAAGCCAGCCTTTTGTGTATCAAGAAAATAAAGGCTTGAAATTGCCTCAGACCAGCGCTCTGTCTCTCTTATTCTCTCCCCTCATAGAAACAAACACAGTCTAAAGCTCTTGTCTCAGTCAGACGCGCCAGCCAGACAGCTCGGCTTCTCTCAGGCCGGACAGGATAAAAGTCGACAGTTTCTATTTTCAATAACAAGATAAAATACAGAGGTCTTTTATCTCTTAAAATGTAAATTTATACAAGGCTCCGTACCTCCACGCTGTAAATATCTAACATCTCTTAAGAGCACAGAACTAGACTTGAAAATTGATTTCTCTCCCCTCCTCCTGGCTGCAACCATCTGCAAAATCTCCAAGTCTGGCATAATATCAATGATAAAATTAAAAATCTTCCATTTGCCTAAACCATGAGGGAGATCCCCCCGCTTCAAGCCATTTACTCTTTAAATTATATGATTGATTTCCTTTAAAAGTATTTGTTTATTTCACTGTTCATATCTGCTTCATCTAAATCATTTCTTAAGTTTATTTTATCGATCTGGTGGGGACACTGGCCTCTCTCTCTGCAGCCTTTCTTTAACCATATCAGTTTCCCTCAAAGCTCATTTGCATGAAATAAGCTGGGAAAATGCATCGATTTCCTCCTTTACGTTTTGGCGCCCAGTCTCTTGTAATTTATGATGAATGAGTGCAGCGCTTCACGCTCCTAACTCGCAAGTATAACCCCTCCTGAACGGGCTGCTGGATTTCCCTCCTGATCTGCTGCTGAGTGCTTTGTATGGCAGTTAGTTTCATCACTTTATCATTTTTTCACATAACAAACATTTATGATTTTTTTTTTTACCATTGTGAATAATTTTCTTTTCATTTTTGGACAAATTTAAAGTGTTTTTGATTAAACAGGTGGAGCAAAATGAAGACAAAAAAACAATAATAAACATTTTGAACATTAAACTTGGATTGCTTAAACTGTGCAGCAGTGCAGATTTTCCTCTATTTTTTTATTTTAAATATTGTAACATAATAATTGAGTATCTTTTTTAAACAACAAATGCACTTTTATTTTGCAACAAATTACTGTTTTTAGTGAACTTTTTATTTATTTCTATGTTTTTTTTTTCTTTTTTTCCTTTAGTCGTTCATTTTTACCATCTATCTATCTGTCTGTCTGTCTTTTGACAAAAGGTCAAATGCTTTTTAGAGGTGTTATTTCCAATCTGTGAGATTTTGCATCTCTCAAGTTCATGATTTCACTTTGTGTAAGCAGATTACTGACATTTCCTTTGTTACTGTAAACTGTGTCAAATATATTGACTCTTTTTTTATGTATTTACTTTACTTTGCCTGTATTTGGTAAGAAAACAGTTACTCTACAAATAAAAAAAAGTTACTATAAAAAATGTAAAAAAAACTTGAAAATATATACACTACAAGTTGTTTTTTGTCTTGTTCTAGGTGAAAAAAAAACAATGGTACAATTTGCTTTAATATGATTTCTGACTCAATTTGATTTTAAAATTAACTATAAAAATTCTTATTTAGGTGCTCTGACAATTGGAAATGGTATATGTTCAAATAAGCATGTATTATTAAAAAAGGTCCAGTGCATATACAAACATACCTACTGTTGCCAAAAAAGATCCTATTTCAAATGTCATAATAGTAAAATAATCCTCATTCCTGTAGGCCAATAAAATACAACTAGATTTACATATTTTCTGTAAATTTCATGTAAATTATGAGTAAAATATACATCATACAAGTCATTTAGGATAAATAAGAACTTTCTAAGAACAAAATGACTCAACACAATATTTAGGATTTATTGTCTTTACTAAAATATGGATTTCACTTTGTGTAAACAGATTAGATAGCTTTTATTTGTTAAGCTGTATCAAATATATTGACTCATTTGTTTATGTATATCTTTACTTTGCCAATTTATTTGTGAGGACTCAAATAATCTTTAAAAAAAGTTACACTAAAAATGTAAAACATAAAAAACAAAGCAGCAAAAAAAAAAAAAAAAGTTTTTTTTAATAATCACGGCCTCCTGGCACAAACCACAGCCACACACAATAAAAAGAAGAACAAACTGAAAGATGTATAAAATATGGGAGAAATCACAGCATGAGAAGTGACAATTTTTGGGATAAATGGCTCCAGGTTCAAATATACATTTTAAAGGAATGAGGTGGTCTCATATAGACATTGAGTTTCCATGTTTTTTATTGTTTTAATGTTTTCTTGAGCCATGGAGGGAAACTACCTATGAATGGACAAAACTAAATGTTGGTAAAAATTAAGCATTGTGAAAAATCTAAGTGTTAGACAGAACTTATGTAAGTTTACTGGAAGCAAATCATTTTATGTATCGATCTATTTTTGTCATTCCTGCATGGTGTCACTACTGTGTTGCATTAAATGTTAATAAAACATGTTTAAAAAAATGCAATGAATTTTTACTATTAGATTTATTTTAGAGTGCAGGATAAAAGAATATCTAAATTTTTATTTTTTTTATTTTGTGCTCCTAAATATGTTTCTTTATTTAGTCCCTGATTTTATTGTATTTTTTAATTATTTTTATTTTTCTGTTTGCATGCCATGAATCACTTGGGTAGGATGTAGAAAACATAAACTTTGAATTATTGAAGTTTCTAAGTAGAGAAACATATAAAATTCTCATGTGAAGGTTTTTGACACACATTGTGCGCTGGGATCCTCCTCAGCTTTTGTGTTTGTTTTCCTCCTAACTTCACCTGATAAAACACCTCAGCAGTTCCAGACAAGCTGAACACAAAGATCCACCAACCGTGGAGGCAAATCCACAACCACATACCTTAAACGCCACTTAGAACGCGTTCACTTCTAACAGCCTGGATTTATGCAACCGCACAAAAAGCTCCAGAATATCATGTCAGATTTTCCTATATAACCAGTGACCCAAGAACTGGGCCAATCAAACTCCACCGTGTTTATGTCCCTTTGATTTTTTTTTTTTTTTTTTTTTTTAAGTCCTGCCGTTGATCCCGTTGCAGCTTTTAGATAATGCTAATAGATCACAGGCCAACGGGACGGAGCAGGATAATGGAGCTTTCATTGCAGCCTGATTAACTTGGCTGTAGGGTTCCACCTCAACCCCTTTCGGCATGATGGCCCTAATTAATAACGATTGCGCCCCAAAATGTGCAAATGGAACGATAAACGAAGGAACAACTAATTAACTGCAACCATTTCTACTAATCATTAGTTAACATCCCGTTTTGTCATCATTACACTGATGTGTGTGCAAGGACAGATAAAACAGGCCAGCCCTTTTTCTGCCCCCATAAACTCAAACAGCCATATTTTTTTTTTTTTTAACCCTGTAAAAAGAGGAACGGGTCATTAAAGTTATGGAGCAAGTAGGATTTGAAAAGTTGAATCAGTGGAAGTATTCTTGCAACAAAGTTTGCTCAATTCCGTGTCAGCGGAGTGAAAATGCAGCAAAAATAGAAGTCAGTCAGTGTCTGTCAGCACTCCTCTTCTGCCCAGCGTTCCAACTCATTTATTCCTGTGATTTTTTTTTGCTGTTTTGCCAGCGAGGAGATCGACGTCAGGGAAACTGCTGTTTTTCTTTATGGCGGGGCGACGCAGCTCTTTCCGAGGATGCTGAGACGCACTGTTCATACTCAGACCTTTTGAATTTATGTGCCGTTTCCAGATGCTGGGGAATCGACAGGCCTCAATGATGAACCGGCGGCGTCAGCCGCGCCGCCAATCAAAAAGTTAATAGTCTGTCCGTCGAGAAAGGGAAACGACCCCCTGGGCTTTAGCTTGCGCATCTCTTCGGTCGGTGTGCAGGAACCGCTTTTGACTTTGTCTTCATGCAGATAGAAGGCCCGCCCTCTCGTTCCCTCATCAAACTCCTGTCCGTACCCTCAAATAAATTATTTGGCGAGCCATCTTTGATACCAGAATACACATCTAATTGGGTTAGATGAAAAGATGCAGAGAATAAGCATGTGTTCCCTCCCCAGCGCTCTGGCCTCCAGCTACTTGTCTCTTTGCTGTTTTTCCACCCCTTCATATGTGCATTTCTCACTGAAAGCTTAAGGCAGTCTTTGTCAGTGGCAAATTGGAAAGTAATCCTGTTATAACCTCGCAGAGGTTAGGCCGGGTGATTAAAGTTACCTCCAAATATTCCAAAGGAGTCATTATTTATTGGTGCATGAAAGACACAAAAGAGAAATTGGCTCTCTTCTTGCAAAGACTCAAAAACACTTCAGAGGATACCATGAAAGGTAATGAAAAAAGCTGTCAATAGTCCCTCTCAGATTGGCTGATTTAGTAAAACTTTTATGAGAACAGTAAATTTCATGTCTTATTTTCTTGATCCTTGCAAAGAGGGAACAAATCAATAACTCTCCCGCCTGGCGCTGAATTTTGCCAACCTCTAATTATTATCTGGCTCGTGGCGATGATCAGCGAGTAATTGCGACCACTGGGCTTCTGATGCCAGCGACAGCTCCAATATCAGATGTCTACATGCAAAGCACTAACCTGGCTTAGTTAGATCTATAGGAGGGACTCCCAATCCCTGCAGAGATGTCTGGATTTTACATCCCAACTGTTTTGGTTAATGCATTTTTAGAGCATATATTGCCTATTCTGCATTTCCACACAAAGCGTTTATGTCCAGTGTGTCCTTTGCTAATGGCTTTTGTGGTCATTGGGTTTGATGCAGCTCATTTACAAACAAACAAAAGAGCTGTTTGCAAAAAAAAACACACAGTTCCATGCAGAATTATTGATATTTCACTGGCCGCGTCATAAAGCTCAATAATGTCCTCTGACAGTAGAGTTAAGTGGAAGAATTCATTTGAGTGGGCCTAAATTAATCATAAACAAAAGGCATTTGACATTTAGGCACTTTCAAGGGGAGCGCTGAATGTCAGAATGCAATTATAAGCAATCGACCTGAAATGAATTTGTGCTTTGACTAAAACAAATGAGTCCCAACCACGAAAGTTCTACTTTTCTAACACAACTATTATTTACTTTAGTTTTTGCAAAGATCTGTCCACAATATTATTTGAATAACATTATTACATGTTCAGAAACATCTACTTTACCGGGACACTTGAATGCATCATGGAGGACAGAAACTGCTGCAGACATGAAACTTTAGACCTGATTTTTATGATTTTCCTGAATAGACATTTTCATATTTTATTACTGTAAAAACTTTTTATAATTTTATGTATTTTTTTTATATTCTTCTCAATTTTTCATGATCTTTTACTGACCCACCAGTCTCATGTGCAGGGGCGCAACTTTTTCACTCAAAGGGCCAAAATCTAAATGGGATTCTGGGCCAAATACAGGTTTTTTTTTTGCCTATCATGACAGAAAAGGAGAAACTGAAAAATATGGTTTAATACATTTATTTTGATTTTGTATTCATTAAGTTAACTCACATTAGTTAGAATAAAAAGTAACATTTGTCTCTGAAACCTTTAACAGCGAGGCCTCACTGGTCACTTTTAACTGAATAACAAGAGTAAACTTTATTCCAATGAAAACAGCAAACTGGGATCTTAATGAGAGACGAGGAGCTGGTCTTATGACTTCATCTGTTTGCCACTGTCGTAGTCGCTCCATCTTGGCTAGCCAAAACGCATCAGAAGTGACCGTAAAAGCTCCTGGTAATTTCTAACACAAAAAAAGCCCAGGGCTGAATCAGTTGGAGGTTGTTTTAGGCAAAGAAAGTGCGAACAGCGCCACCCGGAAGCCAAACGTATATCACAGTCGGAGAGTTTTGGAACACCATAGAGTCAATGAGAAACGGGGAAGGGTTTTAACTAAACACTCCGCGGCTTCCGGAGCCACAACTTGGCGGGCCAGAAGATAACCTTTGTGGGGGGCTCACTTTGGGGAACCCATGTTCTTGTGCTTAATTTAACCCAGGCGTCTGCTACCTTAAACACCAAATAAGCTGTTACTTACACAGGGTCCCCGGAGGGTCTTAAAAAGTCTTAAAAGCATTGAATTTATGAATTTAGAAATAATACCTTGAAAAACTTAAAAAAAAAGAAAAAGTCTGGAATTCTGCTATCTGAGCCTTAAATATTGCACCGCTTAAAATGTCTCAGTTTAACATTTCATGTCAAAATTTTAATTCATTCAGCTAAGATTATTTTGATCAAATGATTTAAATAAACTTTGGAAAAAAAAACAGTTCTCCTGCACCAATACGCTGAATACCTATAGCCATTTTGATTTTTAAAAAAAGATGTAAAAGAAGAGCTCTAAAGTGTCACAAAACAAGAAAAGAAGCTACAGTTTTGGTTAAAAAAAATGGGAATAAATTCATAAAATGGGAAATAGTTGATCAAATGGGAAATAGACTGAGAAATTAGTCTTCATTTTCTCATGCATGATCCTTAAACTGATCCCTCTCAAAGGTGGGCAGGATTTTATTTCTGCCACTAACACCAGTGAAGATTAAAAAAAAAAAAGAAAAACAAGTTCAGTGTGCTGTCTTGATGTCTTGACCCCACTTTAAAAGGTTTGAAAGTTTCACATTTAACATTTAGGAACCCTAATTACAGATCCAAACCCAGCGACAGCAATAAATTACTGTTTTAACTTTTACAAAAATACACAAATATATACTATAAATACATAATAGTTGAATTATTGCTATATTGTAGTTATATGTTTTTATTTAAATAGAAATTCATTAAGTTTTGACAGCAGCAAATCCAAATTTATTTCAAAATAAAATCCTTTCAGTATCAGAAAAGATCCTCCTGCTGCTGCAGATGTACTTGAGTTAAAAATGTGAGAAATTATTAGATCCTTTACATTATATACATTATGTAATATCTTAAACTTGGTGGGTTTGAGGACACAGAGGGGGCAGGTTGGGTAAACGGATGACTAAAGCGACAAACACAAAGGAAAGGACATCATAATACACAGGAAAACAGGGAAGACAGGTAAAACCACAACGAAGTCTGGTGATGAAGTAGCAAAAATTACAGCAACCAAACCATTTAAGAATTATAAAATTGCAAGATTAGGACGACAAAAAAAACAATACATATATTTATATATATAATATTTTTATTAATCAACATTTATTCTTTGTTTAAAGTCCCACTCGATCATCTTCTGATCTATTGTAAAAGGGTTCACTGAAGTCTTTTAATCAGGATTTGCCAAAATAAAAAAAGTGTTATGTTTTTTTACATAGTTTCTGCAGAGCAGTTGGAGTTTATCAGAAATTCACCTATAAACTGTGGTGACTGTTGACATGGAGCAAGCATGCCCCCATTTCCTGTCACCCTTCTGTTTGACTGCTCTTTCACTAGCTTACAGTACCTCACAACCCCAACCTAACATTAGCAGTGCAACAAAAATGGTGAGAAATATTGGAGCTATCCAGCCGTATAGTTTTGATTCCAGCTCAGATGAGGAAAACATACATGGATCTATTTGTCTGCAAGTAAAAGCATCAGAATGGAGCAGAGCAGGAAGACTGTGGACCACCCAGAGTATTTTCAATGTCAAAAAATCATCTAATCTTCAAGTATTTGTTGGCTGCTCTTTATTCACAATGAAATGAATTTATAAATTCTTAGAAAGCTCAATTTTCATCAGAAATTTGCCACAAAAACATGTTAAAAAGACTAAAAACACAACTTTCTTTTTCCAAAAATATTTCAATAACACGGGAATCATGCACAACCTTCACCACAAACCATAGTTGTAAAAATGAACTGCATCTTTAGTACATAATTCAATTGAGGATGAACTGATTTTATTATATTTAGTGCATTAAGAGTCATCTAACTTAAGTTTTTACAGAAACAGACAGACCGACTTCAGAAACACACAAAAATCCATCGGATGCAAAGCAGCTGTGATGTGTGATGAGCTGGGATCGGACAATATCTGAGTGCCGCCCATCCTGCTATGACACTGACAAGCCCTGACATTGACACGGGCATCAGAGGGGGGTGCGGCGGGCTGAGGTGACAAATAATAGGGGAATTAGAAATTAATGATTCTGCCAGTATGTAAATGGCAATTAAAGGACAAGCAGTGCTTCAGGCTCTCTGGCCCAAACTGCCTCAATTTGTTTGGACAGGGACTGACACACACACACACACACACGCTCACTGGTGAAGCGCATTGAGGCTGTGACACACATTCATATGGGCATAAAAGAAAATAAATCCACAGCACCCTGGACCAGATCAAATCAATCAGCCATAATGGCAGAGCTGATCATTATGTGCTGCTTTTGTTTGTTTAAATGAAGAGTGAGCGTGTCTGCCATATTGAGTTGGATTAGGCAGTGGGAAACTGTTGCCTGCAGCTGCAAGCGTCGGATGACAACGGCCACGTTAAGCTTTACAGTGAAGCCCAATGATGGGCTTTTTAGAAATCAATGTCAAACTTTCATTAGACGGGTCAACAATGTAGAGGCATCGTCTAAATGAGGTGGGTCAACAAGACATGAGAGGAATCTATGGTAAAGACGAGGCTTCCCTGAGGAAAGATTTACATCTATGGATTCCAGATTGCATCTGTTTAGGGACCTTTTTATAATCAAGAAAACTTATGCTGAATATGTATTTTTGGGAAATACAAGAGTGTCAGTTCTGACATGACAGACATCATCAACGAGTTGATCAGTGCTGACCTAAACTGTGACAAACAAACTAGCTCTGCCTCTGCTGATTTGCTCTTTCATATATTTGATACATGCATTTCTAAGGCCCCTATCTTCATTGGAATAAACAAAACTTTTAATTTTAAAACCGATCATATAAAACTAGGTCCATGTTTTCTGGCCTGCAGTTCATCATCATTCCACTAGGGGCAGTAGAAGGGCTTTTCCTGCTCATTTTAAAATGGCTTCCTCCATGACATCTCAAAAACACTTTTGGTGGTAAAAAGCTTTGCCTATTTTTTCAAAACTTTATGTTCCAATCCAAATTATTCCCTTTCCCTCCTTTTGAAGGGTTAGTTTTAGTGCAAGTTGTGCCTGGAATATTTTTTTTTAATTTCCACCTCCAAACGGAGTTATACAAAGTCCTCCGTCACTAGGGTAAACCGTGTCGTGTGCTCTGAACCACAGACGTTTACATTCAAATGTAAGTCATGACTTTTTGTTGTAGCATGACCTTTTTAAAGTTATAAAACCGATGTTGTTTCGTTTATTTAAGCGCTGGAAGCTCCGCTCTAACACTAGCAGACCAGCAATTATTGCTGATGTCATCGAATGAAAAGGACGTCCAAAATATGAGACACTTGTTTTCCATAACTCTATGTTCGGAGGCCCAAATGAAGGAAGAAGGGAAGAATTCGGATAGGGCCTATGTTTAGAATGACGCATTTATTGTTAAGTTTTTTTTTTTTTTTTTTTAAATTTGCTGTATTGAAAAAATCCAAAATGTGTCCAAAATGAGAAATTCATAACACAATTACACCATGTTCAAAATATGTAGATCAAGTTTGAGACAGCAGTTAGTAAGGTGTTTTTTTTTATTATTTTTTTATTTTGTTAAACATGTATGTCTTTGCATCTTAGACTGACATGGTTGAGAACAAAAACCTAACAAATCACTCAATGCATCATAATCGATAATATTAATTGCTCATACAAATATAATACAAAAAAATGTTGTGGATTGTATGAAAGGATTAAAAAAATAAAAAATTGGATCAGATTTTTAGTTAAGATTTTAATATGATTTTATTTTATATTAGAAAATACATTTTTTATACATCATTTATAGTCATTACAGCAAAAAGAATCAAATGTTTACACAAATGAAAAAAAAAAATCATCATAAAAAAGTTGTATTTATCCAATTAAGTGAAAAGTAATGTAAAGAAAAAATACTTTGAGTCTTTGAAAAGAGAAAAAAAAAAGTTTGGGGGCCTCTGTTCAAGTGCTGTCTATGACAGTTTTCTCAGAGCAACAGGAGTCCATGAGAAATTCTTCTCTGAGTTGAGGTTGGGACTGTTGGTGCAGAGCAACCCCACCCCCTCTTCCTTTCACTGTTGCTTATGTGCTCTCCCACTAGTGGCCCTTTCTGTCTAAATCACAAATAAGTTCTTTTTCAAACTATGTTTCTTTGTCTGCTCCCAATTGACAACAAGTTGGGCAAAGAAATATTAAGAAATGCGTTTAAGCTTATTTCCTTGAGATATGTCCTCTATCGTGAGAAAATACCACGAGAAAATGGTCAAAACTTCCAAAACACAATTTTCATCGTAGTGGGATTAAGATTGTGGCTTCTGTTTGTTACTTCTTTTACCGCTTAACAATTAATTTTCCTGTCATATACTGAGATGACGCCACATTAATAACAGCTAATGGGCAGTGGCTTGACATATTCACCAATGAGGACGCATTAATGGGCTCAGCAAGTGTTTACAACACAGAGACACTCTCGGCCTCACCTCCATTACTGACGAAAATCCTCCGCTGATCATCCCTCATCATATTCGACCACCCAAGGCATTAAAATGACAGAGTGCTAATTAATCCATCATGCTGGTTAATTGAACTGATGCATGGTAGTCATTTGTTTTCTTTGATCTCGCAGCTTTTAGTGCTATGTAACTGTATGACTAATTAGCATGAGAATTTAATCAGGCCTAATTAATCTGTCAGCGCACTGAAAAAAAATGAGCCACTCTGCCAGTTATGACAAATAGCAATGTTGATATAATTATGTAACGTGGGAGACGGTTCATTTTAACCCTGCAGAGAAACTCTAGCGTGAATGCTTCCCTTTCCTGGGGGGTGGGGCAGGTGTTCCGACTAAGAAAATTAGATTAGGAGCTGCAACGATGCTCGCTCATTCTCCACTCCCTGCTTCTTCTTTTTTTAAATTGTTTCCATGGCAACTCTGATCGGGGTCAGGGGTCAAACTGACCAATGGCCAGCTAATTACATCCATTTAGCTATGATTTAAATCAGGCTTCAGGCCTGGATGCAGCTCATTTACAATAAATAAAGCAAAAATATAAACATTTATAGCATCTTAATGTGTTTTTAATGTAACTGTAAAGTCTCAAGAGGTTTCTTAAGTCCACACAAGTTTTTAAGGTTGCATTCAAAAACTGGTAAAGAAAGCAGTTACCGTTCACCAACCATTTGGCCTTAGGTCACTGCCGTGTCTGAACCAAAGCTCCCACAATTCCTCAGCTGGAGTTCAAGTGCTGACGCTTGGCCCTCTTCTTTCCTCCCCGAGTCCTCAGAGGGCAACCCTGTCAGAGGAATGAGAGAAAAAAGCTCAAAATAAAGCAAAAAATGTTAGTGTAGCCAGAAAGCAGAAAATAAAAGAAAGCAATTGCAAATTGAATCTATTAGAACAAAAAAAAGTTCTGTGACAGAGAGTATAAATGATGATGGCACAATAATCTGCTGCAACCTGTCTGAGTGGCCGATAAGGCCTCACTACAGGCTCTGATCGATGCTAACTATTCATTTCTGAAATTATCTCCACATTGATCCGGGGACAAGTGCCAGCGAGGCAGAGGCTCACTGCTCTTAATACAATAATTATATAAAGGGTTACAAGCTCATCCTCCCAACCAACAAAGCCTGTCAGCAGCAGCAGGCACAGTGAAGCCCCATAATCCATCAGCACATTGACCCCTGACCTCTGGGCTTTTCTAAGCAGCCTCCAGAAAATTTGCTTAAAGTAGCACTTAACTCCTGGATTTTTTTTTGTTTTGTTTTTTGTTGGATTTGTGAACCAGATGTGACAATGCAATTTTACCAAAAAAAAAAAAATATATCCTCTTCTTGCACTTTAAATGCTCAGTTTTTCCAAAAAAAAAAAAAGCAAATAAATAAATAATTAAATAAAAAGCAGGTGTATCCTGCAGATGTCAAGAAGCCGCTTTCTCCTAACCTCAGAAGTCCATTTTTTGGGTCAGTCGTCAGCAGTCTCGTCATAATTGAGGCCGAAAAAGGTATAAATCTTTCCCAGTGCAGCTTTAAGATTGCTGAGAGTAATCTGTGGATTTATCAAAATGACATGAATATTCAAGCCACCTGTCATGGCTCAAGCAGAATCACCGACATCCTAAATAATAAGAGGCATGCCATCTGTCTGCACTGCAAAGCATTCATGCACAATCGAGGACATAAACTCCACCTAAAATAATAAAGTAAAAGCCTGCAGAGATGAACACGTGCTGTAATATTTGTAGTCCCGTCTTTGGACCACATTTTCAGCACTACGAAGTACGCTTAAAAGCTTTATTTATTTATTTTAATGACAGTGTTCCTTTTAATCCAGAGCATCCTATTAATTCTGGTTGTACTTAATGAGTTTGACAAGATTTTAGGAGGTACATGGTTCTGTCAAAGTGTTTGGTGCCATTGTGAAGACGCTAACGTTGCTGTTATTTTTTTGTCTGTTTTTTTAGGTGTTGGGTTTTAGTACTTTTTTGTTTTGTTTTTACTATTAAAACAAATGTTTAAGTGGAACTTACTTTGATTGACTTCTCGCTTTAGGTGACCACAACTAAAAACCAGGAAGAAGACTGGATCGAACCACTGCACACATGACAAATCTTCCATAAGGGGCATAATTTTGTTTGTTTTTAAAATGTTTATGTTAGAGATTTAAATTGTGTGATAAATCTTGTTAATTTATCATTATTGATTTATGCCCTGCCCCCCTTTGTGTGTGTTATGGACATGTCCATAGGTAACAAAGCTTCCCAGTGAGTTTACCAGGTGGTGGGTTTTTTGGGTCACTTTGCTTCATATTTATTTGGTTTATTTCTTCACATTTTTTTGTTAGGTCCAAATGATTAAACACATTTTTTAAATTTATTTTTGTGGACAAAGAACCCCTGTTCACTAAGCAAAACCACTTTTGTCTTCCTGACTGATTGTGGTCCCTCATACTATTACTAACAAGGTTGGGAGTCAGCATTCGGTGACCTAGGCAGCTGCCTATAGGGCACCATCTGCTGGAGGGGGTGCCAAACCCTAGTGATTATCCTACATATTAATGTTTTTGGGTTTTTTTTATTGTATTTTGTTTACAGTTTGACATACCACTCATTTCTTGTATAATAAAAAAGTAATAATTAAAATTTAAAGTCAAAAAAGGAAGGAGGAGGTGGAAAAACAGACTGAAAACACAGGTTAGTCTGTTTCATCTACATTCAACTTCTTGGAGGCTCACAATTTCCTTGCATCTCGGTTAAAAAATACTCCTGTTTTGGTCAAAAAAGACGAGTTTAACTGTCAATCTACTCTCCATCCCCCCAATTTTAAACCTTCAACAACGGAAATCTTTAAACCTCTAACAATAGAGAAGACTCTCTAAAACCTCTCCATCCTAAGTAGCTCCTGCCATTCAATACAAAGGTCCCTGGTCCAGTTTCTCTGGTTATAATTTAAGTTTTAAGAATTAAAATATACGTTATCTCTGTTCTGGCTAGTGGTGGTGTGTGACTATGAAGCCCAGGGCTGGGCCTGGTTAGCATAGTCGCAGTAACATTTATTTTGTTTAACATATGTTACTAAGAAAGTAGTTTGTATCGTAACAATAATGTTTTTTCAGCAATATCTGTATGTTTTATTTTAGATGTTGCAAGCAAGTTTGGAAGTTATGGGTATTGTAAAAATGCTAACGCAGCTAATGGCTCTAGTCTGGTTGATATGTAGCATTAACATATTGCAATCATGTAGCATTAAACAAGTTAAAGGGATACAATGACTGCAGATAATAAAGTCTGACTGACTCAGACTTATTTCTGACTCTTTTGTCTTTCTTTATATACCTTATAATTTGGTGCACATTAAATATGACATAGGCTAATTGTGAAATAGACCCTTCATTGACAATGCGCTTAATAATCTGGAACAACCTACAGTGCGGAAAATACGGTAATTGTAAAAAAAAATGCTTTGAAAACAGCAACTACAACTTTTCACATCAAAGCCAGGGAGGAGGACCTTTGTCCCTGGTTATCTTAATAGACTAATTGATCTTCTATTGAAGAGGCGCGTTCCTCTGAGCATCACAGAGACAGCTCGGCTCCAATCAGACAGGCATGTGTTATCAAACTGGGAAGTCAATTAAGGCGGAGGGGGAGAGTCAGAGGGAGGACAGAGAAACTGGCTCCAAGCTGTCACCAGACTTATTCTTACAAAGGGAAGTAGGTTGGCCCAGTCTACAGACAAACTGGAGTCAATGATTCACTGATGGATGAAGAAATATCACTTGAAATGCAGATCTGAAGGATTGTTTCAGGCCTGCATTGTCCAGATTGTCTCAAATTCACAATCTGCAGGAAATTAAACCTTGATTTAATTTTATTTAACTAACAGTACAACAAAAAAGGCTTAGTTGTTGTGTTGTTTCTTTGGAACTAATGATAAAATGTGTGTGAGGCAGACATAAAATCCTGTCAACCTTGATCCATCTTTGTCATGAAAAGGATCCCACATCAATATATTGTGGGGTCATCTGGACGCCATAAGAGAGCTTGAGGGTTAAATGACATTTATTTTCAATTCAGAGGTAGACGATCTGAAATAACATGTTTCTTGACACATTTCGGTGTTTCAGAACAATCTCGGTCCTGCGTGATTGTACAGAACTTATTTTACAGATGAGTCTAATGAAAATGTCAAAAAATATATTTCTTCAACATTTTTTCACTAGGCTATTTCTCTAATTTCAATGATAGTCAGGGACATATTTCACATTATTCTGACATTTAGTCAGCATATTTAAAATAAGTAATACTTTGGGGAAACATAAAGGGTTTTTAATTTTAATTTGTTCTCCAAACTAAAGAAAACCTATGTTGTTTTTTAGTTTCTGCAGAACAGCAGGAGTTCTTCAGAAATTCTCCTCTGAGTTGTGGACACAACTGTTGCTGGGAGTAATCCTGACCGCTTTCTCATCATCCCTTTGTTTATAGGCTTTTCTGCTAGCTTACAGCCTCTCACAACCCCAAGCTAACATTACTAGAAACGAAAATCATGAGCAATATTGGAGCTAGCCAGCTGTACAAAGTACCAGCTCGTACAAGGAAAACAAAGACATACAGTACATGGAGCAGGGAGCTTGATGACCGTCAATTGTAGATTTTTTGCAAAAACTACAAGATATTTCAAATGGTATTTTTTTTTCAGCTGGTCCTGATTTAAAATGATTTAAATAAAGAAATACTAAGACATGCTGTTTTAATCTTAGTTTTCTTTATACGTGACCTCTGTCAAGAGACAAACGCTACAAGAAATTACTAAACACACCAAAAACACAAATGTCCTTGGAGTGGATCTTTAAAGGGGAAATTATGTGAAAGGTTTTTTTAATTTTAAAAAATAACATTATTTATCTTTTTGCAAATTTTTTTTGATGTTAAACTTTGCATGGTCTGCAACTTAAAGCATCTTTTTCCTTTGACTTGGCTGCTGTCAGCCAACCTCCATAGTGTAGATTCATGAAGTAAATGTCTTAAAAAGTAGAAAATGTTTGCTATAAAGATAAGTATACTTGTTACTACAAAGTACACTTGTACCTTAAGGGAATAGAACACATTGTTTAACACTTCCCTTAAATACAGTAAGTTTCATCTGTCGTCTCCTCCCAAAGCAACTCCAAGGCTTTCCTCACATTGTGTACTCTAAATGCAGCTGTAATTGCTTTTGTGATCATTTTAAACACAACAACCAAATAGATCTTATTAATGCAAGGAGGATGTTATAAATATTGAAAGGGCACTCTGAGGCTTTATCCACTATTTTTCTTAATTGCTTCAGACTGTGTGACAATGGCTGCTTACTGGACTGTGGCGGACAAGTGCTTCTCCACAAGACAAACAGAGGATGTATCTATTATCTGAGCTGCGTGGAGGTCGTCGACCTACGACAAGTGGAGGACCGGAGACATTAGAGATCATGTGCAATTTAATCTTCACACCAAATAAAAGGAAAAGGATGGACAGAGAGAGGCGGCATCACAAAAGGGGGCAGAAGAATGGATGCCTGTCTTGGACAGGCCTGTCCCCCAAAGGATACTGGGTACTTTCTTTTCGAGACACTCAAAGCCATGGCGGCGTGCATGATTCTACTCACTCCTCTGACACTTGTATTAATGGTATTTGGGCCGGGAACTGTAGATGCTGAAAAGCGATTGTGCAGAAGCAGCTGTGCCTCTCCTACTCCCCCCTTCTCACTCTCTCAGTTTGCTGGTGTCTCCTTTACTGACTCCTCGATCCTTTTGCAGCCTCTTTGTCCATTTCTCCCCCATTCCACACACATACACACACCTCTATTCTCCATCCATTCGTTTAGTCATTATTGGTCAGTGTCAGCACTTGAAAACTGTTGTGCTTGCCGAGCCGGTGTCATCACAAGTGGAATTAACCATTTTCCCTGTGCCTGATTGCAAGAAGCTCAACTCATTCCAGCATTCCTATACACTCCATCAAGTTCCAGTGACAGAGAAAAAGCCTTCTACTCTCTATTAAAAGCATGATATAACAGTAAATGTTTGCCAATTCAAAGGAGGCTGGGCAGTTATTCGACAGCATCACAAGGACAAAAACACACCAAAAAAACGGAACTTTGGAAGAAACATCACGGATTTGATTTATAATACCTGGATTAGATAGATATATATGAATACCTTGGATGGACGGACGGACGGACGGACGGACGGACGGACGGACGGACGGACGGACGGACGGACGGACGGACGGACGGACGGACGGACGGACGGACGACGGACGGACGGACGGACGGACGGACAGACAGACAGACAGACAGACAGACAGACAGACAGACAGACAGACAGACAGACAGACAGACAGACAGACAGACAGATAGATAGACCATCTTCTTCCAGGGCCAGGTCGCAGGGGCAGCAGTCCAAGCAAAAATGCCCAAAATTCCCTCTCCCAGGCCACTTCCGCCAGCTCCTCTACAGAGGACAACGAGGTGTTTCCAGTTGAGAGATGTAGTCTCTCCAGCATATTGTGGGTCTTTCCCAGACCCTCTTCTCAGTGAAACAGCCAAAGTGCTGTACATACAGCATAAAACAACCACAAACGTGTAGCTTTATTCCGATAAATGAAAGGCATGGTGTCATATAGGTCCATCAGGGCACAAACCTCAATTATTAATTTGTCCTACGTGATCACTGGCAAAGGATGCTGTCCAAATGTCACTACCAAATCTGAGTCACTGATTGGCCAAAGTTCAACCAGCTTAACATTTGATGTACACTCAATGGCCACATGTTTTGCATATAGAGCACATAAATCAACGTAAAAAAATTGCGTAGTGCGAACAGCAGTTTGAAATGCGAAATTTCGAAAACTCCTATATGTTTTTACAAACTTTTCTTTAAAAAGTTCAAACCTATGTTTTCGAGCCCGGTATGAACGCAATAGTGTGATAAAAATCTAGTGTTCAGGATAAAAATGACGAAAGTAAGAAAAATGATGAAGCTAAGAGTCTAAGCTGGTTCAGGCATAGCAACAGTGCCAGTCTCCACAAGAAGATACAAGGAAACAGAAGTGGTAAAAAGCAGATTTAGCAAGATTTATAAATAATTTCAACAGAATTCAACAACCAACTACACATCCCTCCTTCCCTCTAAACAAGTTGTAAATCTTCCCTGTGACAATCTTTCTTGACATCCTGCCAGAATGTGTTGAGGTGAAGCTGCCCCTAAACACAATAAACATGATGGATCTTCAAGTGTCCATCTATTCAAATTCTGGGCAGGTGGAATAACATCACATGTCATCCCTAACAAAAATTTCATTCTGCCTGCCTCCGTGTTCAATTCGTCTTTTCAAGACTTTTGTCTTTCCTCTTTCCCTTCTCATCTTATCCACTGACCTTATGTCATCCAAGAAACTGGTTTTTCACATCTTACAACCTGTTCTTGCTTTGTAATTTCCCCTATCACCAGGCTTCTCCCATCAACAGCGGGTGCTCTGCACAATGTGTTTAAACAAAAGCCGGCATGTCCGTGCTGTCCGAAAACATATCTATGCCTAAGTGTTGTCTGTTGTTCTGCCTCGTTTAGTTCCTTTCTTCCTCCAGAAACTTTAGGAGCTTTGCTTGACAAAATACAACTGGATTGAGTTAAGGTCATAAACAGTCTTGTGTTGAATCTGAATTGCTTCAATTTCCCCAAAACATTTCCCTCTTCAAACATTTATCCTTCCAAGAAAAGAGATATGAAAAAAATGGTATCTTCAAATTTAGATGTTGCTACCACTTGACAATGTCATCAATAGTCATCTATGTTAGGGTCAGTGCTTGGAAAATATATAACAAATTGGTTTTGTAACTTTAAAAAAGTCATGCAAAGACAATAATTTAAATGTAAACTTCTGTAACCAGATCACCCGACCGTTGGAGGCATAGGCGACCCTAAGTCGCTACGTCTTCTCCTCAAAGAAAGAAAAAACACTTTCAGACACCAGCTCAGCTGTGGGGAATCAGGAAACAGGAGTGAGCTGGTATGGACAGCCAAGAGGGCCAAAAAATCCACAGATCCTGACAAAACCACAGAACCTTTACAGTACCCCTCCCCAAAGGGGAAGATCCCAGATGCCCAAAAAAGTAGGCGAAGGAGGCATGGAAGAACAAAGAACAAAACAAGTCCAGAAAACATCAGAACCCTCCTCAGGAACAGGACATGAGGACCAGTCCCAACGACTCCCCAAGGGAAGGAAAGCATGAAGGTGGAGCAGTCCCAGCAACCACCTTCCAGAAATTTAAACATGGCCAAGGGGAATGAACGGCGACCATCTTCAGGGGCAGGGAACATGGAGTGGGGCACCCGTGTCGCCTCAGGAATTGACAAAGGAAGAGGAGCGGCTCCGGCGACCTTCCACAGTAACTGGAAGTTTCAAGGATGGCCCGAAAATTCCCCTCAGGAACAGAATGCTTGGATGTAGAAAGACATGACGTGAAGATGGCTGCAGGAAAACCCAGGTGATGTGGCAAAGTTCTCCTGGTGGATCCAAGGTGGCTAGATAATTCAGTCAGGAAGTTTTGGTAGTGGAGGACCCAAACGCAGGAGACCAGGCTTGGTGGCAGAATATTTAATTAACTGAAACATGACAAAAAACCAAAACAGTGGCTGAACAAAACGAATGACCTGACAAATGTGAACTGAAAACCACACACTTAAATAATCTGAGGGCAAATAACGGAAATAAAAAAAGTGTGAATCATGATTAACCTGGAACTGGTGTGACTGACAGGCAAACTCAGAACATGACCAAAAAACAAAACACAGAACCGTTACAGTCCCGGGTATTATTCTCTGAGTCACACTGGTTGAAGTTTTGGCTAAAGATGTACAGGATCAATTTCAGAGCAGTGAATTAGATCAATTTGCAGCGCTCGAAATGAACCAATATCGACTATGAATTGTATCACAACGACAGATTTAAACAATTAAATAAATAATTAAATAATTGTTAAACCTCTAGTTAGCAGCCTTAGTAAGAAGTGATATGCCATAGTAAGGAAACTGAACAAGTATTGCCTACTGTAAAAATCAACTACCACTTTGTAATTTGTGTTAGAGAGGTTACAGAGGGCAAACACACATTTCCTTGACTGGGTTTGGCCAGGGCCGTACTCCACTGATAAAGTTTGGGCCAAGAGGTGCGGAGCAGTGTCCCGCCCAACCCCCCCCCCAGACCTGGGTCCATAGACCAAGCATAGTATGATGATTGACTGATGTCATTTATTCCACGCAGTTCCTGTGAAACCGCCATCTTTCTGGTCCGCTCCTCAAAACCAGCTTACCTTGGAGAACCCAACCATTTTTCACAACACACTACGACATAGTTCCTGTGATCAATCAGGCACAAGAAAACCCTTTCTCTTTAATTAAGTGACAATTATTGTATATTCCAATAATAAAATGGGCTAAACAGTAACAATAAAATTAGTTTTTGTGAGTATAGTACTAAGTAAACACGTCTACAAAACAATGTTACTTAAGTTCAAGAGTAAAATAAAACCTCTACTTTGACTCTTAGACATAATGTTCCGTCTAATAACGCTATGGTTAATATTATTACACAAAACATTTTTTTCTCATAAATTTTATGTCTAAATGTGGGTAAAAATAAACACAGAAGTAACTTTTATTTGAATATGTAAAGATATTACTGAATATTCTCCCAACTACATGCTTGAATAAATCAAGTTTAAGGAGTAAAGCCATGTCTTTGTTGAATAACACGAAATAAGTCCTTTCAGGTAAAGTAAGAGATTTCAGATACAAGTTAATGATAGCATCAGCCAGATTTGTCTTGATCTCCAGGGATAACTTACAAAACTACCCACAGGCCACCTCAACTACACAGATGACAAATTTAATTCCTTGAGGAAAAAAGAAAAAAAAAAATAATAATCACTGGGGATTAAATTCAAAATCTTAATATGTTGGATGTAGGGCCTCAGTGTACATAATCTGTTGACTTGATTTGTCTCGGTACATTTCCTTAGACGTTCGTAGAAGATTATGATATTGTATTAGTCATACAATACAAATCAGCTTTTTAATTATTATTTCCTTGCAGAAGCTTAGAAGATTTGTACAGATTTGATATGACCCTGTCCAGCCGTTGTAGGTGGCCTTGACATTAATGAAAACTTTAAATAACTATTACCAGCTGGATCAGCTTTCTCGTTTTTCTTCACAGCGAGTGCTTTTGGAGCAGATGTAATGCACATATAGTCTCACACAAGAGAGAAACAAGAATGCAAGGGTCTCTCAGTTAATGTATCATCATCTGAGTGGGTTTGGATTGCAGTTATTAGAGTATTTCACTTCATTGCATGACCTCCTGTTCCTCCTCAGATCATGAATCCTATTCATTACCCAGTCCTTCTGGAGTGCCCGCCTTTATAATATTACTCAATTTATATTCTGAAGCGGGCTCCTGGGAGAGCGATCAGCGCTGCGAAACAGCGACCCCCCCATAACCCAATCACAATATTTAAAGGGCAGCAAAGAGCTTTTTAATGCGCATCGTAGATAACCATTTAAAGTGGATTGCTTTCGTTTAATATGACCTTAACAGGCTGGCAGTCACATGTGAAGAATGAATAGGCTAATAGGAGAAACGACAGGGAGAAGAATGAAATCAAAAAGCAGAATATGAGAGATTTGTTTCAATGCGAGCTGGCCTCTTGACGGCTGCTGAGAGGAGCATGATGGAGAACCGCGGCGCGTGAATAAAACAGGACAGGCTCGTATTTCTCTTATGTCTTTTCCCCTCGTATGAACTGTTTTGTCACGATGAAGGACAAGACAGATCAGAACGACGCTTTTACATTTGACACGTTTACATTCACTTATCAGAAAGAACCTTGTATCTGTTTGAATGAGAAGCTGCAATTCTGGGATTCCCTGTGTTTTCTGCAGACAGGTACAAGTCCATACAGTGTTCAGAATGGGATGTAGAGCTTGACTGATGTGTCATGTACATATCATTGATAAGAATAAACAAACAGCTCAAACCTTAGTATTTTGTCTGTATGAGTTACCAGGAGAGACAATTAAAATACTCTGACTTCTATGATACATGTTTCTGCATGAAGCTATTTTTCTTTTTAGATTTTAGCCTGGGAGCTAAAATTGTCTTTTAATTACCTATATTGAAATAATATAGATGACTCTCATACCGTTTGTGTCTGTTTTATCTGAAAATTGTAAGTTTAGTATGAGACAGTCCAAGTACTTATAAAGATACTCAGTAAAATTGTACAATATGAAACTTACATTTTTTGGAAACATACAAGAAAGTATATTATAGTAATTCCACACATATTTTCCTTAGTGGATATGTATAATATCAAACTTACATGAGATGAACAGCTTCAAGTGAAACTGCAGTCTTACAATAATCATGGAAAACATTTACAAGTCTGACACAAAACCTAAAAACTGCTTAACGTTAAGCAGTTGTTAGGATTTCTACAAACCAGAAAGTTCTTGTTTCTCATCTAATAGATGTAGCAAACAGTATTACAGGAGTAACAATTGTTATTTAGGATCTTAGGACCAAATATTCTTGATGAAAATAGCAACATATTTTTTACACAGAGTAGATATTCAAAATATATATGGGAAGTAATCGATATGAAAAAAAGACACAAATTGTTCAAGTGTTGCAAGAGAAAGACTTCTTTATTTTTGTAAAAGACTGTAATAACATGAAGTACAAAATGTCTTACAAAAGAACGCAAGTGCAATTTAGCATGTTCTTTAGGTAATATATAATCATAAATAAGGATATGTTTTACTCTGAAAGGCTTAATAAAAGCATGGTAAAGGTCGGGGGTCTGCAACCTACAACACTCACAGAGCCATTTACGTGGATCTCTTAGCAACTACAATCCAGAAGGAGCCACAAAGCCTGAATTCATCCGCCCATGGGATTGCCTCCACACCAGTACAGGGGGGTCCTGGCTGCTGCTACTGCTTCGGTGGGGGTCATGGTGTGCGGGCACTCTCCCCTTTGTACATTCCATCATCATCCACATCATAAAAACATAAACACTCACCTGAGCACAGGTGTCAGCTCACCTTTGCACTAATAGTATTTGTGACAGAATGAAGGAATTTACAGTATTTGTGTGGGTTTACATGCATAAGTATGTGAGTAAACTGCTGTTTTATTGTGTATATTTTGACTGGTTGATATGTGAAGATTATTTTAGTCAACAGGTATGTTTCTAACAACTGAGCGTGTGCAGACAGGCCCCGCTCATTCCAGTTCAGCACCAAAAGTCACGCCCACAAAGAGGAATTTTTGGAAAAGGGATCTTCAGATTAACAGAAAAAATGTTTTTTTTTAAGACATTTAGGATGTGGAATTTTTGTTTAAAACTTCACAGTCCTAATTGAAACTCCACTGGGAACATTTAAAGAAAAAAATTGTTGTAGGGGACTTTAAGAA
The DNA here is from genome assembly GCA_003999625.1 of Oryzias javanicus. Classification (NCBI taxonomy): domain Eukaryota; kingdom Metazoa; phylum Chordata; class Actinopteri; order Beloniformes; family Adrianichthyidae; genus Oryzias; species Oryzias javanicus. Next base: position 8,641,342 of record CM012452.1, read on the forward strand.
ATTTGAGGGGATTTGAAAAATTATGGTAGAAAATGTACACTTTTCAACCTTCCTGTGCCTGCAACAAAAATGTGTATAAAACCTATTCTTAAAACAGAATCAGTACACAATTTGTAATTACAAACACTTTCAAATTAGAAGTTTCTTTCCGCTTTCTGTTTTAAAAATTATCTCAAATTCTGGGGTGAAACAGATCCAAATTAACAAGAAAAGCATCAGTTTCTGGCCCAGTTGAAAAGATGTGGAATAGTTATTTTCTAAAATTCACTTTTAAACATTTTTATGTACATATATGAAACTTTAAAAGCAGACTAAATGTTTTACAGAGAACACATCTGCTATATTACCTTAAAATCTACTTAGACTCTTGATCAGAAAAAAAGGACAAGTTTTAGTGATTTAGACAAAGATTAAGACCAGCTCACACTGGGTTGATTGAAAAGGATTCTGACCTCTGAGGGTTTGCTTTTTAGTTGTTTCTTTCACAATGTTGTTCATTCATCCATCCATTTTCCTTGCTGCTTTATCCCTTTTGGGGTCACGGGGATGCTGGAGCCTATCCTGGTGGCTGATGGGTGAAAGCAGGGTTTACCCTAGGCAGTTTGCCAGTCTGTCGCAGGGCCACAATCACGCACACATTCACTCTCACATGCATACCTCGGGGCAATTTAGAGTAGCCAATTGTTTCTGATTCCCCAGCCAGGATTTGAACCGGGGTCTTCTTGCTGTGAGGCAAGAGCGCTAACCACTGCGCCACCGTGCAGCCCTTTCACAATTTTGTTTGGAAGAAAATTGTAGCCAATGCTCTTAAAAGGGAAAAAAAAACATATTTGGACGGGGTTTTTTTTCACACGTTTTTACAGCCACAAATATCATGTGCAGAAGCATAACACTTCTCTGGACACTTTTTTTTTTTTTTACAAAGCACTCCTTCATTAGTCAGCGGATATGTTTGGAATTATTGTCATGATGGGAGATCCAACCACGTTCCATTCTCCATTTTCTTAAGGATGAAATGAAATAAAGTCTCATCGTAGATGGCTTACACATTCTTATTCCTAAATTGTCATATATTGTCACATGGTTAACCCTGTGCTATCCAAGGCATGCTTACTTTAAAAGTGGGGGTCATCTGGACCCCACAAGACAGCACGCTGAACTTTTTTTTTCCAACGATTTTTCATCTTCACTGGTGTCCGTGGCAGACACAAAATCCTGTCCACCTTTGTCATGGGAGGGATCACACATCAATGTAAGGGTGGGGTCATCTGGACCCCATTGAATAGCACACGGGTTAAGGACCCCTCCGTGCAGGGGTGAAAGTAGATTTTTTGTTATGCCGGTACTATGCCCCCCCCCCCCCCCTCTCACACACACACACACACACCCACACAGTCCAATACCTTTACTTTTCAAGTCCCCATATGGTAATTTTTACTTTTATTTTTAAAAGAATAAGTTCCCAGGAGTGTTTTATTTATTTTTATGTTGTTTTTAACCAAAATCCAAGACCCTTAACGTCTTAAAAAATCATTTTTTAATGTTGGTCTGTGAAAACTCGTCTGTGAGGGCGTGGCTTCTGGAGCTGAGTGAAGCTGACCTGCTCGTCTTGGACCCTCCCCTGTCTGATTATGGTGGCTCTGAGTCTTCCCCGCTGCACCACAAAAATGTCTAGCAGTTTTGTTTTGAGCTGGACATCAGTTCGGACAAGGAAGAACTTCATGGACCGAACTTTGACAGATCTTTTATAGCTGCGGTCAAATGAGCCGCCGTTCACATTTCCGTGGTCACATCAAGAAGCTCCGTGGAGTCTGGTGGAGATTTTCCAGCGTTCTCAGTCCTGCTACTGTAAGTATTGGATAAAACTCAAACCAAAAATCCAGTGATGCTGATTGGACCACAGAAATGTGAACGGCTGCAGTCAATGTGAAGATAGCATCTTCTCTTCTCCAGAACCTGAACTAGACACGCTACCGGACCAGATGAGGGTTTAGTGCATGTGCAGCAGAGCTGTTGTGATGGAAAGAACATCATTCATTCACACAGAGTCTGTCTGTGACAGTTTGATTAACAGAGATGAAAAGGAAATGCAAAAACAAAATGATTACATTTGTTCTCTTTCAGAAGAAAATGACACACAGGCATGTTAAAAACTATTTTTTTTTGGAGGGGGACTTTAAACAGATCATATAGTCAGTTGTCCAGATTGAAGAATAATCTGGCAACATAGAAAATTCATCTGTGATTGATGGACCTGGTGTCTCAATGGCATTTTCCATTCAACTTCCATCTCTCCTTTTCTCTTCTTCATCCTCTCCTTTAGAAGGTTTGTTCTGCACATCGTCATCCTCACTTTTGGATCTTCCTCTTAAAAATCTGATTCACTTTTCTCTGCATTTTTTTTTGTTTACTTTTTCATTTAAATAATTTAATTATTTATTATTAGTATCATCAGCTGCAGAGCTGCAGTTCTCTGGTGCGCCTGCTGTTCAGAAAGTCGGGGGTCCGCAGCGCTCGGGACGCTTGGCGCACGCAAGAGAGCACAGACCAGGAGAGAGAGAGAGAGACAGAGAGAGAGAGAGAGACAGAGAGAGAGACAGAGAGAGAGAGAGAGACAGAGAGAGAGACACAGAGAGAGAGAGAGACAGAGAGAGAGAGAGAGAGAGAGCGAGAGAGAGAGAGAGAGACGGGTTTCAATAAGTGTCTGATGCGCCACAAAAACAATGCAAACGTCCAAATAAAGCGATACCTGCTCTCAGCTCGAATGTCAATTTTCTTATTTTTCTTCCATAAGAGCGACCGCGGCTTCTGTCATGTGTTATATAGTGAAAACTGGCCGCATAGATGATCTCTCCAGCCGGAACGGCGTACCGCCTTCAAATCATTTACCGGAACGCCGCTCCGGACCGTTCCGGCTTACTTTCACCCCTGCCTCCGTGTCACTATTTAACATTTTGGAGGTTCCCAACTCGTCGTTTTTTATGTGCTGAGGATCCGGTTGTTTTGTTTTGTCAGACGCGGTCTCGGACATGGACCAAACCTCGGGATGCGGCCGGTAGTGGTACCCTAACCCTATACCCAAAACATCAATTTTTGATCCAGAGGGGTTCTTTAACCGTGTGTTAAAATGTAACGACTTGGGAATGAGAATGTGTTGACGTGGCCATATTCTTCATCCTGTCTTTAAAACAGATCAGCCGTCCTGCCCACTTTGCAGAAAAAAGGCCCCAAAGTATAACATTTCTATTATTTCCCTATTATACAAATACATTATTTACAACCCCCCTCCAATCTTTTCTTATCTATGTTTAAATTGTTTCCAGTGATCTTTTAATTATGATTGTGCCGGTTTGAGGGCAAAATCAAAACACTTGTGGCATTTTCTAGGACACAGAGGCATTAGTTTATTAGTTTATTTATTAGTGATTTGGGTGGGGGGCAACCCCGCCCTCACATCCCGTCACTCATATTTGAGTTCTCACACCCCCAAGCTAACATTAACAGTGCAACAAAAATGGCAAGCAATATTGGAGCTATCTAACTAAACACTTTTTATTAATATTCCATCTCAGATAAGAAAATCAAAGACGTACATGGATCTAGTCGTCTACAAATGGATGCATCAGAATGGAGTGGAGCAGGAAGCTTGTGACCCGCCCATTAAATTTTCTATGTAACAAATACTGTTCTAAGAGCATTTTTTTTGTCTGCTCCGATTGACAACAATTGGCATATTTAGTATATTATTTAGTATATTATTAGTATTTAGTGTATTATATTTATAATACTTAAAACTTCAAATTTAAGCTTAATTTTCTCATCAGGAAAATGCCACAAAAACATGTTAAAAACACAATTCTCATTGGAGTGGGTCTTTCACAACCATGTGGATTCTGGCATTCCTTTTTTTCACATTCTGTCTGTCACAGTTGAACTGTCTCTATAATGAACATGGCAGAAGGACTACCTGCAGAAATGACTGACTGACAAATACTTTTTTGGCCCACTGTATATTATTATAATGGTTAATATCAACTTTAAAACTCAGTTTAGCTTCCCTTCATTGTTATTTAATGTATTATTTAACTCTTTGAATAGCACATGCCCTTTGACCTCCTGTAACTCCTTACCAACGCTCTGGTGGTAAAAGGGTTAATTGTGATGTCAAAATTATTAGATCAATTTTATGTTACGTGGTTGTGTTACAGCCACTGTGTGTGATCTTTGTGTGCCGCAGATCAGAACCTATATTTAGATGAACTCTGATGTCCTTGATATTAATCAGAGTTTCTTACCAAAGACATCATTTCATCTCAAATCTGGCTGAACTGAGCATTTTCAGCCAAATGAAAGAGTGTTGCGCCCTCCGCCTCTTTCATTAGATAAAGCACACAGACCCTTTGAAATTGACAGGCATCAACAATGACAAGAAAGGAAAATTAATCATGTATGTAATTTATTGGCATCCACTCAACTTTTTTTTTTTTATTATTCATTGTGATTTGTCATTGTGGGAGAAAGCAGAGTGGTGGATCACTTGCAGTAAAAATAAAAAAATAAATAAATGTCCTTAGACTGGGGTTAAAAGTCATACCAATTACTTTGCAGATAAGAATAAAATGCAAAAAAGTATTTTTTTCAAAGGCAGTTTTTATAGGATTGCATTGAAATTTCACCTGAGGTTATATTGTCAGTTTTCCACAAAAAATCACAATAAAAAATGTCAGTTTCCCCCCTTTGCTTCAGACTGTAATTAGTAAATGAACTGCTCTGTGGATGAATGATTGATGGGCCACATTACTAGTGTCCTTTCAGTGTGAGGGAACGGGTGTGTGTGCGTGATGCAGATGATGTACAACGGTCAACAAAAAGACCAACCAAATGAGAAACAGCCATTACATTAATGCTTCAGCATGCAACACACACGGAAGGGTCACTGTGTCTAACCAGTTTTTAATGCTAATTGAGCGTATTTTATTCTGCCAGCCTGTCAAAATACAACCATTAGATTTCTGTCATTGCATAAGTGCCTTTAGCTAATGTCAAATCATGTCTCTCTAATGTTTTCTTTTAACAGCATTCTACTTCATGAAATTTAAATACTCGATCGGGAAAAGAATAAAAACTGCTATAATAGATTAAATAGCCCTGTCTACTATGGTTGTCTGCCATATTTTATGTGTGGGTGTATTCAGATTGGAAAAGTCAGCTTAATTTAGTCCGGGTCAAATCCTGAGCCTTGTGCTTGGTCTGTATTCAGACTGCCTGTCAACCGGACATTTCTGTTTTGAGCCAAAACCACTGGACTAAAGATCTCTTCAGTTATTGGACAGAAGTTGGGGCAAGGCAACAAGAATATGGAAGACCTTTTATCACTGATATAGACATTCAAAAATTAAAAAATTCTAACTATTCTAACAAGGATTGCAAGGATTGTCAAACCTTCATCCCGGGTTCTGTTCATAGTCTTTAGACCAGAGGATTTTCTCTCTGCTCTGTGCAGATGATGTTGTCCTATTGGCTTCATTGGGCCAGAATATCCAGCATTGGAGCAGATTGCGGTCAAGTGTGAAGTGGCCGGGATGAGGGTCAGCACCGCTAAGTCTGAGGCCACAAGAAAGGTAGTTTGTCCTCTCTGGTTGGTGGAGTGCTCCAGCCTAAGTGGAGGAGTTTAAATATCGTGGGGTCTTGTTCATGAGAAAAGATCAAAGCGTGTGACTGACATGCAGATAGGAGCAGTGTCCACCATTTTGCACTTGATGTACTGGTCCATTGTGGTGAAGAGAGAACTGACCCAGAAAGCAATAATCTCAATTTACCGGTCGATCGTTGTTACAGTACTCACTTATGGTCATGAGCTCTGGGACATGACAGAAAGAACGATGTCCCGAACACAAGCGGCTGAAATGAGCTTAGTTTCCTCTGTAGGGTGGCTGGGGACTCCCTTAGAGATAGGGTAAGCTTGGTCATCACGACAGAGCTCGACAGAGCTCTCCTCCACATTGAGAGGACTCAGTTGAAGTAGCTTAGGCATCTGGTTCGGATGCCTCCCTGAGGAGGCTGTCCCACTGGGCAGAGCCCCAGGAAGACCCTGGACATGCTGGAGAGACTACGTGCCCCAGCTGGCCTGAAAACGCCTCTGGGTCCCCCTAGAGGAGCTGGAGAAACTGGCCGGGGAGAGGGAAGTCTGGGCAAGACTTCTGACTCCACGACCTGGTCTTGGATGAGCGGAAGAAGAGAAATAGAATGATGTATCAAAGTCACTTTTTGATGCTACTTAGGGGGTACACTGTAAGTATTTATGAACTGGTTATTATAATATAGAATATATATATAAGAATATAGAAAATTAGGAAATTGCATTTTGGAGTACTTATTTATTCAAATCATTATGAATTGTGAGTCAATCAAAAAATCCATTTGAAAAAGCTTGCAGTTGTTACATAGAAGCTACAATCGATATGCCACAAGCTCCCTGCTCCACTACATTCTGAGGCATCCACAAACAGGCTTTCGTTTTCCTGAGCTGGCATCTGGCTCAAAACTGTACCACTGAATACTTATAACTTTTTTGTTTTGCACTTCTAATGTCAGGTTGGGGATTGTGAGGGGCTGTAAGCTAGTGGGAGAAAGTGTAAACAGATGATGGATGGAAAAGTGGGAGTTCTCACTTCACAGCAAGTCCTACCCATTACTCAGAGGCGAATTTCTGATGAACTCCTGCTGTTTTGCAGAAACTGTGTCCTAGAAAATGATAGTTTAACAGATGACTTCACAATAGATCAAAAGATGATCAGAGTAGGACTTTAGAAGCCGTTGTTCTTTTAGAAAAACGTTAACCAGTGGTCTCAGGTTGATTCGACACTATAGCGGAGCTTATAGGGATTGATACCCCTGTAAAGGTATCCCATTGGTTTCTGAAGAGCCGGCATAAATCAACAATTGGGGAGTGATTAACAGAATTTGTGATAAATGCACAGTAACAAAGTGGTGAAAACAATTATTTGGGTTTTTAACTTTGTTTTGATCTCAAAGTGGGAGCCATTCTGGAGGCAGAAATGGTGACAAATAACAGTAAGCGTCTGTGAAACGCTGCCGTTCACACTTTCCCAGATTAACGTCATTTGTATCAGTTTAGCACCAGAGGGGCTAAACTGCATGATAAAAGAGAAAGGAACCATCCTCCACTAAAAGTGAGGAAAGAGGACAGCAAGTGTGAAGAAATGCAGAGGAAGGGGAATGCGGAGGATGTGAAGCCGTGTTTGTCATGTGGATTGGAGAGGGAGGGACAATTCCAGGGTCAAAGGGGGATCTAAAGCAACAGAAACAGAGGAGCGTTACATTTCCTCTGGCCACCCTAAATAACGTCCGCAGGCCCAAGTTATTAACCTCTTTAAAGCTCACGGAGCGGAGAATCGCAAGCCTCCAGTCAGGCCTGGTCCTGGTCAGAGGACAGATAGCAGAGATAATAGAAGTGCACAGGGAGGAACAATGCACTGGTGTATCTGGGGATGGGAGAAAGAGTGGTGCAAGTGAAACACCAAATAAAAAGAGAATAATCCCAGGCACAAATAATCAATGTGGAGATGAAGAGGGGAAAATGAGAAATGCACCTGGATTTTCTGCCTTACTTTTTTGATTCTTTTTGTAATAGAGTTTATGATGTGTTACTCCTGCACTGCATTGTTGCCGAAGCTGTGTGAGATTGCGTGTTGCTCTGAGGGGTGTTGTGTAGGCTAAGGATGCTGGTTCACGAAAGGTTCACCCATTACCCGAGCCCTGCAGCCAGCTGGGGGGCTAACCAGGATGATCAGCGCGAGCCACAGCCTGCACAGGCCTCAATGATTTTCACATCAAGCCGTCTGATGTACAGCTCCACCGTCTACCAATCGCTCTCCCATATCGATCCCCTCTTAAATGAGCCTTCCCTGCTTTGTACCATGAGCAATAATTAAAAAAGCAGCACATTGATTTTAACTAATATTATGAGAGATCAGGATGTGCACATGCTTACAAAACAGCCGAGTCGCGTCAGCTACCATTGGCAGCAGAAAAACAAAGCGCTGCAGAAAATGAGAAGAGGAGAGGGGGAAATAGTTGATTAAATCCAAGGTTGGAAAAGCAAGCAAATATACAAAAATCAAACACTGCAAAAGTATCTAGTTTGAGCTTCATCTCCAAAAGGATGTAAATGTAGTTCATTTGTGGCACTGTGATTGCTATTAGAGAAAACATTAGAAACCAGAAGAAATGATACGATAAAAAAATGCTAAACTTGCAGCAACATATGCTAATAAATATTTATTTCTACAGCTTGAAATATATACATCTGTGATAATTGCATTTCATCTTTCAGCTCTTCACAAGACCAGAAAAATGCAAACTAGACAGTAAATATAAAGTAACATCCTCTTTGACACTCTGAAAATTAAATCTTTTAATTAACTTTATCTCCAACCAAAAAAATGTAAATGACAAAAAACTAAATAGGATTCTATAAATTAACAAGTATTAAAAATAAGAATTTTTTGACTGCTGTGGGTCATGCAAACACACAGTGGCTTCATTTGATGGATGGATTCATGGATGTAACACAAGTCTATGTTGGTCTTTTTTTTCAAAAAATGTAAGTCAAGTGAATCCGTTTCTCTAAAAAGAAGATGTTACTACAGAATCTTCTTTTATTGTTGTATGGTTACAGTCAAGGCTGCATACAGGCATGCTGTGACTCCTATACATTGTTAATAGAGATGGACAAAGCGGAAGTGACGTCACCCATAGAAAATGCTTTACCTCCGCCTCCAACAAAATAAAACCAATTCCGTTGCCATTTTCCACAAAAAGGGCGCCGCCATGTTGGAGCCAGTCGATGGTGATTGGTCCGAGTCGGTTTTGACTCATGTTTCTGTGGCAGCTACTGTCGCCAATCATGATTGTTCAGAGTCCCAACCCCTTCCAATGAAAGCAGCTCGGGAGAATCTGTCAATCAAACGTTCAAGGTGGGGCCAGCAGACACCACATGTTTTTACTGAGGCATCTGATTGGTCAGTTTATAACTTTAATAACTTTTGAATAAAAAAAAAATAAAAAAAAAAAAAAATATTAGGATTAGCAAGAAAATAAAAAAAAAAAAAAAAAAAAAAAAAAAAAAAAGTGTTTCAGACCAAGATGGTTATTCTGAAAAATAAAATGACTGAGTAATAACTGTTTATTTCTCCATAGAAGGGATTTTGGCTTCTTGGAGCCAGCAGGTACTTCCTGTTTGGAGCGCTAGGGGGGAGGGGTCAATCTGTCTAGACATGATGGCCTGCAACAATCCAAAATTAACAAAAGAAATGAAATTTACAGAAGCAAATCCGCATGAATAAATAAATAAAGACATAAATAAACTTAGAAAAAAAAACTCCACATAAAAACAGGCAAAAAATAGATAAACAACCCCCAAAAAATTTGAATAAATAAATAAGAGAAGGGACCAAAAAAAAAAATGCAAAGATGGACGAATGGACATACAGAACAAGTCATAGATATAAAAAAAAAAGATAAATGCACGCACAAACTAGTGTTCTGGTTCCTGTATATGCAGAAGGTAAAGTCAGGAAGATCATCCAACATCAAAGTTTTTAGATATATCAAATAGCATTTCTAAAAGTTTTAGGTGCTTGAAGGGATCTGACAACCCAAACTCTTAGTACGTCCTTCTCTCTGATATTCTACCTGCACCCCATAGTGGGAGGTGACTAAATCCGGGCCTTGTTACAGTTCTCCTTTGCATCATGAAAGACCAGCATAAAAACCTCCTCACTGGAGCACTCGCTGCCCTTTGATTCTCTTTGACCACCGCTGGAGTTGTAAATGAGTCGTTTATGACATTATCGGCTCAAACGCCACAGCTCAACATATGCCGTGACACTGTAAACGTGATAAGAGAGTGTCATTGCAGAGGAGGGGTCCCAGGCTGCTCTGCAGCTCAGGCTGGAGGTGGCCCCCAGTGGACACTCTGCTGTACTTGGTTTACATCGATGGCGAGGACCATTAAAGGCTCCTATAAAGTGACAGAGGCCCAGGCGCCTAGCGCCGTCGTCCTCTTGTGCATCACGCAGGCATCCCATAATTCTTAGCATATGGTCTGTGAGTGTCGACAGGCATGAAATTACATCAAGGGCATTTTTTGATAACTGTCGATACTCTCACAAAGACGGTCAGCCCTATTGACGCCAAAGTCAAGGGCTGCTGTGTGAATGTGTGCGTGCACACGTGGAAGAGGGGGAACTGTCTGGGTGTGATGAGGGGGCCTGCAATGTCAGACAGATGCCAGTGAGAACTGATCCAGAGGGAGCCTGCTCTTTATTGATATGAGTAAATTGATATTGATAAGGATTTGAATTGCTATGGATCGAGTTAAGCAGCAGTATAATAGAGAGGTCCTCCATACTTGGATTGGGGTCAGAGGGATGACTTCTTCAAAGACTTCTTTAATTGTAAAAATGTTTTCATTTTGATTCAACACATTTATGACTGTTTTATTTTTCTCTTTGAAAATTAACATGTTTCTGTCAATAATAAATATGTCAAAGTGTATAATTGACCCTGCTTGTTTGTGGATTAAACAAAAAATAATTAACAAAATCTTCCCCTTTCGTAATTAAAAACATTATTCTCCACATTTGGAGACACTTTACTTTCAGGTGGCATAAAAAACATACTTTATCTCCCGACTTTAATTAAATGACTTTAATTAGAAAAGAACAATATAAGGGAAAGAACTTTTTTAATATAAATCCTTTCAATGTTTGTTTTGCCCTGAAACACTAATTTTACCTTTTCTTTGAGCAAGAGAAAAACCAGGAAGTCTCACAAGACATGACAACCCCTCTGCAGAGGGCTATGCATATGCACAATTACAGTATACTACACTGCCACCTAGTGATCAGTGAATATTTAAATTAAAGCTGAACATTTAAACACTTCAGAGGGCCTCATAGTAGACTTCTGTCCTCCTAGCATGTACTAAACTCTAATTTGAAGCTTTCTGAAGAATTTTTATTATATTTTGTCAATAAAATAAACATATGAAAATATTTTGTTGGTATACAGGACAAAATATTCCTCAGTTGTTTAGCAATCAGTGCTTGTGAAAGCTTATGAAACCATAATCTATAGATTCGTCATGAAAAAATATAAAAATGAAAAAAAAAACAATATTTACTGCACTTAAATGATTCTATGAGGAAGAAAATGTCTTTTATTTCGAAAGTAAGTCATGTGAGTATCTCAAAAGTTATAAAGTTTCTGTTGCTGCTATTTTCTCTCTGCATTTCTATTTTGTTTATGCCAAAAACAATTTAATTTATATTTATCCTATCAGTAACAAAAGCATAAATTAATGTATAAATAAAATAAAAAAAATAAAATAAAATAAAATAAAATAAAATAAAATAAAATAAAATAAAATAAAATAAAATAAAATAAAACAAAATATTTATGCGCAGGCTGGTGCTCTGCTCCAAAATAAAATCCCAAATATAGATAATATGAGTGTTATTTGAAATGCAGCAGTTTTTCTAAACTTGTATTTCTTTTTTTGCAAAATGAAAGAAAGAGTGTTTCCATAGTTGGACATTTACGGAACAGAGGTTAAAAAATGTTACTTCTTTCTAAAATACGAAAAACTGCTTAATTTAAATAAAAAGCTAAATGACAACCATATGTTTTTTTTTTTCTTCTTTGCTTTTGATTTCTAGGGAACGGAAAGAAATTAACAGATAAACACACGTAAGGCTTATCTGTGTGCTTCATGCATAGAAAAAGCGCTTTATGTCCTGTGGGGGTCAAACGTTTTTCAGTGAATGAACGGCAGCGACGTCACTGAGACAGAATGCCTCATTATTTGTGAATGAGCTCCTTCCTGTTCTGCCATACTGAAGCACTTTGAGTCGCCAACTGGAAATAAATATATGTTGTTTCCCCTGTTGGTGCAGTTCTTCATTCGAATCAGAAACGGGGCTTGAAGCGCTCCTCAAATGCTGTCATTTTGAAAGCAGGTGACGTACATCAGCAGCAGCAGCTAGCTCCTTCCCAGTCCAATTAGCAACCAATACCAGCAAGTAGCATCCCTCTTAACACTGGTGACACACATTTTCCCATGTGCTCACCCTGACTCTTTCATTCAGTCACTCTCTGTCACACACACACACACGTTTTTCCCCTCACTCACACACACACACACGGCCTGTACTTTACAGATATCAGCTGTTATCCCCGTCCAGCATCAGTCCCCAGGCGCTATGCTAACAGCCTCCTCTACAAGCCAATTTACAAGGATTCTGGTCATGTTTACATTAGCCCTCTTTCAGTGCATGAAAAGAGCAGGGCTGCGCCGCAGAATAGAAATGAGCAAATATGAATAATTCAGTCTTCCTCTCGGCCATTAACACGTCTCCCTTGAATAAAGTGATAATAGGTTATCATCTGTGAAATGGAAATTTCATAACAGAGATGGTGAGAAAAGTGTCTCCGGTTACACCAGAGGAAATTAATTTCACAGCACATCTGCTCCACAAAGCCCAAGCCCTCCAACGCTAAGTATGAGAAAATGTAGCCGTTCAGCTCTGCTAGCTTTCTAATTAGATTAGCATGCTTATTTGAAGGCGGGAATCTTTAGTCTAGTCAAAGGAATTAGTGTTCCCTATCACAGATACCTAATATTTGTAATAATAAAATGACTGTGCCAATTAGAGAAGGTTAAAAATGCATTAGTTCACCGTATTATATCATCCAGATGGTTCACTGAGTAGTCCATGCTGTGTGGTGCATCTGGATTGAAATGTTGGAAGCAAGTTGTGCTCTTCATTGAGAAGCTTTTTACTTTCCCTTAGTAAAAAGTAGTTTATAGCCTATACCAGGGATCTTTTTCTCTTTCTTTGTGGCTCTCCAGTTGAAGAAAAATTTTCACTTTGAAAATGTATTTTTAAGTCTTAAAGGCAGATCAAGGAAAAAACGTTACAGCAGTGTATATGTCACTCCACCAAGCTCCCATCCCTAATGCTCCAACAATCCATCAAGTTTTATAGTTTACCAAAGTCCTACTAAAACATTTAGACAGATTTTTGAATGGCGTTCACCACAGAAAATCAATCTGAGGCCAGATTTACACCAAAGGTACATTGGATTATAATTATTGAACAAAATTCAAGGATTTTGGTCCAAAAAATAAAGTAAGGGTCACTCACTGAGCTCTAATGTACTATCATTTTTTTCATTCAGACATATAAAATTCTTGCTGAGATGGACACAAACTCTAAAATTACCTATATACATGAATATCTTTAAAACACTTGCGGCATCAAACCCCACCACATTTGTTGCATTCAGAAGATTCTACGTGGGATTTTTATTTAAAAAAAAGTCATGAGAGAATCTCAAAAGATATAAACTATTCTTTTTTTTTTAAGGCTACTTTCTCTTACTAATTAATGGCCTATATACATGTTTTTTTTATCTTTTATACTGAAAAATATTAATATTAATACAATATTAATACAATACATTTTAACTTGGCGTACGAAAAAACAAAAGCAAGTAAAACACCTCAATCTGTGAGACTCCACCTGTCGCCCATCTCATGACATCATCCTTGGTCAGGGGTCTGCAACCTGCAGCTCCAGATCTACATGTGGCTCTTTTATCTCTCCATGGTGGCTCCTTGGCAAAATAAGTAATGGAGACTGCTGATCTCCAGAAGGAACAGATTTTATATGCAAAGTAAAACTTTGGTCAAAAGTTTGAACTTTTATGAGTTAGAGGCACATATTATCTTGTGCTGCATAACATTGGTTGCAAGCTGTTCTGAGATGATCCTGGTCGGCACAGATCATTAATTAAAGAAGTTATTTGAGCTTCTGTCAAACGTTAAAAAAAAAAAAAAAAAATCACATTTTAAGAGATGCTAGATTCTTTTTATACTTTTGGTTTTGTTCAGGCCATAAATAGACATAATTCATATTTTTATTTAAAAATAAAGGTCATGAATGCAAATCCAAATTTCTTAAGACTAAAGTAAAAAATACGGCTTATTTTAGGTTTTAATCAGTAGAATACAGTTCAAATGTCTCTTTTACTGTTAAAGGTTGCCGACCCGTCCTAGAGCGTCCTCAGGAGCATGTCTGCATTTTGCTCATAAAAACAATCAACATTCAAACTTTTGCAAAGATGGGTGTGCATACCATATATCTGCATTTAGTGGCCCTGCCGTTTAGTCCAAAAATTTGGCAGCTGGCAAGCATTTATTATAGACAGGTGTTTTTTGGAGACCGGCGTTTCTTCCATCACTGACAAAGTGGAGACGGTGAATGGGTTCCTTTTGCACTAAAATTCAATAAATGACAAGAAATTCAAACAGCAACACCAGATAAACATTTCAGGATTCTTCTAAATGATGAGAACATGTTTTTAAGTTCTGATTAGCGGCACGAATTTCAACATTTTGGAACCAGAGGACATTAGTAAGCAGTGATTGGTCAGAGTTGGCCTTAGTCATCATTTCTATGGCCACCACTCTTGCTAGTCAGGAGTAAGCTTGTTGGAAAGCCCACCCCTTCAACTGAAAGCGGCCCGGGTGGAATCTGTCAATCAAACGTTTCGAACATTCAAGATGGATTCACCACGTGCTTTTCTTGAGGCATCTGATTGGCCAGTATATAACTAGAATAAATTGTAATAAAGAAAATATTTCATGATAAAAAAGTTAGGTTTACAAGGAAGATGTTTAAAACAAATACCAGAGCAAGAATCGTTATTTTGACAACTAGAATAATTTATTCCTAAATGCAAGTACTGTGTATGAGATTTTGGCTTTTGGGGATCAGTGGGTTCTTCCTGTTTGGAATGGCAAAGGGGGGGGTGAAGTTTTTTTTTCTTTTTAGAGGGGGGGGGGTCAGACCCGTTCTTATTGACAGTCACTGCCCTGAAGTCCCAAGATGCTCTTTTATCCCTCTGTTTGGTTAAAGAAAAATACATTGAAAAGTAAATGAATTGGACAATCTTTTTAAAAAGTAAAGTAAACTCATTAAAACTTTGTTCAGCTCATTCACCCCTGGGCATGTTTACAATAAAAAGTGGGGTTATCTGGACCTCACAAGACAGTGCGCTGAACTTTTCTTTCAATGAGTTTTTTATCATCACTGGCGTCCGTGGCAGACATAAAATCCTGTCCACCTTTGTCATTGGAGGGATCACACATCAATATAAGGGTCAGGTCATCTGGATCCCATAAGATAGCACAAGAGTAAGTGTGCCTGGTTCAAAAATACAGTAAAGATAACTTAATTCGCTCTGATTTCATTTTAGTTCATTTCTGGCTGAGATGCACAACAACCAGTAAAGTAAATAGTTTTTTTGTTTAAATCACAGCTGACATCCTGAAGCTTATTACCACTTTTGCAGCATTGAGATGATGTGGCACAGTGTGTCTTATTTTGAAAGGAAGTCATGTGAACATCAGCCAAAAGTAATGAACTATTTTATATTTTTAAATTTGCCTTTTATGTATCATTTATGTTTTAAATGAAAAAAAAACTCATTTAGGTGTAATATAATAGTAACAATAACATAACTGTGTCTTGTTTGTCTAAGGGGTGACCTATGACTCCATGGGTCCTATTGACTTATGGTCAGTGAGAAATTGACCTGAATGGATGTTGAAGGTTGGAGACCCCGAGTATTACACCTACTACACTTAGACTCAAGTGTATGTAAAAATTAATCATAGTCGTTATTAACTGTAGATCAAGCACTTTTGGCTTTGGATCAAGAACCAATCAGAAGAATCAAAACAAAGTTTGGTCCAAAGCTTAAAGCTTTGACATACCAGTCTTCAGATTACAAGTTTCCATGGTCAGTATAAAGCAGTGAATTGGTCACTCAGAAAGTGACCAAAACCACCACCTAAAAACCAAACTAACCAGCAGAATCCTCACAGGTGGGAACATTTAGGATTTTTCCCACAATGGCAGTGAGGGAACAAGACCTCTGAGGCCTTTAACCTCCACAACTTTTCAACTGTTTCTATCATTTTTTTCTTTGTTTTGTTTTGTTGTTTACTGGTGGACAGCTGTAAATGATAAGAGATTGAAGGCCAGTATCTGAAATGGGGATCAGCAATCCCTCTGGTGCCTGGCCATGAGACTCAAAGCAGCAGACTATAAAAGCCTTCTGAGAGAAGAGCAAGAGGAGGAGGGCTCCAACTTCCACAGAGGGTCTGTTCTTTTTTTTCTTTTTGAGGTGATGTTCAGACAAACTAGTAATCCCACTAACAACTCATGTCCTGATAACTTTAATACATTGGCTAAACAAAACATTTTGACTTCTGAAGTGACTACAACATGCATTACAGATATTTGCAAGATTTTAAGGGATTTTTATTACATCATTAAAATATTCCAATGTTTTTCCAGATGAAAAAAATAAAAGTCTTGAACTTCAAAGACTAGACTGTTTTCTCTGTTCTACTGCTCATGTAACCCTTCCGCTCTCCTTGGCTTGTTTACATTAAAAGTGGGGTCATCTGGACCCCAAAGATAGCAGAAGGGTTAAACAAACATCTGTCCTCTACCACATAGTCAAAAACTCATCAAAATTTGCTCTCACCTAGTACCTGGTGGAAAAACATCGTGGGCATTTGGGGACCCCTCCCTGAAAAAAAAGGAAAAAAAAAAGAGATGACACCACAGCAGGAAACCATATCATACATTCCCAGGAAATCCAAAGGAAGTTTTAAATTTAGAATGAGATGACTACAGGACCAAAGCCCTGGCAGCCATTTTGTGGCAAAGTGTAAATTTGTCGCCTTTTATGTTTTTCCACAGAATGGAAAAGAAAACTTTTGTTCAAGGAATCTTCACACAGTTTCACCCACTCACTCAAGTCTAGAACCAGAACCAACATTTAATTGAACTTTGACATGGGAAGAGGCCGCCATTTTGATTTTTTTTTTTTTTTTAAAGAATCACCTTCAGGCTAGTTACTTTTACAAATTTAAATCCCTCCTTGGGATTTTAACCATAATTCCTCGAGCATCATTGGAAAGCTACTTGGAAAAAAACCCCATCACATTTAGAAGTTGTGGAATAATGTTTTGGAATAATGAGCTTATGCAAATGAACTTATAAGATGTATGTATTAATTAAAACATGCAAACAAATAAGAGAATCTCTAAGAAATAAAAACAATTTGATTTTTTTTTAAATATCAAGCTTATCATTTTTAAACTATAAATGTATAATTTTAAAAACAACTTTACCACGCATCCCTTCTGCTTTTAGGTCTGAATTCAGATAAAAACTAACTGATCAATCTGATTGATCAAAAGAGATTTTTCTCTATGAACTGTTTACACATTTGCTGTAAATTCAAAGTTTAATGACAGGATCAATAAGTACGATCAAGTATGACGAGGTCAGATGGGGTCACCTGACCTGCGCTGCAGAACGTCAACATGGTGCAGCTGTTTATCTATGATAATATCCGGGCTGTTTGTAACTCACACACTTTCTCATATGTTGCCTCACTCCCACCGAACAGACCTTGTCAAGGTTAAACTCAGGCAGCTGACAAATTGTTTTCCATTGCAATTCCCCGCAACTCGGCCATCTGGCTCTAGTCTTTCACAGATTAAGGCAGTCGTTTTACAAGACACAGAATTAAACTTGCAGTGTTCGAAAGATACAGCCCAATTCACAGCTCCTAATTTTGCAATTCCATCACTCGGGTGCTGCAAAGCCCTGCTCCTCCATCAAAACCATTAGTGGCATTGAAGCCTGGCATATCATCAGCAATGACGGGTAAATATTTAGGCAGTCTCACTGGAGCAAATAAGCCATCCAAGGTCAAATGGTTGCATTAGACTGTTTCAGCTTAGCTGCATTGGTCTTAAAGTCTCAGCAGGAACAACTCATATGCAGTGACAGTTTTCTGCAGCTCCAGAAAACTCAAAAGAAGTTGAATTCGAGGTGATGTAGCACTTAGAATAGGGAGGAAAAAAAATTAGAGCCGCGTTCCTTTGCACAATCATTTTGCATCAGTTTCAAGAAAGGTCACAGCATTGGGGGAATGAGCAACTGCATCGCAGAGAAAAAAACAAAAGGTCAAGGGGCTTATTTGTTATTCAAGAAATCATCACATCTTCAGCAGCAACCACTCTTCAAATATGTCATTTATCACACGATCAGTTATACAGGGAAGAAATAAAATCATAATTGAAGTTTTTATCTTTTCCATTATTTCCTCCCACAGCCTCTGTCAACAAAATCAAAATGCTTTTTGTTAAAGAAAGCGCAGCTCTGCGCCGAACCACTGTGGCCTCAGCGATAGGATGGGCTGGATAAGAAGTAAGAGAGTTCTTTGCGTTTGTGTCAACAAGAGACTTCATAGCTTCAATGTAATAAATCATAAAAAGCCCTCCGTTCCTAAACATTCACAGATAAGAGAGTTATAGGAATGGAATCAATTTAAGTTTCCGAACAGGAGGCCCGTGTGTGACCTAAAACCGTTTAGTGTCAAAACGATCTCATGTAGCAACTGTAAATAAAATACAGCAAATAGTGTCCTGCTGCACCGGGACAGATGGGGAGAGATTTTTGTATAAAAATTTATCTTAATATATTTTACTTGAAAAAAATCTATTTTTAAAAAGCCAATAAATTCCTAATTGTACATTTCGCTTAAAAAAAAAAAAAAATAGAAAATGAAAAATTATCATTTTTATTTTTTAATTATTTGTTGAAGTTGGCAAAAAAAAATCACTGTACTTTGAGATTTTAAGAAAGAAAACAAATGAGATAGTTCTTGTGGTACCTCTAACTTTACAAATAAAAATGGGCGTCCATTATCCCAGTGTTATGTACTGATGTCATCAGTCAGATTTACAAACATATGAACCCTACAGAGTAACCGATTCACCATTTCATTGACAACATTTAAATTGTGTTGTTCAACTTTTTTTTTCATTTAGAAACTGGACCATAGAAAGAAAAAATCACAAAAATTGTTATAATTGACTTACTTTTACTCAAAAAATGAAGTCTGTGTACCACTCCTTGAGAGGAAACACAAGAATAACCAGTTTGTAAAAGCCTTTTCTTTCTTCAGTTTTAAAAGTCTCTCCGTCTCCATGGAGATTAAGTTTAAACAAATAGATAAGTTTAAGCAAATTCTTGAGTTTAAGGGTTTAGACACATAATCTTACACTAAACAATAACTGCACTTGTTACCTCTAATTCTATTATTCTTTAGCTGTGGTGTCACATTCTCTGGGCTCACCATCGCCCCCTACCTTGAAGCCAGTGTACTGCATGCTTCACCTAGTGTATTAATAAAGCACATTTCTAGTAAATAAAAAGAAAAATTCAGTCACAAATTGACATCAATTTAATCAGAAATAAGCCTATTGGGTAATAAAAAAAAACATTTTTTATGACAATAAACTAGTAGATTGCATCGGCTCCAGTTATAGTGTGCAGTGCAGGCTAGTCCCAGAGTAGGCACGGACTGCTGGGGCCTCACCTGCTACTGTCTTGTGTAAGTAATCATAAAATAGACATGAATAAAAATTAATGTTTTGTTTTTATTTTTAATTTAAAAAAGTATAATCACTTTCTTAAATTTATGCATTTTTTTTAACCACCATTTTGCCTCCCTTGACTGCAAGTCACTGCATCACCCATATACTCCACATTATGTCTAAATTTTACTTATTATATCAAGTCATTAAAGACAGAGATTTTAGCATAAAAAAAGCCAGCATTGATTTGTATTTAATGTGATGTGTGTGATGCGTAATTTCGAATAAAAATATGAATAAAGAAAAGGAATAAAATAATCACACTCTTAACTTTGAGCGACATTTATTTATTTTCCAAAATTCATGAAAAGGTGATTTGCATGGTTATTCAGCAGACTCAAGATTAATAGTTGGCATTTAGAAACACAAGTAAAAAAAAATGATTTAACATGGATGTAGATGACTATTTTTATATAATCTTTTTTTCTTCATATATTATTTTGTGTTTCATTATGTTGTGTGATCAACTGATTATCTTTTTGTTTTCAAACATAAACTAAGATAAATAACTATGATGAACATAAAGTAATAAAGAAAAAGTTATTTGAAAGATTTTATTTTTACTCTCCCCATTCTTACTACATTTTAAGCACACATTTTTGCACTTTGGATGTTCTTCACTATTCACATTAAAACAAATATGCCTTTTTTTTGCTTTTTGTTTTTCAGATTGAAATAGGTTTTTCTTTCTGTTACACATATCAGAAGTACTTTATAGATAAAGTTTGATTTGATGTAAACCCTGGATAACATATAACTCTGATTTGGGATTTGCCAAGTTTATGTTCAGGAATAAAGTAAATTTAGCCACAAATTTAAACCACGAAAAAGTTTGATAAAAAAATAAAATTTAGGTCAATGGTGTTGAAGCTGAGGAAGTATTACATGTTAATAAAAGGGACCAGCTGTGGTGGTCTAAGAATCTATAGTGTTCTTTATTGAATAAAACCCTAAAGTGATGTAAAATGTATGTTTCAATGGATGGATGGATGGATGGATGGATGGAAGTATGATGGATGGATGGATGGATGGATGGATGGATGGATGGATGGATGGATGGATGGATGATGATGGATGGATGGATGGATGGATGGATGGATGGAGTATGATGGATGGATGGATGGATGGACTGATGGATGGATGATGATGGAGTATGATGGATGGATGGAGTAAGATGGATGGATGGATGGATGAAGTAGGATGGATGGATGGATGAAGTAGGATGGATGGATGGATGGATGGATGGATGGATGGATGGATGGATGGATGGATGGATGGATGATGGAGTATGATGGATGGATGGATGGATGGATGAAGTAGGAATGGATAGGGTAGGAGGATGGATGGATGATGGATGGATGGACGGACGGACGGATGCGATGGATGGATGGAGATGGATGGATGGATGGATGGAGAGGATGGATGGATGGATGGATGAAGTAGGATGGATGGATGGATGGATGGGATGGAGTATGATGGATGGATGGATGGATGGATGGATGGACGGACGGACGGACGGACGGATGGATGGATGGAATAGGATGGATGGATGGATGGAGTAGGATGGATGGATGGATGGACGATGGATGATGGATGGATGGATGGAATAGGATGGATGGATGGAGTAGGATGGATGGATGGATGGATGGATGGATGGATGGATGGATGGATGGATGGATGGATGGATGGATGGATGGATGAATGTAAGATGGATGTATGGATGGATTGGGTGAGATAGGTAAATGGATGGACGGATGGACAAATGGACGGAGGGATGGATGAATAACAACAACAAACAGGTGCGGAAGACATTATGTTGAATTTTAAATTACCCAGTAACCACTCCCCCTAAACCATGTCATCAACTAATATCATAAATGTTTAGTGAAAACACTCAATTACTATTATTAAAGTTGAGACTTAATCGCAGATTTTTCTTCTGCAACATTTTCTCTGAATAAATGTCTCAAAATTTGTGACATGCTGATGCTGCCTCCCTCTGCCTCATGTCAGTGACAGGCTATTCATCACAGAGTTTAGTGTCAGCATTAAATTATCCCTTCTATTATGACAGCAACATTACTCATCAGGATTAGGGCAAGCCAAACAGGGGCTCCTCAGCTGCAGCCATCTCCTGCCTCATATCGATCTCTGTTCCCTCCATTACCAACACAGAGGCTATCTGCATGACACCAGCACACCGTGCATGTTGATGATGCTCTTGTCTGCTACCAGGATGGTTATATCATGAGCTGGAGAGGGAGAGAAGGATGGAGCAAAACTCTGGAGAAAAGAGGAGATAAAGAGAGACTGTACGTAGAGGCTCTCCAGAGGGTTCAGGTATAATGAAGTGCTGGATGGCTTTAATACGGAAAACAGAAGGGGCCAGTGCCGTAGTCAAGTGCTGTTAATATCTACTCCATTCCTTAAGCAAATCAAGTTATCTTGCGCTGCCTGGGTTTCGATAAGGACTGGATGAGGTCCGTTGAGAACAGCTTGATTTAGATGTTGTTTAAAGTGAATATCTAGATAGCTAAAACACTGTATGATCTAAATCTACTTGCATGCCTGCTTGTTTTTTAGCGAGCAGAGCATGCTCTCAGACTAAAGAAGAGATAAAACTGCAGCACCGTCTATATATATCCCTTATTTCGATGCCCTTGCCTTTCAATGCCTTAAATGTGCCACAAGACATTACTTAAATAATGCCTGAAGGTGCAAACGCCACTGACGCTGTCCCCGTCTGTTCAATTTGAAACGCATCAAATCCTCCCTAATTCCACATTTCAGCCTTTTAAATTGCCCTGTGCTCTGAAACGTAACCAAAGGCTTCAACTCGCTTTCAAAACTTTTTCTTTTTTCTTTTTATTTTCTATTAATGTCAACTTTGTCTGGCTCTAAGAGGATGGGATCGGAGGGGGAATAAGGCCAATTTCTTTTTGTTGTAAATGTCCTCTGTGTGGCCACGCAGGGACATTCAATGGGAAACTTGAGGATTTACAACATAGGCCAATTTTGGGAGGTGAAAGCTGACCTCTGCAGGGACTTCTTCATGGCATGTGTCTCTCAAACCAAGGGAACGTGTCTTGTATTTCTTTTTCTGGTGAAACACGTGGACTGACTTAAAGCTGGGTGGATTTTAAAAGATTTAACTGACTTTTTTTTTTTAAATTGGTGATATCAAATGACTTAATGAATTTAAAATCAAGTCCCATTTTGTAATATTCTTGAACAAATAGTGTTAAATAGGCTTTCATATGGTTTTGTTTGCAAGGTAAAGCCTCTAATGGGACACAAATCACATTTTATGAATAAATAAAAACATAAATAAAACTCAAATGGACCTAATCTAAAACTGGCAGAATTTATTTTGATTTGATTTTCTCTAGTAGCTGATACATAAGATGCACTTATATGGATTAGTGACAAATACAACTGAAATGTATCTGTGCAGGAGAGAGTGTGAAGACCTCATTCAGGTCCTATACAACCACCTCCTCCAAAATATAATCATGCAACAAAAACAAAAAATGAAAATGTTTCATTTTCATTAAAAAGGCAAGCTTAATTTTAATTGTGTTTAATTTCTCCAATAAGGAAATAGATTTCTGTAAATAAAAGCTTTTTTTTCTGTTTTTTTCACTGACTGCTTATTTATAAACACAAATTTGTTAGGAAAAAAATGTATTTGATTTTACTGAACGAATTGACTAATTTCATCCTCTAATTGCCTGCTCAAGCAATCGGAGGCGCACATTTTGGATGGAAGGATGATTGGCATCAACAAGTTACCCGGTATCAAGTGTCCCACACCTGAGGGTTGGGGAACCCTTAGAAAGGATTCTACGGGACAAAAATGAAGTCCGAAGTGGGAATGCCAAGCTGACTGGAGTCCACTCCACCCTTCTGAAAATGGGTCGGATAAAATAAAGATTTTATTGAGTTCATCCACCTGCCCATCAAAAAAAAGTCACAAAAATGCATGAGTTCTAATAAATCCAGAATATTGATTTTAACATAGAAAAATGTATCATTCTCACAAAACCTGAATCCTACAGAGCCCCTAAAGAGACATCGGGGAAAAAAAAATGTAAGTAAAAAAAAAAAAAAAAATCTATCACTATCTAGTGTGCACCACTTACTATCTTAGATATTTGAGAAACAGCAAATCAAATGGACATAACATATAGATTGCCCAGATGGCATAGCTACAACTAACATTTTGGAACATGTGAGTTTAATAAATGTCATGTGTGATGGTCACAGGGCAAGTTTTCTTCTGCATGGATTTTTTTTCTTAAAGTTCAGAGTAATTTCAGGCAATGCTGCCCAAGTGAACTGCTGTAGACCGACTGGTCAGCTTCAGTCTTTGGTCCTCTCTCAATAGTTCTCTCTCTGTGAAAGAAAACCAAAGAAAAAGGTTGCTCAAACTAAATCAACAAAACAGTCTTTAGTTTAAAAATACTCACAGGCACTTGGATCTATAGGATTTTATTTGCTGGAGATTTCATATTTTTTCCTGTTAGGATTGAAAGAAGAAAAGGCTCAAATCTTTTTGCTGTTAAGCTGTAGCAACTCTTCTCTAAGAGCAGTTTCAGGCCAGGTTAGTCTGGCTTGGTTGTGTTTTCTTTTACATTGCACTTTTAGGGACATCTGGACATCAAGCAGCTCCAAAAGCCATTTGTTTGGACAAAGCTTGAAAGAGCACCAATCAGAAACGATGATGTTCCCTAGTGGTTCAAGTCTTCTGAACATCACTTACACAGAATTTAAAACACACAACATATATATATATATTTTTATTTAAAATTCTTTGGATTCACTCCAGAATTTTTCTTGACTCAAAATACATTGAGTTTTTACATAAATTTCTTTGCTTTTCTTTCTTTTTGGATTGTCAATGTGTGCTCACAGCAAAGGTGGTTCTTGGAAGCCTGAAGGGATCCTAACTTTCAGATGAACTAAAGTTTGCTTCAACAAGAAGCAAACTGCAGTTGGGTGACCATGGTAACTTGCACTATTATTATAGGAATTTGATTCATTGGAGCAACAATAATTTGCTAAATCTTTAGTCACATGCACCAGTATGTGGGTTGACCCGTACAGATGCTACGGATTTTAGGATTGTGTGAAACCTGTAGAGGGTCGTGGACAAAAGGATCTTTGAAGGGAGCGTAGACGTGTCTTAAGGAAGTGCCCCTCCGATGAAAATCCTGTTTTTTGAGTTTTTGTGTGCGCTGAGTACTTATTTATAAGCACAAATTTGTTGGGAAAGAATCCCTTTGATTTTACAAACCTAATTGACTAATGTATGTGTAGCATTTTTCTTCTGAAGGAGAACAAATACAATAAGAAATATTTTGTTTTTGCTTCTCCAAGTATTTCTCCTTTTAAATCGCTGTCAATCAAACTGTCCCAGACAGACTCTGTTTGAATGACTGATCTTTACGTCACAACAGCTCGGCAACAGCCTGGCGACCTGTCCACTCAACAGTGTCCAAGACAGGATCCCCGCAGCCCCAGCGGGTTAAGAAAATGGCTGGAAGTTCAGGACAAAAAAAAGCTTGCATGATTGGATTCTCACCGATCGAGTCTCTGAAAATGTCACGTGCCCAAAGATGAGTCCCTGATTGGTAGACGCAACACCGCAACCTTGCCAAAATTCAGATGTTTGAACTCTAGCCACTCTGCCACCAGACCGCTGCATATTGCCCGTAATTTAAATTGTGGCACAGGACCTCAAATCGCGTCAGTACCATGACTCAACATTGAAACTGGTCACCTCTACGCGCAAATCTCGTTCGTTGTAAATGTAGCACTAGGCTTAAGATGCGACAGACTGGTGCTGGGCGATATGGAGAGAATTGTATACAATATAAACGATTTCATATCACGATAACAATATATTTCACGATATACATCAATAAAGTATATTTTAAGCTATTCTATTCTAGCACAATAAATATTTTACTACACTCTACTATATTTATAAAGATCATAAATCAGCAACCTTGGACATTGCGAATTTTCAGACTCGAATTTTTGGGAGCAGATCACAAGAATCAGAGTGCTCAGATACTTGTTACAGCTCTGTTCTACCACTTGATTTATCTCCTAAGTTTTTAATCTCATGTGTTCGTTTTCATGGACTTTCCTTGAGTGATATAAAAGCCACCTTCCATTGCTTACATATTGCTGTGTTCAGCTCATCGTCAGGCGTCGTAGAACAAATCAAACGTGTAACCAAATCACAGACGTACCTCTCTTTTCCTAAAGGTGCTTCTTCTTGAGCTGCCTGCATCGGTGTGTCTGTCTGTTTCAACCCAAGGGAAACAACTTCAAGCTGTTCTGCGTCCATCGTTCTGCACTCGTGTTATGTAACGTAATGTATGTTCTAAATCCTGCGAGAGTGTGAATCAAAGAACGTAAAGCACCTTCATGTCGCAAAACCACAAGACAGTTTCTTTGCAAAAAAATATGTTTTTAATTTGCCTTTATCTTCACTTTTATACATTTCTATTGTGTCCACACTGACAAAGCAACACCTAACAATCATCTCTGGCTATTTAAAGAGATATTTGGCATAATTATTGATCAAATTAGGTTAGAGCTGATATAAACAATAGAAGGCCAATGGCGTGATAGACACTTTTCTATTGCCCAGACGATATGTATCATCACATCGCCCAGATGATATGTATCATCACATCGCCCAGACGATATGTATCATCACATCGCCTAGACGATATGTATCATCACATCGCCTAGACGATATGTATCATCACATCGCCTAGACGATATGTATCATCCCATCACCCGGACAATATGTATCGTCATATCGCCCAGCACTAACACAGACTGCTGAGGTTCTGACAGCTAGAGAACCGCAAGATGATTTATGATTTTGATTACTTAGTCTGATGAGATAAACATGACCATAACATTTTACTACCAAAAGCTAAGATCCCTAAAAATATAGGTAAGACTTTTTACTTCGTTCCAAACTGCTGTGTGTTTTTCAGGTTTGATATCACAGCCTGCTGTGTGTCTCTGCAAACACACTGTAACAATGTACGCCCTCTAATGTTCCATATATGTGCCCTTTGAAACACAGCCTTTGCATTACCAGAGGGTGTCACAGAGAAAAGATGCAATGTATCAGTGACATTAAAATGCAGCCCAGACTGGGAAAATGTAACTCAAGCCTGCTCGGGTCAATGTATAGATTGCAGGGGTTAGAACTATAGAAGATCAAGAAGCAATTCTCAGTTGCTGCTGGGTTCAAAAGATGAAAAAGAAAGATGAAAAAAAAACAACATGAACATCTTTAGTTCACTAAATTATTAGTTATTTACCAAAAAAAAGCTACAATGGGAGCATTATCAGCCAAGCGGAAAAAGCTTCTGATACACAGGAGTGGAAATGATTGCATTTCTTTAAATTCAAAGAATACTCTGAACTCTCAGTCTTTGTTTCCCCATCTTTATCTCATCTTATCACCCTATTACAAATCTCTCTGCTTAGACCAATGTCATTTTTCTCCCATGAAGCTATCAAATGCCCCTGCTCCCCATGTGTATCGACCACCATCCTCCTGGAGATCAATACCGAGCCTATAGAGGCTGGAACAAAAACTGTAATTACTCACAAAGCTACAAATTCCTGGGCGATAACAGCTTATTTCATTCATTATTGCAAGAAAGAATTATAAAGACACCAGCAGATATAAACCAACACACTTCAGAAAGTGATAATTATGCGGGGGGGGGGGGTCGTCAAGGTCACAGATAGGAGAAGTGGAGGGGAAACTTTTCTACTTATTCAAATCGTCAACGGTCTTTCATTTCATAAATAGAAAAAACGTAGAATACCATATTTTCCAGAGTAGAAGTTGCACCAGAGTATAAGTTGCTGGAGCCTAAAAAGGCATCAAAAAGAAGAAAAAAAAGTCAAACTGGATGGAAGTGTCACACTTCTGAACAAATTTGCCAAGCCCTGAGACATGCTGCGTTCTCACCAATAGGGTTGGGCACCGATGGGATCTGATGCGGTTCCGGTGCTACCGCGGTTCTTTGGTTTCGGTTTCGGTTCCCTTTCGGTGCTTATTGCGGTACTTCAGTAATAAAAAATAATGCCTTTATCTTCCTAAATCCAAAGCAGAACGGCTTCAAACAAGCGCAGACTCCCTCCTGCCGTGCAGCTGTGCGCACGTAATATAAAGCATAATATAAAACTCCATCTTAAATAAACTTAAACGTCCTTGAATTTTAGCCTGACATTTTATTAATTAAATCGAGATGTGGCATTTATTGTAGTTGTTTTTGGGCAAAAGCAATTTTATTTCAATAAAATAAGGCGGAAGATAATGTCAATCACACGGCTGCAAAGCGCAGCAGATGATGACGACCCGCCGTGGTGGTGGGCGGAGCCGAGCCGAGCTTTCTGCTATTAGCAGCCCAACAAGGAGGAAACGATTCATTGTTTCATTTTGGGATGGGGCTCCAGCGTTGTTTAAAAATTGCATTTTAGATGCGCGAGCTTGCGCTGTTGGCGGTTTTATATGAGCCCGCCCACGAACACAATGTTGAACCGTTCCTGCTCTGTTCCCCCCTCAACCGTAGTCGAGGAGCAGGGGAGATCTTCTCCAGGGCCGAAGGTTGCTTTTCCTCCGGGGTTCACTTCCCTTCTTTGGATCATCAGATTCTTTGGAGCATGCGAAGCCGAATAATTACACTTAGCTATTGTAGAGGAACTGAACTTTTATTACTTTAACTTGCAGACAAACTCGAGAACAACTCTCCGCACGCTAACGTGCGCGCGCGCCCCTCCCCTTTCCTTTCTCTTTCCTTTTTCTCTGTCTCCGCAGCACGCTCTCTCTCTCTCGCTCCTCTCAGAGCGCGCTGCTCCTCACATGCACACGCCCCCCCAGCTTCGTAACAAGCTGAGATGCAGAAGTTGGAGCACACACTCATCTCACAACAACAAGAAAGTAAATAGATAGGCTGAATCGTAAAAAAATCAGAAGGGAGTACTACAAGTGATTGACATGTCCACAGACAAATGAAACTTCAATGAAATTTGAACCGAAATCCGGCACCGTTTGCAGCCGCATCTTTCGGTTTCGGTAGAACCGCGCAAATCATAACGGTTCCTACTTGGAACCGAACTTCGGTGCCCAACCCTACTCACCAAAGGCAATTCCCACGTAAAATTTGTGTTTGCTGTGACTTTTGATGCACATTAAATTCAATGTTCAATTGTACAAAACTGCGTTCATAAACTAGACACTCCCATCATGTTTGATGGTAGTTACTATCATTGTATCTGAGTAACAGCACTATCTGCGATATGGCTGTAACTTTATAACCCAAATTGATGACTTGGACCAAATTGGCTTCTCCCTAACCATTCACTTGTTGGGACATTTGAAGGGTTAGGATTGTCCATTTTTTTTAAGGGTTAACCTGGACGCAGAGAGATCCAGAGCCCTCCGCCACAAAGGAACGTCACGTCGATCTGTGTTGTGGAGAAGCGCGTTTCTTCACATGGCCACTCAGAGGCACAGAAGTTTACATTTAAATGTAAGTAATGGCACAATTTTTTTAAAGTTATAAAACCAATGTTGTTATGTATTTCCAAGTGCTAGAAGCTTCACACTGACGTAACATAATAATAATAATAATAATGATATCAATGAGTAGGAAGACACAAATTTTTGATAACTCTCCCTTTGAAAAGGCTAACGCCTGCTTCACAGCGGACACGTAAGTGCTGCGAAGCAGTGTTCGGGTGGAGTGCGCACGGTATCCGCGACTGGCAACCGGCGATTCTGCTCAGCTGCCATTATTTAGAGGTTTTTTGGCCATCATCAGACACTCAAAACCACCCTTCCCCCCACATTGTAGTCAACCCACTACGTTCATCTGTGTGTGTGTCTGTTTATTTTTGTCTCTACAGTCTGTTATAATATGATTGCAATTGTATTTTATTGCGAAAAATTAGTTATATTTTGAAAATTGATAGGATTTTCTCGTGTGTCTTGGCAAAACTTCCTGCCAGAATTGACATGGATAGCTTGGGCTTAGAACAGAAATAGACAAGACGGCAAAATGATTGCACGAACCAGGCGCGGAGGATCGCAGCACTTTGCGTCTGGTGTAAACTACACCATCAAGTAACAAAGGCACCGTTCCGCAGCGCTTCCACATACGGTGTGAATGTAGGGGTAGGGAGAAGCCGTAGGGGTAGAGGAAGAAATTCTAGTTCTATCTTGCTGTCTCGCAATAGCCCGAGGAAGGAAAATAGAAAAACAAGAATAATTTTTTTCTCAATAAAAATTACAAAAATATACATTTTAGGACGAGAACAATCAGATTCTCTGTTTGTTTTGGATGGCGGTTCTTCTGTGTTGACTTCAGAAGCAAATCCTTATTCTAGGGGTGTAACGGATCACAAAACTCACAGTTCGGATCGTGTCACGGTTTCAGGGTCACAGATCGGTTCATTTGTCAGATCAGTAAAAAGTTAAAAAAGAAAAAAAAAAGCAGAAAACAACAAGATAAAAGCTACATTTATTTTTGGAATCGCTTCAAATCATATATTCAATAAGCATATAAAGTACTTCACGCACAATATTTATATATACAACATCAAAACTTTTGGTCACTGAGGCCTATTTATTAAAACAGAACATATTTAAACGTTGAACAAAAACCAAATGCTAAAACATGTAGTTTCTGATTACATTTACACATCTTTAGACCAAATCAACAAAAACAAAAAGAGTGCTTAAAAATAGTGTTGAAAATACCAAATCTATCTCCTATGCTAGCGCGATGTGTGTGCACGCGTGGGGGTGGGGGAGGGGTTGGTGTGGTCCGCAGTACACACATGTGCTGAACATGTGCTGATCCGTATGAACCACGGATTATCCGTGATCCGTGACACCCCTTTCATACACAGCACCCTCTAGTGGTTGTAAGTGGGAAACAACAGCTAAAAGACAACTGGTTGTTAGTGGGAAAATAACAAATAGTATGAGCTTATTTATGTCTTTAAAAATATAAAAAATATGAGTTCCTGTTGAGTATAAGTCACACCCCTGGCCAATCTATGCAAAAAACTGTGACTTACACTCCGTATTTTGTGTGTTTAAGCTTGTCTTCAAATGACAACCGCAGCAAAGCCTTTAGAACAAGAAATATGTTCTAAAATCCCAACTGGAAAAGATGAATTATTTCCCACCATGAGAAATAAGGTGAACAATAAAACCTCTCATGATACAAAAGGGTGAGAAAGGATAACAAACAAGTGGGTGAGATTTGCTGCCTTTCAGAAACCCTCTTAAGTGGTAATAGGATAACCCTGGACACGTCAAGAGCCTATCAAACTGCCCCTCACATTCGACCTCTGGGTGAGACAGGAAGGGCCTGCTTTGTTTGCAGCAATTGGGTCTTGTGTGCAGGGCCGTAATGAAGTGACCTGAAATAATGGAAAGCCCTGGGCCCAGAGCCGATGATTTTTGCCAGGATAAGAGCAGGGATCCTGATTCAGAGTCACAGTTCATTTCATTTTTCGCCTCTGATGAGATCTCCTCTGTTATCTGATAAAATTGAACAGCCATTACCGGCAGGGGCTCAAGCCGGCCAAGCAGTAAAGCGCTGTCGACTGCTCCTAACAGAAATCCTATACACTCCACTTTGTCAGCAGTTTTGAATTCATCGTTTGCTGGGGCTTGAGCCAGATGATAGGAATAATCTTGGCCCAACCAAGATTGACACTTCATTTCAGAAATCAATATTTACAATTTACTTCTTTCAAAGTTCATTCTGTGAGAAGATTCCATATTATCCTTTCCAAATAAGCTGATCATATCTCTTTCTAGTCCTGGAATGGGTTTTCCCCAAATGTGAATTTTTTGGTTTAAAAAAAAATCATTGTCTCCATTGTGGGGTTTAGTCTGCCCTTTGATGACAGTAAATCTTTATCTTTTTATAAGCAAACGGCTGTGGGCCACTGACACCATTTCCTCCCAGAACAAAGCCCCTCGCCCTGTGTGGACGCTGGTAGATACATGGAGCCCTAATGTGGCTGGACACGTAACAGACGGGTCATTAATCAGACACTGTGACAGCCACCTCTTCCCAATCCAGCTTTGACTTCAGCTGCTAGACAAGCCCACTCAACTCCTTACCCACAGGAGCCCACTGAGGGAGCAGAGACCCAGGCAGAGGGAGACCGGACGGATACAAGGAAGACACAATAAAAGAAGGAAAAAGATGAACTTGGAAAGAGAAATTAGTGATGCTGGAATGTGAAATTATTCAGAAAAAACACAAATTTAATTATATCAAGAGTGGCACTCTTTCATGAATGTTTATGTTTTTAAATAATTTTTATTGGCAGTATTAGAATTAATGATCTAAGACTGGACAAGACTTTACCTATAGAATGATGTAGAGCAATCTCATTGTTCACTTTTTCTCCGTTCTCATCTTTCTTGTCTTTCAATGAAAGAAATGTGTCCCTCTGTTGTCAGATGTTCCAGGGTTTTGGTTGTTTTCACCCCATGTTGATGTGATATGACATCACTTATTAACCCATAACTGCTAAAGTGGAAGCCATAAAATCAGACGCCAACTTCAGCTTGAACTGAGTTTTAAGGTGCGGCGGATAAATCCAAAAAAATAAAATAAATCGTTCACTAACACTGATATTTTCTAGACATAATAATAAATGTAAATTCCCTGTTCTTGTAACATTAAGCGGCTGTTGAATATTTTTTAATATTATGGAGTGATGAACAACTATTGCAATAAATCCATTTGTTGAATTCAGTTTTTTTTTTATTTTGAAGTCAAATGCGCTTCTGCTGTTTCCTTACTTCTTTCCACAAAAAAAAAACAACTTTCCAAACAAATGTTTTTTTTTTTTTTTTTTTTTTTATAACTTTTCTGGGAGTTTCCATTAAGCAGTTGGCAAAGCTGCTTTATGAAAGTAGCTAAATGATTTTTGACACATGACTGAGTGACCTGATCACATGTCAACATTAGAATGAGTCGGATGTGGTGGAGAGAATCCAGTTTTCCCAAACTGGACTTTTTTTAAATCTCAGATTCAAGCAAGAATCACTAGAGACTGGAGAGGTTAGGCTACAAATTGTGCAAATCGTAGAGTTTGAGCTTTTGAAATTTCTGATTTCTTGGATTAAATACAATTTAAAATAATGGCTTAAGACTTAAAAACATGTAGAGTGTTAATAAGTCTGATCATTAGGAAAAATATAAAAAAAAGAAAAATCTCTTCCTGCAAGTTTACTCAGGTTCACCTAGAATTCTTTTTAAATTTTAGTTAGAGTCTGTTGAGACTTTTTAGACACGCCTTAAGAACTTTTTATTTCAACAGACTTTTTTGGTGTTAATTTTATTTGAAATATTTTTTTATGTAATTCTTGATCTATGTTGTTGTTGTGGGGGAGTCTTGTATACTTTGGATACATTTAACAGATCTGATTTCTTGGATGCGTTTCTCTCACACATCAGTAGGTCAGGTTTTTGGATTGTAAAGCATTCCAGACCGAACAGGCTCACTGTTTGTGTCGATGATACACTGTGCGATAAAGTGAAACCTTATATTTAGAGTTGTGGATTCCTAGACTTTATTTTGTTTTATCATGTAAATTGGACATTCTGTGTCATATTTTTACGTGTAAGGTGCAAATCACACTAAGAAATCACTCAACAAAGAATATTTTGAAGGACAATAAAAAAAAGCAAACATATGATACAAAAACAGCGCTACATTTTAGAAATCCAAACAAAATTCCAGAAACCAAAATGTCAATTACAAAAAATAAAATGTAATTTCAAAAAAATGAAAGAAAATACCAATGAAATGTTTCAGTGATCAAAGTAATCTCCAGAAATAAAAATACAATTTAAAAAAATGAAACAAACTTAGAAACCGGAAAAGGTAGGTAAGAATGAGACATCACTGATTGGATGATGATGTTTGTTCACTTTTTCAACAGGAAGTTATTTGGAATGACGACATCCTCTGACAGAAGATATTTCTTTGTTTCTGGAATCAGACACTGGAAAAGTTCAGCGATTGATCCATGAACTCTGTATCACAGTTCATGTAAAACATCTTTGTGATTTCTTTCTTTGTAAAAACTCAGACATCATCCCAACCAGTGATGTCTCTGAGTACCTACTTCTTCTGTTTTTTTAAATGTCATCTTGATTTGTAGAAACTACTTTGTTTTCTAAAGAAAATAAGATAGAATTTTTTATATATATATTTTGTTTTCCTTTTAAATTGTGATCTTTATTATTTTTATCTATTTATTTATTTTTGCATTGAGTGATTTGTTGATGAAAGACTCAGTTCCTCTATTCCCTAAATCAGGATTGTCAAACTCAACCCACAGAGGGCTAATTCCAAAAATCTCCTTTGGTCCCCGGCTGAACAGGAAATAACAAACAGGCAGGAATATTATTCTAGAATAAATCCACTTAAACCCTAAATACCCTTCAATATTTTACTCTTCATAACCTATACGGTAACACTTTATAATAAGGTTCCTTAACAAGCTTTCTTAACACATTAACAAGCATTATTAATAAGCTTATAATGTGTTAGCAAGACATTTACTGGTGTAATAAGCCTAATAAGGCTTATTAAATTCCTGCGTTAACACATTTACAAGCATTATTAATGTGTTAAAATGATGCTTAATGTTACATTAATTGCCATTATATACGTGGAACAAATTGTTAGCTTATTAATAATGCTTGTTAATGTGTTAAGAAAGCTTGTTAAGGAACAAGTTAGAAATAAATGCAACATCAGGCCTTGACTTTGACACGTGTCCTAAATGAATTCCAAAAAAGTCAGATTCAACTGTAATGTCATTGAAAAATGAAAATAAACTCCCTTTTTTTAAGTTGTTTATTGGTTGACTATTTTATCAAAACTAATGGAATCAAACAATCTAGAAAATTACAAAAAACTTTTTTTGAACAATAAGTCAGATAAAACTGTTTTCTGCTCTGCCTGATAATTAGCAGTGAAAAAAATGACAATTCACACAGTTACTGGCCTGTTTTGAATCTGCAACAACTCAAACATCTATTATTTTAATTTTATATTTTTTTCTTTCTATTTTTGAAAGCATCTTTTTATTGCCAAAAGTTAAAAATATCTGTAATATTTAAGACAGTGGAGTCTGATCGTAGACTGTAGTATCACTGGACAGCGTGACTCCTCTCCTCCCGAATTCCAAACAGGAAGTACCCGCTGGCTCCCAAGAAGCCAAGATCCCATTGACTTCTATTGAGAAATAAACAGCTATTTCTCATTCTATTAGTCAGAATAATCATTCTTGCTCTGATAGAATTTTCTTAACATTTTATTGCTAATCCAATTTTTTCATTATATTTTTTCTCTATCACAAGTTATTCATGTTGTAAAATGACCAATCAGATTCCTCAGTGAAAGCATGTGGCGCCTGCTGGCCCCTCCTCAAACGTTTGATTGACAGCCTCTCCTGAATCTGCTTTCAGTGAAGGGGATGTGGACTTCCAACAAGCTCACCTCAGACTATAGTTGCCCTAAGAACCTAAAACCCCTGTCACACCAGGACAGCGTTCTCGCTGCAATCGCGCGGCGTCCATCAAAAAATGCAGAACGCTGAGGTGAACGCAGTAAGGTCGCCATGAGCGCCGTAGCATCGCTGTGACATCTCCAGTGGACGCCGTGGTGTCTCCATGGACGCCATGCGACGGCGCGCACTTTGTGCATGTGCGCGCCGTGGCTCGGCGTGTTCATGGCGTTCTGATGTGCGCGCCGTGGCAGCACCGTAGCAGCGCACTGAGAACGCCGAGAGCGCCACAGCAGCGCCGTAGGCGCGCACTCAGGACGCACATAATCGCCACAAGGACGCAGCTGTAGACAGGGGCGCTTGCACGGAGATATCATATAGAGATAGCCATATCGTCCTCCTCAGCAGGAGTCAGGTCCGTCATCGTCTTTTGTGCCTGGATGGAAGGGCTGCTTGACCTTGATGGGGATGGAGAGTCAGGCGGAAGCAGCTCCACTTCCGCATGTTGAGGAGACGGTGGTGCAGTGGGGTTGGGGGGCTGTTTTTTCGTAGCCCTCTCTCGACTTTTTTTTTCCTGTCATGATGCTTTGGGGAACAGGCAGGAACAGTGCGGGTTTGACTGACTATTGGCTTGTATATACACGCTGCCGTGACGTCATAGGGACGATCTGGCAACTGCGCCGTGCACGCGCCATGGGCACGCAGTGACAACTCTTGGCGCGCCGTGTGAACTCCGTCAGCACGCTGTGACAACGCAATGAAACGCCGTGACAACGCAGTGAAACGCCAAGTAAAACTCTGTGGGAACGCAGTAGCACGCCACGGATGCGTAGGAACGCCATAATCGCCGTGAAAGCGCGGAGACATCTTCCATCTCCAGCTTCATTTTCCTTCGTTTCCACAGCGTTCTGAGAAATTTCATAACGCCGTGTGAACTCCGTAGAATCGCAGCCTAGTGTGACAGGGGCTTAACTCAGACGGGCTCAGAACAATCACTGTCGTCTGGCTCCAAATGGCGGCACCAGTACTGTGGAAAAATGGTGACAGATTTGGCTTCATTTTTTATGGGTGACATCCCATCCTGCTTGTCCAGTCATAATACGTCTATGCCTCTCATCGAGGTGAGTATTGGTGTGTATTTTAACAGCTGCCCTTTTCACCCTGGAATAAAACCACTGCCATGGGGTCAGTTCTAACCTTAACACTGACCTGAACCACAAAAGGGGGAGGGCCCCTAACCCGTCTCTTACTGCATCCAAATGATTCTTTTTAACTAGAGCTTTACGCTATAAAGCCTTAAACCCATCCGCCATGACCACATGACAGCTCCCAAAAATCCTAAATGTAATTACCTGGGGTGGGGTAGATCCTGAGCCCTGCTCCTGGAGGTGGATGTATGGAGTGTGCACTGACCCTGCCCTCTTACGGAGGATGGGGTCAGAACACCTTTCTTTTTAACCTTATATAACCATTAGTATCATATTTAATACACCCATTTCTTAGACCACCGTGATTTTGATTTTCCTCAAAAACCTGGTGTTCATAACCTGCTTCACGTTTTCTGGCCTGTAGTTCATCACCATTCCACCAGGGGCAGTAGAAAAGCTTTTCCTGTCCATTTCAAAATGGCTGCTTCTGTGAAATCTCAAAAACATTTTTGCGGGAAAAGTTTAGCTAATTTTCAAAATCTTATGGGGAAAACAACACATTATTTTTGTGTATTACTTTCTGTATTGAAAGAATGAAACATTTGTTAATAATTAATTCTCAATTCCATGGAGTGGAGGAAATTTGAGACAGTGGGTAAATAAAGTGCTGAACACTCACGTCAATACCAAAAGTATTGTGAGCAGAAGACTTATCAAATCACCCAAAATGTCTTATATAAAATGAAATTCATAAACTGTGAAGTGAAAAAAAGTATATTCTCTGATGTAGTTGGTTTTAAAGAATTATTGAACTTTTGGCATGTAACCAATGCACTTTATTTTGACATTAACAAAAAATGCAAAAATGAAATAGAAAAAAAAAAACAACAACAAAAAAGAAAAACTGATTTTTGGTTGGAGTTTAGTAGCTGAAGGTGGAACAGTGTGGAGGGTTTATAGCTTCGAATCATTACTCAAGTCCTTTTTAATTAAGTGCTAACGGGAAAGAGGGATATTAGTCCCATAACTTTCCTTCCTTTTCTATAGCTGCCAAAACAAATCAATGGTGTAAACCAAAGCATTTTTACAAATGCAGTTATTAGCTCATAAGATACAGTACGTCACATTTCATTTGAGCCACAGCTGAGGCCTCCAGAGGGGCCTGCTCTCCCCCAGCCCCGTCCCCTCAGGGACAGTATGAGAATCATAAATAATAAGTCCTAATGAGATATGAATTGATTATGTGGGGAAAAGCTTGACTCTCTCAATCCATCACCCTGAATGATGCTTAACAATAGATTACCAGCCAATAATTCCTCCAATATGAGATTAAATGAAATAGCCGTGCAGTTTTCAGCAGACTCGCGCTGCCCCCCTCCTCCTGTTCTCCGACGGCTGGAAATAAATCTGCTCAATTACTGTACCACCAATCCGTTTTTCACCGCTAAGGACATTATTATTTCATTTAGAGCTTGTTCATGCATCATAGATTATTTCATTTTACTCAGTCAATACAGAGGAGTGCAGTATTTTATTTGATCCACTAGGGCTTATGGTAAAGTGCCGTTTTAATGGAGTATACTTGGAGGACTGGATCACTGTACGGGAAGACAAGCATGTTATAGAAATCACGGATGTAGATGTTCATGCTCACGTATTCATTTTTCTGTTACACGATTGCGCCTGGTTTTCCTCGGGCACCTGGCAGACAATGAGAAAATGGTTCTGTTTCAAACCTGTGATCAATTGAAACCGCATTAGCTGTGCCTATAAGATGATTTGGAACATCACTTCAATCTCAAAGAACGATGAAAATTGGATAACACACATGCTCTCTGCGCTCTAACTTTGCTGCAAATCATGTTAGGGTTTTCGCTGAAGCCAAAGTTGTGATTGGTTATTTCTCCTTTAACTGCATTGAGTCGTACCTCTGAGGGTTTACTTGTGATGATCTGTGTTAATGCGAGCTCTTATCGCTTTTCTATGGCTCAGAGACATACAGGGCCCCGGAACAAACATTGTAGAGAGGGGGAGTACTTACAATTAAATTCCTAATAAGAGATTTTGAGCGTTGTTGGGTTTCCTGACATGAGCTGTTGCTTTTTGTGTTGCTGCACTTGATTAAAGCAACACTTTTAATCGAGTTTGTGTGCAAAACAGTAATGTTAGTGAAGCCAAAAGTGCTGTGAAAATAGGTTTTTAGTGACAACGTCATGTCTGCAGAGAAATGCTGCTTCAATTCTCCTGTTATGTTGCAAGTTGGAGGAAAATTATTGCTCTTGTATGATTATGTAATACACTATCTGCTATATAAATTACCTATTAGTTTGGCAAAAACAGAATTGCATGTATTCTATTCAAATATGAATTAATTTTCTTAAAAATGTGAACATTTTAAAAATTTTAACCTGTGAACAAGCAGAGCAAGCTCCAAATTTTCCATTCATTATACATTTTTATTTCAGCTTTCTTTAATCAACCTTTGTGTATGCCAGACACTCTTAAAGTAGGATATGTCATTGTGTATAGCAGTAAACAAAATTTTTAAATTTTTTAACCCAAAATAGAAAAAAATTTGATCTTATTTATCTCAAAATGAAGTTCACACATATTTATTACCATGTTAGGGCG
The DNA here is from genome assembly GCA_003999625.1 of Oryzias javanicus. Classification (NCBI taxonomy): domain Eukaryota; kingdom Metazoa; phylum Chordata; class Actinopteri; order Beloniformes; family Adrianichthyidae; genus Oryzias; species Oryzias javanicus. The sequence continues at coordinate 8,680,343 of CM012452.1, forward strand.
ACTGTAAAGCCCTGTAATTTGAACAGTACAGGGTTGGGGTACCAGTCCAGTCCGCGCCCCCAGGGTTGGGGATTCCTGGTTAGCGTATGCATTTTTCCCTGTCTGTGGGCTGATACCAAGTGGCCCTCGTACTGTTACTGGTTCACGATTTGATGAAAACAGTCATCACGTCAAAAAATAACAAGTTGGGGACACCCAAAAGTGACACAGAGGGAACCTGAACAATACGACAATATATGAACAGTTAGGAGTGTGAATATTCACGTAGATCCATTATTCAAAAGGGTGTGTGTTTAGAATATAATTTACTCTAAAACAATCTAAATGATTTACACATGAAAGGAAAAGTGTTCAGTTTTACTTTCCATAGAGTCTTTTCAGTGAGTAAAGGAAAATTCTTTCTAGAGACATTCAAAGCTTTTGTTGAGCCAATGCTACAGTCATAGTAACAATTACAACCACATGAAGGAGAGACGTTGGAAGAATCTTCAGGGTTTTATGATTTTTTCTTAAATCGCTGGCCTGGTTATGATTGCCATGTGAGAAAAATAATCTATTCACCTTGAAATTTAAACTTATCATACACTGTGTAAAAATGTGACTACAAATACCGCCATGCAGTCATTTGTGAAAATTCTTAAAAGCTTGTATCTAGGTCAACTTTTGTGACATTTTGGTATATATAGAGGAGTTAAAGGGAGAAGTCTTTGTGTAAACAGTGTTGACAGTAGTGGATTACAATGGAATGAATTACTGTAATTTAATTACTTTTGTTAGTAACTGAGGAACGTAACAAATTTTCGCGTTTTGGTTGTTAAATTACAATTAACTAGAAACTCTCGTTTTTTTTTTCCAGTGAAAAAATTATTGGCTACTAATAAAGCAAATGAATTTGTTTAAACAGTGGACTGGCATTTTCTCTCAGGTTACCAAAAATAGATTTAAAAAAAAAAAGCTACTGATGCATGTGGACTAATACAAATTTGAAGATTGGTCAAAGAAGGGGAAATATGAACATGGATGAATTCATAGGGGCACTGAGCAACTGGGAAAATCCACATTATTTCCAATGTTGTGGGAAACAAAAACATTTCACTTAAGCTCAGTCTGTCCCGGATGCCTTATTTGTCAATGAATGACCTGTCCAGGCACTCAGCAAGAACGCACCGCCACACCAAGCCTGTGGCGAAAGATGCCCAGAGCAGCAGCCAAATGAAGTAAGAGAAGGACAAAGTTGTCATCTATGCATGCTTTTTAAATATGAGTGGAAAGTAAAGTAACAAGTAGTGAATTACTTTTAATGGTAGTTTAATGACTTCTTTAACTGTCTTTAATATTCAGTTTAGAATAAAGGTGGGCAACCTTTTAACTTATTCCACAAAGGGTTCTGAATCTCGACAGATGGATCAGGATCAGATTGAAGCGTTTTGACCTCATATGTGAAAGAAACAACTGGACAAAAACATGCATTTTTTTATTTAAAAAATATTTTTTTCCCGTTTTAGTGCCAATTGCACCAATTGGTTGATGTATTTCAGGGTAAGACACACACTTAGAAAAACACTGTTGTTGTGTTGGAATGATCAGAAAAATGACAGACTCAAAAGCACACTGATGTGTGTCAAAAAAAAAAAAAAAAAAAAAATCTGCAAAACAGCTTTCTACACCTAAACACAAGTCAGTTTATATGTGGTGCACCATCTAAGGCCAGTCACCAGAATTACAGGGAAATAGAAAACATTAATATGGATTGTCAATATAATTGATTCGTTTTTTTTTGTGTTTTTTTTAACGTAATTAATTTATTACATTTAAAAATATTTTTTTAGACCTTATTATACTCTTTCTTCAACTCTTGTTTTTACTTTAACTCTTTTGTTGTTTTATAATCGTATCTTTTTTATCATTATTTATTTTTTTATTTCCTTTTTGAGTTGCTAATTCATGTTCTTTTTTTTTCATTCATTTGAGACTTCTTGTGTAGCACTTTTAAAATACAGGTCAAAAAAGAAAATCGGATGTTTTTTTTATTTTTTAAATATTTTTTAAAGAACATACTTTAAGTAATCCTTTGCATATGAATTTCAGAAAAATAAAACAGATCTGTCAGGATGTGTAGGTTGCTCATGTCTCTTTGGAGCTTCTTTAACTCATGTTTAGTTTTTGTGTTCATGGCTTTCATTATTTCATGTTTTTGTTTTATGGGCTCACCTTGTTCCCTGTTAACACAGGAGTTTAACCCCTAACTAAACCTTAGCAAGTTTTTGTTAAATCCTCTGATTAATGTTCCCATATATGTTTTTACTTCGTCTTATATTTAATATATTTTGTGTTTGTTTTTTTTCAAGTCTCCAGTCTCTGTGTGGGCTTCTAATAACTTTAAAAACACATTTATAAATCTTATTCATAAGACTTATTTCACACTTTGTTTCTTTGAATGTCGTTAGCATGTTAATCAAAGCTCTGACTTTATTTATATTCCCCATGCAGATTTTCTTAAAACTCCTGAAAAACTAATCAATAAAAAATATTAGGAAAGAAAGTAAGAAAAAAATGAAAAAATAAAATAATTAAACAAATAAACAAACAAAAAATAAATAAATAATGAGGACTTATATTGCTGACTCTACAATAACATTTTAATTATGTTTTTTTTTTTTGGTTTAATCATGTTATACAGTTTTTAGTATATTTTACCCACTGCATCAGGGGTCTGCAACCTGCGGCTCCAGAGCCACATGTGGCTCTTTTATCTCTCCATGGTGGCGCTTTGGGTGAAGAAAAATAAAATTGTAGTATTTTTTTTAAGTAAGGACTACTCAACTACCATTTATGTGTGAATGTTTAGTCAGCATTTACGCTATATTGATTTTCCTGCACCTTTCAGTTCCATTTTCAGCACATAAAAACTCAATCACACTTTCAGAGATTTCATCAATCAAAACATTCAGCTCACTCAGGACATTACTGCTTTTAATTTTTGGTATTCATTAACTTTCATAGTTTTTGAAATATTGAACATAATATGCCCCATAGGAAATCTAAGAGAAAGTCTTCAAATTTCAACATTTTAAGTAGATTAGCAACAAGGCTTTAAATACATTCATAGGTTATGTTTTCAATCTTTTATAGTCATTTTCAAAAAATATGGACTTTACCTAATATTTTAGCAACATGCTAATGATTTTGGCTAATTTGTTGTTTACTGGGGCCTTTTAAGCTTAATTTTGAGTTTATCTTCTAAATTAGCAACACGCTAAAGTTTTTACTGAGGAATTTTTGGAGATTTTGGATTTCAGCTAGAAATTACACAACATGCTAGCTTTTTTTTTTTGGCTTATCTGTTTTTTTTCTGCCAATTAGGTTTTTAGCTAATATTTTAGCAACATGCTAACAGTTTTGGCTATTTCTTCATCTACTGAGGTTTTTAGGCTAATTTAGAGTTTAGCTTCTATTTCAGGAACAGGCTACCGTTTATGACTAATTTAGTTTACTGTGGAATCTTAGGCTATTTTGGAGGTTAGTTAGTAATTAAGCAACAAGCTTTCTTTTTGACTAATTTGGCATCTACAGAGGTAAAATGTAAAAAAAAAAAAGAGAGAGATGTTGTTTTTTTTTCTTTGTTTACTTTAATTTGTGCCAAAAATTGACATAATTCAAATTTATTAAAAAAAAAAAAAAACCTAGGGTATTGAATGCAAATCCAAAATTTCTTAAAGGCTAAAGTCAGAAGACTATGCGGCTACTTCTAGGTTTTGATGAATAGAAACCAGTCCAAATGGGTCTTTTATTGTTAAAGGTTGCCGACCCCTGCACTAGATCCTCCAGCTGTTCTGTCTGGGATGCTTATGGTTTCAGGCAGCTGATAACAGATCACACAGTTTGAACATGGAGATATTGCATTTGGGATCTAACCAGCAGAAAAAAAAAAAAGATTAGTATGTTTCCACAGTGAGAACAAATGTCACGACTTCAGAGTCAAAGAAAGCAGAAGGATTTTTTTTCCTTCCCGGCTCCTGACAGGCTTGAGAGGTCTTTGGTGCGAGATCTGCGATCAATATCCTGGACAGGGGCATGCTCAGCTGCAGGAGCTTTCCTCCTGTTCACTGAGCCAGCACAGAAAAGGAAAAGTGTCATATTGTGATCTTTATCCAGTAATCGTCCTGACACACAAGTCAAGTGATATATATGTGGGCCCGTTTGCTTCTGGGCACCGAGATTGTTCACCGCATGAGGAGCAGATACAACATCTCTGCTCAACCCTGGAAGCATTTCACAGAAAATGAGCCAAAAAATAAAATACCTCCCAAATAAATAAATAAAAAGAAAAGAAATTCTAAAGAAAAGCTGAAACAGCTCAGCAAGAGCCGAATTTTACTCTATGTTTTTGTAACTCTATGTATTGCTAGTATTTTAATTTATTTAACACAAACACTAAAAGTAAAATTTCTGTAAATTCACCAAAAAAGAGACTTCTCTATGGAGAGAAAATAGACTCACTATGATTTGTGCGTGCATAATTCTTGATTTGTGCGTAAATTAGGATCTGTGCGTGCGTATATATGATTGGTGCATGCATAATTCTTGATTCGTGCATAACTTTGGATTTGTGCGTGCGTGATTCTTGATTTGTGCATAAATTAGGATTTGTGCATGCATAATTCTTGATTTGTAACTAATATAATACATTTTTTGCAAAAGTAAAAAAATTACAAAAATTAAAAAAATACAAAATGCAATTTACACATGCACAAATCAAAATTACAACAGCCTGAAACTAATTACACAAAAACATCTTTTAAAAATACGCACGGATCACCTCTTACACACGCACGCAGCCGAAGTTACGCACAAATCTACCGTGAGACTCTTTTCACGTCTCACAAATTCGTCCGTGAGGGATGCGTTCAAGTACTATCAAGATGCTCGTTCACCATAGTTTTTTTGTGAGCCGTTTTAAACTTCGATTGTGAATAACATCCGACAAAACTAGACATTTTCCCACTTTCTTAAAAATATATTCTCAATAATAAATATAATTAATATAAAAAGTTTAAATAAGCGCTTTTAAAGAACTTATACTTTTAAAAATAAGAATTATTCTAGAAAAGGGCGCCTCGAGCTGCAGCGTCTTCTCTGACAGCGCTCCTCATCAACGCGGGGCTGGTGGGGGGTTTCTCTGGTCTGATCCCCCCGCCCCGCGGATCCTGGGCGGGGGAGAACGGTGGAGGAACGCGGTATTGAGATCTGTCCCTGTGATCCCGTGATCTTAACCGGCCCGGTGGGCTGATCGAGCCCCTCTGCCCGGCGGTTGTTTAGAAGGGTCTCATGGTGCAATCGCCGCGTTCTGCTGCCGGTCCCCCCGTGAGGTTCCGCGGGAGGATCAGACCAGAGCACCCGTGGAACCCCCCGCCCCTCAGCGCGCTTTCCGCTGCCGTTTATGAAGAACATGCACAGAGTTCTGGTCGGAAAACGCGGCGATTACAAGCGGTACTGGCCCGCTTGGAACTGAAAAAGTTTAGAAGGCTTGCTTCCTATCCCTGTGGCTGGTGACCTGACCAGCCCTCGGGATGGAGCCTCATGTTGGAGGCGCTGTCAGAGCAGCCGGTGCAGCTGGAAGCCTCTTTTCTGGAAATATTCTTATTTTAAAAGTATAAGTTCTTTAAAAGCGCTTATTTAGACTTTTTATATTAATTATTGAGAATATATTTTTAAGAAAGTGGGAAAATGTTTAGTTTTACCGGATGTCATTCACAATCGAAGTTTAAAACGGCTCACAAAAAAAACTATGGTGAACGAGCATCCTGATAGTACTTGAACGCATCCCTCACGGACGAATTTGTGAGACGTGAAAAGAGTCTTAGAGCGTAACTTCGGCTGTGTCGTGTTTGCTATTCGGCTGTGTGCGTGTGTAAGAGTGATCCGTGCGTATTTTAAAAATATATTTTTGAGTAATTAGTTTCAGGCTGTTGTAATTTTGATTCGTGCATGTGTAAATTGCATTTTGTATTTTTTTAATTTTTGTAATTTTTTTACTTTTGCAAAAAATGTATTATATTAGTTACAAATCAAGAATTATGCATGCACAAATCCTAATTTATGCACAAATCAAGAATCACGCACGCACAAATCCAAAGTTATGCACGAATCAAGAATTATGCATGCACCAATCATATATACGCACACACAGATCCTAATTTACGCACAAATCAAGAATTATGCACGCACAAATCATAGTGAGTCTATTTTCTCTCCATACTTCTCATCTACACGATGGTAAAAAAATTAATTGAGAACAAATTATATTTTGTCTAGTTTTGTCTTTTATAGTGTGCAAACATACATACAACAGGTTCATCTTAATGAAGTCATTAAAAAACTGTTTCATAAAGCAAAGTTGGTCAGTACAAGTGGCTGTAAACAAATTAATCAGTACAAGGATTTGTATTTCATTTGGAAAAATCTGCTTGAAAATGTTACTTATTTTGTTAACCCTTTAACACCCAAGATCGCCGGTGACGCTTAAACACTAAATCTTTAACATACTGTAACTTTTTAGCACAATCAATGTACCGGTAATTTCAGCAGATTTGGAAAATTCCTTCCAAATCTGCTGGAATCACATTTATCGTGTCACCAATCATAAAAATTACAGTAAATCCAAGAACATAAACACTGGTGTTAAAGGGTTAAGTAATACGTTAACTGGATCTATGGGATCTTTATGCAATGAGGCTGTACGGATTCATTAATTAATTGATTTCTATTCTTACCATCCGACTAGTTCAATTTGTTTGAGGCAAGTTGTTAATTGAATTGATCTATACAGTACAATTACAGTATCATTTCATCATGAAATAATCAAAATATACATTTTGGAAAATACTATTCAGATTGAGGCATGGTACAATTATTTCACTGATCACAAGTGTCATCACAGCAGAAAACACATATGTGATTATCATTACAGTCCAATGTGTGGGTTTTGCAAAGTCATGTGACCATACATGTGGTAGAATGGTCTAATATTTTGTATTACTTTGATGTATAAAAAAAAAAAGTGGGCTGAACTTTATGAAACTAAAATGTGAATAGATTTAACATTCAGCATTGATGATTTGTTTGTTTGTACACATATTTAACTTAAACTTCAAGAAACACAAGGAATCTGGAAAACTTCCCCTGTACTGTTCAGTTCCAGGTATTTATCTCTGAGTCACACTGGTTGAAGTTTTGAATAAACGTCTTAGATCAGTTTTAGGTCAAATCATTCAGAAATGAATCAATATTGATTATAAATAGTATTCTCACTCACAATCAGAATCTCATCGCTGGTAAAATGAATCGTTACACCTTTATTATTAAAAGATTTTCTTTGAAGTTGGCAAAAAGGGTAATACAGTTGTTAATTGTAAATATTAATTTGGTTCTGCAACCATAAAAATCTAAAATTGGTTGTACAAAATACTTTTTTCAAGACTTTTTTTTTCTAGACTTAAAGGTAAATGTAAAAGTAAACGGACAAAGTAGATGATAGGATGAGTCACGTTTTTAGTTTATAAATAAATATGAGGGTTGAACTGAATTCCTGATTATTATTATCACCTTAATGACACCAAGTCACTGATTAAGAACAAGAAGAAAAATAAGAAACATGACAGATTTCAAATGTTTAAATAAATCAAGTTCCTCAATAATGTTTTTTTTGGGTCTTGAGTCAGGCTCCTGCAAGGGCCAGAATACATGAAATCAGGCTGACCGATGCACAGAAAAATCAGTAAAATGACTAGAGAATATGTCAAAAAAAAGTAAGAAAAACTGAGACAGTGGATGTAAACACAGTACTTCTAGAAAATAAAGTGATAAATCTGCTTATAACTGCATCATTGTTCCTCAAACTAACATATCAGTGAATCAAAGCCCTTCAAAAGATGATATGATGAACAATTTGGCTTAAAGTGCAACAACAACCAAAAAAAGAAATCGAGATCCTTGTCTCTGTTTTTACATTGACTAACAAAAAGACTAAAAAATCCAGAGTACAACTGCAGCGTCTTTCATAAACAGAGACAGCTTTTACCCTCCCGTGATACAAAGATCCTTCAGAAGACACAGAAAACACCACGTGATGCAGTAAAGCTCAACTGCACCTAACAAAAGCAGATCCATTCCACTGGCTTCAACTTCACCAAAATTCAGTCTTGCAGCATTAAATCCTTAATTTATCTTGACTTTCGGAATGTTTGGAATGTATGTTGTTGTTTTGTGTACCGTATAATCCAGAACTCGACTTACTTTGAACAGAAAAAGTATTGAACAATGTTTTTTTTTTTTTTTTTAATATAAAATTGAAACTAATTCAGGCAAGATGAGACTTTTCCTGCTATAAGAAATCTGGTTTAATAAAACCTAAAATCACATGAACCTGCAGTAACTCATCCAAAGCAGAGGTTGATAGTTACTGAGGCAACTTTTTGGAACCTCTTCTCTTGTCCAAAGCTGACATCTACTGGTCAAGTTGTGAACAGCGCTCCAGGGATGTGAAGCAAATGCAGTCAAACTCATTCATTTATGAGGCCTCTCTATAGAATAACAATTACATATAAATAAAACAGTATAAAATAAATCTAATTTTACTTGTAAAGAATTGTTTCTATTAGTTTATGTGTTCTCCTCAGACGTAAATGTTCAGATTGGAGTTGTGTCTGAAACATGTCATACAGCCGTTTTCATGCTTTTTGTTTGAAGGGGATCTGTTAAGTTATTCATAAAGGCCCATTATTCCTAATGCATTTTTCATTGACCCGACGCAGCCTTTATGTCATGATATAGATGGCTGCAATGAATATTTACTGCACAACTTTAATGACCTGAACGATTTATAACCTGCAAAAGATGGCACATTTAAATTCCAACACACTATTTAATCTGCAGTAGTTTGGGGTTAGAAATGAATGAATGATAATCCCAACTATTGATGAATGTGTTTTTTTCTACACCTTAAAGTCCAACTCCGATCCTCTTTAAATCTATCGTAAAAGTGTCCCCTGTGGTCTTTCAATATTTAAGTTGTTTTTAGTCCAAATTTTAAACAATTGAGTCATTTTTCAGGATGTAGATCCTGCAGGAGTTCATCTGAAATTCAGCTCAGAATTGTTGGTGTGGGGTAAGCCTGCCCTCATTTCCCATCATCTCTTTGCACCATCTTATAGCTTCTCACAACCTCGACTAAGGCTGCCATAATTAGTCGATTAGTCATTATGTCAACAATTAATAGTCGATTAGTCGTTTGTTTGTTTTTATCTTTTAAATATGCTGCACGCTTTCTAATGCCCATAGGCCATTGTCTTTGAAACGCATGTGCATTGGTGAAAATCCGGGTCAGTAGTTATGTCAGGGGGAGTTATAGGAAGGCTTGAAAACCATAACAAAAAATGAAAGCAAGAATCTCCGTGATTAATTAAAAGTTGAATAAACTATCACCCTTCATGTCTTTATTTTTAATACGGCTTAAACACTTCAAGTTAAAAGCGAATGATGGTTAAGATGTGTGTTTTACATCCAATTAACGCATGACCCGATTAGTCGACTAGCTGGAAAAATCTATGCAGATTAATCAAATATTAAAATATTTGTTTGTGGCAGCCATAACCCCATCCTAACATTACCATTATTGGTTTATACTTAACAGGGATCAGTCATCGCATCACCCGTGTCCACAACCGCGCGGTCTAGTTTATGCAAATGTCGGCTGGTTTTGCTTGGAATTTTCCCGACAGCTTCACTGAACTTTTTCAAGCAACACTACTGTCCCCTGTGTTGTGGTCTAAAACATCATTTTTTCCTCATACGTTCTTCTTCTACAGAAATAAGGTGTAATGCTATAGCGCGGCCTCCACCAAGTGGTCAAACTGAACAATGCTCACAATGTTAATGATCTGAAGATTTTTGTTAAAACTTCTGCTTTTGAGAAAAAAAAAAAAAGAATTAAAATAAAGACTTTTAAAAAAAAAAAAAAAAAGGAATCGCTCTTGTTAATCAAATCAAATCGTTTCTTGAAATTATAATTGATACCCGGCCATACAATATATGTCATAAGAAAAATGCCACAAGAACATGTTATAAACACCATTTTTATATAGATTAGTCCATTTCACAAAGATTGAGTGACTCTCGATGCATTTTGCCCAAAAATCTGTGAAAATGAGTACCACTGGTAGTTTGTTTTATGAATATGAGAGATGATTACTGTCTGAACCAGCTGGATAAGTCAGTTGGTTAACCCTTTAACACCGGAGCTCCAGCATTTACATTCTCTGATTTGCTGTAACTTTTCAAGAGTTAAAATGATCAACGTAATTCCATCAGATTCTGAAGGAGAAAAGCGGCGGGAAGTTAAAGTATGTTAATTAATTTGTATTTAAGCGTCACTGACGACGTCTCAGGTGTTAAAGGGTTACATGCAGGACTGGCGTATGGGAAACTCAGGTTTGATACCCAGCAGACACGATGAGAATCCAGTGTGAATCCTTAGGACAAGATCCTTCATAGTACAAACTAACTATGTAGCCACAAGAGGTTCTGGGTCTGGGTTTGCCTGTCCCTGTCCCTAGCTCGGATAAAATCTTTTTTTTTTTTTTTTTTTGCCAATTTACCATAGTTTTAAGCTCAAAAGTAATGTTTTTTGGTAATTTTCTGTTAATAACTTTTTTGATAGTTCTGCCTCTGGCAGCCTAATCTTTCATAGCGGAGCTCTGTCTACCTCAATCACAGCTGCAGCTGTTATAGCTGGCTGTGTGGGGACATAAGAAAAGTGATCCAACAGTGACACCGTATAAGAGAGGACACGTTCCAGACATGCACAGAGGACAGAGAAACACCAGCTCACTTACAACTACTACCATTAGTAGCTTATGTTTAATTATATAAAAGATCATCATTTCAAGAGGTAAGTATTGAATTCAAAAAAAATTTAAAAAGAGAATATTTAGAGGAGTTTCAGAACTGTATTGAGATGTCTTCATTTTTGTTTGTTCTTCTGCGATTGAATTTCTAGATGGATGCCCTCTATTCTACAAGACACCTGTCCCTTATCTGCCTCTTATCTGTGAGGATCTAAGCGTGCGGACTCTTGAATTACCTATCCATACAATGTCATCTGTTTGTCCCCCAAGTTGGTGTAACTCGACCTTGAAATCAGACGCCCAAAATAAATAAATGAAACCCTGATCAAAAATGCTCCTCTCCTTTGGATGGGCGTCAAAGAGGAAGGATGATCCGTGCTGATTTGATTTTGTTTCCAGACCACATGATGCATTCCGACAATTAAAATTTCAGCAAGTCATTTGCTGATAGCCCTGTGAGTGAGAGCTGCTGGGCCCGCTCCTGGTTTTGGATTTCTTGCGGTTCCACCGACACTCTGAGGGCGGGTTATTTATTTTGGCTGGCTGCCACGTCTGAGAAAACCATGTTTCTCTGAGTGTGTGTCTGGACCCCAAGCAAGGTCAAAAGGGATGAAAGGCCTCCGTTCACTACTGTATAGGATTTGACCATTTGACACAAGTGAACAGTCGCTCCATTACATGGAGTGTAATGGAGTTACATTACATGATTCATTCCCATTCCTATGAACGTCCATCCCAATTTTTCCCAATTTTAAGCATTGAGTAAATATAACCTAATGTCTATAAAACATGATGTTCAAGCTGCTGTCAAAACAGTTTTTATTCCATTTTCTGAAAAATAACAATAAGCTAAAAACAAGTCTAATGAATTAATGAATATTCAGTTTGCATTTAATGCAAAATTTTATTTTTTATTTCCCTTTTTTAAAAAAAAACATTTTAACTTGTTTATTTTCTGACTGCTCCAGAGATAATATTATCTACCACTTTTTTTATACAAAGACACCAAAAAAGGTTTTTTTAATTTTTCTATAACATTCAACAGTGTTTAAAAAAAAGTTTTTGTTTCAGAAATGAATCAATCCACAGCTTAATAAAAAAATATGTGAACTTAATCTTTAAACAAAAGCATAAACTAGAACACTTAAAGTTTATTTTATTAACTATACTAGAGTATCAGAATAGCAATAGTTGTAGTGACTTTAATCCTTGACCCCCGAAATGCAGAGGCAGGTCGATTGTTTATGAGTAAACAAAATTCTCCTTGTCCATCAAAGCTCTTGTAATTATTCTTGAGCATAAACATGTGTAACCAAAAAAAATAATTTTTGATGTTTTCAAAATCCTTGTGAGTTAAAGGAAACAATCAAGAAAGAATACCAGGACCTGCCCACCATCTCCGTACACACACCACATAGAACCCAGCATGCCGGTAAACAGGTGCACGGAGTCAAATTCAACCCCTGGTCATGTGACATAGTGACAACAGAGGTGACCACATTACTGTAAACCATATGTGTAGTGCAGTAAGAACACTAAACACCAAACAAATACTTCCTCAGGCAAAATTGGAACATTTGAAGATTACAATAGGCGTGTTTGAGTTGACTTGCGCCTCGCCTGCTTCGTCGACGAGACTAAGCTGCTGCAGGAGGGGGCGGAGAAAGGCGCCTGAGATGAATGTGGACGACGAGTCTGCACGAGAACAAGGAGTTGGGGGTTGTCCTCAACAGTCGGCTGAATTTTAATACGCCACTCCTCCTAGTATGATCTGTGCTGTTATGTCTTTTATAGTATTTTTTTTACATCTCTTAGAGTAAAACAGATGAAAAAAATGGTTGGGGGATTCATTACATGTACACAATCCCAAATAAACAGATAAAATAATAATTAAAGTTCATTTTCAAGACAACTATGACACAAATAACCACAGATTATTTAAAATCTTGTATATTTTTTCATCAGCAATTCACTACCTTCCAAAAAGAGTAAAAAAATACACATATTTCCTTCATTTAGCGCCAGTTATTTGACATTAAACTACAAAAACTTTCAGGACACCGTTTCCCACAATGCATCGTTTCGTAGTCATCAAGGCGGCTTGCAGCCAGCGCAGTACCTATTTTCTGGCTGCGCTGGCTTAGGTAGGCGCCTTGAACCCGCCCCTTTCTCGCAATACTTTATGTCGTCGCAAATGTGACGTCGGTGACAGAAACTAACCAGCATGCACCACAATCCAGGCGATCTGCGCAGCGCCGGGTCCGCCTGCATAATCTCAAACACGCCTAATATATAGTTATGTGTCATGGTTCTGCCCTGCTCCTTCACCCCTCCCTTCCTTTCCTCCACTCTAATCTCACTCACCTGTGCTGATTAAATGCTCATCATGTTCCAGCTGGTGTTCACATTATTTAAGGTCCTCAGTTTCATGTCCAGTTCGGTGAATCAGTCATGTTCCAGCTAGTTATATTCTTTATACATTTAGTCTCTTCATGGTTTTGACCCTTTTCTGGCCTGGTAACAAGTTTAAGCCTGTCCCCTTTCTGGAGTTTTTCTGCCCTGGTTTTTCCTCCTCTGTTTCCATCCTGAGAAGCGTGACGTCTCCAGATCCCTCATCTCATCACGGAGTAAAGCTGCCCCAGCGTTGGTCTTCACTCTCCGGTGGATTTTCATCCTCTACACAGCAGCAGTGGAGGAATCCTCCATCATTCCTGACACCATCCGTCCTGCACTCGGACACTTCAAAGGCTCTTCCCTCACGCCTGCTTCTGGAGTTCTATGTAAGATCACATCACCCACGCTTGGAACCAGGATCTCAAAATAACTTTTTGTTTGACTTTCAGGCTCACCTGTGCATCTGGCGGCACTCCAACTACCACTACCTCCCTAATAAACACTTTAACTGACCTGTGTTTGCTCCGTTTGGGTTGTCCTCCTGATTTCCTGACAGAATGAAATATGTATACTGCCTCACTTTAATACAGTTAATTAGACTACTTCTACCATGGGAATGTCAGACAAAAAGGGTTGTTTTGGGGATTTTTTTTTTTTTACTTTTACAAAACGCTGTCACAAATACAACTTCCACCGCACAATGGGGACGCATTGGCAGAATCTTCAAGATTTCATGCTGCCGCCCGATTTTTTTTTTTTTTCAGAAAACCGTGGTCATGAACGTAGATGGCGGTCGTCAGACGTCCTTCAACCGTCGAGGTTGACAGCAGCCGTCTGTAACAAGTGCTGCCAGCTCCCCTGTAGCCCAGGGGTGTATAAAACGCGGGCCATTCATTTGCAACCCGTACATTGAGCTCACATTTTTATCTTGTTTTACAAATTACACCGTTTCAGACAACATACTTCCAAACAAAGAATGATCTGTCTACTTCGTATTCTCAACATCAACCACAATTCATCGATACACAGGTGTTAGTTGTTGCGGTGCTATCAATGCCATAATCTCAGTGCAGCATCAATGTCCTCTCCCCATTTGGATCGCCACATTGACGTCTGGTCATCACCGGGTCCCCAGCCCATCACAACAGCCCTAGTCTAGGGCCGTTGCTCTTACTGGAGGATTTCTAATAATCGGATGGTGGCAGTTAGATGGTGCAACTGGAAGGTGGCAGTCTGAAATTGGTCGATCATCCAATAATTTTGGGGATCTTGAAGACCTTCCTACCAGCCAGTTATCGTATTGCTGTCGTCCTGCCACCCGCCTGTCACTGAACTGCTGCCGCACAACCTCAAAATGTGCCCAGGCAGCCACTAATCAATGTCTAAAAAAAATCCTGGTCACCATAAAATTTAACCTTTTGTCAAAACCTCTGGCGGAATTTGCTGAAAAACTTCCATTTTGGTTGCTGCGCGGTGGCATTCTGAGATATGTCTATTTGAATAGGAAGAACCACAAGTCCGGCCACTTATTGTATTTACATGTTTAAAAATAAAATTAAAAAAATTCATGTGGCCTATAGTTTAGTTAAAGGTCCTAACACTCTCATTTGAGCTAAAGTTTTGCTTTAAGTTAAAGCACAAACATAAACACATTCCCTGTGTAAATGCACTTGTGGAGCATTTTGTAGGCAATGTGACACGGCAGCTGAACAGATAGAAGAAAATTAAATCCAAAGTGATTAAGATGAAGTCTTCAAAATGAATGTGCTGCCGGGACCTAAAGCCACACACAGCTGTTCAGCAGTCCATGACAGTGCTGTAACCAGAGGGGCCCATCCTCAATGAGACCGACGGGGGGAGATGATGTCATCAAAATGAGCCCTGTCAAGGTACGTTCACTCAGAAGAGCTCAGCAATTAAAAAAAGCGGTGGAGTTTTGCAAATCTGTGAACTTTTCTTTATCATTCTTTGTTTTGATTTGTTCATTCACCCACATTGAATATAAATGAGTGAAAAAAAATAAAAGACTCTTCTTAAGAAACAAGTCAACAGGAAATAACTAAATGAGTAGTCCTTGAGGATTACAAACAGCCTGCAAACTTTCTTTTGGGTACAGCAGTGAGAATGAGGAGCCAAGACTTAAAGAAAAGTTTTGAAGCAAAGAAAATTTGAAGTTTCTTAATAATGTTTAATCATCGCCTTTGGAGCTCTGAAAAATAATTAAACAAATGACCAGAAAAGCACAAACATGTGCAAATGCATTGATGGAGTCAGAATAGATAAAGAGGAAGGCCTTCGTTCAACTTCTATTATTTTACAAATCTTGAAGGATTTCCTATGTATGAAATATATTTAATTTATACATTATCTGTATTTAATTTCTATACACTTTTCATTACTTTATTTTTCTTTTGCTCAATCAAGCAGGCCTTCGTGTTTTTTTTTTTTTAAATCACAATGCTGCCATCAAGTGGAGACTCCTCAGCATTACAACATCACACATTGTGGATCAGCTGCAGCTTAATGGAATTTTTGTCTCTTAATTGCAGTTACGAAATATATCCAACACTTCTGAATTATCTAAGTACTACTGAATATCCATCACTTAACC
The DNA here is from genome assembly GCA_003999625.1 of Oryzias javanicus. NCBI lineage: Eukaryota > Metazoa > Chordata > Actinopteri > Beloniformes > Adrianichthyidae > Oryzias > Oryzias javanicus. Next base: position 8,696,252 of record CM012452.1, read on the forward strand.
ACTAATGTAAGGTATCGTTATTAAAAACACATTTCCACAATAAATAATTCCTTTGGGTGAAAAGCTTCCTCCGAGTTTTTAAAAAAAACAAGTCCTTAGTTTGTGCAAAACATTAAACATGCCAAAGTTTACTGAATCCTTTCATTGAAATAAATAAGTCAATTTTATGATTTCTCAGAATACTTTAAAATAAAAATAGCAATTTTTACAAATGTTTGAACAAAAATGATACACACACTCACTGGTCACTTTATTAGGAACACCTGTTCAACTGCTCGCTAACGCAGATTTCTAATCAGCCAATCACATGGCAGCAACTCAATGCATTTACATGTAGATATGGTCAAGATTATCTGCTGAAGTTTAAACTGAGCATCAGAATGGGGAAGAAAGGTGAGTAAAAGTTCTGTGAGCAGAAAGATGGAAAAAACTAAGAATGGATTGATAAAATCGATCTGAATCAATTTAAGCTTAATTCAAATTCAAATTCAACTTTATTTATATAGCACTTCTCCTACTTCCAAGCATCTCAAAGTGCTTTCCACAGTAACATAAATTAATAAAGTATTTTCTATTCTATTCTATTCTAAATAACAGTAAGACAAGTAAGATAAAACAAAGTAAATATACATTAAAACACATTAAAATTCCAGCCACATACACGCCCCGCAAGTACAAAAAAAAAAAGTATATATACATGTATACATAAAATCAAAATAAAAACATGTGGGCATGTAAAAACTAGGTAAAAGCTATTCTAAAAAGATGAGTTTGAATCTTTTTCTTAAAAACCTCCACAGTGGACGAAGCCCTCACATCCTCAGGCAGGCTGTTCCACAGGCGAGGTCCACAGTGCTTAAATGTGGCCTCACCGTGGGTTTTAGTTCTAACTTTTGGGACCACCAGCAGACCTGAGTACCTGAGGGTTCTGGGAGGGTCATAAACTAAAAGTAAATCTGATAAAAATGATGTAAGGCCTTGTAAACCAATAAAAGAACCTTAAAATCGATCCTAAAGCTGACTGGGAGCCAGTGCAAAGATTTCAGAATTAGAGTAATGTGCTCCTTCTTTCAGGTCCTGGTTAAAAGGCGTGCAGCCGAATTTTGTGCTAGCTGCAGCTGATTTGTAGTGTTTTTCTTAGCACCAGAAAGAAGAGCATTACAATAATCTATTCTAGATGTTATAAAAGCATGTATCAATATTTCAGCACTGGCTCTGGAGAGAAAGGGACTCTGGAAATATTTCTAAGATGATAAAATGCAGTCTTTGTAATATGGTTTATGTGTGCTTCAAAGGATAGATCTGCATCTAAAATAGATCAATAATTGATCCATAGAGGTAGAGATCGATCTAAGGCATAAAGCTAAAGTTTGCTAGCTTTATGCTAACTTATCATGGGATTTCCTATAGGATGTCTAATGCTCACATAAATAATAGGCCCAATCCAAATTCTTCCCTTCTCCTTACATTTAGCCCTCCAAAGGGAGAATTATGGAAAAATAGTGTCTCCGAATTCAACTGTCACTTTCGCTTGATGACGTCACCAATAGTCGCCAGTCTGTTAGCACAAAGCTTCTAGTGCTCGAATATATATAACAACAATGATTTTGTCACTTTAAAAAGGTCATGCTAAAACAAAAGTCATTACTTACATTTAAATGTAAACTTCTGTGCTTCAGAGCGCACCCACGTTAAGAAAAGCACTCCTCGTCCGCAGCACAGCGCTACACGGGTTACCCTCGCCACGGAGGAGTCCGTTCTCTCTGCCTGGAGGGTGGGATCTTAAATAAAAAATATTTCTAACACCAATCTCACTACAAATGCCCCTTCAAATGGTGCGGTAGGGAGAAGACATTGCTGTCTAAATGAACATCTTCATAAACTCAGGCAGGAATTTTCCAAACTCTTTTAAGGAAATCCTCCTCTCCTCCCGTGTTGCTCCCGAGGTTTCTGTTGTCTTCCCTGTGAGCTGCTTTCATTTGCTCTCGACTACTCTTAAAAAACTCTGAAAATTGATCTGATGTGTGCAATGAGTTCACTGGACTCTAATGACCTCTACAGTCAACAGATCTCAACCCAACAGAACCTTTGGGATGTTGTGGAACAGGAGATTGGCAATTATGGATGTTCAGCCGACAAATCTGCAGTAATTGCGTGACGCTATCAAGTCAATATGGACCAAACTCTCTGAGGAATGTTTCCTTGTTGAATCTATGCCACCAAGGATTGAGACAGTTCTGAAGACAAAAGATGGGACAATTTGGTAATAAGAAGCTGAACCTGTTGAAGTGGCTGGTGAGTGTTCACGAGGCTGTTAAGATACAAAACATGTCCTTCTTTTCTTGAATGAAAGAAAACCACAGGATTTTCTACAATCAAGATGAAGCTTGCTGATCAAACAGTCAAAATTTGTAGTTTTCAAGTTTAACAGAGCTTGATTTTTGATTATTATTTTTTTGATGCTACGTTTTTAAACTTTTAGTAAAAGTAAAAATAGTTTACTGTCCGTGCTTTTACTTTGTCAAAATGACTGCAGTCATTTTGAGCATTTTATTTATACTGAAGACTATTTTGGTTCTGATAATTCATTTTTTACAAAAAAAAAAATCATATTTTCTTATTAATAACCTAAATTTAATGCTCTCAAAGCGCTTTCATTAGAATGAAAAGTTTTTGATGGATTTTCACATTTTCCTTTCATAAAAGCCTTTTTACACAGCCACTTCTCTGCATCAATTTAGACAAATAGAACCTTGGCAATTTTAGTCAAATTCAAGTCAAAATTCCTGTATTCAGAAATATTTCCGGATGTGATTTAGGAATTTAGAAATAAGCCATGAGCTCAATAAATATGGGGGGAAAAAAATCATGTCTTTATTTCCCATTTTTCTTTTTCCAAACTTGGCTTTTATTTCAGGATTAAATCCTGCCTCAGATATTTTAGAGACTCAGTCTTCCTCTTGTAAATGTTTTATATGAAATTATTATTATTATTATTATTGTTATCATTTTTATTTTTAACTTACTCTACTTACTTTATTACTTTTAATGTGTATTTAGTAATGTGTAATTGTTTTGTCTGTCCTGTAATATTTGTTAAATGTTTTGCTGCCTCTTGGCCAGGACACTCTTGCAAAAGAGATTTGCAATCTCAATGAGTTTTCTCCTGGTTAAATAAAGGTGAAATAAAATAAAAATAAAAAATTTTTCAGTTCAAGATTTCTTTCAGCAGGACCTACCATTGACTCTAGCAGACACTAAATCATCATTTAAATTAGATCCTGTCATCCCTTGTGCTATCAGCCTCAGTAAATCACCTGTAAATCCTAATTAAACATCACATCCAACCTATGTTTCATTCCATTTAAATAATCAGTTCCATTGTGTTATAAAGAGAACATTTAAAATGTTATAAATGAACAGAAAACGACATAAAAAATGAGATATTTTGGTAAATACGGAGGCTTCATTCCCTGGGGATGTTGACAAAGTTATCTTGAAGTACAGGATGATCTGGGCTCAGGTTTAATGTCCAGCAACAGCCATGAACAAAGCATCGCTGAGGATTTCAGGGACGTAATCACAGTTATTATAGTTCCTTTTTATCACTGTCATTCAAAATGTTATTTTTATCCCTTTACCTCATGGTTGAGCACACTTTGAAAACCTGTTTTTAAAAACATTTTTTGCGTGTATTACTCATCTAAGGCAATAAGCAGAGAGAAATTAATAGAATATTTTACTCTTGGTTGGTAATAAATTGGATATTTTTTACCTTTTTGTACTTGTGATGAAGTTAGAACGAAAAAAAAAAGTTGTTTTTTGGGTGTTAATATTGAAATTGTTTCATAATGTGTGTCCTTAGAATAGATAGTTTAAACCAAAACCTGAACCATTTATAAGTTGACAATATTAGAGGCTTTTTGAACTTTTTTTTGCTCTCCCTGTCCTTTCATCTTCTCTTCTCTGAAGATGCTTCTCAACAGCGTGGCCTCTGCCTCTTCTTCAGTATTCTGTCTGCTCCTGCAACGCTGTGACAGTGAAGGCTTGAAAGCGTCACTGATGTCCTTCTGCTTATCGTCTCATCTAAAAGTGAGGAACCACTCCCATAATCCATCAGGACTCTTTTGTGAGAGTCCCGCCAACGGTGGTGAGCCTTTAAAGTTCATTTAATTACTACATGTATGATCACTTAAAAAAAAAAAAAAAAAAGCCTGGTATTAGTCTTTAAGCAAGAACTAAAAAATGCTCAGGTGTGTTTAACCTATCAAAAATAAAATCATATTTACCAGCAGCTTTGATTTTTTTCCTGAGTGATTAGAACTATTTAAGAGTAAAAAAAAAAACGAAAAAAAAAAAAAAAAAATCTTGACGACTACAGTAACAAACAGGACTGTACTTTTTCTTTTCTTTCTGTCAGTAAACAGCCTCTGGTTAAAACAAAATTATTCAATTTAAAAGGGTGAAGAAGCTTGATCCTCAGGGAACCCAGAGGGGCAGAGCTTTGAGGGGGCAGCTGTACCCCCAGAAAAAAGCTGTGCCAAGCTGATATCTTTACCATTATTGACAAAGATTACAAAATATTCAAAACAAGCTTCCTCAAGAATTGAAAAAAGTCATATTTTTAAAGAAATCTTGAGCCACTCAAACAATTTGCTCTGCCCTGTACTGTGTGTGATGACATATCTGTATATAGAGAACTGAGAACTTTAGAAAATGTCTTACCTCCTGCTCTAACAAAACAATTCAGTCACCATTTTTCTGCAATATCGTTGGAGCCAAACAGCAGTGATTGGTCCGAATTGGTCTGAGTCAACACTGTAGCCAATCGTAAATGAGCTTGTTCGAAGTCCACACCCCTTCCACTGAAAGAATCTGTCGAACGTTTGAGGGCACCACATGATTTTATAGAGGCATCTGATTGGTCCATTTATACCTTGCATAACTTCTGATAGAGAAAATATATCTAGAAAAAAATAAATATATGTTTTGCAAGAAGATATTAATAAAAAGGTATTAAGGCAAGAATGATCATTCTGATAATAAAGTGACTGAGTGTGTATTTCTCTTTAGAAGTCTATGGGATTTTGGTTATGGTACTGTCCTACAATCACACATGAAATATCAAACTAAAAGCAGTGATGAAAGAAAACTGTCACAACCACTTAGGTTTCTATCCTAAATGTTTCTTTGAAGAGTTTAAATTTTATGTGGTTCCAGTAGAAGTGAAAGCTGAAGTAGAAGAAACTGTAATTTTCCATGTCAGTGAATAGCTCATCCCAATCTCAGATAAAAGCTTCTACTCTAGTGTTGAACACTAATGGTCATCGTTTTTCTTTTTTTTGTGTGTGTGTGTGATTTGTGAGCAGATTGGTCCTATGGGTGGAGGACTGAATCATTGCTCCTCAGCTTTTCTGTAGTGGACAGAAGATTCATTCACCAAAAAATATAGTAGAAGATGGTAGAAAAGGGAAAAATAAAACACAATAAAAATTCCCCAGATACACATCTCCTTTCATACTTAATAACTCCTATTTATGAGGAAGCAAATATATGTTTTAGTGACTAGAGTCAAATCAAAAAAGGTTGTTCATCTAACATAATTGTTCAAGTTTCACTCCAACAACATTTTTTATTGTAAAAGCCTTCTGAGTGGTCTTTTAATTGATCATGTAGTTTTAAGCAAAAATAAAAATAAAAAAACATGTCCTTTTCTAGGACACATTTTCTGCAGGGCGGCAGGAGTTCATGTGACGTTCGCTTCTGAATGGTAGGCTGGACTGTCGCATTATCCCAGCATTCCTTTGTTTACACTCATTCTAGCATGAACCCAAGCTAACGTCAGTTTTTTTAATCGAGTTTTCTTCTGCTACTGATCCAGCACAATTTGAATAAAGAAATACTCAGAAACACAGTTTTTTCGATCTTAAATTATTTAATAGATTTCCTCCAAGATGAGAAAAATTCTACCAGAACATGTTAAAACAGCAAAAGCATGAGTTTCATTGGAATGGGTCTTTCCCTCCAGAAACTAAGGCATTCACTTACAGACAAATAGATCTTTGTGCCTCAAAACTGCACTGCTGGATATAGCTCCAACATCACTCTTTGTTTTTGTTACACCGCTAATATTAATTCAAGGCTGAGAAGGGCTGTAAGCTTGCGGGAAAGAGTGTAGACAAAAGGATGATGGGGTATTAGCGTGGCTTACTTCCTTGCCAACAGTAACTAATAAACTCTAGCTGCTCTCCAGAAAACATGTCCTAAAAACAAAAGTGGTTTTTCTTTTATTTTTTGTTTTTTTTGGTAAAAACTGAGTGACTGCATATGAAAGACCACAGGGGACGATTTTACAATGGATCAAAATATAGTTAGACTGGGACTTTAAAGACAGAGAAGCAATTTGACAAGTCCAAAACTTACAGAAAAACAACCTTATTTATTTATTTTTTTTACCTTTGATGCTCAATATTTTTTTAGGTTATTAACTGCTCCTTGCAAATATATATATATATACATATATATATATATATATATATTTACATAAATTGTAGATATGTGAACAGCCATTGGAGCTGTGTGTATGCTTTTATTGCGTTTAGTGCTGACATTATTCATGTATACTGTATATGGCAAAGTATATGTTTTACTTACTTTACTTATTTCCCTGCCAGGGCGCTGCAGATGGAACTTAGCTTGAGGTTATAATCTGTCATATTTAGTTTTTATTTTGTACATAAATATGCAATGTCCTCCTCCTCCGTCTGCAAGTGATTCATAAATAGATGTATTTGAATTTTGCAAAAAAATTCCTCATTTTTAGAACAGACCTCATTTAAAAAGGTGCAACACATAAATTGAGTTCAGGTTTTATTACATTAAAAATTCAGATTGAAAGGAATGGAAGTAAAATCATAACTAGGGAATACTATAAATATATATATATGTGTGTATATATCAATTATCTGTCCCCAAAGAACCCATCTGCTCACAAATTACTGAAAAAAAAGAGAAAAATAAACTGTTAAAACTTCCTACCACTAGATGTCACTGCATCATCACGCCTGCCTACCAGGACTAAACATCTTACACGCTTTGGGAAATCAACACTGACAGCTATAATAATTTATATTTTTCTAAGAGTTAGTAATCTTCTTGTGCGTTGTTCAGGTAACTTTTAAATAAACCCTTGGATGTCATGAAAATGTTGCATAAAAACACAATTATGGGTTAAACCAGTAGAGCTCACCAGTGGTCTGATGATCTTTTAGAAAATGCCCAAAAATTATCAAAATGAAGCCAATAGTGTACAAAGCTGCAATCACTGATAACATATAGTTTTAAAAGGTTATTGAAGAAAGACACTTTTTAAGATCAGATTAAACTGCATATTCAATAGGTTTGTTTGTTTGTCCGTATAACTGTCTGCAGGGTTTTCTTTTAAAACTCTTCTCACTGATCACTAAAGACCAGAAGATGAATAAGTAATGATCCACAATATATTTCATTTCCAGGTTATCTGCAATAGAAAGAGAACAGAATGGAAGGAGTCTACGTCACTTAAATCCATTACCTGAGTCTGGCTAGAAACCAACAACTACAGATTTTTATTCAGCAGAAACGTGAAGAAATAGACTGCAGGCTTGCAAAGAAACAGTCAACCTGATTAGACATAATGTGAATCTGAACAACATGTTGATCCGGCAAATCTGCTCTGTCTCCATGACAACAAGCATCCACAAGAAGAAGCAAAAGCTTTCGATTAAGAAAAGCCTAATTCTACTTAATGGATTTAATAGAACATAAATGTGCCTGAAGCTGACACATGAGCAGGGCTCCATAAAGGCTGTTCACTGCAGAACTCTGAAAAGCCGTATTCCTTCAAGTGTTTGTTATTCTCTGGTCTTGGTGCTCTGCTAAATAATAGGATTGAGATTTGTCAGGGGGACTCAGACAAAGACTGTTCTGGTGCAAAGTTCACATTCATTTTAGGTTTTTTCTTCCAAAAGTAAAATAAAAAAACATATTTTTTTATATGATGGTTTCCCAACCCAGGTCTTGGAGATCTCCCATTCTGCTTGTTTTCCAGCTATCCCTGCCCTGATCACTCCTGATTGGCTGGACGAGTCCAGGCTCTGATTGAACAAACTTGATCCAAGTAGTCATCAGTAAACAGGCAGGATGGCTGATCAAAAAACATGTCTGTATCTGCTGGTACTTACTGTAAAATCTTAAAACAGGAAGGATGTCTGATGTTTTGGTAAAAAAAAAAAAAAAAACTCTTGACCAAATACAAACATATGAATGGCTGCATAATTGTGTGTTATTGTATCACATTAAAGTCACACATCCAGGTAATTTAGTCAAACATCCGTTAAATATTTGGATATTTGAGCATTGTTTGAGCTCCCCGGGACCTCCGCCCAGTGGGACATTCTCTGAACAACTCCCCAGGGAGGTTTCCAGGAGGGATTTGGCCCAGATGCCCGAGCCTCCTCCTCGGCTCTCCGGGTGACCGAGCTTCTCACCTTATCTCTCAGGGAGCGCCCTGCCACCCCACAGAGGAACTTCATTTCTTTCGGTCATTTTCCACAAAACCCATATGGACTGGATGAGTGAACTCCCACCACCCCTCCAGCAAACTAAAGTGGGTGTAGAGCTGGTCCACCGTTTCACAATCAGAACAGTGTTGATGGGGATCATTGTGTTGGAGTTTTGCCGCTTCACTTTTTGCATCTTGTGAGTTCCAGTTGTGTTTTTTCTGTAACTGAATCTAGCATTTTATCTACTAATTAATCCAGATTAACGTTTGGTCTTGAAAAATCCTTTGGAGACTGAAAGGCCGATAAAAAAACCATTTTATCATTTTCGGTTCATGTCGTTGGTCAGATAAGAAAAGCCTGACAGAAAGACCAGGATAACCTATAAAACCAGTGTGTACAACTGTAGAGGGAAGATAAGAATCTAGGCTTGAATGACATGCCCAGCCTTGATTGAGAATTCCGACGGGATTCCGGGTCTATCAGCCAAGAGCAACATTACGAGTGTGCAGCGGAAGCCAGCAAGGTGGAAAAACCTGCAACTTGGAAATCTGGATATGCTATTAATTCTTTATATATTTTTGATTTATCTGTTGGAGAGGCAAAATGCAGAACTCCATCCATCCATCTTCTATCACTTCATTGTTTTGTACAGGATTAGCGAGCTGCTGGATCCTGTCCCAGCTCCAGCTCACATCAGAGATCTGCAATGCAGCTTCCACTGTGGTTTAGAAAATAAATGCTTTGAATAAAAAATGTTTTTTAGTCTTCTTGCTTTAGTTTATTTAGTTGTATCTTCTATGTTTAGATTTTAACAGGTCAGATGACAGCAAAAAGTTCAATCTATGGTGAGAGCGGTTCATTATTAACATAAGCTTTAGCACATGTTCTTATCGCATAATCTTATCTTTATTTACCACAGGGTGTATTTTATTTTGCATTTGCTTCTGTCAAAAGTAGAAGTTAAAATTGAAATATACATTTTTAAAAGCAAGATAGTATAAATGAATGACAAAAATACCACAAAAATATAAATATAGTGTATTTTTCTAAATGGTTAGACGGGACTTTGTGGCAAAAACTGGACCAAATGGCTCTTTTAATGTGTCTCCTGTCTTAAATGAACAACAACAACTCTAATAGAAGAAGCAAATCACAATAAAAGGAGAACTTCTATCAGATGTTTTCATATTTTAACAGAAATAAAATTTCTATTCAGGTTAAAAGGATGCATGCGTGCAAAGCTACAGCGATTTCAAGGGGGAATTTAGAGATAAGAGAAAGATAGGTGCAACGCTTTTGTTACCTTGCTTTAAGGGGGTGACTGGGGCGCAGAGGTGGAGCGGTCAACACCTTGATTAAAGGATCCCTGGCTTGGCCCCTGCTCTGTCCATGAGTGCGTGTGATAGAGTGTCTCTGGTCAGGAAACTGAAACTCCACATTGCTGCAAGCGGCTTTGAAAGTGCTGATGCGTGGCAGCTCTGCTGGCATCGGTGTGTGAATGAGTGACCAGAACCATGACGGGAAAATCCTTTGAGCCTCAAAGAAAGTAGAAAAGCGTAATTTACCATTTACGAAGAAAAGTTTAAGGTTTGGCACTTTTAAATTTACAAATTCCCTAAATATCTGCCAACAAATTATCCTGAAATATTTCAATTTTTTCAGTTAACGGACTGATATACATTTTGTTGGTTTATTCTGTATTACAGTGTTTTCCTAATCTAAAGTATAAACCATTTATTGATCAGTAAATGTTATACCTACACGTCTAAGCTTTTCTAGATTTTCTTTAAGATTGCAAAAGCTACAATGCAGAAGAAGATGATGCACGCTGCAGAACGTTGGGATTGTCTGTTATTCGCTCTTCACTGACAAATATAATTTGGAAGACGCTGACAGATGTGAAAGAGCACCAGGAGAGGAAGGTCAGTCAGGGTGTCAGAAAAAAGCTTATGCAGGATAAATACAGGCTTTTGTTTAAGGGAGAGCTTTTTATTACCTTTATAAGTCACGTCAATGACACTTCAGTGGATTCTTTATGAAGGCCTCCTAGTATTTAAAGGGAAACCAAACAGGGAAGTTGGAGGCTGACTCCACCCACAGCTAAAATTTGAAAATCCAGTCAGAGGGGTGGAGCTTGGGGACTTTTTTTTTTTCTCCCAGAACTTTATTTTCTGAAGAAACATAACATACCAGGGGGGATTGCAAGTACGATTACAGAAATAGGTTACATTCTACAAAGGCATCATGACAAGTGTTTTGCTTTAGAAAGAGAGCTTCTGGAAATAGTCAAAACATACGGGGCTGGACTGGAGCTGTAGATCATGACGTTAGACTTCTGAAACTTATACGGTTTGACCAATGACAAAATTCAAATGTGGTACTTCGATACAACCTGTAGAGGGCTGCACATAGACGGTTTATGACTCTATTTTCAAGAGTTAAACAATATTATTTTAATTTATCAAAATATGAAATGACAAACAGACAGCACTTTGAAAGCCTCATTTATAGAGGTCAACAACAAAAAAATGTTGATTTAGGGTTTTGTTACCCTTTAAGGAAGGGTTACGGACTAAACAGTGAAGACAAAAAATGAGTGCATGTTTAAATATAGCTTACATCATGTGTGTATTTATTAAGAAATTCTATGAAGAAAAATAAAGAAATTAGTTCAAAGTGGAGATCTGAATTTTATCTAAGAACAATTAGAAAAATGACTCAAACCAATCAGAAAAACTATAGACTAAAAAGACTTCATATTGAAAACAGACATAATTAAAAATAAAGTATTTAAAATAAAATATGAAACACATAAGATAAAAACAAATCTGAAGAGTATAAAACAAAGTCCTCAATTTTCTCTTCATTCTTTCTGAAGATGGATTTTCAATCCCAGAACATCAATCAGACCAGAATGAAATCTGAATTGTGCATTTGAGCTCTCCCACCGTCATATTCATCTCTCTCCTCTCATTTTCAATTTGGTTTTAGATGTAACTCTAAGTGAGTTTGAGCTTAATGGAGGACGTCAGCGATGGAAGTCACCTGCCGAAAATTCAATTGAACACATTAAGGATGTGAAAAATTGGAGGGATTTGCACCTTAAATGTGATAAATCCACAGGATTGAAGTGTTTCAGCTGAACTTTAAAGGGAACTTTTAAATTAACTTTTAACTCATAAGAGGAGCTCCAAACAATTCTTCTCACATTTGGCTGTAAATCAGAGATGAATCAATCATACTTGTCTACAAATCAGTACACAAAACAGCAACTTCTTTCTTTATAAATACGTTTCATCATGTCTTCATTAACTCGGACTCTCCAATTTTATATTAATTGAGGGTCTTTATGAATAATCATCAAATGCACATGTGCTCTTCTCACCCAGCAGGGTTTTGGATCAGTGGGATGCTCTCAGCCGGTAGAACATCCGATCAGAACCAAACAGGATGAGACCGTGTTAGTTACCGTGCTGGACGCAGACATAACCAGCTTCCCAATTATCTCAGCGTAAACCAAAGAGGTTTGAATCCAATTTATGATTCCCGTATGCAGCTTTCTGGCACCTGTGTTTAATATGCTGCATCATTAGCACTCCGCCTGACACTTTTTTGTCTTTAGCTGACCTTTAACTGCCCTCAATGCTTTTTTTGATGCACTATAAATGAACTCTTCAAATATTTGTCTTTTCCCTTAAATTCTGCAGCCTCCATCACGATTTTTAATTGTATTGTTGCCGCTTGTGAGGACAAAAGTTCTAACGACATATTCACAAAGTGTACTGTGACTCAATGTTCGCATGTGCGTTCACCCCACCACTTCCAATGAAAAGTCTATTAACTCGTTTATTATAAACAAATATAATATTAATTAATATTAATATAAACACATAGAAATTCTCGTTTCGGGTTTCCGTGTTCAGAACTCGCAGGTTCATGTAAGAATGTAAGTTTTTATGTCTGTTTTGGACTCTACTTACTAAACAGAACGGAACCAGATGACCTTCATGTGCCAACCATTAAAAAGACAGCATAAAAGAAGAAATTAATATTTTCAGGGCTGTGATAGAAAAAAAACCTGAAACAACCAGATTTCAACTCTAGGTGGCGGACATGAGCTAGGAAAAATCCCCTCCCTGCTCATTGAGTGTGAACACCATGGTCTATCTCAGGGTCTGCTACCTTTGGTGCTGAAAGAGCCATTTGGTCCAGTTCTTTACTGACCAGAACCAACCAAGATCCTCAAAGTCATTGTTTAGAAAAATACACTTTATTTATGGTTTTGTAGCCATCTATTTAAAAAGTGTGTTTGTAAGAATTGTAACAATTGAATTAATATATTTTTTTGTATAACCATATTAACTTATTTTAATTTTGACCACAGTTCATAAGTTCCCTTTAAAATGAAACACATTCTGTGTCGTGTAAGCTTCTCCTGCTGCAGCAGATTTACTTGAAATAAAAATAAAAGAAAGTCAAATCAAACATTGCATTTTCCATTTTTAGGACATTGGTGTGCTTTTCCATTTTTCTCCTTTTTCCTATTAAATTAAAATATGACAACATTGGTGTAGAATTCAATTTTTAACATTTAAATTTTCTAAATAGCGTTTTTATTCAAAGCTGAAGAGTCACAATGGAGGGATGAAGGAGCCCCGTGTGGCTCCAGAGCTGCAGACCTCTGATCTATATACATGTTCAAGAGCCAGCGTTTACTGCTTTCTTAAAATGCTCGGCGTGTCCATAGCATTACGCTTGATTCACACAGGAGTGAGATGTGTGTCTGACTGTTCGAGCCCGTTACATAAAAAGAAACCTGAGAGTGGCTGAAGAAGACGTGGCTGTCTGTCGTGATTTTGTCAGGATCATTCCGCTGCAGGTGAGAAAAAGGTATAAACTTAGGCTGTAGAAGTCAACCTGCTAACAATACAGTAGGTTAAGAAGGGCGCCAAACGCTTTGCAGCGCACCCCCCTCTGGTGTGAACCAGGCTTAATGCAATGTTCACACTGGCCTCCGCAACGCACGCTCAAGCTAACACTTTGTTGGTTAGTTAGTCCTTTATTTGAACAATACATAGTAAATGATAAAAAAAGAAGAAAACAACAAAGGAAAATGTTCATATAAAAATGTAAGTAAAAATAAAACACCTCAATATGTAGTTCGAAATGAAGTAGGAAGAAGTTACAAACTTGTTTAATCCAACCCCCTAACAACATATCTTATATTTAATCTTTAGTATAAACTATTTCAAAAACGGGTATTAAGTACCCTTTTTTTTCATCAAACATCTGTTCATCTGCATTTATGAGTGTTTCATGTTTCTGTCCTCAAAAGCCTCACATTCGTGCAAGTGTTCAAGTCGTTTTTTGGGCAAAACCGCAGCCACTTAATGCGCGATGAAAGTTAAACCTGTTGAACTTCGACCAATCAGGGGACTCAGATTTGGTAGTGACATATGGGTGATCACTTTTTTAATATATGGAAGTGCCAACCGTTTTAAAATTGATCCCAAAGGAGAAATTCCCAATTTTATAATAATTTGAACTAATATGACTCAGTTTTTGATATATTGAAATAGAAATGTGTAAATAAAAGCCTGGAGTAAGAGTTGCATTTTGAACCATTTCAACATCTCACATTAAACCACTTACAACTGTAGGTACATGCAGCAGAATCGGGTTGTGCATTCTGTACATTCCTAAATGCGTATGACATGCCCGGTGCTGTTTGAGCACACGTTCATATTAACTTCAAACCAGATCAGCAGCTCTGTATCCGGTCAAACACAGGACATTCTGCTTGCAGGACAATGTTTAATGCATTATTAAAACAGTTTTGCATGGCTTTTATCTGAGTGGCTTCAAAGACACAAAGCAGCATGTCAGTCTCCCATTAAAAAATAAATGATGCAACATGAAGAGGACGATCAGCACCGTTTCATGTACAGGAAAAAATGATCAACTGAAGAGTAAGAAGGGTGCACATGCCTTCAGATAGTCCTGAAAAAAACTCAAAAATGACAAAAAGATGAATAAATAATAAAGAACATGCAATTAGAAATGTTCTGTCACAATCTCACTGCTGCTCGAGTGACATTTTGCTTCAGGTTTTGTGTAAAATCATTCAGTTCCATGAAAGCCTTCACTGTAATTTTCGTTATACTAACTTTAATTAAAAGAAAAAAAAGATTCTTTGTCACATTCAAGAAAACTTTTAACCTTTTTCCGTAAATAAGATTGTTGTTTTTTTTTTATTTTTATTTCTCAAACCAGAACGGACTTAAAGAAATATCAAAATCTCAGTGTTTGTAAAGAGCCATAGGGCTGTTGAAGCATGCACAACACAAACAACTTGTTCTTATAAAATATTTAAAGCATTTCCAATGAATCGTGGAAAACAGTAGGAAAATCTGCCCAATGTGAGCCGCGGTTGATAAAAACACATTGATCTGCTCAAACTGCGGGATCAACGGCTGCAACATCTGGTGGGAAATCAGCCACAGAGGCAGAAACCTACAACAAGGAGTCACTAAGTGCAGTGAAACAACAAAATTATATCATCTGGCTGGAGACATGGATCTTGTGAGAGTGTTACCCGATGGGCAGTTAACAACAATGACGCGTGGAGTGCTGCACAGCGATGAGCTGATAGACTGCAGCTGTGACAAGAAGCTGCCAGGGACTCTGATTGCTCGCAGGAGCGCGCAGGCACACAGAGAGGACGAGGAAGATGAGTTCACATGAAGGAGGAAGGAAGAAGAGCAAAAGTGGGGGAGAAGGACCTCCTGGCCCTGCTGCGTTTTGACTGAGATGGGCAGGGAAGCAGGTAGGCGTTTAACGGTGACACATCCCTGCTGCACCTGGAAGTGTGGTGTCATTCATTCCAAATCACTCCCATACTGTTAAAACAGCCTTCAAGTTGATATTTATTTCAGTTGGAGAACATTCTGCATTAATTATACCATCATGACTAAAGGTTTTTAAAGGATGCTTGTTTACAGTCCTGAAATGTTCACATTTTGCATTAAAAATTGACAAAAGTTTTACTGAAACTAGAATGTTGGATTTTCTTTATATTAATATTCTCTTTCTCAATCACTAAAATAAAAACTGTCATTCTCGCTTCATAGTATGAAGACCCTCATTGAAATCCCAGCTGGGATCTGTCTGTGTGGAGTTAGCATGTTCTCCTCATGGGTTTTCTCCTGCTTCTTCTGACAGTCTTAAAAACACGCCTAACAGTGGGTTCTAAATTGTCCTCATGTGCGAAAGTGATTCTGTGATCCTGCAACAGACCGGAGACCTGTCCAGGTGTACTGTCACCAGGACAGGCTGAGGCGACCCCGTGACCCTGAACGGGATACAGCAGATGGAGAAAATGGATGGATGGATACTGGGTACTGTATGCGGAAAACTGCTTGTTCTTTAAATCAGATTTAACAGTTTTAAATTAATTCTTACAACCAGACATGCAGAATGCTTCTTTTCCCCCCAATGTGTTTATATTTTCAGGCCAACCAACCACCATATCAGACAGTTAAACCTCCCCCAAGTAAATCAACAAAAAATGCTTTAAATGTCAACCCAATTACTAACTGGCAGAACAAGTTGAGTTTGAAATAAAAAATCCTTTGAATTCATTCTGCTTCATTTCCCATCCAATCTTTCACTTTGACGACTTAAACAAGCACTGGTAGATATTTCAGACTTTATCGTCTCCTAGTTAGAAGCCTTTACATTATCTGGGTTTACTGTGGGGTAATAGTTCAGAAGTTTAATGTGTTTAGAGATAAAGGTAGAACAAAAAGAAGTGAGGTTCTCCTAGATGCTAGCATTGTCGTGATTCAGTACGACGGAGTATTAGGGTCACCGAAAAAAAAAAAAGTAATATTACAAGTTTTTTTCTCGTAGATATACGACTTTAAATCTCGTAAATGTATGAGTTTTTAATCTCGTAGATTTACGACTTTTTTCTCATAACTTTATTAAAATCGAGGGAGTCTACATTCCAGCGAATTGATGCCGTGAACTGAAGCAGACCAACCAAACTGTGAAAAGCGTCTGGGGATTTCATCAGGTAAACTGAATGTTTAAAATATTTCAAATATTTGGAAGTTCCTTTATTTGATTTACAGTTTAATAATGTTTTATTCGTTGATGGTGCTTGCAGGATCTCTGCAGATCCCGTTTATGAAGCGGTCCATATCCTCCAGCTGTCCACTTCACGTCATTTCTTCCTCTGACAGACCAGATCTCCTACAACTCTTGATGCTTCCGTCTGAAGAGGACTAGTTTTTGGAATTTCAATGTTCTTGTGCTAACGTTGTCATTTCTCAATGTTGTTTTGTGTTGAGACGGGACGTTTCATTTGGAGAAGGAGCGTCCGGAGCTCTGTTTACATTCTCTTTTGTGTTCTGTCTGCATGACAGAGACATGACGAAAGGTAATGAAAGGAAATGAAAGATGTAATAAAGTGACAGTCCTGATGAACGTGTATCTCTGAGCTCTTCATTTTACATATGAAACTCCGCACTGTTGTGTTTTGAAGTTAGCTGTTTACGAACTGCATTACCCAGAAGGCCAAGCGACTGGTCACATGTTCGGTGCACGGCAAGTAGTAAGCAAGCAGATGAGCGCTAGTCATGCACAGTGTAGCAGTAATAGGAGACGGTTAATAAAAAGTCTGTTTAACACAATAATAGCGCCTCTTTTGCTTACTTGAAGATACGCAAGACAACACACGCACTACCGAACCCGGAAATAATTTGATTTTGAATCGCCAAAAGTTCAGAATTTCTTTGTTTTTAACACCGATCTGGACATAATCTACACCAGATTCTCCACGTCTTTCATCTTCAAGCACGGCTCTGATAAACAGACAACTTTGGTTCTTTTCTCATTAAATTACGACTTTTAATCTCGTAGATTTACGACTTTAAATCCCGTAGATTTACACGTTTTTTTCTCATAAATATACGACTTTAAAAGTTGTACATTTAACCTATGACTTTTAAAGTCATAAATATACGACTTTATTCTCATAATTTAGCAGTTACGACTTTTTTCTCATAAATTTACGAGATTTAAAGTCGTATATCTACGAGAAAAAAACTTGTAATATTACTTTTTTTTTTTTTTCGGTGACCCTAATACTCCGTCGTAATTCAGTGCTTAGGTTTTGTCATGTTCTGTTTTCTCTCAGTCTCACCATGTTCAGGTTAATCATCCACAGCTGTCTTCATTTAGTCAATCAACCTCAGTGTATGTAAGTGTATGGTTTTCAGTTTCTCATGGTCAGGTTATCTGCTCTTTTACGTTCTGTCACGGCACTGGTTTGTCCTGCTGGTTTTGTCATGTTTAAGTTGAGTTAGTAAACATTTGTTTCTGCCACCAAGTCTGGTCTCCTGCATTTGGGTCCTCCACCACAATCCCTGACGAGCATGTCCAAAGCCCGGCCCATGGGCCAACTGTGACCCGTCTTCAAATTTCCTTTGGCTGCATGCTCCTGTCATTCTATCAATAACGCTGCTCTAAGCATATTCTAAATACTGTTTGTATGATTTATATATTGAGGTTTGGTAAAGCTGTATTGTGAACCTGTGGCAGCACTATCCTGAGCCTCTTCTATGATACTCTTTGGCTTTAGGTTGCATTCATACCGATCCTGAACTTTTTTTTTTTAACCAATAATGTAGATCGCATATAAAAAAATGATGCATTCTGAATTCTACAATTCTTAGCCGTGAGTGCATTGACTGACCTGACACTGAAGCTTCCTCTGATTTGGTCCAGTGAACAATTTCAGCCTTACAGTGAGAAAAAACTCATTGGTGTTTGCAGCTGGGACCCTGTGTGGAGGCCACTTCCTTTTGAACGAGGGAATGAAAGTGGATGGTTAAGGAGCATTCACCGTTTGGCAAAAAGTGTCGTTTTACTTCAGTCGGCTCTTTCCTCTGAAGTGTCTTTCCTGAAAGAGCCAACAGTTAAAAGGCCAACTGTGAGACGAACCTTTTCTCTTTTTTTACTACAGACAAATTCACCTGAGATGAGTAGAAACAGCCAAAGAAAATAATAAAAATTGAATTGCTCTTTATCAAATGCCAATAAAGGGGTCAGCAGTGTAAAGTGTTTATAGTAGTAAATCATCAACTTAAATCAGCAGACATGAGTTTCTGCCCTCAAAAATAAATCTGCTAAAGAAAGAAATAGAATAAAAATGTGTTAAAGATCTGCTGCTGTGTTCACTAAATAAGTTACCATATTTTCTATATTAAAGGGTGCACTGGATTAAAAATGATCTGTTTTTTAACTTGTACAACCCTAAAAAAAAACAAAAAAAACAATGCAGTCCAACGCCACCACATGTTAGCTTATTAACAATAACATGTAAAAAACAACTACTACCTCTAAAACAAAAGTTCCTGTGACTACACAAACTCCCTAACTTGTTGATAACACAAAAAAAAAAAAAAAAAAACAATCCAACACATCTAGGATAGTCACTTTAGCGTATTCACAATAACACATAACCATGTTCACAACACATAGAAATAAGAGGTTGTTACTGCTGAAACAAACAATACTGAGATTAAAAAAACTATCAACCTTGTAACATGTAAAAAAAAAAAAAAACAGTCCAATATTGTTACACATGAGCTGCTTTAGCATTTTCATAATAACGCCCAACTAAATAATTTGACAGAGCATATTGTGTCATGATTCAGTGCTTTGGTTTTGTCACGTTCTGTTTTCCCTGTCAGTCTCACCACATTCAGGTTAACCATCCACAGCTGTCTTCATTTAGTTAATTGTCCTCAGTGTATTTAAGTGTCTGGTTTTCAGTTCTCATTGTCAGGTCATCTGCTCTTCTACGTTCTGTTGCCTCACTGGTTTGTGCTCCTGGGTTTTTGTCATGTTTAAGTTCATTTAGTAAACTTTTATGTTTCTGCCACCAAGTTTGGTCTCCTGCATTTGGGTCCTCCACCACAATCCCTGACATATTGTGCTTCTCAAAATGGTATTGACAGTATTAAACATAGCAAGAATTAATTTATATGTGGCACTCCAGATTATAAAATAAACCATTAAAAAAAAATAAATTAAGGTTTTAGAAGTGTGGAATATACAGTAATTCCATTCTTAAAAAATCTGTAAAATTTGCAGAGTAATCAAAGTTCATGGTTGTTTTCTGTTTTTTTTTTTTTTTCTTTTTTTTGATTGATGGTAAAGCTTTGGTCAAATGTCGTATTCTCGTTTTTTACTGCATGTCAGTATTTTAACTGTTCGCTCGTGTGCTAAATTTGAAGGCAAAAAAATAATTTCTCATAACCAAAAAGATCTAAGCCAAAACTTTATATTAGCTCAAACTTTTGTTGCTCCCAATATGATATTTTGCAGCCCCATCCTTAATATAAAAAATGAATGTCAGTACAGCCAGCGAATTTTGCATGAATGGCACTTTTACTGTGCTGTGGGCGGAGCTTGGTGGGGCATTGCTCTTGGGCAGGGCTGCTCATTCCTGGTCCTCAAGATCTACCACCCTGCCTGTTTTCCAGCTCTCCCTGTACTGCTTGCTGCTGATTACCTGGACCAGGTGTGTCCTTTCAATCAGATTGTGGAGACATCTGACTGAGCCAATCAGCAGGTGGCAGGGCTTGGAGATCTGGAAAATAGTCAGGGTGGTAGATCTCGAGGACCAGGAATGAGCAGCCCTGCTCTTGGGGATGTGACACTGAGCAGGCTTTAAGCCAGGAAACATGTACGGCAGACTACATTTGATGCATTTCTTACTTTCTTTATTACAAAGTGACTATTTCCAGGTAATTTTCTAAATACGTGTAGCCAGACACCCATAAGCTGCGCGCGCCTCCATGCACGCTAAAGTTGCGGCCTAGCCTCAGTCAGAATTTGCCTTCAGTGGCCCCAAGGTGAATTGAGTTTGAACCCCCTACTGTAATTTAAACATAATTATTAGTTTTTCCATGATCAGTAGGAAACAAGCTTCAGTATTTTGTAAGGATGTGACGATTTTACGAAAATCGTAAAAAAAACATAAAAACGATTCAAACTTGTCAAGATGTTCATCGATGCAGAAAATAAAAAAATCGATTTGACAGCTCTCCACATGGGCGCGCCCGTGAAGGTGCTTTACACACCGACCGTGTCAGCACGCGTCCAAGCATACACTTTCAATGAAAAGTCAATGCAATGTCAGTCGGGTCACGAGCTCTACGCACAAATTAGGCATGCACCGAGCGCGTTCGACCCGGTTCAAGGTTAAATACACCGGCCGTGTGTGTTGCGTTCAAGAAAAAAGCGAATCGTGGCTTGACTGAGTCGTCACATCCCTAGAAGTCTGAGACGGCACTTAATGAAGCACTTTCTAGTTCATAATAAGAAGTTCATCCAATTACTGAAGAGCCATGAAGAAATGGACGCTTGAAGGACGTTAAGTCAAGGCTTTGATTAAAAATGGATGCTATAATTATCTGTAATGATTTGCAATTAAAGGTTATTTCTGAATTCTAAAGCATTCAAATACTGAAGTTGTGCTTCACCATCTTATTTTTAAGGAGAAAATTCTACCCTTTTTTCTACAAAAACAGGACAATCATGTGAAAGACGGAGTATTAAGCCTTGTGAGGAGTTCTATACAGTGATTGGTTTTGATTTTTATGACACTTTTAAACTCAATGCAAATAGAAAATATTCTATTCATGTGTCATGTCCTTCTGCTGTTAAAAAAATGCATTGTACTGTAAGATGATTGACCCAGCAACATCAGTCCATCCCACCCTGAAACACCAGATAAGCCACGCCCCCACATCTCCTTCCAGAATTTTAAGCAAACCCTGAAGTAGTAGATGTTGCTTCTCTAATCACTTTTACCACCAGAAGGTAGAGCACACTCAGATGACATAGTTTTCAAATATTGTGTGTTACTCACAAAGGCCATTAGAAAATGGAAAATTCCCATTTACTCCCACATTAAAAAGTAACAATTTACACCAAAAGTAAACCAATGTTCAGGCTTGTTTAAAAAACTTTTGATACTTTTGCTTATTTTCCTTAATACAAGAATTCGTTTTGATGTGTTTACACAGAGAACCAGTTCAAGATGGTGCTATTAATCATTTATACAATTAATAAGTAGAAGAGATTCTTAAAGAAGAAGTACATGAGAGACAGAACTCCTGCTTGTTGTAGGATATAATATGTTTTTTTTTTGACTCATTGATTTAACGTAACTATGGCTTTGCAGTCTGGCTGTGGAAATCCATGATACCAGAGTCGATCTCCCACATCTCTACTGTCACATCACACCAAGAGATCAAAATGCAGGGTCTTCCTCGATTCTCCACACCCTGTATTTACCATGATGTTTTCAGTGGAGATGCAGACCTTCAGACAGACTGGAATCAGTGTCATGATCTTGAAATAACAGAGCAGCAGAAAAGCAGCACATGGGTTCTCATCATGTTCTGTCAGGTTTTCTGATCCTGTGTGTTACCCACTCTTCGGGGGTTGTTATCACCCCCAACAGGACCACTCAAACCACGTACTATTGTTTTCCTGCAACAACCAGCTCTGTTCACCTAAAAAATGAGTTAAAAAAAAGAATGAAAAGAATATATATTTTTCCCCAAAAAAATGAGAGGCTTTACAAAGATTATTTTATGAATTTGTGGTCAACAACTTTAAGCATGCACTTGCTTCATATTGCGTTCAACAGCATATTGGGCAGAAAGTCTACAGCCAAACCAGAACTCTTCCCTAATCCCCAAAATAGTTTTTTTACGGGTCTATACCCTCAAAGCGGAGGGATACAGAGTGTGCCTCGTCGCGCTGCACCACGGAGGAAAAGGGCTTTTCCTCACGTGAGTGCGCTCTGAAGCACAAATGTTTACATTTAAATGTAGGTAATGACTTTGTTGAT
The DNA here is from genome assembly GCA_003999625.1 of Oryzias javanicus. Lineage (NCBI taxonomy): Eukaryota > Metazoa > Chordata > Actinopteri > Beloniformes > Adrianichthyidae > Oryzias > Oryzias javanicus. The sequence continues at coordinate 8,718,731 of CM012452.1, forward strand.
TAATGACTTTTTAAAAGTATAAAACCGATGCTGTTGTGTATATTGAACACTGGAAGCACGCGCTACCGCTAGATGAACAACGTCATCGAGTGGAAGTGACGTCTGAATTCTGAGACTATTTTTTTTAGAACTTTCTATTTGGAGGGCTAAATGCAGGAGGGATGAATTCAGATTCAGCCTACAGCTTTATTGTGGCCCACAGTAGTCTCTGACTGTAAGGACCAATTGTTTTTTTTATACGAAAAAATGTCAGTGCCTTTAAAATCCCCTATGACGATCTTTTTTATTAAAAAAAAAAAAAAAAAAACATTCTCAGAAGTTGTATTAATTATGATTATGAAGCTTTTAACCAAAATCCCACAAACTAAATGTCTTAAAAAGCATTTTCATGTTGATCTGAAATCCTTCCTCTGGAAAAAAAATCCTCTGGGTGGGCGTGGCTTTTGGAACTTTTTGGAACCTCGTCTGATTATGGTGGCTCTGTGTCTTGCTAGCGTAAATCTTCACCACTGCGCCACAAAAATATCTAGTAGTTTCGTTTTAAGCTGTCAGCTCGTACAAGGAAGCTGAGAACTTTCACCAATCCTTTACAACTGCGGTCAAATGAGCCACTGTTCGCATTTTCGTGGTCCGTGGAGTCTTTCCAGGGTTCTCTCAGTCCTGCTACTGTTAAGTATTGTATGAAACTCTCATTAGAAATCCAGTGACGGCTGATTTGACCACAGAAATGCGAACGGCGGTTCATTTCACCGCAGTCAACAGGAAGATTGTCTTCTCTTCTCTATAACCTGAGCTCGGCACACTAGCCGGGACAGACGAGGAGGTTTGCACATGTGCAGTTGAGCAATCATGACGTATTAACTACTCGTGAATTCAAACAGAGATTTTCTGAGACAGTTTGATAGAGATATTTAAATGGAGAAATATTCAGAAAAGCAAAAACGAAATGATTTATTCTTACATTTGTTCTCTTTCATAAGAAAAATGCCACATACATGTTAAAAAAGTCAAACAATGTGATTTTCATCTGAGGGGGACTTTAGGTGATAAGTTCACCCTTGATGACCACATATAGTGCTTTTAATTTTTTTATAAAGGAATTTCTGGAAAAGTGAATGACCTCCCCATCTCAAGAAAACTCCCAAAAAGCAACAACAGGATGGAGGGACGAAGCACAAAAAAAAAAAAAAAAAAGACCAGGGCAAAAATCATTTAAGGAGCCAAAAATAAATACATTTCAGAAAACACTAATGAAACAAAAACACATGTGTCAAGGAAATAAATTCAAAGGAAGATTTGAAATTATTATGGGATGGCCACATGATCTGCCGCTCGGTGGCTATTTTGAGGAAAATTTCAGATCCGGTGATTTTCATGTTTTTCAAAAGGAAACATTTTCCACACATGCCGCCAGCTTAAATTTATAATCATCACAGAAGTTTTGTTGATCTTCGACCTCGGGAAGAAGCCGCCATCTCGAATTTAAAAAAAAAAAAAAAACACTTTACTGTCAGCTACAAATTAAAACTCTTTCAAGGGATTTTCATTGATCATCTTCTAAACTCACAAACTTCATTAGGAACAAATTGGGGAAAAAAAAAAAAACTGTTGCAATTAGAAGTTGTAGATTTTGCCTTTTTTTTTCTTTTAGAAGGCCTGCTGCTCCACCCTGATATGAAACGAGCAAAAAAAACGGTTGGAAACAGCAATAATATTAACATAGTGCAGTGCATCATGGGATGTCCTCCTGCAGCACAGGCTTTTTCCAGCTTCTCTAAATGGCTGTGGATCATCCATGCCTGCCCAACTATTAGCTTTATCGGAAGGCAAATTTAAATGGTGGCCTTAAAGCCAGACGGTGTGTCTGACTTCTTCACCCAAACAGGAAGCTGTTTTCACAGCACATAAAAAAAACGGTTTCAAATGACATTTTAAATACTTGATAAGCCACAAGAAAGAACTATTACATCCTTACAATACTTTAGAGTAAATTAAGAAAAATATGTTTTACTAAATTCAATGACAAATCAACGAATATAGACTGTGGTTGTGGGTCATCTCTCAAAAGTTCCTTTCAAGCATCCAAATTTAGCACACTGGATTAGCTGCAGGCTGGACGGTGGATCAGTGGTCAGCGCTCTCACCCCACTGAGAAGACTCTGGTCAGAAACCCGGCTGGGACCTTCCTGTTCCTCGTGCATTTGTGGGTTTTCTCTGGGCACTCTGGCTTCCTCCCACAGTCTTAAAATATGCTGCATTGGTGAATTGGTTATTCCAGAGTGTCAGGTGTGAGTGTGTGTGGGAGTAATTGTGTGGCCCTGTGACAGACTGGTGATCTGTCCAGGGTGTACCCCGCCTTCATCCAACAATAAGGCTCCTGACCTCGAATGGGATACGGCAGGTTAAGAAAATGGATGGATGGACATTCAAACATAATTTGTGAATGGAAATGTTTATTTAAAACCATAAAAATGTATTAATAATTATTGGCTGTTTAATAATGAATGTTCTCATCCTTCCTTAGAACTGGAGCGTAGAAAAATAATGTTGTAAAATATCTTGTGAACTATATGTAACCTAGAATAACACCGGTGACTAAAACATCTTCATTCACAGAGGTTTGGACTGTTGACTTTATATTCTTTTTATTTATTGAAATGTATTAATAATAAGTCATGGTCATCTTTAAACTCAAACGTGCTGAAGGCTGCGGTCTAAATTTAGCATCTTTCTTTTGATGAAGAAGAAACCTGTTCCCAGTGAGTGATGAAAATTCATCTGCTGAAGAGTCATCATTGCACCCTTGCGAAAAAATTCTTTTTAGGCTAGAAAGTAAATAGACTCAATTTCTGGGAAAAGTGCTGCATGGCAACGGGTTCATAGCACATTTATGGGGTTTTGAAGCCTGCAAGTATGTAGCATCACTTTACTGAAGACCCCACATGAAAGACAGCTGGGCCCGCAAGATTGAACGTTCCGTACACCTGAGTACATCTAGTTTCCTGAGTGGAAAGGTTTGAAATGATTTGGGATAGATGGGAATCTCTCAAAAGGGAAGTTGTTAGTACCGTTGCCTCACAGCGAGATTGTCCTGGTTCAAATCTGCTGGAATTGTTTTGTGTGGATTTTACTCGGATGTTCTAGGATTACTAGGATGTTCTCCTTATAAATGTGTGGCCTTCCTTCAGGCATCTCATCTTAACCCTTGTGCTATCCTAGGTATGTTGAAGTTGGGAGTGGGGTCATCTGGACCCCACAGACAGCGCATGGAACTTTTTTTTCTCAATGATTTTTGATTTTCACTGGTGTCTGTGGCAGACATGAAATCCTGTTCACCTTCGTCCACATTTGTCAAGGCTTGGGTCATCTGGACCCCATAAGATAGCACAAGGGTTAGAGACTAATGTTTTCAGTTGACTGGCAACAATGGGAATGGTAAAGGGAGTCTATGTTGGGTCCTGCTTTGTCCAGAGTGTACTTTGACTTCTCCTTACAGTAGCTGACATAGGCTCCAGCATCCTACAAGACCAAGTCTGGCACTGGGCTGCATGGTGCCATAGGCGAAAAACAAATTTGGCGCCCCCTGCAAGGTCTTAGATCTGACCAAAACGCAGTAAGAGGAGTGATTTTATTTAATAAAAACGGACAAACCTCTTATAAAAAGAGTGGTGCATCAAACTGTTTTAACAAAAAAAGGGGAAAAAAAATAAATATATAATCAATGTGATTTGGTGCCCCCTCCAGCAGATGGTGCCCTAGGCAGCCGCCTAGGTTGCCTATGCCCAGGGCAAGCCCTGTCCATGATACAACAGAAATAGAAAATGTGGTGAATGGTGCTTTACACCTTTGTTTCCTCTTAAAGATTTGTTTTATTCTTTATTGGCGTAACCCTTGTGCTATCCTTGGCATTTTTACATTAAAAGTAGGGTCATCTGGACCCCACAAGACAGCACATAGAGCTTTATCTTTTTCAAGGATTTTGAGGTTTCACTGGTGTCTGTGGCAGACATAAAATCCTGTTCTCCTTTGTCATGGGAGATATCACACATCATTTAAGGATTGTGTCATCTGGACCCCTCAACTCCTTCAAAACATTTACAACCATTTACTATTTCCGTGAGCCTGGACAACCCAAAAACCTGCAGTTTTGGGTAAATGGAACTAAAGCTTTTAAGCTTTAAAGAGAGCTTATCTTTGCAGTCATAGATCATTTTTAAAAATCAGCTTTTTTGTATATTTTTATTTGTCTAAAATATGTTTTTTTTTTAAAAGGGGCCTAAAAGTTAATTCTGTAATAAGGAGAGCTTTGATTTAAGAAATTAAAAGATGGCAAAAAGGACCAATTTCCTTTTCATATTCACAAAAGCTAATAAAAATAATTTAAAAAAATGCCATTCCTTGAATTATTTTCTGTGATCAAATAAACAAACAAACTACAAAAACTGTATTTGTCGTAAAAGTGAATGTATCTAATCAAATGGCTTATGGAGCCCTCACGTTTGAACTTGACAGCAGGAAGTCATTATCCATGTGGCGGGACATACGTTGTGTTGGTTTAAGGTCGCTGTGATCCAGTGATACATGGGCACTCCAAAATCCTTCCAGAGTGAAAAACCAATTACCAAAGCAACATGTCTGTTCCCAGAAAAGCATTAGAGTAACAGCATGGGCTTTTCCAACTTGCTTGCATGGGCTGAGTCACTGGCAGATAATGCTCCAAAAATGTTTTATGGACACACGCAATGGTGAAAGCCTCAAAGCTGAAGGCGAGGACAGTGAAACGTAGCAACGTGGCTTTATTTCTTTTTCACACATCAAAATTGCAGGTATTTCAACGTTCAATCCGTGCATTTGGGTGTAAGAAAATGCTTGGAGGGGATAAAAAAAAAATGCTATGGAAACTGGATATAAAATTGATTGATGTAATCCGTGAATATAGATCAGAAAAGCAGCTGTTCTACAGCAAAGAAGTTGATCCTTTTAAGTATGTTTAAGTTAATTTGACCAAGATAGCCACTAAGCAATACTTTGAGATTAAATGTGTCTCTGAATAGATATGCAGATTTTTTTTTTTTTCCCAAGAATCCCAGACTTAATATTTGAAAGGAAACGGGCTGCTCAGTATTCAGATCAGGTTTTGCACTTGTGTCTATAGCGGGTGAAGAGGTTGCGGAGGATGGAGCTAATTCCCCCTCCTTCACTCCTCTGCTGAGACATGAGCCATTTCCCATCACCCTGAATGGAACACTCACTGTACAATCTGCAGGAGAGAAGGTTGGAATATTAATGCACTGAAACACCTGGAGTATATTAACCGCCTGACAGAACTTTGTAATAGTGTTAAATCTGCTTGATTCAAACACAGAAGTATCTCTTTTTTAATACAAATGGTGTCCCAGAACTTGTTGTTTTTTGAAGTTATTACAAAAACAACTCAAGTACTTTATATCATCAGGTTGCGAAAGATATTTTTGTAGCACCTGAGTATGACAAGCTTTTTCATTCTCCAGTTTTTCAATTACTCCTGATGAGAACAGAAAAGTAGAAAAACAACTTCTGAGGAGTTTCTTTTAGTCCAACTGAACACATTTTAGATAGAAATTCTTTTCTTCTTTAATTGATCAAAGCTCTTGATGTTTGATCAATACAGGACAAGGGTTGTGCAGAGTTTAAGAGCTTTGGTAGAGCAAAGTGACCTGAGCTCACCCTTGAAAACAGATGAGTCTACCCAAAATCTGAATCTTTGTGTGTTATCTGATTGACAAAAATCTGAGAAAGCGAAGAGACCACATGAATGCAAATCAACTGGTTGAGACTAAGATGTTCAATCTTCTGTAGATGTTTACCTCTTAGCATTTCTATAGTTTACAATTGTGCCAAAGGTAATATTGAAATTCATATTTAAACGTTGTATCATGTTAACTTTATTACTTGTGATTGATTGCTAGCTATGCTAAAAGTTGTGATCCCTGACTCATGGTAAAGCCAGATTTCTTGGGAATGTCATTTCCTATGTGGAGAGACGATAGCCAAGAACCACAGTCACCATCGCTGAACAACTGGCTTCCCCCATGATCTGTGGTTACCACCCTCTTAATTTGAAAGGGGCTCTACCATGAAAATTCTACTTTTTGAGGTTTTAAATGCATTTTACTGTTCATTCCTCACTGTTAAGAACCCCAAAACGGCATTTTGACATATTCATGCATTTAAGAGTAATCCTCTAAAAACCTGCGCTGTCTGCAGCTGCTCCTCCCATACCTACGAAAAGGAGCGGTGGGAAACGTGCTGATGTAAGATCGATGCCAACACCTCCCTCCAGAAAAAGTCCGCTCTCACAGCTCCACCTCCAGACTAACACAACACTCAATTTATCCCCTTTTTCAGTGATTATCAGCAAAAAAAACCTTTCATTTCAGATGCAGAACGCTGTGTATCTTCCAGTTGTGTCCTGTCTTCAATAAATTCCAGCTCAAATAGGTGTTTGTTACTTTGGACGTGGCGCGCCTTCAACACTTTTAACATATTCAGGCAGCTACAGTGTTTCGTTTTAGCATGCAGTGACATCCGTGTGTATATGTGGTGGTGGGGGTGGAGGGTTGAGGAAAACGGTCATTCATGCGATTACGGAGATGACTGGTTAAATTATTAACAGATCAAGAACCATTCCTTACTTTACAAGTGACAAAATAACCTTCCTGATATTATTTATTCGTTATTTGAAATGATTCAAATGTAGACGTATGCATTAACTCTGCAGATGTTTTCTCTCTCTGTTTTACCGCTGCAGCTGTGTTTCTTTTCTTGCGGAAAATGTTCTTGTAGTCTGCATATGCTTGGAGGAACTTATCAATTTCCGTCGCCGGAAGTACAAAACTCTCAAATGTTTTTTCCCGTTGCCATGGTGAATCGTGCTGTCTTTGCTCCATTGATCAGGGCTTTTAATGGTCACGACGCTCGCACCTGATTCTGGTTGTAACAACTTCAAGTTGATTGAATCAAACATTTTCAGCTGTTCTGAAACCGAAAACTCTAAGTTCACGAATTTTGAGTCCAGTGACTCTAAGTTCAGGTTTCAACACTAAATTTGTTGAACCTGCTTCTTGAAACGGGCCCCAGTAGACTCCAGTCCGACTGGAGCTCACAAAGACAAACATATTTAATGAAAAAAATATCTTGATATGTTCTTTTTTGAGTTAACTGCAACCAAATGGGATTTTTTTGTATTATGGAAGTCAATCTGATATGATTTGGGGAAAACTATAGTGCTAGTTATAAGAAGCCATGGTGACGTATCAGAAATTAGTTCTATGGTCAACTCTGTAATATATTCCTCATAATTTTATTTTAAAGCAAAAATATGTCTGGGTTCTTACGGGTTAAGATGAATGTGGGAAGGTTTTGGATTCACCTGGAAGCTAATTGACAGATGTGTAGAGATATGAGATTTTTCATTTCCTCTGTCTGCTGTTTTTATAGATCTGGATAATGTGAATAAAATCATATTTCTATTCAGTCTAAGATCCACATAACTAATAGTCTTAATTAAATTTATCAAAACCATTTTGGAGATCTGTGCATGCCTAGTCAGTAACAGGTGGTTCCTTAATCTTAAACTAGTTTATGGAGTTACTTTTGGAAAATGCTGTAAAGCAGTAATAAACGAGAAGCTAAAGGGCAAAAAATGGCCAGATAACACGCACATTACCAGCATTACCACCAGTTTTAGAAACCAATTTTGGCTGCAAATCAGAAACCAGACAGGTTAAGTGATGGGAGGCAGGGGGCCATCTGGCTTGCGAGCCTGTGAGGTCCCTTCTCCACATCGACACAAACGAGATTATCCTGTATGCAGCTGAAGGAAGATAATTTCTCTGAAAACAACCAGGGGCATATTGTACTGAGAGGATGGACTCTTTCTACTCATCAAAAATGATTTTATGTTCCTGTTTGCTGGAGTCATATGTTCAAGGTGGTTGTGGGGTGAAGGGGAAAGGTGGAGCTGAAGGATTTCTTAAGTGCTGTTTGGCAGTTATTTTTATACACTGAGAACAGAAGACAAAAAATCTAATTTGGCTGTTGTTGCTGAAAACCTTGATTTGGGCTTTTTCTCCACTTTAATTTTTCTGCAAATTGGCAGTTAAATAAAAAAGTCAAGCCAATTTTTTTTTTCCTTTTTTTAGAAATACAGTTATCAGCTGGCATGTGACACGCGTTCCAGAACATGCATTTAGCCCATGGTGTTGACACTGGACTGTCGCATGTTCACCACCTACAGTTGGAAGAGGTTTTGTGCGAAATGTCGAGTCAGCGCAAATGTCGTAAATCTTGCACAAGTTGTTTTTTTTTTTGTTTTTCCACATCTCTTTCCAATGTTTGAAACACTTTGAGTCACAGAATCCCTGCCAGGCACAAACAGCAATTGTAAATGGCTCATCCATAATCCATTTCCATCCGGCGTAGACATTCTCTCTCACAATTCATCGTATATGGAAGCATGGTTTGGGACCCCTCCTCGTCACTTTTTGACATTTTGGGTGTCCCAACTCGCCGTTGATTGACGTGCTGGCTCAGTGGCGGAGCTAGAACATTTTCTATGGGGTGGCGAGAGGGGGGCAGAAGACTTTGATGGGGTGGCAAATGAGAAGAGGATAAAAAAACATGTATTTCAAACAGTTTTGTTATTGTTATTAAGACAATAGCATCTGATGTGCTATTTCTGATGCTTAAAGAAGCTTCTTTTGATGATTTTTTACTCTTTAACACCTGTATTTATTTCAATTATAGAAAACAAAGTTTGTTTATTCAATAAAGTGGAGATAGTAAATTCGATAAGACTACATATGTAAGGACGAGGCAGAGGCGGCGTGTGGATCCATTTGCAACAGTTTAATGCAGGAACCAAAACAGGAGACGAAGAGCGGAGTCAAAGACGGGCCAGGGTCAAAACGAAGGGACGAGGCGGAGAGCGAAGAAAAACAGGCTAGAGGTCAAGACACGGAAAGGCAATCAGACGTGAAATGCCTACTCTGTTAGTTCGAGGTAACTATACAAGACTACGCGTAGATGACAGTGGTGGAGAAGAATATAAACAGTCCAGGTGATGAACAGATTGGAAACAGCTGATGAACCGGAACTGGAAAGTGACGAAGGAAGGATTATTATTCTGGAGAGAGCTCCCTCTGGTGGTCGGAGGAGTAATCGACAGGCTGAGTCCTGACAACATAGATGTAATTTTAGGCTTATTATCGATAAACAAGCAGCATTTACAGCAGTAACTGTAATCCACTTCAGGCTTTAGATCCATTGGGTTGCAGTTCAGGTGCATGTAGACTTTTGGGGTGTGTGTGGTTTCTATTTATAAACCACAAATACAAACTCAGCGTGTAACTTAAATTACATGAAAAAAATTCACAGAACTCGTGCGTTGGTCTTTGTAAGTAGAACAGGATGGAGCTCCGCCTCTGACCCGTCGTGCAAAGTAACTTTCCAAGAGAGATCCACTGGAAAGAATACAGATCCAGTTTGAGGCGAGAACCCTCTGTCAGCATCAAGTGGTCTTTGTCATCATTGACTCAAAAATTTGGGTGGCAAGTGGGGGGGCAGAGCTCTTTGCTGGGGTAGCAGCTCATTAGATAAATCATTAGCTGGGACATGGAACCGGTACTGGGTTAGGGTACCGGTCAGTGTACCGGGGGTTGGGGACCCCTGATTAGCATCTGTGGGCCAGTACCAAGAGGCTCTCGGTTTGCTGTCCGGAGGTTAAGGACCCTGAGTTAACGGGAACGGCCAGCGTGTCAAAAAGTGGCAAGTTGGGGACACCCAAAAGGTTCAAAGTGATATGAAAGGGGCCCGAACCATACGTCCATCTATGACGAGTTGGGAGTGAGAATGTGTAGGGTTGGCACTTCAGTGTTTTGAAAAGGATCCTATACCCAAAGGTACTTACCAAACCAGAGTCCCTGATTGGTCAGTGATCAACCTGCTTTGACATTCAATGCACTTTAGTGGCCGCACATTCTGTGCATAGCGCCTGAAAACAATCATCTTTGACATAAATAGAGATTGACGAAACAAGGCTGTGACGTCACAATAGAAAATACCTTACCTCGGGTTACAACCAAATGTGGTCAGTTCAGTCTGCATATTTCCATGGTTTGGGTTTCGTTCAACTTTGGGACTAGATGACGTTAGTGAGAATTGTGGTCCGAAAATCTGTCAAATGTTTTGAAAGTTTGAGGTGGGGCCAGCGGGCACCACGTTGTATTGAGGCATCTGATTGGCCAGTTTATACCATGTTTAACTCACGATAAAGAAAACATATAATGAAAAAAAATCGGTTTAGCAAGACCATGTCAAAAAGAGAGCAAGAATGGTTATTCTGACAAACAGAATGACAGAGTATAGTTTATTAGATAGGAGTCTATGGGGTTTTGGCTTTCTGGAACCAGCAAGTACTTCCTAATTGGAACGTGAGGGGTGAGAGAATAATCAGTCCAGTTCTCTCTGTGTACTGTCTATGGCGTAAGCAATAGTTTTGATCACAAAAGCCTTAAACGTGCACATACGCATGTTTAAAGACTTTTCATTGGAGTGGTCGCTTGAACGCGGCTGCTGAGGGCAGTGTGAATGTAATTTTAGGTTGAATTTGAATTCTTCCCCTTCCCCTACATTTAGCCCTCCAAAAAGAAAGAGAGGGTAAAATAGTGTGTTCATCTTAGGACCTTACTAGCCCATGATGGTGTCAGGGCGGAAAATCCAGAATAAAGGGTACAAAGCTATAATTCCTTACGGCTTCCCCTTAAAGAAAAAAAAAAAAAAAAAGTCGGACACCACTACAGCAGGAGTGGGAGCATTTAGCCATAAACTTTCCTCAAAAGCAAGATTCTTCATAAAAAAAAAAAATGGTTCCTTAGGTAAGAATCATCAGTGCATTTACCTGATTATATACCTGAGTAGTTTTACTGCACCAGAGTTATGATGATGATAAAGTCAGAGCAAAGGTCTGCAATGAGAAAAAAGGCCTAGTGCATACCAGTGCTGAAAGCGGCCCCCAGCCGTGATGCTTATAGCAGCATAATTAAGGACATGACTCAGGCTCACACATGTCAACTATAATAAACCTTATCAAAGAAAAAAGTCATGCCGAGTCTCTCGGTAGAGAGGGTGTCTGCACATCAAGGTGAAACATTTCTCTCAGTTTTGAGATGCTAAAATCCAGTGTTCTCACAGACGGGGAGCAAATGTTCATCTCAGACAACAAAAAGCTATAAACTCTTTATAATCAGGTAAAAACTTGATGGATTCTTCTTGGAGAGTTGGGTTTAGAGTTTAAAAACATTTTCTGTCAGACAGCCAGATGCTCCACTGCTATGGTTTATCTCAGCCAGACTGAGTCCCATCATCCTCCCTTAATACCATCACCGTTCTGGCAGCTCTGATGGATCACTGGCAGACTATCGACAAACATGAAAGTGAGACAAATCTAGCCCATACCGAGAGGGTGTCCAAAGAATTTCATACCTGGAAGGTGTGCGTGTGATTTCACATCAGTCCATTTGAGTTTGCTTTCACTTCTTACAGCTTGCTGTGAGCTGGTCTGAGATCTGTGTCCCCCGGTACACATTAGGAAGGGGCTTTGTGAGCTGGGACACTGAATCCATATGCTTTACGGAGATAAAAACACAGATATCGTCGCTGTATCCTTAAGGTCACAAGAAATCCACTTTAATGTCATCAAATCAATTTGATTGCCCCTGATATCCCACTCACTGATGGGCTGGCTGTCCGCTCTATTTACTATGAAAAGTAGATCAACTATTAACTGGACTGTAATTTTGATATATTTTTTATGGAAAGTCATTATGTTTAATGCTGTTCAAAATGGCTTCAATGAGACTTCCAAGACTGTTAAGTAAGAGTTTAGTATGATTTTTAAAAGACTTGCTCTACTAAACTTACTAACTTGTTTGATCGCGGTTTGACCCTTATGCTCTCTTATGGGGTCCAGATGACCCCACCCTTAAATTGACGTGTTAATTTTAACTGCATCCTTTAGTACACACACCTCTAACACATCAAAATATGCACGCTAACAAACAAACACGCATGCATCACACAAGGAAGGTGGAACCTTCGACCTGTCCCTGCCCCCCCCCACATCCCTGGTGGGGGGGGGGGGGACCCTCGGACTGGTGGTCTTGTCTCTTGGGTGCCGGTCTCCTGGGTTCGGCCGCCTCCTTTCCACGCCGGGAGTGGGGTCCCCGATATTTAAGATCTAGAGCAGGGGATCAAACCACATCGGGGCCTGAGGGTGACCAGGTCTCGGTGGTGGGGATTCCGGTCCTTGCTCTTGAGAACTGGGCCTCTCCAAGAACTCCACCAGTGGATGGGCCTGGTTGGGCCTTGACTACATCACTCCCTTGGGATCTCCGCTTCTCTTGGGGGCGCCCCTCCTCGGCGCGGCCCCTTCCTTGCTATCCCCTGGACCTCCCGCGGCGGCAGTGGGCGGTTGTCTGGAGCATGGGAGTTGGTCTCCCTTGGGGGGCCCTGACTCGTACCTGGGTGGGGTGGGGGGGGATGCTCGGTGCTGCTGGGTGGTGGTGGGTTGTTCTTCTGGGGTTGGTGGGCTCTCCGGAGATGTGGTCTCGCGTTGGACCTCTTGGCGCAGTGGGGGGGCTGCTTTTCTGGCTGGGCTGGGGCCTGCACTCTCTGTGCTCCTGTGCCTTCATGCTGTCGGGTGTGGGGGGCCTCTGCGGCGGTCCCGTGTGCCTTGGTCTGGGTGTTTGGCGGGATTGCAACCAACAGGTATGTGTGTAATTACAGAGTGTGTGTAGACAGGGTTCATCTCAGTCCAGTTCTCCTTTTACAGTCAATGTCTGGGATTGAGTTTAGAATGCAGAGTTTTTAATAATCAATATAAAAATCATAGAAATTGCATTAACTTATCATCATCCGCCACAAACAAAGCTTAAGGTGCTATCCAGTCAATAAAGGGATTACTTTTAAATAAAACTCAAAGAGAAGCTTAATCATTTCCATTAGAAAGTATACGGACTGATTCAAAACTGCACACGGCTTAGATGAAAGATGTTATTAACAAAACATCTTGTTTACTGAATTTATTATTGTGCAAACAACATCCTGAAACAGCAGGAAAGCTGAGCTTCTTAATATCTTCATCTTATTCAGAGCATTACTTTGTTTTTAATTAGAAATCTCATCAAATATGCACAACAACAAACAAGCAAATAATGCAATTATACAAGTATTTAAAGGTATTTAATAAGAAAATCAGAATTTACATGACTATATTTATTACATCTTTGAGCAGCAATTCAAGTGTAACAGCTATTCCAGCAATTGAAGACTTGCATTGAATTATAAGAAGTAAATCAAAATTTCGGCCTCGTGGTGAAATGCTTTAACTGGGACGAAAAGGCAGCAAATCGTACACTCACATGGAATACGTCTTTTAACCAACATGTAGAAACGTGATGAGTTGGTCAAACACGACATGATTCCACACTTCAACTACAGCAGGACAAACAGCCGACTGCTTTCAAATAAGTGGTTTCTCCACATTTACTGGCTGCTCACGCAGTCCCTGATATGTCTATTAATGTAGGACATTTTCCCTGATCGCAAGATAAAAAAGAAAAAGCTGCCAACAATTTACATCTCTAAAAGGAAAACGAGTCATAACTCAAACATTTAGATAAAGATCATGAACTTGGACAGGAACAGTGTTATTGCTATATACTGTTTATGATCTTTAAATCAGCATTTCGAAAGTGAAGAATATGTTAATACTTTAAAAACTATTTACTTTACATTATTTTAGACCTAAAAAATGCATTAACAATGATCAAGTACTTGTTTTAGAAATTATCAGTGACTTTTGAGTTTCTTAATTTTTAAGACTTCAAGGTTTTCAGGAAGCTAATAGGACGAAAGACGATAAAGTAACAAAATTAGAAATGAAATGTCAAGATTAAGAGCTACGTTGAGAAATTTGTTTGAAACAATATGTTTGAAATTAGACCAATGTACAATTTATGTTTTTTTTCTTTTTCTACAACCAGCAATGCCGCAATATTTTGACAGTGTAATTTTGGATCCACTAAACTCAGATCTGCTAACTTCACTTCATGGCCGTTTATGACCAACCAAATCTGTTTTCAAAATGATTCATGGAAGAATATATTTGTGTTCTTCTCAGACTGAAGATCAGTTTCACATTCAGCTGCAATGCAACAGGCCATGTCCATCATCCGTGTGAGTCAAAGTTTACTTTTTTGACAACTTGCTTCATGGCTGGAAGGCACATGTGTTCTGTGCATTTGTGATTTCACGTTTCAGCAGTTTCATTTGGCTAAAGCACTCTGTCACACTGTTCACTGAAGCTGCTCTGATATCTGTCAGTCTGGGTCCTCACTGAGCACGCTCCTGGTGTCTCTTTTTTACCATTTAAATAATTTACTGTCGTGTCTGCAGTTCATCATATACATTTTTTAAATTACCCATTTCTGTAAAGTCATTTTCAGTCATGTTTACACTGAAGGAATCGTTTGTAACAGTACCACAAAAACAGATTTCCTCTTTAAACACAAGTGCAGCGAACAGTAAAGGTACCGAAACAGTGCGTGACTACAGGATGCTGAGATGTTTCTACAGAAAGAGCTGGTCCATCATGCCCTGAAACTCCAACTCCTTTGGAACGGTTGGAGAGGTTTCTTGAGGAAGGTGAGTGGAGGTCTGAAGCGTGAGCTTTTCTCCGGGATTACAGCAGCTTTGCTTTCCTCAGTGGGAAATCTGTTGCGATAGACTTCAGGGTAGGACTTCTGGAACTGAGAAGAGTGGTAAACAGGTTACTGTCTCATTCAGAGAACAAAGATTAAGAGGTGGAAACACTTTAAGGTGCACTTTTTCATTGACAAAAAGTCTGCGGAACACAATCATCCAAATCTGTAAAACAGAAGAAACTCTATCGAGGTACTGTCTCTCCACAATCTCGTGAATTTTTTTTTTTTTTTTAATAATTCAGGCAGAAAAGCTGGAAGTCAAAACTGTTTTTCCTCAATAATAATTTTCAATTTAATTAGTTAAAAATTTGCTCAAGTAGTTGTTTTTCTCTATAATTTATTAATAACTTTATTAATATGCAATCTTATGTGACCTCACAAAAACAATAATATATTCTTACCAAAGAGTGACTTATTTATTTGTCTATATTTTTTTAAATGTTTGTGCAAGAGCTATTGTAATTTTTGAACAATTAAATGATCACAACTATTATTTTATATTTTTCTCATAATACAAAATGTAACTAACAATTTTTTTAAATTTATTTTTGGATATTTAAATTATTTTATTTTAGTAGCATAGAGTACAGTGCCGTCACTTTAACCCAATGCATTATGGGAGATGCAGTGCAAAAACTGACACTGATGCTGGACAAACTCACGTCTCAGAGCTTCATTATTTTGTTCACATTTTTCACGGTTTGACACCGGATCCTGTAGGAAGTTTCACCGCTAAACACGAGCCTTAGTTATAATTTTTGTTGGAACTGTGAGACTTTATGAGCCAAGTCACAACAAATCAGTGAGGACGTTAACTACTTTTGATTGGTCAGACTGATGACATGATCAAGCCTCAAAGAATGATTGGTGGAGATAGTTGGAGGGGCGGGACTTTAAAAAAAACAAAACACCAAGCTGTGGCTAAATCACATCATTCTTATCAAAAAGTCTTTCTTGGAATCAAATAAACACAAAGAAAAGAGTATTTTATGGTCTTTCATATTCCTAACTATTCAAAGTTTTATCATGGCCTGATTGGATGAAAACAGAGAGCTGATAACCTGGTGACAGAAAATGTTTTTAGATCAGTGAAAAGGAATAATTTCCCATGGCACTCCTGAACATCTCTGACAGCACACTGGTTGAAAAGCACTGCTCTAAAGGGACAAGTGAGTTTCTGTATTCAGTGCAAAAAAATGTAATTCCCACAGTTTTTTGAGTTTTTTTGCAGTTTGGCAGGGGTGCAACTGGTACTCGGGAGTGACTGATATGTTTTTTTTTTTTTTTTTTTTTTATTAACAAATAGTCTCAAACAATCACTATATTCCCACTATCAACCAGTTGCTCTTTAGCGTTTTGTTCCAGCTAAAAACCACTGGAGGTGGATGCAGCTCCTACAGGAAAAGCTGAACCTTACCGTACCTGGAAAGTCTGTGAATGATCTCATCAACCCAGACGTTTGCAGATGCTTTTGAAGAACTCTTCAAAATAAACAAACCTGATCTGTCAGCGTCATCCGTGTCTTCCATACATTACAATGAGATATACAGTCGACACTTTCATGCAACAGTGAGGCTAATAACTTTTGACGGCAGCTCTCCCAGAGTCAAGTCTACAAACATATATTTAACATATTGGACGAGCATGCAGAAGGAATTGATGCAACAGATTCATGTGAGCGCAGCATTAATTAGCGTTTCACTTTTCTTCCAAAATTGTAACTTGTATGTATTTGTTTTCTGCTTTATTAGGCTTTTGTTTTCTTCAACTGCAGCTGCTTATATTACAGAGTAACTAATAGTCCAAAACATACGATATTCAAACTGGTTCTAGATGAAGGGTCTGCAACCTTCAATTCTTAAAAGAGACTTTCAGATCCATTTCTTTCATAAGTATCACTTAAAAAAAAATAAAACACTGATTTTCATTTATTTTAATGTTACTATAACCATAAATATAAACTATTGCATAAATAAAACAGAGACTTTTTTTCTCAAAATAAGAAATACTTTCAGCAGAGCTTTAAATGACTTCCTTTTATAGTAAAAATATTCTGTACTACATAAAATCTTCTTATCGTTTGTGCTATCCTTGACATGTTTACATTAAAAGTGGGGTCATCTGGACTATTATATTATATATATTTTTTTAAATCTTCGATTGTGTTTGTGGTAGACATGAAATCCTGTCCACCTTCGTCATCGGAGGGATTACTTATCAATATAAGGAGCACCAAGGTTAATGAAGCAAATATATTAGTAGGTGGTGTGATGCCACCTGTGATTTGGGGGGAAAAAAAACTATTAAATTTATTTTACGGTTTGTGGTGCATCATATCCAGAAATTTGTAAAGCTGACAAACTATAAATGAAATCAACACTAATTAAGTGACCCTTGCTGCATTTGAACCACAAGTCATCCTTAAAAATGAAACTAATGAAACCGACCTCAAACTGATTTTCCGTGGTACGCCGCGCTCAAAAAATATGTTAAAAGGTTTGACGACGAAGCTACACCACTTGTTGGATTGTTGGAACATTCCAGTGACTGCAGTCAGGAGCCTGACAGAGTGATGATACTGTACTTCAACTGTTTGTTAATGAGTTTAATAAAGCTTGAATTCTTTAACTGCTCGTTAAATGACGGATAAACAGGTTGCAAGTGGTGGAATTTGTGGACCAATTCTGCAGCTCGGGCTCCATTCTCTGATTTTTAACAGAAAATGTGAGATCATGAAGGTTTATGAGGTTTTTGTTGCTTCTGGGCCATCTCATAAATATGGCGGTGAGTGTTTGGTCACATTAAATAAAAGTCCTGTTTATACTTGCTTTTGTTTTTCTAGCTTTTAGGGAAATGATGTTTGCTACTGGATTTGTAAAAATATTTAGTCAAGTTTAAAATGTCTACAATGAATATTTACACCATTTGCCAAAAAAAAAAAAAAAAAAAAACAATCAGGATTCAAAAGAAATTACAACTCAAAACAAAAACAAAACGGATGCATTCATTAAGAAATGACTTATGCATGAGTGTACCTGTTTGAGCCTTTTTCTCTTGTCTTTGGCTGTGAGTTCTTTGTCTGCAATCAGGCCTTCCAGCAGCTGCTGCAGGGGGGTCTGAGTGCCGATGACCTTCTGCTCCTCGCTCTCCACCTTGCTGATGTGTTTGTAAAAAGCTGGAGAGGAGCTGAAATCTGTATCTGAACCGAGATATTTAATCTGGTGGAAGACAAAAAAAGAAACACGTCTCTAAAGTTGTACTTGCTGCACCAAAGGATGACAATTGTTATTGTTAGAGAACACATAGATCCACATCTTTTCTCCTAACACAGACGCCCTCAATGGAACCTGCAGGTTAATTTGATGCCTTTCACTCTGCTGCAGCCAGCGCATCAATGATGGATGCCACCTTTTGCATTTGTATCAAGGTCTGGGGTACAGGCTGAATTGGGCAAATTAAGTCAGCTGAAGTGTGAAGCTCCTTCTTTGCCTGGCTTAGGAGACAGCAGACCACAAAGTAGTCGCTCATTATAGAGGGGAAGAGCCTCAGCTCTGAGCTGTGGTAGTTCAGACGGTAACGGCTGTCAAACAGTCAGACCAATATGAGATTATTCAGATGAAGTTCTATTGTTGACCAAATTGGATTGCTCTCCCTTCCATCTTTAAAACCGAGGGAGAACCCGGCTGCACAGAGCACTGAAGCAGAAGGAACACAAAGCAACAGAGATTGAAACCGACTTGACTTCAATAGAAATTTTGGAACCAATCAGTCCACTGGCTGCAGTTACCAGAAGCAACAAGTCAGGGATCGGCTTCAAATTGGATATCAGGCTGAGAGTGTTCCACACAATCTGATATAACATACAAACTGGGACAAAACAAACAAAAAAAACACTTTATTTTAAGCTTCATGATACCTAATATCTATGAACCTACTAAATCCCCACTTCAATTGGCTTTTAATCGATTACAAATGTGTTCCCAGTGGTCTTTTAATCATGATTTTGCCTTTTTTAGGAGGGGCCTCAGGTCCCGAGCAAGGTGGCGCCAGAATCAATCTGTAGCCGGAAGCGAAAATCCTAACTTTAGCCGGTTGTGCAAGTGGAAATTTCCTAAACTTTAGAAAAACCCTTTCAAAATGTTTTAAAACCTTTTCAGAACTATCAGCTTTTACGCCTTTGAATGTGAATAAACTGAAACTGTTTTCTACTCTGTGAATCAGCTGATTGGAGCCATGAAAGTGTTTCTACTCTGACAGTGTCACAGGGAAAAAAAAAAAGGCAAAAAGGGTCAATAAAAGAGAGTAGAAACAGGGAAAAAGGCTGAAAGCCTAAAGCAACATTTTTTTTGCAGCCATCTCCAGCAGGGGGAGGGACTTCCCGCTAATTTTTCTCTATAGTCAGATTCTCTTGGGTTTTAAGCCCTAGTACGTTAAATGTCCTGTCATTTACTAGGAGAGTTTCTGAATTTTGGGCAGTAGCAACCCAACTTCCACATCCCGTAATCCCTTTGTTTACATGTTTACATGGATCTATTTGTAAGCAAGTGGATGCATCAGAATGGAGAGGATGGGAGCACGCGGTCTACCAGTTGTACTCTCTGTTACAACTTCAAGCTTATTTCAAAGACATTTTTACCTGCTCCTAATTCACCACAATTTAAATAAAGTAAATACTCATAAATGCAATTTTAAGCTAAACTTTGTTCATATTTGTCCTCCATGATCAATAAAAATGCCACAAGAACACACTAAAAAGACCAAAAACATATTTTTCAGTGGAGTGGGTCTTAAAGAACTTAACTTGGTTAAGCTACAAGTCTGTAACCAGAAAGCTCTGGAACTTTGTTCAGTTTCTTGACAGATCTGTCAGACCTGTCTGAGCTTCACTTCTTCTCAAATCATATTCAGCAGGTGATGGAGCATATGCACCCATGCATTAAAGTTTAGATCTATAGTTTAAGCCAATGCTTTGTGATGGAATATTCCAGTGCAGAAGGTATTTTGGTCTGAACACTATATAACCATTTGTATCATATTTGATACACACATTTCTGAGACCCCTATCTTTCAGCATGATCCAAACTTTCCTAAAAAAAAAAAAAAAATTAGAACTTGGTTCATATTTTCTACTCTGTAGTTTATCAGTAGGATCAGTGCTGCTCATTTTAAAACTGGTTGTCTGAAATCTCTGTCAATTTTGGTGGGAAAAGAATAAGTTGAAAACACCTTATTCATGGCAGTGAGTCCTTGAAGTCCCACTTCAACCATATTTTTCTGTTGTAAAATAGCTCCCAGTGGTTTTTTTTTCATCGTTAATATAAAGTTTTTAGCCAAAATATAAAAGTTTTTGTCGTTTGTTTAAAAATTACTTTGTGCACAGTGGCAGTAGCTCATTAGACTCACAATTCTGGGTTGTGGGTGGAGATGTTGACACATAGCAACCTGCTCCCCTCCCCATCGGAGAGAGCTCCAGAAGCTAGCATTAGCAGTGCAAAAATAACTAGGGCTGCCACAAACGATTATTTTCATAGTCGACTAATCACCGACTATTTTTTCCGATTAGTCGACTAATCGGTTCTTGGCCAAAGTGGATGTAAAGATGCAGAAGTTGATAACCAGCTAAAATATTAGTTAAATGCCAAATTAGCCAAAAAATAAAAAGAGCCAAAGTTAGCCTAAATAGCTAGCATGCTGCTGAAATATTAGCTAAATTCCACATTAGCCTTAAAAAAACGGAAAAATCCTATATTAGCCAAAACAGCTAGCATATAGATGAAATAAAAGGTAAACTCAAAAATTGCCTAAAAAAACTTAAAAAAGCTTAAGTTAACCAAAATAGCTAGCATGCTGCTGAAATATTAGCTAAACTCCAAATTAGCCTTAAAAAAATGGAAAAATACTATAGTAGCCAAAACAGCTAGCATATAGCTGAAATATAAGTTAAACTCAAAAGTTGCCTAAAAAACGTAAAAAAGCTAAAGTTAGCCGAAATAGCTAGCATGCTGCTGAAATATTAGCTAAACTCCAAAATAGCCTAAAAAACCTTAATAAATGCCAAAATATTCCAAAAAGCTAGCAGAAGACCATTATAACTTTCAACTTTACTACAATCTGACTTCATACAATATAAAGTAACGACTAATCGACTATTAAATTAGTTGTCGATTATTTTAATAGTCGATTAGTCGACTAATCGTGGCAGCGCTAAAAATAACCACAAGCAATATTGATCCATTCATATAGTTTTGAGTCAGAATCGCAATTTACTACAGCATGAGTGTTGAACACTCATCATCTCTCACACACCTAAGTGTGAGCGGATGGGTGAGTGCGGGAGGAGAGGAGACTTTAGCATGACAGTTTTAGTAGCTGGGTCATTAGCCTGAGTTTTTTCTGGGATCTAGTTTTCTGATCCAACTTGATTTGAATTAAGAAACACTCAGAAATGCAGTTCCAATCCTAAATTATTTATAGGTCCTCTACTATAAGACAAATGCTATAAGAATATGTTAAAAACACTAAAATTTTTATTGGAGTCGATTTTTAAATAAATTTTAACTATTGGTTTTAATAAAACAAAACTAATTGGTAGAAACAGTTATGATTACTTATCCAATAAAGAGTAATTGAATGCAGCTGCTGAATGGTCCATTCAGTCGTGGATTATTCAAACTTTCTTCAAACATTATATAATTTGCTACCATTAGCATTGCTAACCTGTAGTAGTCTGGTACATTCACACATTTCAGTCTGAAACAGCAGCTTTTTCATGCTGATTTTGACATTTTTTAGATATTCCATATGAATATATGAACTAATGTGTTAACAAATAAACAATGAATGCATAATGCTTCTACAGGTCCATGTTCACATTCCTTTTCCCTCTCATACAATATTCATCATTTGATAGCCGTAGCCCAAATGCCGATTCCCTTCAGGGCCAAAAAACCGAGGAGCTGTTATTTAGGTTGAAGTAACTGTGGGAAACTGCATTCACTCTGCTATTTCTAGATCTAGCCCAGAAGGTAAAATGGAATGGATTGTTTTGTTGCTGCTCACCGTTTGCTCGAGAAGTGTAGAAATCTAACTGACCTGAGCTCTTTTGAGGTGGGACAGGTGCTCCTCGACCTGGCGGCTTAGCTTTCGGTTCACTTGGAAAATGGTGCTGTGGTGCTCCATCATGAAGGTGACCAGCTTGGTGGCGAGCAGCTCGTCCAGGTCCATGTCGTCTGCAGAGCCCAGAACGCAGGGAGAGAACAAGTGCAGCATCTAGAGGGAGAGCAGAAGGATAAAAGAACAGCTGAGTGAGGCAGTTAGTGGAATATTACTGCTGAAGATGAAGATTGTTCAAGTTTTTTTTTTTTTTTTTTTTATTACACAAGAGTTCGACAGGGTATTAGTGCTGCCAAATATATATATATCACTGAAGCTGACCTCAATCATTTCTTCCTCAGCAAAAAACAAGATCTCCTCAATGTGCTGTGTTTACATCTGAAGAGGCCCAGTTTTCTGCATATTCTTTGACGGTTTTCTACTAACGATAATTTGATTTTGAGCCACCAAAAGATTGAGAACATCATTGTTTTTTTAAACCTTACTGAATTCAAGTCTTTCACCTAGAAACTTTGATGTTTTTTCTTTTAAATGTATAACTTTTTTAAATAAATGTATGACTTTGTATTAAAGTCATAAATGTAACAAATATAAAATCATAGATTTATAACTTTTAAAGGGGTTAATCTAGAACTTTTTTTCTCATAAATGCATGACTCCAGGGCCACCAAAAGAAACAGTAATATTCTCTGCAGCTGTCCTCCACTATCAATCATTTCTTCCTCAACAAAAGACACAGACTTCCTCATTGTTAATATTAATTACATTTAAATGGGAATTGCTTCGTTTTTGAAACCAAGCAAGCTTCACGAAATGCTATGTCTTTCAACCTT
Source organism: Oryzias javanicus (assembly GCA_003999625.1). NCBI lineage: Eukaryota > Metazoa > Chordata > Actinopteri > Beloniformes > Adrianichthyidae > Oryzias > Oryzias javanicus. The sequence goes on from CM012452.1 coordinate 8,741,481, forward strand.
TTAACACAGCTCCCAATAAACAAAAAAACATTGGTGTCCTTTTTTGTAAATTTATGAAATTCTTTTCACATTAATTTGTGACTTTTTTTCTCATAAATGTATTACTTCTCTTGTAAACTTACATGTTTAAAAGTCGTAAATTTACACAATCTAAAATCATTAATTTATTACTTTTTAAGTTGTAAATCTACAACTTTTTTTTCTTTAATATAACAGTTAGGAATTTCTTCTAGTAATTTTACAACTTTAAAGTTGTTTGTTTTATTTCATTTGAACATTTCCCACATAACTCCATCAAAATAATGATTTCTGCACTACACCTTTTATATAAAGGTTTAAAGAACATGCACAACTAACCAATCATCTGATTTTTTTTCACCCTTCAAAAATCACTTAAAGTTCTATGCATTTCATTTGTAAGATTGTTTTACTCCCACTTTAAATTTCTCCATGTACAATCATGGGAAAAGGTTAAAAAAAAAAAAGTTGTCTTAAAGTTAGTTCTAAAGGTCAAGAGTGACCTTCAGTGCTTACATATTAATATTCAGCTTTGCAGAACGACTGCTGCCTTCAGAGATGATCTTCCCTTGATGCATAAAACATGACAAGTCTTAAACAATCTATTTTCCTGGAATATTCCTTCTTTTTCACAGTTGCTACTCAGCAATGCTCTGCCAAATTGATCCTGGGTTTAAAGCTTAAGTGTTTTTCTCTAAATCTCGATGCTGCAGAAGTGGGTTTTATCAAGAGGATCCCTTCAGGTGGTTCAAGATACAGAAGAGTAGAAATTATGTCACGAGAGTTTGCACTTTTGACCATTTCTGCAAAGTAAATATAATTAATTATGTATGAAAATACTGGTCCTCAAACTGTGATGACTCAAGTGTGACAGAGGTGACGGCACGACATTTCAGACCTGGTGAATCAGAGAAGTGGTGCAGACAAATGCAGGGAATAAAGCAGAGTGACTACCAGCGTGTGGGTAGCAATGGTGTCATTGAGTGGAGGCAGGAGGGGATTGTGGCAAACCCGAGCCATTAGTCGCAGCAGAAGCTGGAGGCGTCTTCGGTTGGGTGGTGGCAGCAGGAGGCAGCTGACTTGAAGGGCTTCGGTTGCCGCGTCTTTCTCCTGCAGCAAACCTGCAATGGCGTTTCAATCAATCAGACTTAACCACTAACATGCACCGCTGACACCACTTCACACTGTGAAGAACTCACCCAGAATGCTGACAAAGACCTCATAGAGATGGAAAGTCAGGAGCGGCTCCTTGAGTCGCTGAAAATAATCCACGATTGTTCTCAAAACGTCTCTCTCAAAACCTGGATACAGCGGCTGCTTGCTGTCGTTGTTGTGAGGCCCTTAGAAAAAATTTAAGTCAAGGCCACGTTTCATCAATCAAAAGAAAAGCTCATCTCTGTTATTTTATCAGAAAACTATTGTTTAAGTACAAATAACAACTAATGTTACACAAGTTTATTTAAAAAAATAATGTTTGATTCAAAATGTAGGCTTTCAAACTGTTGATAATGAAGACAAACTACATAAAAATAAGAAAATATTTTCTACAATGGGCCACTCCAAGGAAAATCCTGCATTTTTCCCATGAAAGTCGACATTTTGAAAGAAAATTAGGGTTAGAATTGCATTTCTGAGTATTTCTTTTTCATATTATTATGAATCAGGGCAAAATAATGCCTTTTGAAAAAGTTCGTGAGATATCAAAGTTATAAGTTATTTCTGTAAGCCACAAGCTCCCTGTTTGGCTCCATTCTAATCCATTCATTTGTAGATGATTAGATCCAAATATGTCTTTGCTTTCCTCGTCTGAGCTGATATCTGGCTTAAAGGGGCCATACCATGCTTTTGTTGGGTACTTCTATATATATATATATATATATATATATGTATATATATATATATATGTAATATATATATATTACCTTAGTTTGGAACACTAAAAAACAAAATATTTATGAAATATGAGTTATTCTTCATCGAGTCGGAAGTAAAACAACTCGATCTCTGAGTCTCCGCCTTTCACTCCATGAGGGTGTTGCCCATTTCATGACGTCAACCTTGAGCCGTCTTTGTCAGCGTGTCACCCACAAAAAAAAAAAAAAAAATCAAATTTTTTAAAAATATCTTGATGTAGACTGTGTAGTATGTATCCCCAAAATTTGACACAAACAGAATAGTTATGGCTAAAAAGTTCATTTTGCTGTTAAATCTGGTCAAAAACTCACAAAAAAGGCTCTAGGCTAAATTTTTTGCAATGTTGCACCGGTGCGCCTAACTGTTTTTCTTCGGTGCACCAGCACAAAAATTTGGTACACAGGAGGGGCTGTGATGAGAGCGCAGGTTTTTAGAGGAATACTCAGAAATGCTGGAACAAATTTAAAATACCACTTTGGGGTTCTTTAGAGTGTGGAATGAACAGTATAGTACAATGAAGAGCTCAAAAAGGTCATTTTTGGTGGTATGGCCCCTTTAAAATGTAGATATTAGATATTTCTAATGAACTCCTGCAGCTTGGCAGAAAGTAGATCCTAAACTGACAGTTATTTGTTTTGCTTGTCATAATCAAATGTCATGATCAAAATTAGAAGACCACTTGGAACACAATAGATGAAAAGATGATCAGAGTGGGACTTCAAGAAGTTCATGAGTTTTCACCAGTCTTTCCAAACATGCTCTAACGCACATGTTGACTTTTTTTACTCTCATCTTTGTACTAGAAATCCTAGGTATACTCACAATTAGCAAGACATTTCATGGCTGACACCACCCAATAAGGCATATCCTCTGTAAAATCACAAAAAAAATATATTAATACTAATTTTAAGTAGCAACACAAATGAAAGAAAAACACACAATTTTCATTTTGGTAGTAAATAAATCATCTCACCAGATTTGTTCTCCAGTACCACTATGCCAGTTTTATTAACACTGAAGACATTGTGAACAATATGCTTTCCATTGACATGCACAGGGTGTAAAACTCCATCCAATGTCTTTAGACCCAAAACTTTCTGTAAACTGAAGCAACAGACAGTTAACATCACGGACAAGAAAAGAAAAGAAAAGAAAAGAAAAGCAGCCACCAGTGAGAGTGACTCCAGTGACCTTTCATGTGAAACTCAAACATACTGTGTAATGGTCATTGTTTTCCAGATGTGGTCCACTTGTTTCGGAGTTACTTCCTTCCTGCGTATGAGCTTGCATTCGTTCACGTCACCGATGGCGACACTGTGCCGTTTATTCCACAAATCTGAAGCCTGAGAAACATTGAAAAGAGGCATCTTTGAAATGTTAGAAGCTTCAAATGTGAGCATGACAGTGATCCAAGAACAAAGAATGTTGATGTCAGCTATTTAAGAAGTGTGGTGAAGATGAGTCACAATGTGTGGTTCCTCTTGGGCTGTTGGCTAACATGTCTTTTACTATGATGCAGTCTATCTATGGCCTTAATCACAACTGTGCTTACAGATAGATATGGGCTGTCTGTGGGTGAAAAATGGACAAACCTGTACGAGGCAACACAGATGACCCACACAAAAAAATCACATAAATACTTACAGTATAAAGAAAATTAAAATCAAAACTATTACTTTAAGAAATTTCCAATATAAAATTAAAAATTCAAAGCACAACATAGTTGTTTTAAAAGGAAATATATGTGAACTGGAGGGTCCAAAAGTTATGGATGGCATGATATTAATAAAGTACAGTACAGATACATATAAGATGTATCAATTATCAGTGAAAGATGGAAACATGAGCATTAAGGATTTATGCGTTGTGTGCATAGTTTACATGTAATTATTGAGAAAATCTTACTGTGTGATTTTTTTTTTTTCGTGGCTTTTGATGACCGTTCCACATACTATTGCATACGAATGTTTACATCGCATATGCTCACAAATAATAAGGTATGATTTGTGTATCCGTGGGAATTTCAGTCAATATTGGGCCAGACTTGGCTGTTACATAAACCTACAAGTTCAGTGCTTGGTTTATATGTAATTCTTTTGTGGTTAACATGGTTCATTTGTGTTAAATCTGCAAAAATTTCACCTAAAAACCACAACTTTTCTCACTTTTTTCACGTATATTTACATATGCCCAATTTTTATCTGTGCAATACGCACAAAATGTACATGAGTATGAGACATGGCCTTTGTTGATAGATTGTGCCGTAAGCGCACAACAGCATCACCTGTACGTCATAAGACCGCCTGAGACTGAAAGGTTGTGAGTTCAAATACAGGCCAAGTCAAACCTAATACTCTAAAAATGTGACCTAGTGCCTCCCTGATTGACACTCAGCATTAAGGGGTTTCAATGGGGGGTTAAACCATCAAATGGTTCCGGAGCGCAGCTGTGTCAGCAGCTCACCGTTCCCCCGGGGGATGAGTCAAATGCAGAGAACAATCAGCTAATGGGACTTTAATTTTAACATAAGTGTGTGCAACTTGCATCACACCAGAACAGATTTACCACACACAAGACAATGGTACGTTTCATTTTTATGACGTCTGTTAAAGATGGCCGTTTGAGCCTCAAAGGAACTGCAAGTCACTTGCCCTCCCCTCAAAGCTGCATTCAAACCGAACTTGATTTGCACGTCAGCGGAGTCCAGTTTCAAAATTCAAATTTTAGAAAGAAACACCACTGCACCAGTAGGGATTGACCCCCGTTCGGGTGCTGTGACTACGGCTTATCAGAGACCTAAAACAGAAGCTGCAGCATTAAACATGCAAACACTGAAGAATATAAGTGAGTGTTTTCCTTTAATTAAATCTCAGCTTTAGAATCAAACAAACAGCATCTGACCATAACAGTCTGCTCTGTGACTCCATGAAGGCACAAGGGGAGCGTATTTGTTTATTACCAGGCCAGCAGACTTGGAAGGTGCTACATTTTCCTGCAGAGGCAGTTCCTCGTAGTCATCCCAGCGGATGAGTCTGGGCAGGTCTCTGCTGTCCTTCAGCAGAGGTCTGGTGGGAAGTGTCTTTAGAGGGGACAGTGTGGGAAACCTGGGGAGAAAAAAATAGCACGCTCACTCAAATACAGAGATGAATGTGTGCCCATGATCCAGTTAAACCCAATGATTTTCAGACAAAAGTTGCTTCAAGCACAGAAAAGCTGACAACTGTGATGGATTGACTTAGACAGGTAAATGTTCTTCTTCACTTGATTTCTGGAGCTGCTATGAAAATCTGTCATTCTATATCAAGAATACAACTCAAATTGACTGGTATGACTACTTATTAATCAAAGAAGCAATCCAGATATATTTCATGAAGAGTTTTCAGAAAAGAAAAAAGCGTATGCAAGGAACCCGAGAAGGACACGGGGGCATATTTAAGGACTGTTGGGTAGTAGACGGTCAGAATGACCAGCCTGAAGAACAGGCTGTTTCTCAGAGCAGCAAGACTCTGTATCAGAGTGCAGGGATGTGCACAAGCAGCAGGAAATAAAAACAGGTCTTTCTTATTATCTTATTGGCAGGACTGTCTCATAGCCAGACTAAAATCATCAACAGTCCCAAAAAAAATTGTAATTTTCCCAGCAAGAAGCAGGACTAAAATCAGAGCTCTATGATTCTGCCGGGTGAAAATTACGCTAGTGAAAATGTGATTTATATTGGAAGCCTTCAGCCTCAGATGTTCCGTCAGTGAAGGGAGGTTGTGCATCCGACAGGTAATGAGCTAAAGGCTTTATGAAAGCCATCTGAACAGGTGGCTTTAGACTGAACAAGACAAGAACTAAATCCACTGGATTTAGAGAGAATTGTAAAAATCCGGCACCAGCATATTAGAAATAAACTCGCTGGACACAAAAGTAAAAGTTACATGGTTGTTATAAAAGAAATCCCTGCATACACATTTCCTGAGTACACCATTTTTTTTTTGTGAGGAGCCAGTGATGCATCCTGGGAGTTCGAGGGCTGCAAACAAACCAACACTTCAGGATCTTCGCCCACACTGCCTTCAGATTTCCAGCAGGCTACTTTTCAAACTTTCACAAGAGACGTGGGCTGAGCTAATGCACCACTGTCAAAACTTACAGCGGCTAATTCTTGTTTAGAGTCTGCAGGATATTTTCCCCACAGTCTTTCTAGCGTTATGAAGACTGCACTCCATCTGATGGATGCTCTTTTGAGTCGCCCACTCTCAAAGCATTTTAAAGATTAAAAAAAAGAAGAAAAAAAAAGAAGAATTTTATTCCAATTTGCTGAAGTCTGAAAAGGTCGGATTTGAACTGAAAAATATTTGTATCATTTCTGGATCGATTATTTACTATTTATTGAGTTTTTTGTGTTTTAACATGTTCTTGAGGCATTTTTTTTATATAATGGATGACTTATATATAGGCAATTAAGATGAAAACAGTGTTTCAGAGTATTTCTTTAATTGAATTGGTGTGAATCAGGATCCGACAAAAAAAACTTTGTTTAAATAGATCGCATTTTGATACATTTTGCTCCATTCTGATTCATCCACTTATAAATAAATTGATCCATGTACGTCTTTGTTTTCCTCATCCGATATCCGGTTTCTAAATGTTGTACTACTAATGTTAGGTTGCAGTTTTTGAGGAGCTGTAAGCTAGCTGGAGAGCATGTATACATATGGGTGAGAGGAAGGAGGGCAGGATTGTCTTTACCAATGGTTCCGCCCACAACTCATAGGCAAACTTTAATACTGAATGTTACTTCAGTATTAAAGTCCTTCAGCTTTTTTGATTTAGCTCAAGACTGCATAATCTGAATGAAAAGACCATAGGGAGCAATTTTACAATAGATCAAAAGATGATCATCTTTTTTTTTTTAATCTTTTATTGAATTACAAATGAATTATGTACTTTTCTTGAATGTTTTCTTGCAGTTTAAAATAACCTTTCAGCCTCAAATAAACTCAAATTAGCACCGTGTGGGTAGCATTTGTTTTAAATGTGCAGTGTATCTTGGTGTGCTTTCATCTGAGCCTTAATTATACAGACTGTGTTTAGTTGAAAATTAGGAGGTTTGCAGCTTATATAAGACATTTTTTATTTTTAGGTTTTGTTCATTTTTCCTTGCTTTGACTGTTTTGGAAAAGACCAGTTTTGGTGAAAATGTATTTACTTAAACTTTTACCTGCACTGTGTTGTAATACTGTTTGATTTATAATAAAATATATTTTTAAAAAATCTTTAGAAGTAGTTGGAAAAAAAAACAAAACAAACTAACAAAAATTGGAAATGTCTTCATTGTTTTAAATGAACATTTACCTGTACAGCTGGCTGCTGTCTTCAAAGTCCTCTGTTCCAAAGCGGCCCTTAATGTCTTCAATCACATGAGCCTTGAAGAACTTCTTGAGCAGCTGCAGAGTCTGGTAGCGGGTCACCTCCGGCCCAAAGTTGGAGTTGCTCCTGAGCAGATGGTGCAGATAATCCACGGCCTCCGATCCGGTGAAACTCCAGTCGTAGTAGCGGAAGTGCGCCCAGTGCCTCCGAAGCGGCATCCCTCCACGGAAGAGTTTGATCGTTTCATTCCACTGTATCCAAGAGACACACAATATCATTTAAGAATTAAATATATATACCGGTATATATTTTAAAGTTTTCTATGAACCAGCAAGTCATGAAAATTCATTCATTCATTCATCTTTAGTCATTGTTGGATTTCATTGCAGTAAAGAACCATTATTTTATTAATCCAAATCTAGTTTTTATCAACAAAAAAAGGTCTACAGAAAATGATGTGCAGTTCAAATGCTAACTAATAAACTTAAAAATTTAATTTTCATGGCTTTTAGTCCCTTAACCAGCATAACAATAAGCACTTAAATGATTTCTCTGAGACGGATTGTGACTCTAAATACTGTTGGAATATTGTGTTTGTTTGCAGAAAGCTTTTATAATTTTTTTGGTGATTTTTTTTTTCAAAGAAGAAAGAAAATCGTGTGATATGGTTTGCATTTCTGAGGTCCTTTAGAGCTGCCTGTTTGATGTTTTTTCAACATAAAAAAGTTACGCTGTGGTTGATGCTTTCAAACAAAAGCAGACAGACAGTTATTTTAGATATGCATTTGAGAAAAACCCATTTCAAAGACCGTAGTTAGTAAAACGACTCCATCTCACAGGGCTCTTTTCTTCCTGTGGGGATGCAGATAGAAATTCAGAATGATGTCTTATTTCAGTTTATGTGATCATGCTGATGTTTTAGATCAAAAAGATTTTTCTAGATGTGAGAGAGAAAAAATACTGATAACAGAAAACATTAAGAGAGAATAGACTGCACTAAAGTACTTAACTGAGTTTATGAAATAAGAGTAAGAAACATTTTTAAAGGGGAAAAAAATCTTACAGATGCAGCTTGAAACTATAAGAGTTTAGATGTACAGTGAAAGATGAAATGTAAAGAGCCGCCTTGAGGCTGTTACAGAAATATATGTAAAGGAATTCTTTCTAAAAATGTTAAAAAAATAATCCTATGGCTGCTCAGTCAAAAAGCAAAATACCCTTCTTTTAAGTTTGATAGGTGAATAACGTGAAATACATTTTTCTTATGAAAGATTAGATCAGAAAATAAGTTTTAAAACAAAGTTAATACTGGGCGATAATTACATTTTCTTTTTTTAACCCAGTCTGATCATCTTTTGATCTATTAAAAAAGAGGTTCCCAGTATTGTTGTTTTGGCCGGAATTAATCAGAAACTCCGTCCCACTAGCTTACAGCTCCTCACAACCCCAACCTAACATTACAAGTGATTATTGGAGCTATCCAGACACAGTTTTGTGCCAGTTGTCAGCTCAGACGAGGAAATCAAAGAAATTAAGGAGCTTGTGACCCACCAAGTATTTTTCAACATCACAAATATGATCTTTTTCCAACAGTATTTCTTCTTCTGCTTCTGAATCACAACAATTTTGAAGTTAATTTTCTTTATACAAGTCCTTCATCGTTGTTAAAATGCCACATGAACATTTTAAAATGACCAAAAACACCATTTTCATCATGTGAGTGGGACTTTAAGTGTATTTTTTGGCAAGGTAATTTCTCCCTTACTGAGTTCAATAATGTTCCATTCCATTCATCTAAAAGGCAGACTAAACACTGGGATAAAAAACTGAAATGACTTTCTGAGTAAAAAAAAAAATGAAAGAAAAATGTATTAAAACATGGCTACAATGATTCTTAAATTGACATTGAAGTTTAGTGTCACTTCCAAATAAAACTGTCCCGTGTAGTATAAAATTGTGTTAAACCCATTTAGGTGCAATTTGAGATTATTTATGAATAAAATCATTTTACAGTTTTAATGTATCATTTTTGAGACCATTTAAGTCACTAACGTCACAAATTAAAGCAAATTATTGCTGCCCACGGACCAAATTTAGGCGAATAACTGCGTCCAATAAAACCATAGCAGGTAAACAAAGTAATTTTTCCTCAAACTCTCTGTGAAGTATGTGTGTACTGATAGAACAGCTATACGAAGCGAGATTTTGGCTAGCTTTGGTAAATAAAACGAATTCGCGTGAACAACAGCTTAATAACAAAGTTTTTATTAACTTACCAGTTTGGTTGCTCGGTAAGGCCCAGGGCCGATAACGTCCCCCTCCATTTTTAACATGCGTTTAAATGTGATAAAAACTCAGCGGACGCAGACAAAAGTTTTAATAACACCATGGAGACTTCTAAACAGAGACGTTGCTGCCAACTTTGAATCCGCTGCGTCACACCAATCCAAGGCCGTGATTCGACAGCCGGATGATCACGTGATTAACGGAGATTCAAACACGGAAACGTCAACCACTGGCAAAATGAAAGAACAATAAGGAGCGTTTTATCGTTTGTTTACATATCTTTTTTTTGTTTCAATTTATTTAAAAATAGTTTACAAAAAAAGAAAAGGGAGCAGACGTTAATTTGTTTCCCAAGGTCTATATCCATCTTTTGGGCAAAAATTATTTTCTATAAGCAAACTGCGAGAAAGACAACAAATACATTTTGAATTTTGCTAAGTACATTTATTTATCAGAGACCGCACATTGATGCATTTCTTTTCATTTATATATGAGCAAAATCCAACTGTATAAGCCACTTTGAGATTTTTTTTCTTTTTTTTTTTAATCTATTTTTCAAATTCATATCTATGAAAACAGTTTTGACAAAAGTCTAGAGTTGATGTGGGTTTCATTTTACTGTTAAACATATGGATAAAGACACATGGGTTCATAGCATTATAAAATGTGAAAAAATAATTTTGTTGAACCTTGATCATCTACTCCTCATCTTGTAGTAGAAAATGTTTTGATGTACATAAAATCTGAGATGCAGAGGAGTTGAGAATAGAAAATTTAACAACAGGCTTGGTTAACTACAGGCCAAACTGCACTGTAGGACCTGGAAAATAAATCCATAGCTCCTTTTGTTTTTCATTGCAATCCTAAATAATAAATACTTTAGTGACAGCAAACCACAAGCAAACATATTTATTAATAACAATGTAAATACATTATAGGATCCATCCATCCATTTTCTGTGACTGTTATCCCATTTTGGGTGATGCAGAAGCATCATCCAGCTTTTGGTGGGTGAAGGCGAGCTATATCATTGACACTTTGCCAATCCATTAAATTGCCAATAAACAACCACATTCACACAGAGACAATTAAATATATATTTTGGAAGGGAGGAGACCAGAGTGGTTTGTGGCGAAAACCCACTCATGCGCAGGGAAAATGTGTAAACTCAACACAGGAAATCCCTAACTGGGATATGAACCAGAACTTTGAGCTTAAGCTTTATTTATTTCTTTAGCACTTTTCACTCAGGTTGAAGTACAAACCTTTTTACATACTGTAAGAGCAAATAAAATGCTCATAAAAATGAAAATAAAAGTAGAAGCACAAAAATAACAGCACACAACATTAGCACAAGGCCGGATTCCTCCCTCCACCCACTGAGTTCCTCCAACATAACTCTCATATTAAAACTGCAGCTATAAGGAAACCGTCTGACGGTACAGCTGAATAAAAATGGTGGATCCATTTATGTCAAAGCCCAGTCTGACCACAGGGGACATCGCCACAGTGCCCACTAGGGCAGTGCAGGGCCCACTCTACAGCTATTAGACCACAGAGCGGGACCCCAACCGCTACAGAGAGGACAAGCACTGCAGTAACAGCCCCCCACAGGCAGATTCAGCCTCATCCCAGAATAATGGATCCCTGTGAGGAAGCACTGGAGTTAAAGAAGCATTACAAAGAATTAAGACCTAAACTTGAGCAAAATGAGTATTATAAAATAATAATCATGTATAAAAAATGAATGACATTAATTAAACATAAAATGTCTAAAATGGGGAAAAATATTTTGTATAAAAGATAAAAAATTAACAATTACAAAAGTTATGTAAAATCTAGTTTTAAAAGGTGGGCCTTGAACCTCTTCCTAAAAACTGAGGCTCTTCTTCAGGTTGTTCCAAAGGCGAACAACAAGGCCTCACCATATGTTTTGGCCCTCACCTATTGAGGCCGGTGCCGAAGGACCTCAGGGTCTGTCAATTGTAAGTTTGAAAGAGACTTTTTGGGTAGCTAGGGCTTTATTCCCATAAGGAAAGAGCTCAAACTACAACACCACTGTGCAGCCCACACTGTTTTATGTTATAAGAAATATAATTTTTTTAAGTGCAGCAAATGATACCCTTTTTTATAATCCATTCCAGTTATGTCCAACTGATTGACATGAAGGCATTAAATAGCTGTCTATTAACTGGAAACAATTTCCTGCAGTAATATTTTTCTCCTAGGCATCAACTACATTGAAATTAGAGAGAAAATGTGTTAACAAAATGACTGAAACTTTAGGAACACAGAGAAGAAAACATTTAAATATAAACCAATGGCACACAAACGTGGAGAATAAGGGCAGCTGAGTCACAAGAGGTAGAGAAGAATAACCTCAATCTAACCAAAGCAAAAAACTCTGGCGATTCAAAACTCAACTGAACAAACTTGGAAGACAGAAGAAGTACACAAAAATACATGTTCAGGCTGAGGAGAGGTCTTGTCACAAGCTGCCACTTCAGCTGCACTGGTTTGTACTTTGGTAAACTCTTGGAACAACAAGTTAGACCCAGAGTCTGAGGACAAAGTGCTCCATTGAGAAAAGATGTGTGAGGAAAAACCGACGTGCCTTCACACTGTAGAGAATGACAAGATATTTTTCTCTTGTTGTTGTTTATTCATTTTTTTGGTATTCCAAGTTTTGCTTGGTTGAGTTCTATTGGCGTTTCGTTTCGTGCAGTCCCACAGCAACAATTCAATCAGGCTTCTTTTCTGGACTTTGACCCATAAATTCAATATGTGGATTCTTTTCTGTTCCTCAGCTATTCTCCAGTGAGTGCACTAATGTGCTTGGAGTCATTATGCTAAAGCACAAATCCATTCAGCTGAACTGAGGCCGTTGCAGAGATTCTCTAGTGTTCGAACGCTTTAGAAATGGATGTAAGGTCAAACTCTAAGAACACAGACTGTGATTGAAGGACTACATGACGAACCATCTTGTCTCCACCATCACGCTCCATAGTAAAGAAAGAAAAGGCCTTAGCCCTAACCATTGTATCTTTCTTCATTCAGTCTGATAAATATCTGGGCTTCTGTGCCTTACCATTCATACACATGCATATATAATTCCTTATTACCATCTTTTTATCACAATTCCTTCCATTTGTAAGCTTCTTTTCCTTTTGGCTTTTCCCTTCAGGGGTCGCCACAGCGAATCAGCTTCCTCCATCTAAGCCTATCTTCAGCATCCTCTACTCTAACACCAGCCACCTTCATGTCTTCATCACTGCATCCATAAACCTCCTCTTTGGTCTTCCTCTGGGCCTCTTGCCTGGTAGATATAAACTCAGCATCTTTCTACCAATATCTTCACTGTCTCTCCTCTGAACATGTCCAAACCATCTCAGTCTGGCCTCTCTGACTTTATCTCCAAAACCTCTAACATGTGCTGTCCCTCTGATGGATTCATTCCTGATCCTATCCATCCTGTCAGTCCCAAAGAGAACCTCAGCATCTTCATCTCTGCTACCTCCAGCTCTAATTCCTGTCTTTTCTTCAGTCCCACTGTTTCTAGTCCTTACAACATGGCTGCTCTCACCACAGTGTTGTACATCTTTCCTTCCATTTGTAATATTTGTAAAGATTTTTTGCACTCACAACAGTAAGCACCTGTTGGCTCCTAGAGGCTAAAATTCCATAGACTTCTATTGAAAAATAAATAACTATTACTTAGTCACTAGATTTATCAGAACAACCATTTTTAATCTGCTTGCTTTTTTGACATATTCTTGCTCATCTTTTCTTATCCATTATATATTTTCTGTAGTGCAAGTTATTTAAAATAGTAAGTAGTGTTTACTTGTGCAGCGCTTTCCTACCTTCCTCTAAGGCCCAAGGCATTTTACAGTCACACACATTCACACACGGTGGCGGCTCTGCTGCCGAACACTGGCGCCAACCTTAAACCAGAGGCAAGGTGGGGTTCAGTGTCTTGCCCAAAGACACTTTCACAGATGGGCAGGTAAGCTTGGTATCGAACCCGCAAATATATGCCCCATTTTAAGTTATAAACTGACCAATCAGATTTTCAATAGAAGTATGTGATACTTGTTGACCCCACAATATCACCAAGCGGGAAAAAAAAATAAAAAACACAAAGTAAACATATAATTACGACGGAGTATTAGGGTCACCGAAAAAAAAAAAAAGTAATATTACGACTTTTAATCTCGTAGATATACGACTTTAAATCTCGTAAATTTACGAGAAAAAAGTCGTAACTGCTAAATTATGAGAATAAAGTCGTATATTTATGACTTTAAAAGTCATAGGCTAAATTTATGACTTTTAATCTCGTAAATATACGACTTTAAATCTCGTACATTTACGAGATAAAAGTCGTAACCGCTAAATTATGAGAATAAAGTCGTATATTTATGACTTTAAAACTCATAGGTTAAATGTACAACTTTTAAAGTCGTAAATTTATGAGAAAAAACGTGTAAATCTACGGGATTTAAAGTCGTAAATCTTCGAGATTAAAAGTCGTAATTTAATGAGAAAAGAACCAAAGTTGTCTGTTTATCAGAGCCGTGCTTGAAGATGAAAGACGTGGAGAATCTGGTGTAGATTATGTCCAGATCTGTGTTAAAAACAAAGAAATTCTGAACCTTTTGGCGATTCAAAATCAAATTATTTCCGGGTTCGGTAGTGCGTGTGTTGTCTTGCGTATCTTCAAGTAAGCAAAAGAGGCGCTATTATTGTGTTAAACAGACTTTTTATTAACAGTCTCTTCTTACTGCTGCACTGTGCATGACTGGCGCTCATCTGCTGCTTACCACTTGCCGTGCACCGAACATGTGACCAGTCGCTTGGCCTTCTGGGTAATGCAGTTCGTAAACAGCTAACTTCAATACACAACAGTGCGGAGTTTCATATGTAAAATAAAGAGCTCAGAGATACACGTTCATCAGGACCGTAACTTTATTACGTCTTTCATTTCCTTTCATTACCTTACATCATGTCTCTGTCATGCTCAGAAACCAAAAGAGAATGTAAACAGAGCTCCGGACGCCTCCTTCCCAAATGAAACGTCCCGTCTCGACACAAAACAACATTGGGAAATGACAATAGTCTGTCACGTTAGCACAAGAACATTGAAAATTCCAAAAACTAGTCCTCTTCAGACGGAAGCATCACAGAGTTGGAGGAGATCTGGTCTGTCAGAGGAAGAAATGACTGAAGTGGACAGCTGGAGGATATGGACCGCTTCATAAACGGGATCTGCAGAGATCCTGCTAGCACCATCAACGAATAAAACATTATTAAACTGTAAATCAAATAAAGGAACTTCCAAATATTTGAAATATTTTAAACATTCAGTTTACCTGATGAAATCCCAGACGCTTTTCACAGTTTGGTTGGTCTGCTTCAGTTCACGGCATAAATTCGCTGGAATGTAGACTCCCCTCGATTTTAATAAAGTTATGAGAAAAAAGTCGTAAATCTACGAGATTAAAACTCATACATTTACGAGATTTAAAGTCGTATATCTACGAGAAAAAACTTGTAATATTACTAAACTCGTAAATTTACGAGATTTAAAGTCGTATATCTACGAGATTAAAAGTCGTAATATTCCTTTTTTTTTTTTTTTTTAGGTGACCCTAATACTCCGTCGTATATAATGAACCAAAAAGAGAGAAAAAGGTCGTTCCTCAGAACAACTTCAATAGTATCTGCATCTCCATTGTGTCTCAAGGTACATTCACAATGGCCACATCGACTCACTTTCAACCGGCCAGTTCTACAGAAAAGTCAATGGTAATGATCAAATTCCTTTACTACTCACTATATAGTACTTTAAATGGTGCATTCGCCCTTTTGCAGTGCTGTCAAAATCTTTAATTCCAAAAACGAGCGCCCTAGAAGTGAGCATCAATGCTAGTTATGACGACCACAATGCTCTATGGTTGAACATTTTTTGCGAGAAAAAAATGGCTTTCAAATTTAACTTTTTAATAAACCATCAATTTTTTCATCATTAGAACATCGTGAAATGTTTGTATTAATTCAAATTTCATTTTGTGAAATTGTTGACGTCGTACCCGGCGTTTTAAAAAACTGAAGAAAAGTACCGTATTTTCCTGACTATAAGCTGCGTTTTTTTTTTTATAGCTTGGCCGGGGTGCGAGTTATATTCAGGAGCGACTTATTTGTAGCTCTTTTAGACATCAATAGGCTCATATATTCGTTATTTTCCCACTAACAGCCGGTGACCTTCTAGCGGTTGTTTCCCATTAACAACCACTAGTGGGCACTGTAGATTTTTGTATCAGTATTTGGTGCTGTCTGCTGACAGAAACACAGAAGAAGAATTTCTGTTTAAAACAAACGTTGCTGACAATCTAATCACTCTCCTCATGGACGCTATGATGTTTTTCTTATTTGTATCAAGACATTATTATTATTATTTTTATTTTTCTCTCCTTGGACTTGTGTGGGACAGCAAGCCATTAAATTAGGTTGCAAACAGACAGAAGAGCAGCTAAAACCACCATCATTCAGATGCAGCTCCTGCAAGCTAGAAGGTAACATCGCCGTAGGGAAAAGATAAAAACTGCTGTCCTGAACCTAGACATGGAGAGATGATTATAGATGATTATAGATGATTTAAAATTAATAAGTTAACCTCTCAACATCATCCGTGTCTTCTGTATATTTTTAACGAGAAGTACAGTCAAAGCCTCCATCATGTAGCGATGAGGCTAAAAGATAGCTTCTCCACATTGGACAAACAGTTATAAAATTTGACGCACGTCAAAAAAAAGCAGAGGACTCAAATTCGACGATTTGGTAGTGATATATGGATGGTGTCCTTTTCAGTACACAAAAGTGTCACCTGTTTAAAAATTGATCATGGTGGAGGAAAAATAATTACAGTTTGTGCCCAGATGAAATCATGTCTTTAATGTTTTGAAATAGAGCTGTGAAAGACATTTCACTTGACATTTCAAACCAATCTTCTTCCAAATGTGAGTACATGATGCCCTAGTATGAGGTAGCTAGCGACAGACCTGTGTGAACAGCATATGCTAAAGCATGTTCAAGCACCTGCACTCAGCAATTGTTACATATGTGAAGTGAAGACTTTAATAGGAAACCTGGTCAAATTACACAAAGCTGGTCAACAAGAAGAGGAAGTAACAGAACCATGTGCCAAACTATAATACGTTGGTGTGAAGATGGTCAAGGCAGGTATTAGGAGTTGTTGCTTATGAATATGGACATAAACCTGCCCACTGCAGTGAACTAGTGAGTTATTTCTTGACTTTTAAGGACTTATAAGGAAAAATGTTTTTAACTATTGATATGTACTAGAATTCCAAAGCTTAAATGAATCTAAAAAACAATTTGGGGGCTCATCCGGAATGAGGAAGTTGGTTTTTGGATGGGTGCCAGCATCTTTTCCACGGCGTTACCAGAGTCCAGACTCATATCAAATAAGGGAAGAAGAAGCCTGTAATTCTGCATATTTATTAACTTGGCCCAAAATGTATTACTACTACTGATGACGTCCGAGGTAAAGGTGTTGACATTGATGCGAAAGGGGGTGGATTTACAAGTTTTACAACATGGCGTAAGGGTTGTACAAACTGGTAAAGGTTAAATTGACTAAATTGAGGTTTTGGGAGCCTTTGATCTTTCAGCACGAAAGACCACAAACAAAACAGCATGAAGCTGGGTCCAATGAAGACAAAAAAAAAGGCATCGGGGATCTCGGCATTTGGGAGTGGCGCCCCTCAAACTGTTGGTGGATGCACTGCAGAGCTTGCTCAGGTTCCAAAACCTTGCATAGGTACATTTTTTTCTGTTCTTCATGTAAACAAGGGGTGGAGCTATGGGGGTACAAGGGTGGCAGCTTCTACCCCCAGCAAAAAGTCCCCCCCACACACCCAAACCTTTTTTTAAATCATCTTAAGTAAAGATTGAGACAGTATAAAACTTTAAATAACTAAAACTATTGGAAGTACACATTTTTGATCCTTTCAATTGTAATGAATTTCCACTCCGCCACTTTTCAAAGTCTTCCGCTCCCCTCCCCCACGATAAAATGTTCTGCTTTGCCACTGCGTAAAACTAAACTAAAGCTTTGAAGTCAAATTGAAGGAGACATTCAGTTCAAGCAGCTTGACGTATGTAAGTTTGTTTTACTGTTTTCCTAAGATTTTGACCCACTTCACTTTTCATCACGGTCTTGTCAGAGTATTTCACATTCTCCAGTAGCGTCGAATATAGTGTTTTCAAAAAACATTTTTAAAAGCAGACTCTTATTAAATGTCCTCCCAGAAATATAAAATTTTTCAAGGAAAGCAAATCCAAACACTGAATTCAGAGAAAGCAACAACTTGTACTGATGTTTTTGTGCTTTCAGTTTTCAAGCTCTTATTACCTGCAGTTCACATGAATAGAAACAAATTCTGACTTTGATGAAAGAAGCTAAAGGTCTTGAAGGTTCGGTTTCTCCACATGCTGGGAAGTGACTGAAGTTTATCTGTTAACTAGAAAGAGGAAACAGTTTTATTCTGCTCCGCCTGACTGGCTGCTGGGAAACTGTTTGGCTGTTTTCATTGGTATCTGTTGAGACCTTTTGTCACTTGGAGGTTGCAGCAGGCAGCTCATTCACATTCATAAGTGTTTTATTTGGTACAAAACATCACTGTGGTCTCATGTAAGCAATTCAACAAGTTGGGTGAATACCTAGAAATAATTGTCCATTTTTTCCTTTAAAAAATTTTCATTTCTTTGCTAAAACCTAAATAATAATGCAGTTTTCTTAACGGCTAATTTGAATATCTTTTTGAGTTGTGTGACTTAAAAAGAGAAAATATCTCACCTATCTACTGAATTTATAGGTTTCTTTCTTAAAACAAATGCAACAAAAACTCTGCGCGTTATTGTCTGATTACATTCATCCAGAGGAAGAAACGACAATTTTGCTAATAAAATTTAAATTTAAATAACAGCCCCAGTCTTTAGACAAGCAGGTTCAGGAAAACATTTTCAACGTTAAGACTTTTACTGAATTTTGATTCTATCAAAATATCTAATTAGCTTTATGAATTATTTGTCCATTTAAAAAAAAAAAAGAAAAAAAAGTGTCAAGCAGATTTGTATTTGTTATTGACTTGGTAATTTAAAATGACCAAGTTGCTGATGCTAAAATGCTGATAATGAAATTAGTGTTCTTTAGCCAAGTGGACCAAATGTAGCCTGTGTTTAAATTTTCCACTGACTTGAAGGTTCCTGTCATAACATTAATAATGTAGCCCCCAGCACTTTCTGTGTGTCTTCTCTGTGTACTATTTCTTGGTTGGTATTGGCTAAATCACTTTACAAACTTTTGTAAATCTGAAGCAACAGTAGCTGCATTACACATATGCACAAAAGGTTATCTAAATTCTAGAAATGGGAAAAAAATACAATTTTTCAATTACACTGCTTCCATTAGATCGTAATTATGAAAAAAAAAAAAAAAACTAGCTATTTCAATAAGTCATTCAAAACACGGTGATGGATGTGAACATTTTGATTTACTGCAGATATATATTCAAATTACTGTCACGCCACTAGAGCTCATCATCATCTATCAAAGGAGACGTCAGCGTCTTATTCAGGACAGAGAGCGGCTACAGATGAAGTGTTTTTGGAAAATAGTGATTGGTGATTTTACAGAGGAGCTGTGGATCCAACGATTCCACATGAGACGCTCAACTTTTGATGAGCTGTGTGCCTCTGGGACCTCTCATGACGCCCGCCACAGCAAGGCTGGAATCCAGCTGTTTGTCACATGACGCGTTTAATTCAAAAAAAGTGTTTCCATTGGAGTTTTGCAAAAAATGTCAATTTCGATACGCCCTAAGAACATCTCCTGTCAGCACAAAGTTTTTTTTTTGATAAATGCGAGTTGTTCTTAATTGTCATGTTTCCATTATCCAAATTAATTAGCGCAAATCCAATTTGCGCAATTTCATAGTCAATGGAAATGCAGCTGGTGACACTTTCTAGCTCATTTCCAAAATGTTGACTCTTAATAATGAAGAGGAAGCAATGTTTTCCAGCGAATTTGGGTCATTATGTTAGACAGAGAGAAAAAGAGTGAGGTTTGAATTATTTCATAAGCCTGTGACAAAAGCACAGATACAGTCAGACATGGATCAGTTTCTAATTATTTGAAAGGCGGGGACAATGACATAAATGTGAGCAAAAAGACTCAAGGGCCAAAAGAGAGGTCACATGTATTAGTTTCTGTCATCAAACTCTCAGTAGTTTGTACTCCTGAATAAGATAATTAATTTCCTGTTCCAAAGATTACATTTGGAAGTTTACAATGAACATTTAACCGTGAACAATAGGTAACATTTCATGTGAACCTAAGTTTGTTTTTTTTTTTCTGACAGATTTTTACTTAATTTTCTGCTCTTTAAATACAAAGATCACAGTAATTCTATTAAAAATATATTTAGATGTATTTATATTCTAAATAAAGAAATAAAAGTGTCGCAGTGGGGGAAAAAAAAATCATGAAATAGTGCATTTCCATTTATTATTATTATAAGGGTTCAAAGAATTCAGGCTAAATAATTGATTGCCCCTCACCTCACCAAATCTGGCACTCTTTGTAAAAAGTTTGGACTAATACTTCTAAAACTAATACTTTTTTTTTTTACATTTATAAGTTTTATAAAAACTAGGCAGGGATTCTTTTTACTTTTGGTATTAGAAAAAATTGTGCTGCCAAACCAAGATTAAAGATGATCACCAGGTGAGTATTGGATGGGAACAGGCTCAAGCCAGCACAGTAGTTAAATAAAAATTTTTTTACAAACTTTGGCATCAAATTGTGGATTTTTTTTGTGTTTTTTTAATATAGTTACCAGGCTTTGAGAATAAACCCCACTGCTTCCATGGATAAAAGTAAAAAAATCTGACTTTGGTGGATGTGGAGGATCCTTTCCATCTGCTCTTCTGAAAAGTGCCACGTCCATCACTGATATAGAGCAAGTGTCACTTTCAAAAGCGGCAAAAAAAAAGTCCACAGAAGGGCAATGGCTCTGTTTATGAAAGCCCAAAGCTGCCGTTGATCTTGGATCATGGTATATTGACAGAGGAAACAAAGCAGAGCTGCATGAGACTGCAGAGCGCCATCTCTTTACAAGTAAATAAACAAAGACTGTAAGAAAAAAGTGCTGGGTTAACAAAACAGCATGAATACTAACTGGTAACCCAAATAAGTCAGAGGATTGGGGTTCCCAGAATAAAAGGGGAAGATTTAGAGGAGCACTTTCCCCAAAATACCTGTCCAAGTGAGGTATCTGTGATTAAAACAGTTTATGTTTCCTTAATTAAAGATTGGCTTAACATTTTTTAACTAATAAAAAAATGTTCCACAAAACTGATGGCGAAGACGTGAAAAAAACTTTTTATTTAAAGAAATATGACTAAACCAAAAAACCTGAATACTTAATTGATAAATAAATTATGAAACATCACAAAACTTTGCCTTCTAAGAAGCAATTATAAGAACAGCTCAATAAAAATCATAGAAAAAAATAAAATGCACTTGACATTTATTTGTGGGTTTTTCACAACTTTCAATCTTGTTTTTTGTTACCTTACTTGCTTGTTTGATGCTTAAATCTTAAGTTTTGAAGCAGACATGTAATTCATGTTAGAAGCGACGCAAGATGATTTCTTTTTTCCAAACAGCAACTTTGCAGAGAGTTGAAATCTTTTCTTACAAACAGATCAGCTGACAGAAACCCCTTAAACAAGCAGCTGAAAGCAGGAAGTAGGCGCTTTTACGTTTCCTTTTTAAATCCTTTCATTATGTATCCTAACCTTGAAGCTTCATCCAAACACTCTGCTTTCACTGTGATGGTTCATTTGCATTTTCTTTCTAAAGATGTCCCGGGTGATGTGCTTAAAATTCAGACGTGCCAACATTTATGACAAGGGATGAGATACAAAATGTGCAAAAAAATGCCATGACTTACAGAGACTGCATGGAAGGAACTGCAGAGCATAAAGATGAAGTATGTAGAAAGTTTCAATGCACTCAACTTTTCTAAAAATAAGACGGCCTTTTCTATCCATCTTTCTTCGACATCTAATGGAAAAAGAATTTAGGTGAAAATCAGATACACTGTCTGTACTAAGCAATATTTTCTTGCATAGGTAAATTAGTTTTCTTGTTTTTTGTGAATCTTTTATTTGCGTCTGTGGTGAAGCTTGAGCAGCTTTTGTGCCAGCTCAAAGCAGGATTTTAAAAATTTGGGGAAAAAAAATCTTTTCATTTGCAAAAAGCACCAATATGAGGTAGATGAGAACCTTATATAATCCTCCTTAAGTGAGTGTTTCATTATTTTTGATACAAAGTGAGGTTTCGAGATGATTTTGTTCTCAGTATCTGCCAGAATCTTCTAGAAAATGTTACTTTTAAGGTACTTAACAGTCATTACACAGGAAAATGTAGGAGAAGCAACACATTAGGACCAGTTTTTCACATTTAAAAGATAAAGGACTCTCATTTTCAAGATTGAAACGTACAAACTACTGACAGAGGAGATAGTTTGAAAGAGGGGTAAAAAAAAAGAAAATCATGTACATGTTAATAACCTTTCCATCAGAGGGGGAGCCTCAGACACAATTTATCGCTGGAAAGAAGACCCAAACTCCAGCACCAGCTCAAACTTTGATTAACAGTAAAAGCGTTCCCAGTGGTCTTTTAATTATAATTGTCATTTTTTTAAAATAAAAATTAAAAAGCTTGAGTCGTTTTCTAGAACATAGTTTCTGCAGAGTGGCAGGAGTTTTGGGCAGAAATGTTGGCACAGAGTTGTTAGTCTGCTGGAAGTTAGAAGCTGGAGAAAGAATGGTGCAATGGGGTTATGTCTCCTACACTATTCTTTATTTATAATCATTCAGTTCTCCATGCCTCTGCTTGATGCAGCGAGAGCAATGCACTGTCTCTCTTTCCCACGCCCCTCTGGGTGAGCGGGAGAGATTTCAGACTCCAGGTTGCTCGTCTGTCCCCCTGGCCTTGGCTGTGGACCTCACCTCTGGCTCATCTTGCGCCCCCACCTGTCCCCCAGTTCCATCTGAATAAAAGACGATTAGTGCTCCTGTCCTTGACAGTGGACCTCGCCTCTGGCTTGTCTCGCGCTCCCAGCGGTTCCAGCCCCATCTGGATGAAACCTATCAGCAACAGAATTTAACTTGAAGAGTTAGATGAGCCAATTCTTCTTCAACAGTCCTGGTACATCATCTGGGAGAGGATCTCTCCTTCATGTGGACTTCCCTGAGGTGTCTTCTTTATTTTTCAGAATCTGTATTTTTTAGGAATTCTTCCCTCCTGAGAGGGAGGGTCATTTTAATGTGGTCTGTCTAGTTTAGTTTAGCAATCAGCTATTGTTTATATTTCATGACTGATTTTATGTTATTAGATAATTAGGTCTGAAGCCCGATGAGTCAACCATGTTTTAACATTAGACTATATATGTCCCCACTACCCCTCACCTATCTGACTCCCTTCTACTAGCTCACAGTTCCTCACAACCCTAAATCTAACATTAATGGTGCAACAATGGTTGGCATTTTTAGGTTATTTGCCACAACTAAAACTTTTTCCAACATTTTTTGATTTGCTTCTGATTTGCCGCAATTTGAATAAAGAAATAGTCCAAAATGCAATTTCTACATGTTCTTCATCGTGAGAAAAATGCCACAAGAACATGTTAAAAACACCCAAAACGTCATTGTACCTGGAGCGGGTCTTTAATGAGCCATCCACTTATGCGAATGTGGATGTCAAACCTGGAGGATACAAATATGGACTGAATCCTGAACCGCTCAGACTGATGAAACCACTTGGAAGAAAAAGAAGAAAGAAGATTTGAAGTCCTGTTGCCACGACTCATTTTCAAGAAAAAGTCACAAGGAGGAATAAAAACCTTCCCCGACAAGATCCTTAAAAGTTTATCTCCATAAACTCTCTGTAAAAGTTTAAAAGAGGGAGTAGTGGCTGTCGTACCTGCCCACAACGATGCTGTTTTTTTCAGAAGTTCTTATGTTTAAACAATTCCTTCTTTTAGTGGTGTTCATCTCCGACAGGATTGACCAATTTAAAGAGTAATCGACAGCAGTCAGGGACAGAGAAACCGTAAAGGTTAATCCTCAATCAGAATCACTGTTGCGGCTACTCAACTCAGAATGTGAGTGAGCATTTGTGAAGCCTGTCCGATTCATCTCTGCAGATGTCAGACAACAAGCAGCAAAACACAAATTTAAATCTATTTTGGCATGAGACCGAATTGCTTTTTTCTTGTTTGTCACAAAAGTATTCTTTGAAACTGTCTGTGTCCTGATGAACTGAAGGGTTGCATAATGAGTTGCAGACTTCTGATTTGCATTAAAGTGAGTTGTCAATGTCTGAAAGCAGTAAAAAAAAAGAAGAAAAAAGGAGAATCAAGATTTGCATAAAGAGATTATTTGTTTCAATCTGGTGAATAGTCCATGGTTCTCATTACTTTCGGGAAGCCTTCCTTGAATGTCACTACTTTTTCTGTATTCATGCTGTTATTGAAGCTCCACCACAAATAACAGATGTACGGTATACAAAATGACTTCTAATTAGCATCAATTAAACTATATAGAAGATGAGACCATTGACTTTGCTTTGAACTCTCAGAAAGCATCTTAAAACAGAACGAGAAATAAATCAATAAAGTAGCTTCACTGTACTGTGAGCTTCAAAGATCCTCTAACACCATTAAGCATTACAGCTTTAATATTAGGCCTGCACTGTAAACCGGTTAATTCGATTGTATGATCTTCGTCTCACAGCTTTTCTTTTATCTGCTAGACATCCTTTCCATTTTGTTTTTGATCATATAAATGAGTTTAACAATCAGCTGCCAGGTTGTCAATACTTGATTTGCAGGTTTTTTTTATCTTTTTTTTATAAGGTACAGAAGACTTTTCATCTGAAAATATTAGATTTTTGATAGATATCCAAATTAGAAAGATAATAAACTTTCAATTGATTGTGAAAGTGAAGGTTTATTTACTCAAAAGAGTGTATTAATTTTAATAATTCCATTAAAAAAATTAAAGTTTCATGGAACATAGATTTAGGGCCCACTGTTTCATATTCTTTTGTGGTTCCAACTCATAAAACCCACAAAAACTGAATTTCCAAAAGTTAGAATACTCTGGATAAATCTGCCCAAATTCTGCAGGATGTGTTAAACTGAGTTGCACGAACTAATAATTTACTAAAACCAAAGTGCAGGTTTTCCAGATGTCATTAAATTGGTTCAGTCTATTTTCATTGGTTCAGTCTGATTCCATTTGTTCAGTGTTGTTCAATTTATTTAATTGGGTTCAATTTGGTTTAGTTGGTTCAATTGTTTCAGACTGGTTCAATTCGCTCAACAGGGTTCAATTGGTTCAGTTTGGGTTAATTCCATAGACAGTCTAATTAAAACTGGACATCCCGATGCATTGGAAATGCATTACCTCCACCCCTCGCCAAAGTAAGCCACCGACTTCACGTCACTTCCTGATATGTCTACCGCCATATTGCAAACGATTGCAACCCATCAACAGCGGTTGGTCTGATTCGCTGTGAGTCATATATGAGTCATCGAATCTAGAGTGAGCTTGTTGTGAGTTCCCCCCTCTTCCCCGCCTCTACCACGAGAACGCTGGACGTAAACAGCTTCCACTTTAATAACGCCGGCTCGGGAGAATTGTTCAAGCCTTTGAGGGAGAACCATCCGAACATTTGATTCTGCAAACCGTCATTTTGTATTTACTTACATTTATTCTTTTTTGTCTAGCTAAAATGGAGCGTTTGGGTGACGTCACTGCAGTGCGGCGCACGTGCCCCGCGTGCGTGCGGCGCTGCTCGTCCATTTACAGTCTGATCAGATGCAAGTGAGAAGCCTGTTCAGCAGTATATAAAATATACATGTATAACCATTCTAACAAGGGAACAGCTGGATCATTTTTTCTGTTTGAAAATCCAAAAAGATCCATTTAAGTTTGTCACAGCACTGGTGCTCATCCTCAAAGAAGACTTCTGCTTATAACTTAGGCTGCAAGCTTTAAAAGTGCGGCGAAGAATAAACTTTGGTTGGTGATTTTATGGAGGAGCTGTACTATTCCGTATTTTATAAGCTACAATCAGAACAGTGAAAAAAAGTCTAAAGGTCATAACCTCAGTCTGGAATTTTACTTCTACACAGTAAATCCACATTTAAAAAATGGCGACATCATGCGTCTCTTATTGTTTTTAAAACTGTACATTCCATTGTCGAAAACAACAGTACAGGCAATGATTGGTACATTGTTGAGTTGTAAAGTAGGTGTTAAAATTCCTTCACGGACCGCATTGATGGAGTCTGCTGCCATTGGCTACCCAAAATCTGTCACTGAAACGCCGCAGACGTTCAACGTCAGACCCAAATACGTTTATCGAGGAATCTGATTGGTCAATTTATAACTCCAATAACTTGCAATAAGGGAAAAAAAATCTTAAAAGAAAATTAGGATTAGAAAAAGATGTTAAGCAGAAATCACCAGAGGAAGAATGATTATTCTGACACATAAAATGACAGAGAAATAACTGTCTGTTTCTCAATGGAAGTCTATGGGACTTTTGCCTTCTTGCACTGGTGCTTCCTATTTGGAACACGGAAGGAGGGGGGTTGCTCAGTCCAGTTCTTACTTATACAGTCAATGGGTAATTCCCTCAGTTGGGTTCAGTCTGGTTCCATTTGGTTCAATTGTGTCAGTTAGGTTCAAAAAGGAAAGGACTGCAGACTTGACAACTATGAAGACCATCGTCGATCCCCCTCCGTAGTCTGGGTAAGCCACAAAAGTTCATAGCTGTTCACAGAGCAGTGTCCAAGCAGATCAACAGAAAGTCTAACGGAGACACAAAATGTGATGCACCAACAAAAGAGATGACTTTAGCGGACTATCAAACCAAGATTCTAGAACCTGCAAACATCCAGAAAGAGTGAATGAGGTGGAGGAACAGCTTCAAAAACCTCCACATTCAGGATATTGGGCTACAACCGAGTCTGAATCAATGGAGGAAATGTCTCACCTGAACCAAGGAGAAGAAGAACTGGACTGTTGGTCAGAGGTCCAAGCTCCTGTTTTCTGACGAAAGTAAAGTGTGTTTTTCATTTTGGAATCAAGGTCCATGAGTTTGGAAGAAGACTGGTGAGGACTGGTGAGAAATCCACACAGTCAGTCAGGATTTGGGCTGTAATGTCCAGTGCGGGTTTTGGTAACCTGTTGAAGTATAGAAGATATCATTTTGAAGATACTTTATTTTGATTGATTGATCATAATCTTTGTCTTTTTACTAAAATGGAAAAGTAAATGATGATTTCTCCACTGTAATCCAATTTTCTGAAATCTTGTTCCAGTAAGTTTTACAAACTGAAACACAAATTTATGTGAAAATAAAGAAATACTTGCAATCAATAAGACATTGGGCCCTGAATCTTCATTCTTTTAAAGTTTTTCTCTTAAATTGAATCACAGAAATGAATACACTTGATGATGATATTGTATTTTTTAGAAAGGGTCTGTATATTCATATATTTGAAATTGTCTGGATACTATTTTCAAGTCCGGATTTAGTGTTGACACATGAAACAAATGCATTTTGACAGATTTTCAGAAACGGAAAAGTGCACAAAATCCATTTTTTTCCTGTATATTTTCTCTCTCGTCTCACCTCAGAACAGAGACTGACAGAAGGATGTGAGGATGAAAGAAGCTCTCATGTCAGATGACAATTCCCTCACTACTGAGGGCTGATATATCTACAGGATGATCCTCTGCTTTGTTGTATTCATTTGTTACGCCATCCGCATGGGTTTTTTTTATTTATTTGTCGCATTTTGTCCCATTTTGCGGTTAAGGTGGGATGAGAATGGCAGCTCTGCCACCAGTCTGTGCTTTGAATCTCCCCACACAACAGAACTGACTCATCTCACTGCCATCCCTTTTCCCTTTAACTCCTGCTGCTGCTCTTTTGTCCCACAGGACTCCAGACAATTCTCACCTCCCACTCCGCTCACCTCTCCCTTCACACTCTTTGTTGCTCCGAACAGTTGAGCCCAGATCTACACCTGTACTCTGTCATGCTCTGTCGTTTCGTTCCTGCTCTCTTTTCAGAGTACATCTCCAACGACTGACAAATACGAACGGCGAAAGGTCAAAAATGAAAAGTCGTCAAATCAGTCAAATTAATCTTGAGGACACTTTTTCCCCAGAGATTTTAAACTGTTTATGTCAGAACCATAAATGTCAGACTTTACTGAGCCGTTTGAAATGACTCCAATTTGGACTCTCAAAAATCTCAGTAGAAGGTCAATACAGATTTATTTGTCCTTTATATAATAAAAAAGACATTTGGTTCCACAACCAAACCAGGGCTGTTTTTTTTATTTAATATTTGTTATCAGGAGAAGCAGAGCGGGCACATTTTTCACTCTGCTGATTAGGATCAATTCACAATAGCTGTTATTTCAATCCCAAAAAAAAAAAAGCAACTTTACAGTCAAACTATGTTTAGGAATATAAAAAAAAAATGTTAATTTGCAAAAACAAAACGTGCAATCGTGAGCTCAGAGAATTAAAGCGTGGGGCTTCAGTGGCTCCCTGTACACCCAAACGCTTTGAGAAAACAGCTTGAGAAATATTTTTTATTTATTTATTTATAAGATGTATCTTAGAGCACAAAGTGAGGTCAGTCGAAATATGCTTGGGTCATTTTGGGGATGAAAGAACTAGCCAGTCCAGCGTGGCCCTGACCTCTGCTCTTCGGACACTTCTGGGAGGAAGTGGAGCCAGGCCTTTCCTCCCAACACCATCGTCTGACCTCATCAATTCTCCACAGAATAACAAACTCCAGTTCCCACAGAAAAACTCAAGTTTTTTGTAGCTAAAAATAACAACAACAATTCTGTCTAGTTGGTGTTCTTAGTAAATCATTGTTAAAATATGTTTACACAAGTTTTGTTAACTGTGAGTCTCATCCTTCAAACTGATTTTCTATAAACTAACAAATCTGACTAAATCAGAGTAGTGGTGAATGTTTGTCATATTATGAGTAGTAATCACGCTCCTTTATTTCTTTCAGGCTTTATGGGAAAACAGGCTCTTTGCTCACATCTTTCTGCATCTTTTTTGTTTTGATTTCAATTGGTGCGTTGACAGGAAATCTCTGAACAAAAGCCAAACTCTGAGGGGCGGTGGGAACATGGCACTTTTCCTTTTTATAACTTTATGATGCTACAGAGACAATCCTGTTTTAGAAATGGACATTTGAAAAACACCACATTCTGATTCTGGGAGTCCCATTAACAAATGAGTGCAGACATGATTTATACAGAGTCCTCATATTCAAAATTTGTATTTTGTGTTCAAAAGTTTTTTATGCAAAAAATTTGGTGAGCACACATTTGTATTTTGTGCAAAAATTAGCTTTTTATGCACACAAATTAGCCTTTTACCTGCACAAACGATCCTTTTTTGCACAAAAATATGCTTTTGTGTACAAAACACCACTGTGTGTGCACAAATGTGTTTTTATGTGCACACATTTGTATTTTATGCAAACAAATTAACATTATTTGTGCACAATTTAGCCTTTTGTGCACTCAAATGAGCATTGTGTGCACACAAATTAACTCATTGTGCAAACAAATTAGCATTATGTGCACACAATATTTGCTTTATGTCTGCACAAATCTGAATTTTCTTTTATGGCCACAAATTAAAATTTTTTGGCAAAAAATGAGTAGTGAAAAAGATGCTAATATACCAACTTGTGAGCACAAAAAAGTTTATTTTGGGGTTTTAAATACTATCATGTGTGTACAACTTAGTATTTTTTACATAAAAATTAGCTTTTTATGTGCACAAATCAGTTGTTAAATTAGCTTTTTATTGATATATATTAACATTTTGTTTGCACATTTGAGTTTTATATATGCAAAATTTTAAACATTTTGGCAACAAATGAGTTGTAGGAAAGAAACTAAGATAAAAAAGCGTGCACAAAAAAATACTAATTTGAAGGTTTAAAACTACCCTGTCTGCACAAATGAGTATTTTGAGGCTATATTCAAATTAATGCTTCTAACTTGTGTACACAAAATACTCATTTGTGGCCTCAAACGAATAATTTGAGGGAAAACTTTTTTATTGTTTTTTTATGTCATCTCCAAGTATCGGTATATTTACTTCATTTGCAAAGCAAAAATGTTTTGAAATAATTTGGTTTTATCTTAGAATAAAACTGCTTCTTGAACTCAAGAAAACAAGTTTCAAACTTTTTATTTTTACAGCTGAATTAATATGAGACGCATATTTTAAAACTCAGACAATACAAAATGGGTTTTGTTAATATCTGAAGCAATAATAGAGACAAATACATCAGTTACATTTCCTCCCAGAATGTGCAATTCTCACTGTTCTCCATGAGCTTATGGAAAAAGTGTGAATCTCATTTTCATGATTATAATGTCTGGGTATTGTTGCTTCCCATATGAAGAACGGTGTGAATACTGTGAAGATGCATATGCTATGTTTTCTTTTTTATTTTTCTTTAGAGTTGTTTGTGTTGTTTTATTTATAAGATTTTACTCACGTTGAAGCTTCAGCCCAGTTTCGTTTTTTCTCATGTGAATACTGCTTGCTCTACACCACGTGGCTTTGATCATATGGATTTATTTTGCGGTTTCATTTGGTGTTTTGCTTGTTAGTTTTTGTTGTTCTTTTAGCCCACTTCCTGACCCCTCCTAGTGTTGTTTTATGAAACTTGAAATCTGTCCTTTGGGCTAGAGAGAGAGTAGTATGAGAATTTATTTTGCTTTTGTTATTATTTTCCTTCATTATATTTTGCTAGACTTTCCAGGGTGTACCCCACTTTCTCCCAACAGTAGCTAGGATAGGCTCCAGCAACACTCCAGCAAGTGTGTTGAATAAATCAGTTGATGTTTGTTTTTGCAGGAATGTGTGTGAAGTACAGTAAACAACTGAGGAAAACGTGCTAGTGTGTCTTACTTTTAATATTGTGAAAAATGTATATTATATTGTGTTCAAAGTGGCCAAAAGCTACAAAGACTTGTGTTTACACGTTGTTTATATAAACTTGTGTTATCTTAATTATTAAATGTGGTTTGGCTTTTTTCATGTAATAAAGGTTCAGATCTCGTATTATACTTAGGTCTCCTGTCATTTTAAAAGAAAGAAGCATAAACTTTTTTTTGGTTACCAAAGCTTTACATTAAGTTAAAATTATCATCTAAAAAGGATTAATTATACATTCAAATGATGTGAATGTTCCCTTTTGGGGTGACAGAGTTGCTGGAGCCTATCCCAGCTACTGCTGGGGGAAGGAGTGGTACATCCTGTCTGTTCCATGGCCACACACTCACCCCATGAGGAATTCATACATACTAATCAACCTGTAACACATGTTCTTGGGGTATGAGAGGAAGCCGAAGCGCTCAGAGAAAACCCTCCCATAAATGAGGGGAACATCCAAACTCTACCCAGAAAAGACCCAACCAAGACTTGAACTAAGGTTTTCTTACTGTGATGTGATAGGGGTAACACCTACACCACTGTGCAGCTCTTGCAGCATATTATAATATTCCACATTTTGGTTTTATGTTTTTAACGTTTCGGACTAGAAGTCTATAAGCACTTTGACAAATTGCACCTCTGTGGTTTACATTCACTACTTTTCTACATATTTATAAAACCTTTATGAAGTAAAAAAAACATGTTTCTTTAATTGTTTTTTAATGTGTTCTTATAGCATTTTTCTCGTGATGGCTGACATATAAAAATTTAAAAGTAAAATTGCATTTCTGAATATTTCTTTATTCAAATTGATGTAAATCAGGAGCTGATGAAAAATGGCTGTTTAGAAAAATGTGTAGGTGTGACATGGTAACTACTATGGAATACCATGAGCTCCATGACCTGTTTCATTTTGGTGCATCCAGTTGTAGAAGACTAGATCCATGAACGTCTTTGTTTTCCTTGTCTGAGCTGGTATCTGACTCAAAAATGTGCAACATTGCTCACCATTCTTGTTGCACTGATAACGTTAGTTTGGGCTTTTGAGGGGCTGTAAGCGAGCAGGAGAGAGTGTTAACAGAAGGATGGTGTAAAGTTTTACACAAGTTACTCCACAACGATGGTCCCATCCAAATCTCAGAGATAAATTTCTAATGAAAACAGGTTTTTTGATTTTGGAAAAAAATGTCACAATCCTAATTAAAAGACCACTTGGAACACTTTTAATATAAGATGATTGGTAACTGTATGGTCATTTTAATCCGTGCGTGTTTGATAGTGTCATGTTGTAATTTGTTAGCAGTGCCTCTGAAAGTGATTGATGGATTTACATGACCACAGAAAGACATAAATGCAGCCTTCTGTCGCTTTGTTAGACCAGCTGTCCGGCCTGAGTTAGTGATTATGTGCTCTTTGCAAGAAGACAGCCTTACTGACTGCAAGGATGAGTGTGCTGATTAAAGTGATTAAGTAGCATTAGTCAGTCACATTTATCCTCTGGGCTGGTTTTCTGGTAAAAAATCAAAATGTGGGTTCAGTAAAAATAAACGAGTCGACTCATCATGTTTGTTGAAAGCTTTTACTGCAGATTTGCAAGCGTCAAAGCACACATGACACTTTCAAGGTATACGTTTCATTCACATGCGACATGCGCACTTCACATCACTTATGAAACTACAAATGCTCTCTTCATGTGGAGTTCTGTGTATTCCACCACGCTGCCCTCCAGACTTTATTAGAAAAACAGAAAACGTTGTGAGAGATCGCGGCTCTAAGTTGTAGATGTCTCAGTTCTTCTTCCCTCTTTTCGAGAATCAAATCATCGTTGCTGCACTGAGGTAAAGATGTGCTGTGTGGAGGCTTGGCAGTTTCAGAAAGCAAATACTTCACTTACATTCAAGGGCCTGGCTCAGTCAAACAGCACAACACGGTGCAATAACTGCCAACAGAACATCAAAGCAAAGACGGGCGTGTGAGTATCTTCATCTAAGCTTCAAGTATTTACAATCAATTCTAAAGTCTGTCTTCTGGAGGGTTTTAAATGTAAAGGACCAGTTTTATTATTAATGAACGGTTTGCTGAGTTGTTAAAAAAAAAAAGATGGCTGTAAAAAAGTTGGTAAATAGTTTACACACTTACACGTTGGATAAGTTGTGGCTTGTAGTGTTAGAAGTTTCATTAATGCAGCTTCTAGAAATTCTACATATGAACAAGATGGAATAACAAATTAATTTAAAGATTTTTTTCTTGTAAATTAATCTAAACTATTCATATTTAATTTGATAAAGTTATAGGCTGACTCCGAATTGCTTCCCTTACCCCTACAGATTCTCCATAACTCTACATTTCTCCCTCCAAGCACAGATATATGAACTTTGTCCAAATTCTCTCCCTAACTACTAAACTGTATAGTGCAGGACTGTCTAGTGGATTTTAAAAGCACTGTGGGAACCATGAACACTACTTTCTTTTTTCTTAAACTGCAAATAGAAAGTTACCAATTTTACAAAGTGAAAACCTAAACAAAACAAGTTTTTACATTGGTTCCACTGTGTTCTGAAGATCAAAACATGGATTGTTTATTACATTTCTTTTTTTTTGGCAAAAATTATTAAAACGCAATGCATTGTGGTCCACATTCCCAAATCTAGTGAGCATCGATGAATACTGGCTGATAATTCAGGGAAATTGTAG
The DNA here is from genome assembly GCA_003999625.1 of Oryzias javanicus. Taxonomy (NCBI): domain Eukaryota; kingdom Metazoa; phylum Chordata; class Actinopteri; order Beloniformes; family Adrianichthyidae; genus Oryzias; species Oryzias javanicus. The sequence continues at coordinate 8,774,916 of CM012452.1, forward strand.
ATTCAGACAGAACTACAAAATAATGCACTATATCAACACATTCTCACTTCCAACTCGTCATACAGTATGTGGACGTATAGTTCGGGTCCTCTCCGCACCACTTTTTGACATTTTAGGTATCCCCACTTGTCGTTTTTTTGACATGCTGGTGTTGGTTGGAGGGCCGCTTGGTACCGGGCCACAGAGAGGGAAAAAATGCACATTCTAATCAGGGATCCTCAACGTGGACCGGGACTAGTACGGGATCCGGAGCGGCACCCCAACTTGGTACCAGTTCTGTGTCCGTCACCGCATCCGGCACTGTGTCCAGTACCACATCCCAAGGTTTGGGGACAAAACGGAACCCAGGAGCAGAAGGGACTCGAATCCAGATTTTGGATTAAAAAAATATTTAATGAAAAAACGCAATCATAAAAGAGGAAAAAGGACAGAGCTGGAAACAGAAGACTGCAACAGTAAAAACAACAAAAGACCTTTACTTAAATACCTGAGGACTAATGACAAATGTAATGCAGCTGTGGCAACCAAGTGAGGGCAGAGGAGGGGCAAACAATGCTGAACATAACAAGCACGTAAAAAAAAGCGGTTGGAGACACCCAAAGCATCAAAAAGTGACAAGGAGGGCCCTGACCGATAAGTCCATATATGACGAGTTGGGAGGGAGAATGTGTAGATTATGAAATTCTGACATATCCATAGATATCATCAACCGTCACCGGTCATCAACATTAGCACGTAGCTGCCAGCGCTCAGAAAATGTATAATAAGATTGTTTTAGAATCCTTATCTTTAAATGTAAACTTCTGTGCTTTAGAGCACACCCACGTGAAGAAATGCCTTTCTCCTCCGCGCCACAAGTGTGACGCGCCCACATGTAAATCACTACGGCTCCTCCTTAAGATACACTTTCAGACACCACTACAACGTCAATGCTCCTGTAGTTGGAGCAATCGGGAGGAGCCAGAGGGGTGGGGAAGCAATTCGGATAGTCTTACTAAAACACTACAGGCCTATTTCCAGCACATCCTTCAGCTTGTTTTAGAGAGTATTCGACCCCAGAGTCTGGATTATTCGGCTGCTAGGACCTCTCTGGTTCTGTCCCGGTGTTTGGCCTGCCTGCTAAGCTGTACCACAGAACCCATCCCACAACCCGAGAACATGCTTCTGTGAATCCCAAAAGGATGGAGAACATCAGTCAGTTAAATGGGTCCGACAAACAAGCAAAACAAAGACTTTAAGATTGTGCGACAAAAAAAAAAAAAAAAAAGTTTTCTATTTGTATGGAACAGCATGCCTACATTGAGTTAAGTCTGTCCTCTCTGAACAGCAGATGTTCTTTTGTTTTATGCCTTACTTGAGCGTGTGATCCTTCTGTGATGTCACTCAAAAAGTCACATCAAATGTTAACATTCAAAACAAAGCTTAACATTTGGCTGTACACAGAAAGCCCAGAACTTCTTTTGGGCATCATTTGTGGTGGAGACATGCCGTTAGCTTGTCCACCCACGGCTGTACGGGAGCTCATGGTGACAGTGTTTTCCCAGCCACAACGCTTTGACAGCTCCGGGTGAAAATGTGAGCCAATATATTACAACAGTAGTTAGATTAACACTTGCACTATTGAACTTACATTGTAACTACACCAGGATGTGATATGTCAATATTTGTCTTTAAAATAACTATATACGACAATCCATTTACCTGAGCTTCAGAAACCAAAGGCTTTTGTTCTGAAAGGACTCGTGTCCTGCAGCTTTTGTGGCTGAACTGCTTCCTGTCATGTACTTTTACTCAAACTTTTATGAAATGATATTGTCTCCCACGCTTGCCAAGATCAACAACTCCCCTGCTGCCCTTGTCTGAGGACTCCTTCACCATGACTCATAGTGAGATTCAATACCACAGGTGGCAAAAACTCCTTTCCCTGGCACCGGCAGCAGAGTCAAACATTAGTGCAATTAGTCGAGGGTGCCGTGTCTGCTTTACTGCGGATCTCTTTGATGTCATTAAGCGGGGAGTTGCTGGCACCAGTCTGGCATTTGAACACCTGCTTGTAAGCCTTTCTGAAGTTCTCGGACAGGAATGCGTAGATGACGGGGTTGACCGATGAGTTGCTGTACGCCAAGCAGTGGGCGGCCACTCGTAGCACAAAGGAGGCCTGGTTGAGGGGGAAGGTCCCGAACTCAGCCCAGAGGTGAACAACATGGTGAGGGAGCCAAGACAGGCAGAACACCACCACCACCACCAGGACTGTCTGAGCTGTCTGGAAGCCAAAGAGAAGAAACACAAAGAAAGAAGAGAGACGAGGAATCAGTAACAGCAAGATTACAATGTGAGACAACAAAAACAGATGCTATTTGGATTGAAAAGAGCATATTATTGGTCAAAAGTATGTTGACGTAAGAAAAAAAGCAGCTTCAATGTTTATGGATGTTTGATTGGATCTGAGATAGTCGTAGAAGATGCAATCGTATTGGGTCCCAAATGCAAATGTTACAAACATATTGTGACAAACTTCTAGCATTTATGCTTTTCAAGCTTAAGGACACGATTGTTTCCTGCATTTTAGTGTTTGGTATTTTGTTCATAGTGTCATGTGACGTGGTTTTCTCTGGTCAAACAGTCCAAAAACAAGCTTTATAGGTTGACTGATTACTCTAAATCGTCCCCAGGTGTGGCTGTGTCATTGTGTGGCCCTGCAAGAGGCTGGCAACCCGTCCGCTGTGTACCCTGTCATTGCCCAACAATAGCTAGATTAGACTCTGGCAGTCCCATGACGCCAAAAGGGATGCAGTAGCTTATGAATGGATGGTGTTCGATGAGATTTTTTTTCATATTCAAATTTTTCCTAAGATGCTTACATCTATATAAAGACGTTTGTGGTTAATTAATGGTGAAGACGAGGCAAGGTAGTAGGTACATCAGGTTTATTTGGGGGTTTAAAGCCAGAACATACCAAATGACTATACTTTTAAAGAAAAATTTACATTTTTTGGAGGAGTGAAATAGGGTCTGAAGCCCTCTTCCATTTAGACAGCAGTAAGGGGCCTTGTCTTAAAACCTTGCTTGAAAAGCAAATTTATACAATCCCACCCAATTGAGTTATTTCCTGTTATATTTTGCATGGTTGTCATCAGTTGTCTGATCAGACCAAATGCAAATTTTTTGTCAAGTAGCATGACTCGTATTTCATGATTTCAGTAAACAATAGCATTAATCACACATCATGGGACATTTATCAAGTTTGTGCCACCATTGTATAATCCCTCAAAATAAGGTCAGGTGAATTGGCGCGATATGCATAAAACTGTTCTATGTAGATTCCAATTGTGGATGATGTCACCAGCTTATGTTACATTTTGCAGCGATTAGGGAGGAATTCCCATCTGATGACCTTATGACCAATGCGACCCAAGTGATTACAAATTGCAATGAAGAATAAATTGGGTTCAACCCACATATTTAAAAACAGTGTGGCAATAGTCAACTTTCCATCTGTCTACTTCTAAAAAGTGTTTTTCAATATGATGCAAAATTGCTTCTTAAACCTGCTGATTTAAAGTTTGAAGAAAAACTTGGGTTTCACAAAATTGAAAATATTGTTTACTTTGCAGTTGTTCCATGTTCTGAAGCAACTTGGTGCTTTGATCCCGCTCTAATTCAGCCTTTGATGCTCAGCGTCAAGCAGAAAAGCATCAGGTTTTATTGGTGTGACCCAACAGTAGACCTGGGCCACGATCTCTCCGCCTCAAAGCCGACACGACTACAGATGTGCTGAGCAGGTGACCAGCGGCCAATGCCCCATTCAACGCAGTTTATTTAGAAAGCTCCTGTTGATAACTGAGGCTGTTTCCAGGCAATACACAAAAGACAAACGCATTCAACCGAGCTGTAATAATATTTAATTCATTTCAAACGTTTCAGATTATTACATTCCAGTTGAGTCCAGATCATTCCAAAAAGGCCAGATTGACCTCATTGCATAATAATGGAGTATGTAAATGAACCACAGATTACACTGAAGGTTTTTTAATGTAATTTCCATACTGATTAAACAAAGGCTGATAATGAAGAGGAAAATTCCCCTTTGAATAGAGAATTTAGGATAAAACCTCCAGCAGAACCAGACTTGGTAGAGGCGACCATCTGCAGTGTGTGATTGGGGTCTGAAAGGACATTTTGATGCAGATTTACTTGGTTGTATTGAGAGCTGATTATCTCTGATAATTACTAAAATTGACACCAGGAATACCTTGTTGCAATGTGCCACATGTTGAGTTAGATTGCTGGAAGATGAACTTCAGGTTGAGACTGAATGATGTGCAAGTGGAGAGAAAATTTCACCCAGAAGACTGCTGGACAAAACCAGACAAGGGAGGAGTGGACAAGACCCAGTTCAAGTTATAACTGCTGACTGTTTTCTGTGTTCACAAGAATTGCAAGAGTTGAAGGAAACAGAGAAATAATTGTTCTTGTGTCAACTGGTTAAAAAGACTGCAAGCACTATTTCACAAATTTGTAGATTCCTCTTATGCCATCAAGGAAAACTGGAGAAATTCCCGACATAACTTTAAAAGAATAGTAAGCTTGATGTAGAAAATCATAATTACGTCAGAACACAATTGAACAGAGCCCATCGGAAGCATTGAACACAAACTAACCAACCTCTAACCTACATGGTACTGGACATATGTGGCCTTGAGTCAGAAGGACTTTCAGTTGGAGTGTCGCTGGTTCAAGTTCTGCTTTACTGCAGGCATGTTCAAATTCCAGCCAATGGGCCAAATGTGGCCTACGCTCAAATTTCCACTAGCCAACAAGGCCCTGTCATAAAACCAATAACAGCCCCCAGAGCTTTCTACAAACTACAATTTCATGATTGTGATTGGCTGAATTAAGTTTTGAGCCGTAAACCATGTGGCTTCAACCTTTGGCAATGTGACCTTCAAAACCTTAAATACCCACTCCAATCATATATTAATCTGTTGTCAGAGCCTTCACAGTTGTCTTTTAATTATGATTACGCCATTTTTAAAAAAACCTGCAATGCTTTCTTGGAAATAGCTTCTGCAGAACAGCAGTAGTTCATCAGAATTCACCTCAGAGTTCAGAGCAGAACTGTTGGTGCAAAGTAAGCTTTCCCAGCATCCTTTTGTTTACTCTTTCTCCCACTAGCTTACAGCCCCTTATAGTCCCAACCTCAAGCTCAAAGAATCCAGGCCGATTGACCTTTTTTGCAAACCCCTGCCTGAGTGGGATTCTGTTTCCTCCATTCTCATAATATCACTGTGGTGTTCCTGGATATTTCTTGACTACATTTGCTCCAGTAGCTCAGTGATTGAGGGTAATATGTAACATAATGTGTTCAACAGAAGGGGAGAAAATTAAAAAGAGGAATAAATATTAAGTATGATCTCAATGGTTTTATTGGGTTTAAGAGACTGAGCTGCAGCCATGGTGAACTAATTCTAACTTCTTAGGTCTGGGGTGATGAAGTCACTTTAAAACCACCCGAAGTTTGATGTTAAATGGAGGGAGAGTAATTTGCAGAATGCATTTGAGACTGTTTTAATTGTCTAATGAGTGTACTCTAATTTAGTCCAAGGTTAAACTGAGAGATGCAAAATTTAAAAAAAAAAACAACAAAATCATTAATTATACATAACGTGTTTACTGGTGGTTTTGTGTCTTTTGTGATCATTATTTTTCCATAAGTTTCTTAAGATCCACAGAATTTGTGTTTTTTGTTAACTTTTGTTGTATTTTTGGTGTTTATTCAACAGAGTTGTTTCGAAAAGAGAACCTTGACCTTTATTAGTTTCTTCTTGGACCTTTTTTGTGATGTCTAAAAAACATCGGTTTCCTCTGGTAAATGTCATCAGTTCGTGGCTAAAGCCCTGGTGCTCTGCAGTCCTAAACGAGGACAATTTCTTTCCGTGCTCCTTTATTGTCTGCCCTGATCAGCTGGGTCTGGCTCCGGGGCTTTTAATGAGGCCTGCAGAGATACAGACCAAAAAATCAGACACAAATAATGAGTTCAAGTTTTAAAAATGAAATCTCGGACAGAATGGCAATTGTTTCCCAATGATTTCCTATAATTGGTCTAAGCCTCTTACCCCATTTGTCCCTATCTGACTCACAGTTAATACTAAAAAATACTGAGTATTGCTGCTTTAAACAGAGAACTTAGCAGTTGATAATGCAGGGTTATTTGCATGCACCGTCATCCAAAGCCTGACAAAGCCTTCATTATGTCGCATTAAACTGACTACAACCACATTAACCAGATTTTTAATGCAATAATAAACTCCTCTAAAGGTTTAAATGAGTCTTAATTAGCAGTGAGGTAAAAAAAAATGGCTCTCTTGTTCTCCTGCAAAGCCAGAAACATTAAAAAGGTAGAATTTTCAATTCTATCTAACATTTTTATCTATCCGTATTTGACATGGACTTAGAAAGACTGTCAGTGTTGAAGCTTTTCCTCCATGCAGCCTAGGGGAACATAAATGTATCAATGAGATTCTGGCTGTCTCAATCTTCTGCCGGCATTAACAGCAGGTCAGAGGATCTGGATTCTAATGCCTCTTTGGATTTCTCAGGAAGGTTTTCTGAGCATACTTAAAGACGCTTCTTAACAGCTAATAAAGATCCACTACGATGAAAATTCTGTTTTTCTGTGGTTTTAATATAGATGTGTTTGACAAGAATCTGACGATACGATGCGCATTGCGATCTCACAATACGATACGTATCACAATATATCCCAAAACTCTACAAGAAGATTTTTTCACTATTTTTTAAAAGAGTATAACAAAAACTCTAACTGAATAATAACACACATTTCATGTCAATAAAATATACAAAATATTTTTAATTAAAAACTAAGTAGTACACGTCTCATAACAAAAACTGCGAGGCTGACGGAACTTTTCACACAAGCTGGTTCTCAGTTTTGGTTGTGGTGTAGCTCCTCAAAGAAGCTCAGTGTGCTGTGCTGCCAACTAGTGGTCAGGGGTTTAGGTGAAAAACAAGAGTATGACGCAGTACTACAATAAATCATTAATTAAATATAATTTTTTCAACAGTTTAAATCAATGAAAGTATCGCCAAATGAAATATCACGATATATTGCCAAATCGATTTTTTTCCATCCCTAGTTTTTAACATGTTTGAATCACATTTTTCTCACAATGAAGGAAATATAGAAGGAAAATTAAACATAAATTTGCATGCTGAACATATTTTCTTTCAAATCCTTGCATGTTGAAGATTTATTGTGTACCGTATTTTCACGACCATAGAGTGCACTGGGTGATAGGGCGCAGTTTGAATTTTTGGTGCTTTTTCTGTATTTAACAAATACATAAGGCGCACTTGACTATAAGGCGCGGGCATGGTAAAACTAAGGTTGGTCCGAAGTTTGATTCCAAGCAAAAACAGTTCTGATTTTCGCGGCTCTCCCGAAACCGAAACAAGCTGCTGCAAACGGAGCAGCAGTTCATTAAAGGTCTATTGGTTTTTGGTGTTTTGGACATGTCAAAGGGCAACCTGCTTGGCTCTTCTGATCTGTGATGATCTTGTGTTCCTCCTCTCGGGTTAATGCGGGACAGTCTTCATCTCAGTCACAGAAACAGAATTTGTAACAAACTTTTACCACTCTGCAGAAACTATGTTTTAGAAAACAGCACAAGCTTTTGGATTTTAGCTGAAAACGGCATAATCACTATTAAAAGCCCACTGGGAATTCTTTGATCAAGAGATGATCAGAGAGGGACTTTAAAGCACTATTTTTATCATTCGTTTAACTTGAATACTATTAGAAGATGTGTGATCGTTGTTCCTGCCTATATGGTGGTATTATCTAATGTTAGGGGCAACTGTTGTTAAAAAGTCGTTAACTCGTGCACTCAAGAGTCCATCCTCCTGACACCAGTGACTATTTCCACTGCCAGAAACCAGATTTCTCAGGAAGAAAGCAATGGATCCCATTATCTCTGGAAGGACTATCACTGAAGCCAAAGGCTAAAGCTTGAAAGTGTCATTAAAAAGAAAGAAAAAAAAAAACTAATTACATGCTGCCTGATCCTGAGCCAACCCTTTTACATTTTCCACAGCGGGTAAAAAGGGGCCTGATTTCACCACCTGGGAAAAACTAATGATCCTTTCCTTAGAAAATCTGCTTGAGGATTGGCATTCCGTGTGTTTAAAAAATGAAAATGTAGCTTAGAATGAGCTCAAAAGGTTTATCCCCAGGTTTAATTTATGATGATCTACTTAAGAGAAAGAGCATCAGAGTTTTTCTGGATAGGTCAAGTAGCTGGTAGCAGCTTTGGTCATTAAGGAGAAATTAATCTTTAATCAAATTTGTGTGAGACAAGTGGCTAAAAGGTGACGGCTTAGTGTTTTTTCAAAAAAGTAGAAAATCTTAAAGTACTTTTTCCAGCCAAGTTTGAATACTTTTGACTGATTTTGTATTTTCTTTTTTTCAATTCATAGCAATTTAACCCACTGCAGGAAGTTAAAAAATTAGATCTGTTTAATGGATCTGCTCAGTCCAGCTTTTTCCTTTCTTTTTTTCTATTTTCTTTGTTCAGGATAATTGTTTTCCCCCATAATTCAACAGCTTTTAGAATTTCATGTATATACATTTCAGCTTAGCAGAACAAAAGCTTTACAATTTGCCTTATTTTTCCTGTAGGAACAGACAAAAATGAATACAGTTAACCAGAAAAGATTTGCTCATGTCCATACGGCCAAACATTGAAACTAACACAATTTATAATTAATAATTTATTTTATTTTCCAAAAAATATGTTTCAACAAAAAAGACGTTTTAAACTTGAGTCAAACACTACAGAGCCCTGGACACAACAAAAAATAGATAAATTCTTCCCTTAAATAAGTATTTTGTGCGCCCTCATTGGCATATTGTGCACAAAAACTGCTATTTGGTGACCACAAATTGGCGTTCTATTTACATTTTATGCGCACAAGTTGATCTTCTGCGTCCACAATTAGTATCTGGTGTTAAAAAAAAATGCTACTTTTGCAGCCACCAAAAATGTTTATAAAATGCTAACTTGAGGGAACTATGTATTTATTTATTTTTCATGTCCAGGGCTCCGTACAAAACAAAAACACGAATTTGATCATTTTTTCCCCATTTACTGGTAAATGTTATTCTATAAACTCACAATTTCCTTCACACTTGAGTAATAATTATTATTAGTAAAGACATTACTCAACTGGAAAGAAAATAAATCATTAGAGTGCAACCATTAACTGCTTTATTTTAACACCTCTTCATCATCACTTCCTTTTCATTTTGGTTCATTTTTCTTGATTTTGTTCTTTACGTTGAATGATTAGCACATTTTTGGTGGGTTGGCTTCCTGTTGTTGTTCTGCTGGAGTCATGTTGACACCAGACTCTATTTAGTAAACACCTCAATGCTTTCTGTTTGGATTAATTAGTCCTCTCAACATGTTTAGGTCCATAGTTACAGTTGTGAATGAGATCTAGTGTCGTCCCATTATTTGTTTCTCAGTTAAGGCTGTATGTGTTTGCATTTTCATTCTCAGGTTTATTAAAGTTGTAAACATTTGTTAAATGATTTAAAACCTCCTGCCTCGTGTTTCTTTTTGGTTCTGTAAAATTCCATTATATGCTGACATTCATTTTAAAGTTCTTTTCTTTCTTTTACATCCCCATAAAACCATGATGACAATAAAAACATGGTGGGTGTCAATTTAAAAGCAACATAAAATGTTGTATCTGCAAATTAAAACACCACGCAGTACATTCATTTTCTTAACCTGCTGAATCCATCAGGAGTTGCTGGAGCCTATCCCAGCCACTGTAAGGTGAATGTGTGGTATACGCTGGACATGTTGTTAACCTGCTGCAGGGTCTTACCACTACACCATCGCTCAAGTCACCATCATTAAATCATTATTTGCAGACATATTTTCAATGTTTTGACCTCTAATGTGAGTCCAAATTTTGTCCAAATAATCTTTTATTACCACAGATTTCCTTGTAACATGACCAAGCTTCAGGTGTGTTGCTGGAGACTTGAAAGAGTTTGCTTCATGGAAACAAAGTGGGAAGGAGGTGGGAATGGTGAGGGAGCTGCAGCACCCCCTTATGGTGAGGGCATTTAACTGCAGGGTAAAGTGTGTGCACATTTTGCATGTATTTATGAAATAGTAATGAAATTGATATAATAATGATAGTAGATGATTGTGTGGCTTATTAACTAATTCATTAGATCAATCATGCAAAAAAAAAAAAAAAACTCAAACATTTTCTGGTGTACGAGTGAATTTCTATTTTATTTTTCTTAAGTCTGTCTGTAAACACCAACATTTAACTCATTAAATAGGAATAAACAATATGTGTCTCAAAAGTTCAATGTTTTTGTTTTGACAGTATGTCAATATTAAACTTTAATATTTGATTTGACATCAGCAAAACCAAAGAAACACGTTTGTCTTTAGGGTTCAATTATTGTTGCGAAACAAACTTTTAGCTCCCTCCTGTTTTATTATGTTCTTATTATGAATGAGTTTTTCTCTTTATTTTCTGTTTCATTATTCATTTAATCACTTGAAATCTGTTGCAACTGGAGGCTATATTCAGACTAAAGCAAAAGCTGTTATATGTCACATAAATGATTCAGCAAGTGTAAGTGACAGGGTTTTTTTTTTTTTAAATAAGGGAAATAATTGATTCCCATCAGCATCTTAAAGTAACAAACACCAGTTTGAGATGGAATTTATTGAAGACAGGACACAACTGGAAGATATACGGTATTCTGCATCTGAAATGAAAGTTTTTGCTGCTAGCTCTGTGGAGAAATTGAGTGTTGTGTTGTCTGGGGGCGGAGCTTACAGCACAGACTCTTCCTGGAGGGAGCTGTTGGCATCGACCTTACGTCAGCACGACGCAGGCTTCTGCAGACAGTCCAGGTTTTCTGAGGATTACTCTTGAATGCATGAACGGATCAAAATACCACTTGGTGGTTCTTAATAGTAAATGTATTTAAAACCTCAAAATGTAAAAATTTTATGGGAGGGCCCCTTTAAAATATACGGAAGAGGATTAGGGCCATGGAAAAAAAAAAAAAAGGCCAAGGGAAATTCTGACTTTAAACTCAGAATTCTGACTTTAATCTCAGAATTCTGACTTTTTTCTCAGAATTCTGACTTTAATCTCAGAATTCTGACTTTAAACTCAGAATTCTGACTTTTAAACTCAGAATTCTGACTTTTTCTCAGAATTCTGACTTTAAACTCAGAATTCTGACTTTAAACTCAGAATTCTGACTTTAATCTCAGAATTCTGACTTTAAACTCAGAATTCTGACTTTAATCTCAGAATTCTGACTTTAAACTCAGAATTCTGACTTTAAACTCAGAATTCTGACTTTAATCTCAGAATTCTGACTTTAATCTCAGAATTCTGACTTTAATCTCAGAATTCTGACTTTAATCTCAGAATTCTGACTTTAAACTCAGAATTCTGAGATTAAAGTCAGAATTCTGACTTTAATCTCAGAATTCTGACTTTAAACTCAGAATTCTGACTTTAATCTCAGAATTCTGACTTTAATCTCAGAATTCTGACTTTAATCTCAGAATTCTGACTTTTTTCTCAGAATTCTGACTTTAAACTCAGAATTCTGACTTTAATCTCAGAATTCTGACTTTAATCTCAGAATTCTGACTTTAAAGTCAGAACTACGGGGGCCCGTGAGCAACATTCTACAGTTAGCTTTAGCAGCACAATAGAGTCATGCAAACCAGAGAAAAACGAACAAAAATGTCCTCTTTAAGTTTCTTTTTCCATGCTTTAAGCTTACCAGATGGGGCCACTGTGTTCATAAAGGAACAAAAGGTGAGTACAAAAGATATTTATGTTATTTGAATTTGTAAATAAAAGCGCTAAAGACAAAGCTATCTTTTCATAAATGCTATATCAGACGTAACACGTCTTTTAATAAAGTACGTTTGCTGTTGAAAGATCAGGGTAAACGTGTGACTGACAAACAGTTTCAGAGTTTAACGTTGTGCACAGAAAGTGTGTAGAAAGGCAGTTTTGTTTACACGAAGCCCGTTTACGTTCATCATCTACTTATCGTCTCCTTTCTGGAGATTTAAGTACGTCTTATGCTTCAGAAAATACATTTGGGCTTGTTATCCAAAAGATTTTTGTGTTGTTTATTTAATTATTAACTACGCGTGACTGTGTAAACAGCCACAAATCTCTATTCCAATTTACAACAATATTAAGCTCAGGCTTCCTGTCACGTCACACGTTATCATATAATATGTGTTTGTGAGCATGTAAACAGGCAACATGTATGAATGCCAAAGGTTTGCATACAGCAACATGAAAGCTCCATGTTGGGTCAAAGTTCTCATTTATCCAGGGAACATCCTAAAATTGAGTCTTGGCATCTGGACTTCAAATCTTTATTGAGAGAAGATCGAAGCACATGCCAAGACTCAATTTTAAGATAAAGAAAGTAGCTATTTTCCTATGTTTTATTGTGACATTAAAAAAACATTTACTTTTATTTTAGGCTGATGTTATTCCCACGTATATCCGTGCGACCAGCATAGATAGTGATGGAAATTCATATTGGCCACACGTAATAAGTGCAACCAAGATCTCATTGCTGTATTGCCCGCACACATTTAAAGTGTGTCCAAGGCTGGATGTTTTTGTTGGACGCACGTAAAATTAAAATAAAGTTAAAGTCCCATTAACAGTCCCGCTCCTAAATGTGTGAAATGTGTTCTCCACATTTGACCCATCCCCTGGTGGAGCCTTGAGTTGCAGAGACAGCTGACCTCAGGAACTATTTGCTTTTTTAACGTAACCATAACCATAATCCTAACTTTAACCCTTTGCCCCTGGGTCTGTGCGATTAAGAAAAAAGATTAGCTCTGGCCACACGTTTTTCCAAAATTACGTGTGAATACACACTTTCTTTTTTTTTTAAACACTAATTAATGTGTCTTTGCAGATTCACAGTGATGTCATGGCTTGGAGGATGAGGATGATCTCTGGGACAGAGACAGACAACCACACACACCCACATTTACACCAAGGGACATTTAGATAAATCGGCAAGTTTTTGGACTGGTGGAGGAAGCCGGAGAAAACCGATGCATCCATGGAGGAACATGCAAACTCCACACAGAAATGACACATCTGGGAATTAAACCAAAGCCCTGTTGGTATGAGGCAAGTGTGTACATCACCGTGCAGCCATGACAAGTTTGTTCTGGAAATAAGACGAGTCAAAGTTAAGTGCATAATTATTTGAAACAAAATTAGAAGTTGCATTGCTTCTATAAAAATGTATAAATAAAAGTTTTTCTTCTGAAATATTTTGTGTAAAATGTATTTGAACCATAACAGCTTTTTTTTTTTTTTTTTTTTTACCATATGGGTATGTTTAAAGAGCAGTTACCAAAATTATTAACAATGGCAGAACTAAACCATGTAATGCCATAGACAGAATATTTCAAAAGGCTACAAATAAATATAAGGGAAATTGTTGATTTTACAGTTAAATTTTTTGATCTTAGGTTATTATCATTTGATGTCTCTGTTATGCAAGCAAACACTGAAAAGTAACTCATAAAAAGTGTTTAATTATACATATTTATTGAAAATTGACAAGTGGTTAGTCAAATTATAAGGAAAAGTTGTCAACAGGTAATCTCTGATGTGTGCTGTCACACATAAAGAAAAGAAGAGACAAAATTATACAAAATCAAGACTTGACAGTAGTTCTAGAAAAAAGGTTATATCAAACAGAACAGACTAAAAGTAGACCTGATTGAGTCCTCAACAGATTATAAAAGCTCCATTAAATGCACTTAAAAATATTAAGAATGATAACAGTGTCTAAGAAGTAATGTAGTCAAGTGGCTGATGGGAAGAGAAAATGAGCAAAAACGCCTTTTCTGCCAGGATGTGTTGCAGACTCCAAGGTAAGGGATGTGAAGTGCCATTTCTGCATCCTCCAAGGCGATGACATCACTGTCAATCTGCAAACAAAGACAAATTCATTAATGTTAAAAAATGTAAATGTTTTTTTAATGTCACAAAAGAACGTAGGAAGATAGCAGTTTGATTAAATCATCCAAGTCAGCCATCATCGAAAGGTGTGTAACATTCTTCTTCCATAGGAGGGGATGTATTTTTCCAGAGCTGCATCATCCATCAAGGCGATGACATCACTGTCAATCTGTACAGAAAAATAAAACAATAAAAAATGAAATATTAGTTTACTTAATATAATTTAATGTCACAGCTGCAAAACATATAGAAAAAAAAAAATAAAAGAATAACTGGAGCTTCTTTCTGTCTGTTTGCATGCCCACTAACACTGGATAAAGGGTTAAATCAGATGAATCCAAACTGACTGTGACACCGCAACTGATTGTAAATTCTAGACAGAGTTGATCATCGGATTGATTCTGGAGCACTACGTAATGACGTAACGTTCAATCTCCCAGTTCCTTTCAAAACCCCCGACTTGTCAAAAAAAAAAAAAAAAAGCTGCACTCTCTCTGTAACTTTGTAACGGCACCGACAGACGTGGCGTTAGCTTAGCTAATATGGATGTTGATGAGCATTCAAAATAATCAATACATTGCTGCTGTTCTCTGATCCCCGAAGAAGAAATGGCTGTTGCCTTGGATACACAACGCTACTCCGGGGTGTCACGTGACTTCCGTCTCCCGAACTTTATTTAAACTCGCGCTGGTACAGCATAACAGCAGCTGCGTTTGTTATGTTAAACGTTTGGACAGGAGATGATTATTTTACGGGGCCCCGTCGACGGCGCAGTGTTTGTTAGCAAATAAGATAATTAAAAGATAGAAAGCGTCACGTGACGACAAGGTTGAAAACGGACCGTAACCGTGTAAATAAAGATACGTGTGCATCACACAGTTACAAAACACGACAATGTTTCTGAGACATGTCAGGAGTATTTTCTGACAGCTACAAAACAATAACTAAAAGATCATGTAGTTAGTTATTTATATAAACGGTCACGATGGGCGTGCTAAACATATCATTGACGGATTGACGGTAAAACGTGCATAACGCAGATTAATAAAATAGCTTAGTGAAACTCAGTAAAACTGTGGATAAGTTTGTTACGAACACATATTCAATTTGACAAATTAACAGCATGCTGCACATTTTCTATAAAAAGACTTCAAACACGTGCAAAATGCCCGATAGATGCTACAAAAGCTAGCATAGCCTGCCGCCCTTTTTATTTTCAAGCTCTGTATAACGAGCTTTGTTTAAACTCACCTTCTCTTCTTCCATGAGCGAAATGGCCTCCTCCTTACAAGACGTCATTTTTAGTGTGTTTTACTGCTGCAGGTGAGTTCCGAATCAGCAGTCCAAAAGGAAGTGGCTCACATCTCCCCGTAGTTCAGAATTCTGCCTTCTTTTTACCCATTCTGACTTTTTTCCTCCCCTCAGTATTCTGAGATTAAAGTAAGAATTCTGAGAATAAAGTTCAGAATTCTGAGTTTAAAGTCAGAATTCTGAGTTTAAAGTCAGAATTCTGAGAAAAAAGTCAGAATTCTGAGATTAAAGTCAGAACCCTGACTTTAAAGTCAGAGTTCTGAGTTTAAAGTCAGAATTCTGAGAAAAAAAGTCAGAATTCTGAGATAAAGTCAGAGTTCTGACTTTAAAGTCAGAGTTCTGAGTTTTAAAGTCAGAATTTCTGAGTTTAAAGTCAGAATTCTGAGAAAAAAGTCAGAATTCTGAGAAAAAAAGTCAGAATTCTGAGTTTAAAGTCAGAATTCTGAGAAAAAAAGTCAGAATTCTGAGAAAAAAAAAAAGTCAGAATTCTGAGTTTAAAAGTCAGAATTCTGAGAAAAAAGTCAGAATTCTGAGAAAAAAGTCAGAATTCTGAGTTTAAAGTCAGAATTCTGAGGAAAAAGTCAGAATTCTGAGAAAAAAAAGTCAGAATTCTGAGTTTAAAGTCAGAATTCTGAGATTAAAGTCAGAATTCTGAGAAAAAAAGTCAGAATTCTGAGTTTTAAAGTCAGAATTCTGAGATTAAAGTCAGAATTCTGAGATTAAAGTCAGAATTCTGAGTTTAAAGTCAGAATTTCCCTTGGCCTTTTTTTTTTTTTTTCCATGGCCCTAATCCTCTTCCGTAAAAATATTTTAAACAATTTTGAATTATTTTTTCAAAAAGTTAAATTCCCATGTTTAAAGTCTTTTCTGGCAGAAATCTTTTCACTGCCGTCCAGATTAAAATAGGGATGCACATTATTAGACTTTGGCAACCTCAGATATAAAGAAATATTTTTAAATTTGTTGGCTCATACAGGCATCCAATTTTGAGAGATAAGAGAAACTGGTGAAAACTGGACTCAGGGAAAAAGCGCTCCTGATTTTATTTCAGTTCAAGCCTTCAGGTACATACATATACATGAGTTTTATTTTTCCAATCATGTGTGCTGTTCATTCGGTCATCTTCTGCTCTTACACTGCAGGCCTCTCTTAGAGTATGAATATGATTAAAAATACAAAATACAAGAGAAGTCACATATGATAATCAGAAGTAAACAGTGCATTTTCTATGTAAAGATGCATTTTCTTGATTCACAGCGATTTGAATAAATAAATACTCAGAAATTTTAAGCTTGAATTTCATTTATATATGTCCTGCATCATCAAAGAAATGCCAAAAGATAATGTAAAAACAGCAATTTTCCATCATTTTTCCATCAGAGTGGCCCTTTAATACCTAAGGAGAGGACATATCTTGGGGCACGTTATATGTGATCATTTTGTTATATAAACCAAAACTGTTTCTTGGCTTTCAAATTTGCCACGGTCTCAAATGACATTACATAATTTAATTATAGAGCTTATTGCATTTCTTTATGCATGGGCTTTTTGTGGAGGTGTACATTAAGACCAATCTGCAGAACTGACAGTAGCTTGTGACATCAGTATGTTCCTCTCCGCTGTCCTCAGCTGTCTTAAGAAAGCACATAGCTGTAGAACCAAAGGAAAAGTCCTCAAATGGAACAATCCTAAATATAACTTCAGGCTCTTGCATTTCGTTTATATCATGGCCAAAGATATTGGCACCCTTGCAATTCTGTCAGAAAATCCAACAGAAAAGGGTTCTAATTTAAAATAATTGGTATTCATACAGATGTAAAGCACAAAAAATAAATCTTATTGACTCTAGAAGTTTCCATTATTAAATGGACCCCAATTAGTAGGACCGACTCGTACAATTTACAGTCCCCCGTTGGTGTAGGTCCATAGAAAAATTGAACGGATCAGTTTGGGCGGAGCTACTGTCGTCACACGATGAAATCCATTGATTGGCTGAAAGGTTTTATGACTACAGGAAGCATCCGACCAGCACTTTTACCAACTCAAGATCCAAAGTTTTGTCCTCCTTTTGGGCTGTGTTGTTCTTACAAAAAACATTTAATTCTTTCAATTTGGAATTACTCCCTTTTAGGGACTGAATCCATGACTACTGATGTCTCCATCTCTCCCCCGAAAATGACCGAAAAATGTCTGTTACTGAGCCATACTCATCAAAAACACTTCTGATCATGCTTTGTAAAACGTTTATTATAGATTATTAGAGCATTGCTCAACATAAAGAGTTTTTTTCTTTTCAATTCAGAACAATAGACTCCTGGGTCTCCTTCCTCTTTCATACAGATGGCGATGGATAGTCCAAGGTGACACTGTTGTATCTTTTTTTCTACAGATCATCTTGAATTTATTTGAAAGTTAATCTGGGTTTTTTTATCCAACAAACAAACAATCCTTTGTTGCGCCGCTGTTTCATTATTTTGCTCTTCCGTGCACGGCCGTGGGCTGCAAACCTCTCGATGATATTGCCCACAGTGAACAAAGGAGCGTTAAGATCTCTGGAGATGGACTCGTGGCCTCGAGATGGAACGTTTTTGCTCTCAAATCATCAGACATGACCTCACACTTCTTCCTTTCTCTATGCCCTCTGTGACACATGAAGGCTGCATCCTCTATTCTCTACTTGAACTGTTTTCACGTGAGGTTACAAGTTAAACCTGTTACACATGACAGGAGCATCACATGTTTGAAAAGCTTCTATTTCTTATAGTTTGAACACGGGATCATAAGTTTTTTCCAGTTAGTTTTTTTTTGATCATGTGTTCTGTGTTTTTGTTTAGCTGCAAAAGCTATCAACATATAAATGCCAAAACATTTGCAATCGAAATAATACTCTAAGATAAGTCTTATTTGGCCATATATACCTTTTGACTCTTTAACAACTGAACTTTAGCTCCAGCGTTTATAGTCTTTTTATCGTAACTCCTCAGCTTTTCATGTGATTTCACTGATATGCAACAATTGACTGTAGTGAAGTGTTTACAGAATTGACACAGATCAGCTGATTTTGTCACAATATGTTATGTAACACATTACAAACATAGCGTGTTGTATGTCTGTGTAAAGTCAATATAAAAAGCGTGTCAGAATCAACTAATTGACGAACAGTTGAAGGACTTTAAGTCAAAGAATGGGTTTTTATTCAGGTGTCACCAGCAGCAGCTCTGGGATGAAGAGTCAACCTAATCATTCTTGATGAACATTTTTTTTCGTCAAAATTCAGTTAGAAATTTGCATTTCTTTCCATGACACCATTCATGCCCTGTCTTATTTAAATGCGCTCTTAACAAACGTGCTATAATGTGTTAATCCTGAATGTCCTTGATAGAATGAGGATTATTGTTATGTGTGCTGACACATTCACTGAGTTTATAAAGTTCAAGTTAGAATGTTTCTGCAAAGCCTATGAGAGAAATACAGTGCTTTGTGTTTGGAGTTCAGTATTTAAAAAAAAGTTTCTTCACGTAATTGTCAATGAGAACATCCACCAATGTTAAACGTTCGAGTGTAATCCATAAACATTTAGAACTAGACGATAATTTGATTTGATTTGAAATGTTTTGGTTTGTTCCTTATTTATTGAAAAAGAAGTTCATGAAAGCAAATCTAAATTCCTTAGAAACTAAAGTGAGACTATATGGTTCCTTCTAGGTTTTGATCAGCAGAAAACGAGCCCAAATGGCTCTTTAACTGTTAAAGGTAGCTGACTCCTGGTCTGGATTAAATTCTTGTTGCATGTTTTTTTTCTCCTACTGAAATCGCACGCTTGTTAACCATTTACTCACATTAGCACACTTCAGGTTTGTGCTACACTGCAGGTCTCAGTGCATTCACATTGTGACTGAAGCAGCTGATTAAAAACCAAACAAACAGAGCAGTAATTGGAGGTGGAGTCTGAAACTCATGGGTTTTGAGACAATGGTCGATACCACTTTTTGGCACGCAAATTGCTTTTGAAACAACCAGTTCCAAAAGATCCAAGTACTTTAATGTACTTTAATATGTTGACTTATTAAGGAAAGGAGATTTTAAAATGAATCAGACAATTTGAATAAAACTGAAACATTTAGATTAACATTTGAAATTCCTTAATAATAATAAAAATTATGTCATTTTTCTGTGAGTGGCTTGTTGAATTGGACCCGTATGTTTGTAGCTGTCATGTTAAAGTCGGAACTGACAGCAGGAATATTCCAGTCTGTTATGTTTGAGGAGAAAGAAAAACTCTATTATCAGAAAAATGTATAAAATGTGTTTTTATTAACTGTTCTACAGTCAAGTGATGGCAAAAATGAAGACTGTCTGACAACATTTATTAAAACATTGTCATTTTTTGTTTATTTATTTTTTAAGACCCACAATCAACCCACATCTGATGTACTGGCCCCCCTACTAATAAATCAAATTTTTTCTAGGCCTTGAGAAAATATGGCAACTATTATAGCAAAAGCAATTCAAAGTTTTAATCCAATACATTTAAAAATAATCTCTTGCTTTGTGTGTCAAGTGGTAATTCTGTTTGACACCACCTCTGAAAGCTTCCATGAACTGAAGTAAGAATTTGGGGACATAAAAACTATTGTTTAGAGAGTTAATGAAAGGGTGTACTTAGTTTCACACACGATTGTGTGTTCTGACTGTTTTCCAAAAAACACAGTCTCCTGTTTCCTTAGTTTATCTGTGTTTTTCCATGAGATTCAGTGAGGACCAAAGGCGGCATGTTGCCACACAAAGCTCTGGATTTGACAGAAGAAAGTTACAGTCTTCTTAAATTCAGAGAGGACAAATTATAAGTCTTCAGTAAAAGCTTTTAAGAAGGAAGCCACAAAACGGCACTGAATCATTTGACACAAACTGCTGCAGCAGGTAAAAATCTTCCATCCATTATGTCTAAGAAGTGTCATTTCTTCATGCTTCCTTTGGGATTGCTGGTAAAAGGGGTAATGTCTTTTCATGGCTCATTTGAAATCTTTAATTAATGCCTCTGCGAATTACAGTAGAAGCCTCTGAGAAACCAATGTGTCACCTAATTTATTCTGTTTTGGCTAATAAACAATTAAAGTCTCCGAGGTGTTAACCATCAGTTTTCAGATTCTGTTTGTGGTTCAAGGACTCACAAGTAATCATTTGTCAGAATTCCTTCAGCTTCTGTGCATGATCCAGAGCAGGGGTCTGAAGCCCTCAACACTTAAAGGAACTCGGGTTGGTTCTCACTGATGACAATTTGTATTTATGTTATTGCTTCTATTATGATAAGGAATTGTTGCTTTTTGTATAAATAAGCATAAAAAGGAAATAACAATTTTTCCATAATACAAAAAACTTTTGACAGAAGTTAAGATGATTTCCTTTCAAAATAAAAGACACCCTGTGCCACATATGTCAATGCAGAAAATGTAGTAGTTAGTAGCGTGATGTCAGCAGCACTTTTTACAGAGAGATCTCTCAAAGTTCAAGCAAGATAAAACCAAAAAAAAGAATTCCAGACTCATGTACACAATAAAACATAAAAAGTAAAGATTAAAGATGTGAACGTCAACTAAAAACTCAACTTGAGTTTAAAAACATTCAATGGAGTTAATCCAGCAGAGAAACAAATTAAGGACGTTCCAGAATCGAGGAGCGATCTTAATTGTGTTCAATGGTGTTAATTTTGAGTGAATGTTTTGTTTGTGTGGTTTTGTTTTTAAGGACTTTCCTTTTTTGATGTGCTTTTTACTTGTTTTATGTAAAGAGCCTTCTGTTTCAACTGAATGAAAGGCACTATACAAATAAATAGAGTTTGAGTTTGAGTTTAATCTATTCCTAGTTTTAACTCATTGCTGCCTATTGATGCAAATCCGCAGCAAAACATGCTGGCTGAAAAATTAAACAATTTACCATCTACCGGTACTTAACAGCAAAAGCATAAGTTATTTTATTTTTTTATTGCCAGGCGTCCGGTGGTTAAAATGAGTTCTTGAAACACTTAAAAATGTTTTGTCCATGCAAGCCTTTTTCTGATTCTGAATTCAACAGGGAGCCAATGTAGTGATATTTGCTGAGGGGTGACATGAGTTCACTTGTTGGCTCCATATAAAAGCTGTGCTGCAGAAATTTGGACAAGAATTTAAAGTTAATTTTACTGTTTATTTTTATTTATTTATTTTAACTTTCACCGTTTGTTGTGTGTGACGGAGTATTAGGGCCACCAAGAGAAAAAAAAAGTAACATTGCTATTTTTTTTCTCTCAGATTTATGACTTTTAATCTCATAAATATATGAGTTTAAATGTTGAAAATGCAAAAGTTTTTTCTCGTAAATTTATTAAAGTGGGACTACAGTCCAGTGAATGAACGGTAGAAGGTCTGAAGCAGATCGACTAAACTGTGAAAAGCGTCTTGGATTTCAACAGGTAAACTGAATGTTTAAAACATTACAGATGTTTGGAAGTTTCTTTATTTGATTCACAGTTTAATAATGTTTTATTCATTGACGGTAGCGTTTGCAGGATCTCTGCAGATCCCGCTGATGGAGCCGTCGATATCCGCGCTGCTGTCTACTTCCAGTCATTTCTTCCTCCGCGACAGACCAGATCTCCTCCAACTATGTGATGTTTCTGTCTGAAGAGGACTAGTTTACGGAATTTTCAATGTTCTTGTGCTAACGTAATAGACTATTGTCATTTCTCATTGTTGTTGTTTTGGGTTGTGTTTAATTTGGAGAAGGGGCGTCCGGAACATGGTCCAGAGAACTGTTTACGTTCTACTTTGGTTGCTACGCATGACAGAGACATGACGTAAGGTGGCGAAAGGGCTTCTGGGTAAATGAACTGTAAGGGCAAAATAAAGTGACGGTCCTCTGAACGTGTGTTTCTGAATTCTTTATTTTACATATGAAAGTCCGCATCACAGACACCAAACCAGATAAGTCAGTTTCATTGATAATTTGATTTTGAATCGCCAAAAGGTTCAGAATTTCTTCGTTTTTAACACCGAACTGGAAATAAATCTTCACAAGGTGCTCCACGTCCTTCATCTTCGAGCACCGAAAACTTCAAAACTTTAGTTCTTTTTCTCATAATTTACAAATTAAAATCTCATAAATTTTAATCTAGTAAATTTATGAGATTTCTCTTGTAAATTTACAAGATTTTAAGTTATAAATTTAGCCTATGACTTTAAAACGAATATATATACGACTTTATTCTTGTAATTTAGCAGTTACGACTTTTTGTTCGTATATGTATGAGATTTAAAGTAGTAATTTTAAAAATAACATTTTCTTTATAAAGTGGCCCTAATACTCCGTCGTAGTGGTGCATCTCAGCCAGAAATGTGAAAACCTTAATAACAAAAAAAAATTAGAGCTAAATTTGTGACTCCTACTCTACTTTTTGAACCATGAGGTGCACTTAAAATCCTTGCATTGTTGTCAAAAACACATTATCTGCCCTATAATCCGTCTTAATTTTGGCTCAAATTGATTTTCTTTTTCATTTCTTTTCAAGTCCAAGAAAACATTTGCTGCTATAGACCAAGGGGCCCAATACGTCGACTGTGGGTTAATTGTGAGGAAGTTTGGAGAGGCTGCGGTCCATCAAAAATACTATTTTTAAAAAATATTCTCAGCCAATCATCATTCTTGCTGCAAACTACATTACGTAATTGCAAAAGTCTGACAAAATGTTGAATTTTGGTAATCTATGAAGCCAAATCTCTTGATGGGTTGTTGGAGAATTGTGAGTATTGTAGTCAAGAGCCTCACAGAGTGCTGTGTGTTGTTCTTCAACTATTTAATAATGAGCTGAATGAATCTTGAGTCAGTTACTTAGATTAAAATTAAAATTAAAAATGTGTATTTTTCTTTGATCAGAGAGCATCCACAGAGAGGTAAAAGAGGTTGCAGGCCTCTGAAATAGAGAGTTTTACCCTTTGGTCCGGCTCGCAGAACCGTTTGTTAAGTACAAAGAAGATCAAAGCCGACAAGAAGGCTCCACCATCAGGATGTTTTCTCTCCTGTGAGAACCTGGCAGATGTCTCTGAAATCAGGCAGATTATGGCTGAACAACAATGCTTGATAATTAAAAAGCCTTTTCCCAACTTTGCACAACTATGTATCCTCAAATGATACATGAGTCATTCAGCACGCATTATTGAATTTGGCTTTTTTTTTTTTTTTTTTTTTTTTTTTTTTTTTTTAACTTGTCCTGTCCAACAGCTGAGCCAACAGATGTGGGCTGAGAGCTTCTTGTGTTGGGCAGATGTTACTGTCACAACAGGGATTTATTGAGTATAAACTCCTGTTGTATTTAATGCTAAACTTTATTTATATTGATTATGTTTTATTTTATTTATTTATTTTTCTTTGTCGTTGGACCGGACGGAAAAAGGGAAGAGGGTGGGGGGGGGTGGGGGGGGGAGATAAGATGGCAACAGAGGGAAGCAACATCATAAAACAACCAGGACTAAGTGATAAACTAGAATGGGCGGGGCCTGTCTACACACACGCTCTATAGTTACACACACACTTGTTGGCCAAAATAGTCTCTACATTTAAACTAAACATACTCACATATACTATACATATACTACACATGTACGCAATTCAGCTATAACAGCAGCTCACACACTCCATCATACAAACCCATTCAGATAAAGACTTTCATTCTGTCACACAAACGGTTAGTGCTCAGGTGAGTGTTTATGTTTCACTGAGGTGGGTGGTGATGGAATGTACTCAGGGGGAGAGCGCCCGGCCATCCCCACGCCAAGACCCCCCGCCGGGGCAGCAGCTGCAGCCAAGATCCCCCAACACCCGCCGTGGAGCCGCGGAGAGAGACCCGCCGGGCAATCCCGCCGAGCACCCAGACCGGGGCACGCGGGACCGCCGCAGAGGCCCCCCACACCCAAGAGCAGGAAGGCACAGGAACACGGAGAGTGCAGGCCCCAGCCCAGCCAGAGGAGCAGCCCCCCCACCCCGCCAGGAGGGCCAACGCGGGACCCCACCCCCGGAGAGCCCCCCAACCCCGAGGAGCAGCCCACCACCACCCAGTGGCGCAGAGGACCCCCCCGCCCCACCCCAGGTACGAGCCAGGGCCCCCAAGGGCAACCCACCCCACACTCCAGACAACCGCCTGCCCCCACCGCGAAGGTCCAGCGGAGAAGCAGGGCAGAGGCCGCCCACCCCCGCCGAGCAGAAGAGAACCCAAGAGAAACAGAGGCCCAAGGAGTGATGTACAAAACAAGGCCCGACCAGGCACACCCACTGATGGAGTTAAGGAGAGGACTAGTTCTCGAAAGCAGGGACCGGATTCCGCACCACCGAGACCTGGACACCCCCGGCCTCCCGATGTAGATTGATCCCGCTGTCTAAAATGCATCGGGGATCCCACACTCACCGGCGTGGGGAGGAGAACTGCGGGCCCAGGAGACGGCACCTGATCCAAGAGACCTAGAAACCCACCCGGCCGAGGGTTCCCCGCACCCCCGCAGGGATGGGGTAAGGGAGGACAGAAGGTCGAGGTAGGTCCCACCTTCCTTGTGTGATGCGTGCGTGTTTGCTTGTTAGAGTGTTATTGTTTGTGGTGTTTAGAGGTGTGTGTACTAAAATGGGTGCGCGTTAAAATTGGTGAGAAGGCCTTAAACAGGGCATCTCCTGATTTTCTCGCAGAGATGCCCCGTCACCCTCCCACCAGCGGCCCTACATGTCTATGGTGCGGTTAAAATTGGCGGAAGGGGCACTGAAAGGACATCGACTGTTTGCTGGCAGTGATGTCCAAGCACCCCCCCACCAAGGGTCCTAAATGTCTAAGGTGCAAATAAAATCGAGGGAGGAGGGCAAATCCTTGCAGCGGCCACAGGAGGAGGCCACTGGCAGGTAGTCCACCCCCCGCAGCGCACCGCAATACAGACACCCTCCCCTTCTCCCTATTGCATGTTTGTATGAGGAAGGGGATATGTTGGGGTCAGTTGGCAGACTGACCCCCGATGGCAGACCCCTGTCCCCCCGCCCCCCCCGCGTTGGGCCAAGTTCCCCCAGCCCAGGCGTCCCACCCCCGAGAGCCGACCCGCCAGGCGCCCGCACCCGCACCCCCACAAGGAGGGAGGAGCCTAGGGACCAGTCCCAGCGGACAAATCCGAGTCCCCGCCCAAGAGCCTCCCCTGTGGGTGTACTGGTCAGGCACCAACGGGACCTAGGCAGCCAGACCGGCCGCGGCCCCCACCGATTTCTCAGCGGAGAACCCGACAAGCCAGACCCCCCAGGTCCCGTATCTAATGGGACCCCCGCTCCCACAGACACCCCCCACAAGACGGGGCCAGACCGCCACCCCGCCACCCCCAAGACCCCGCCGCAAGGACAGGCGCCGCCCGGAGCCAGGGCGGGCCCCAAGGGGGTTACTCCAACCCGCCCAGAGCCAGAGAGGGAGTGATCCCGGCCCCCAGGCGTAGGCGAGCCGCCCCCCCGACGGAGGCCCCCCAGGAAGGGGCCCCACGCCAGCCCCCCCAGCACAAGCAGGACCACCCCACCCGGCCGCGCCAGACCCCCACCCAGCCGAGCACCCCATACCACCTACACCCGGGACCAGGAGGCCACCCGGCGCCCCGCCCGCCCCCATCCAGACGCCAGACCGGACCCCCAACCAGCAGCGCCCCCCCACGTCCCAGCCAGGCACCAGGAGGCCCCGGCCACCACCCGACAGCCCCAGCAGACAATCAAGGCGCAGCGACAGCCCAAGCTCCCCCCACCCTAAATCATGGAATCAGCTATGGGAGACCAGAGAGACTGAATTCTTTTCAAATTACTTGAACTTTTAGCTGATGTTTTTTCCAAACTGATATGATCAAAAAGCAGATTCCTGTACTGATTAACGTTGATGTTTTTCTTGTTTTTCCAATTTAACAAAATAGTTTTTTTTGCTATACAAAGAGTTATGAAGATTACAGATACTAATCCTCCTTCTATATCGATGGCACTCATGTCACCAAGCACACAAAGTGACGGTGAAGCAGTGATAGAAACATTAAGCCAGACTGATAGATCCGCACAAACCTGTTGCCAGAGAGCCTGGACAGGTGTGCAGAACCACAGTGCATGCATGTAACTGTCAGGTAAGTTACCATCGCAGTGCTCACATATGTCTGAGCTTCTGAGACCCATCTTGAACATCCTCTGACCAGTATAATAAATTCTATGGAGAGTTTTGAATTGGATTAGTTGTAAGTTTGGGCTTTTAGTCAGTTTAAAGGTGTTCAGACACATTTCTGTCCAGAAGCTTTGATCTGTGCTGCTACTACTCAGGTCTGCATCCCATTTGGTTGTTGGAATTGAAATATTATTATCTAGGTTGCATAAGAGTTTGTATATTTTGGAGAAAATCTTATTCATTGAAAGTTTAAAGAAAGAGATAACTAGTTCTGGTAATTTTAAGTCATTATCATTGTATTTAACTTTTTTAGTAATTATAGATTTCAGTTGCTGGTATTCCAAGAAGTGATTTATTCCATGTTTATCTGTAGTTCCTGGGGTGTTATAATCTTCTATAATAATTAGGTGCTCTAGTAGTGTTACGCCCCTGCTTGCAAGCTGGAAGTATAACATCTTTTTGTTTATTAGGATGTCTGGGTTGTTCCAGATGGGTGTCATTTTACATGGTACGACAGAGGACTTGGACACTTTTGAGAGAAAATCCCACCAGGCTGTTAACGTGGATCTTATGTTAATACTTTGAAAAGAATCATGTTTTTTTATTGTTTGGCTGATAAATGGTAGATCTGACAGTTTGATCTTCCACATAACTCCTGTTCAAGTCCATCCATGAGTTATTTTCTGGATTATTTCTTGACCATTTTAGATGTACTGTAATCTGTTAGCATTAATAATAATTGTTGAAGTTTGGCAATTCTAAGCCTCCACATCGTTTTGCAGATTTTAGAGTTTTAAGGGCGATTCTTGCTGGTTTATTTTTCAGAGAAAGCTGGTTATAGTTGAGTCTAATGTTTTAAACCATTTTAGTGGAGGTTGTGTGGAATCATGGAGAATAGATAATTAACTTTGGCAAAATGTTCATTTTAATTGTGGCTACTTTCCCATAAGCGACAG
The DNA here is from genome assembly GCA_003999625.1 of Oryzias javanicus. Classification (NCBI taxonomy): domain Eukaryota; kingdom Metazoa; phylum Chordata; class Actinopteri; order Beloniformes; family Adrianichthyidae; genus Oryzias; species Oryzias javanicus. Next base: position 8,802,459 of record CM012452.1, read on the forward strand.
GGGCAGGTTGACCCAGCGAGTTAGATCGTCTTGAATGTTTTTCAGTAACGGGGTATAATTTAGCTGCACCAGTTCTGATAGTTTGGGAGAGAAGTGAACCTAGATATTTGATATTGCCTGATTTGACCGGTATTGAGAGTGATTGCTTCAGCGTTACTGTTTAGTGATAATAAAACTGATTTATTCAATTAATTGAATATTCTGAAATGGAGGAGAATATGTGTTAATAATTGTTATCGTTTCACTTATAGAACATGATTTATGTAAAAAAAGTAATATGTCATCCGCGTAGAGACTAATTTTATGATTGCCATGTTTTGTTTTAAACTCCTTTAATGTTCTCATTCTGTTTTTGCTGCAGCAGAGGCTCGACGAATATTGCGAAGAGAGAGGGGAGAGTGGACAACCCTGTCTGGTTCCTCTTCCAAGAAAAACCTGCCGGACGTCTGTTTGTCCGTTCTGACTGAAGCATTTGGTTGTGATATAATATTTTAATCCAATCAATGAATGATTCTCAAATCCGAACTTGTGGAGAGCAGCGATGAGAAACTTCCAGTTGACTCTGTCGAAAGCTTTTTCAGCATCCAACGAGAGTATGTTCATTCCTGTTTTTTAATAGTGGCAATGTCTATGACGTTAATAAGTCTGCGGACATTGTCACTTGATTGTCTACCTTTAATAAATCCAGTTTGATCATGGTGAATTATGTGGGGAGTGATTTTTCTACTCTCTGTGCTAATGCTTTACAGATAATTTTGACGTCTGCATTGATCAGTGAGATGGGGCGATAGCTGGAAGGAGTTGTGGGATCTTTCTCTGGTTTGAGAAGAAGGATTATATTTGCTGAATTCATGTTTGGTGGAAGTAACTGATTTCCTTATAAATGTAACCATTTTAAAAAAGTTTCTGCTAGCTGTTCCCAGAATCTTTGTAAAACTCGGCGGGAAAGCCTCCGGCCCGGAGCTTTGTTGTTCGGCATAAGCAGCAGAGCATCATGAAGTTCAGATGATGAGAGCGGCGAGTCTAAGTCTGTGATTTGATCTTCATTTAATCTGGGAAGGTTTACATTATTAAGAAATGAATTGATGCTTTGCTCTGATGGATTGATCTCTGAAGTGTATAAGTTCTTATAAAATCTTTAAAAGTTATTAATTTTGATCGGGTCATGAGTGACATTTCCTGACTCATCAGTAATAGATGTTATTGTTGATTTTTTTATTAATTTTAAGCTGATTAGCTAAAAATTTACCAGATTTATTAGAGTTTTCCAATCTTTAGTCTAAGTCTTTGTATTTGGAATTGTGTTTGTTTGTTAATTATGTCGTTCTGAAGCTTTAGTTTTTTTAAATCTCCCAGAATCTGTTCTTGTGCAGAAGCAGCATAAGCTGTCTCCATTATTTTTATTTTTTTTCCAATTCTATTAATTCTGCTTTCTCTTTACGTTTTTTATAAGTTGAATAAGAAATGATCTTCCCTCTCATCACTGCCTTTGCTGCTTCCCAGAGAACATGGTGAGATGTCAGGAGTATTGTTAAATTCTAAGAAGGTTGCCCACTCTTTCTAAAGAATTCAATAAACTCTTGATCTTTTAACAGAGATGTATTAAACCTCCAGGTGGAACCCGAAGTGTTGCTGCTTCCCTGACAATATTTACAGAAACTGGTGCATGATCACTGATAACAATTGGATGAATGCTGGAGCTTTTAACATCTTTTAGAAGAGATTTGCTGATTAATAAATAATCTAAACGAGAGTGTGAGTGGTGAACTGGAGAGAAGAAGGTGAACCTTTAGTGTTTGGGTGACATGAGCGCCAAACGTCGCAGAGACCCAGATCATTCATGTATTGCTTCAGAATACTTGCAGACTGCCATGTACGCTGGTGTGCTGCTGTGCTGAGTCTGTCAAGTTCAGGATCAAGGACCAAGTTCAGATCTCCTCCTGTCAAAAACGTGGAGTCAGAGTGAGTTGAAAGTGACGTGAACAGTGAGTGAATGAAAGAGGAGCTCTCCAAATTCGGTCCATAAATGCTACTAAATACAAAAATCTTTATTCTGAATTGATATAATAATAATAACAAATCTGCTTCCCTGGATCAATAACTGTATCTTTATGGGTAAAAATAATATTTTTATTAATTAAAATGGCTACACTCTTTGTTTGGAATTGTAACTAGAAGCATAAACTGATGGAAACTGAGAGCAGGACATGAGATGTTCAGTTGATTTGGATAAGTGGGTCTCCTGCAGTAAAACTATATCTGCTTTTAAATCATTCAGGTGGTTTAAAACTTTCAGCCTCTTGGGTCCAGAGTTCATTCCACGAACATTCCAGCTGATAATGTTCAGATTAGACATGACTACACTGACTGAGGGGGTGTGAGGCTGCATAGTGCGTGCACCTGCTGTGCCCGTGAGCGCGCGTGCCGCTGACCGGTGCGCGGTGAAGCGCTGTGTGTTGGAGCGCGTGGTGTTTTCTGGCTGCGTGAGCTGCGTGTGGGGTGTGTCCTGTATAAACCTATGTGATGCATATGGAGTATGTCAGCGAGTGTGTGCGGGATCGCGTGTGTGTGCGCGCGCGCCCGTTCCGTGAGTGAGCGAGAGCTTACCTGGAGGGTGATGTCATCTGATGGTATGGGGGAGGAGGAGGGGGAGGGGGGGAAATGACAGAAGGAGTAAAAGAGAGAAAGAAAACACAAAACACAAAAACCACACAACATGGAGAGGGGAGAAAAAAAAAAAGTCTTTCCTGAGAGGAGGTGTGGGGGGTGGTTGTGGTTGATCTGTTTCCATTCATTTAAATAAGCTTAGCAGGTGATTTCAGCGCAGCTCGACGCAGCAGCGCGGGGGGGTCTTCAGTACAGCCACGGGGTGATCTCGGGTCCCGGAAGAGCCGACCATCTACAAAGAGTTTATCAACCGCGACCACCGCGCGGGACCCGGCGGTCAGGTGTTGTCTTCTCAGGGGAAAAAGCAGCTTCCTGCGACGCAAAATTTCCGCGGGAAATTGGTCGTTTACGCTGTAGTGGGTTCCCCCTTCGCTCCGGTCCGCGGCGTTTAACTGAAACTTTCTCCTTGTAAAACTGAAACTTCGCTACGATCGGACGCGGACGCTGGCTTCCAGGCTTCTTCCCTCCGAGCGGTGGACTCTGTCGAAGGTGATCTTCTGAACCTCCTCCTTCGGGATCTTCAGCTGGGCCTCCATGAAGGTCTTCACCGTGGCCTCTGGGTCTTCCCCGCCTCCTCCGGAATCCCCGAAATGACCAGGTTGTCCCTCATGCTCCGCGCCTGAAGATCCAGGAGGGTTTCCTTCATGGCTCGGTTCTCTTCAGAGAGCCGGGTGGTGTCGGAGGTTAGCACCTTCACGGACTCCCTGAGGCTCTGGTTCTCCGCGGCTAATTCCTGCACCTGCTGCTGGCTGAACTCCAGAGACTCCCGCAGGCCCTGGAACTCTTGGTGGAGGATCTCCAGCAGGTTGAGGCGGGCATCAAGGCTGGAGAGCTTCTTATCAATGGAATCTAACACGTCGCTGATTCCGCTGCCTGGAGAGGAGACGGCCCCGGGTGATTCTTCAGGACGGGTCCGCTTGGTGGAAGGCGTGGTGGTGGAGGAGCCCTTCTTCATGACTACGGTATCAAAGCAGTCGTCGATGTACTTCTCCAAGTCCTCCAGGCTGTCAAAAGCGTATTAATCTTTTCCAAATATGTGTTAATTTTTGGAATTTTTGTATGGCGGTATAATGAAAAAAGCTGGAAATGTTTGTTTAGCTACTCACGCGCCGCCAGATTTACTTACCCACACACCTGTCAGTCTCGCGATGCTACAGCATGATCTCGCCAGCTACCGAATTTGGCTTTTTGTGTCGTCTCTGAATTGTAGAGGCTGTTTGTTTTATAAATGCCATGAAGATGATAAGAAGTTTGTGTTTCACAACAGCAGTGGGAGTGACCTTGGTCTGCCCAGCTGCCACCGTCATTATTTTTCACAGGCATAGTGGCAATCTACACTTGTCAGCCACAAAATTATTAGTTAGGCTCTTATTTGAAGAACTCTCCCTCCACTTTTCACCAAGGTCGCTGTAGGGTCTGAGGCAAACCCTCTTCCTGTTAGAGTCTTGCCTTAAAGGAGCCTCTTGTCTCGCTTGCTTCATTTAGTGTTGATCTTTGTTGGAGCTGAGAACGTTTCAACGGGGAGCTCATATTTTACAGAAATCAATACTGTGTGAGTGTAAAGGAGAAATTCCCCGGACAGAATCTCATTTAGGGTTAAAGGAATCATTCAGCATTTTGAAGTATGGTCCTTCACCAGTCTGGTTCATGATTAGGCTCTGCCTCCAGACGCGTAAAGGTTAGGCTGCTCAAATAATAGTAAAAACACCACGAGAGCAAGCAGTACTTCAGTTTGGCAGAGGGAACTTTAGTGTAAATGAAGCCCAGAAAAACAACAGAAACCTTCAGGTGCTGCTGAAAAACAGAGCACGCCTCCCATGCTACAAGATCAGCGCTGATCTGAACAATAAACCAAACTTCTGAAGTTGCTGGGACGACAAAACCTTCTTTATTTCTGGAAATATATTCTGTGGTTTCATGATGCTAAACCTGAGCTGTTTCATTTTGTTAATTTCTGCCATATTTGGAGAAATAAGCACGACAACTTCAAATCCCAGAGGACTATCTCATCTATGAAGCACGGGGGTGGAAGTATCATGGAGAGAAAATAGACTTACTCTGATTTGTATCAATGTGTGGGGCATATCTATTTAAGAAAAAGAGAAAATGTCAAGTTCCACCAGATAATATTCACAAGCTAAATTCAAAGGGGATGAAATAAAAAACTCTGATGACCCAGCAATTTAGTAGCATTTAAACACATCACCTATGGACCAATCTTTTCTTTCTCTGAGACATGAAGAGTCTCACCTCAGATTTATGCGAAAATATGGTTTTGTGTGTGCATTAACAAGTGTTTCGTGTGTAATTTTCTGTAGCATGCTAGCGAGCTCCGCTGTTGCATGCTAGTGATCTCCACTATAGCACTAAGCTAGCATGCTCTACTGTATTGCGCTAGCGAGCTTCACTGTATTAAGGCTAGAAACCTCAGTTTAAGCGAGCTCGCATGCTCTGCTGCATTGAGCAAGTCAATCAATCAATCAATCAACTTTATTTCTATAGCACTTTTCATATATAGAATAACACAAAGTGCTTTACACATAAAAATCTTAAAACAAACGCAATAATAAAACAAATGCAAGTACAATAAAGACACATAATTCCCCATTCACCCAGATCCACAAGTATACCCCAATCCCACCCACCCACACACACCCCCAATGACTACAGGCTGAGCACAGAAGTTAGATGTTGGAGACACTAATGTAGTTGGAGCCTCTTTCTCTGGAGACAACTGCATAACCAGCATGCCGCAGCGTCACAGGCGGGGACCCAGCCTCACCACAGCTAGGTAGCGATGCAGGTCCCCACCTAGAGCCGCAGCAGCTGGACAGCAGTAACAGAGGGAGAGGAACCAGCTGAGGAGGCACTGGAAATTAAAAAAGAAAAATGGTAGAATAATAAATTAAGTATATTTGTAAAATCAGCAAACAATAACAATAAAACATGACCATAAAAATGAATTAAATAAATTATTAAAAGATCAATAAAATCATAAAAACATGATCAAATAGATGCATGAATAAAAACAAAGTAAATAAAAACAATAAAATTAGCTAAAAGCATGGTTAAAAAGATCTGTTTTAAGTGAATTCCATTGTAGCTTGCTAGCATGCTCTGCTGTATTGAATTAGTGAGCTCCACTGTAGTGAGCTAGCATGCTCTGCTGTATTGAGCTAGCATGCTCTGCTGTATTGAACTAGCGGGCTTCACTGTAGCTAGCTAGCATGCTCTGCTGTATTGAGCTAGGGAGCCCCGTTGTAGCTAGCTAGCATGCTCCGCTGTATTGAGCTAGCGAGCTCCAGTGTAGTGAGCTAATGAGCTCCGCTGTAGTGAGCTAGCAAGCTCCGCTGTAGTGAGCTAGCATGCTTTGCTGTATTGAGTTAGGGAGCTCCGTTGTCTACCAGGCGGCTGGATAGCATAGCAAGCATACCCACTGAGTGTCCACTTAAACCAATGTGGACAAACACAGGTGGGGCACCACAGACACTGTGGACAAACCCATTTGGGACCTACATGTTCTGCCCACTTTTAAACCATACAGGGCCCACTTGGCTTTGCTGGCTAGTAGTATAAATTATGATATGCTGGGTGATTTGATGTTTTTTTTCACAACAGTGTTAGTTTTAAAATATTAACACGAGTGTTGCGACAAATAGCCCCTTATTTACTCACTGTGTCAAATTTGATCCACACATTTTTCAAACTGCATCATAAACAAATTAATCATCAACGAATGTTTCATTATTTCAATACAGCAAGTAGTCACCAAAAACAAATAACAATAGTTAAGTTATTATTAACATAAAGTTTTGAAAATTAGCTAAACTTTTCCCAACAAAAGTGATTTTGACATTTCATAGAAGCAGCCATTTTTAAATACCCATTCTACTGCCCCTGGTGGAAAGTTTGTGAACTACAATGCAGAAAACATGAACCACGTTCAAAACATTTGTTTTTTTTAAGAAAGTTTGGATCATGCTAAAAAATGAGTCTTAGAAACATGTGTATCAAATATGATACACATAGTTATGGGTTAGGACCAAAACAAGTTCTACACTGGAATATTCCATCACAAAGCATTGATGTAAACTGTAGATATAAGCTTTAATGCATGGGTAGCATACGCTCCATCATCTGCTGAATATGAACTTAAAGAGAAGTAAAACTCAGATCTGGTCACGTCTGACAGATCTGTCAAGTAATTGAACAATATTCCAGAGTGTCTGGTTACTTGTAGCTAGTTAACCAAGACAAGTTTTTGAAGAAAATTGTGTTTTTTGTCTTCAGTATGTCCCTTTGGCTTAAAATTGCATTTCTGAGTATTTCTTTATTCAAATCACTGTGAATCAGGAACATCTGAAAAATGCAGTTTGAAAACGGTTGTCATCTTCATTTTCCCCATTTGAGCTGGAATATGGGTTCAAAATATCCGACTGGATGGGTCCAATATTATTATTGTTTTTTTTTTTTTTTTTGCACCGGTAACATTAGGGTGGGGGTAAAAGCAAGCAGGAGAGGGCGTGAACAATGGGATGATGGGAAGTGTGGAGGGGTTTTACTTCATGCCAGAAGTCCCACCCAAAACTTAGAGGGACATTTTTTAATGATCTCATGCCGATCTGCAGAAACTAGCTTTTTTGGCTAATAACAGCATAATTATAATTTAAAAAAAAAAATTACAATAGATCAAAATATAATCGAAGTGAGACTTTCATAACTTCTACTCAACCTGTTAACTTGGAGGAAGGTATAGCCAATGATTTATACATATTAAGGAAACTTAGCCATCTTCAGTTTTATATATATATATATATATATTTCAGTCTGAAACACAAGGAACAAAAATTCTCTTTCCTCAACTGCATGTAAATTTTCACCTTTTTGTTTGTATTTTGTTTTATTTTTTAAGCTTTAAATTAATTTCTAATGTTTTTTTTTCTACTTTTTGTGTCTGGTTTAAACAAGCTAAGCATACCCAACAAATAAGTCAAATTAACCTGAGGCATCGCCGATGACGCTTAAACCAAAATCTTTAATATACTGTAACTTTTCAACTGTTAACATAATCATCATAATTCCAGAAAAAAATGGTGATGCACACAGAGGCTGAGCTCTAAACAAACCGACATGACCCCACAGTTCAATCCTTTCTAGAGTACAACCATATCTTAACAAGTCTAAGCTTGCTTCTCTCCATTTATGGCATCTTACTGATTAAAGAAAAGCAAACGAGTACCCCTAACAAAAAAATCACCTCCAAAGAGGCACTGATTAATTTTAACCCAATTTTCAACAGAAACAGTTCATGGAAGCTTTTTTTCTGATATCAGGTTAAATTTTATGATCATTTGCATAATTGTGCCTCCCAGTAATCAGTCAGAACTGTTGCAGTCCACAAATATAACCCTTTATAAGAAAAGAAAAAAAAAAGCAGGAGTGCATGTCACTCAATGTGAAAAATTAAGTATATAATAACAACAAACACCATGACATCATGGGTAAACGATCATGCCCCTCCTTTCCTTTTTCCTGTGCAACTGGTGAGCGTGCCCGACCTTCCAGCTCAGCCTCCCGCCTTAATGTTAAGGTCCTAGCTGCGTGGCACGCAGCAGCCAAGAACCCGACCAGCCGTGAAGAGCAACGGCTGCGAGGAGACACAGGCAGGAAGGCAATCAAGGGGACCTCTGATTAGTGCAGTGGATGACCCCCGTCCAGACAAGAGATGGATAGAGACGCCAGTTTGAAGGGAAGGCAGTGAGGAGAATAAAACAGGAGCTCAGCCTGCAGGAGATGGAGTTCTTCCTGCAGCTGCTTAAGGACATCCATGTGACAGGATGGACATTTGAATCAAACTAAAGGAAGAATTGGTTAAAGTATTTTTAAATCACTCCAATTAGAGAAATATAAGCAGCTGATGAAATTCAGTTCAGGAGAGGCTGATTAGTTAATAAAACTGGATCACTCAGTCAGATAATTCCTCAAATCAAATCTTTTCCCCACTCTGAGGTGAGTCTATTTCACAGCTGAGATTCTCTGCCTCAGAACAACAGGCAACATCGAGCCAGCATGTTCTGCAGAATTTATTCAGTGTTTGAAAAACAAGCAAAAAAAAAAAAGTTGGAGCACAAGATAAATGATACCTACCTTTTTCTTGGATGCTTCTGACTTTTTGGACATGTTTCTGAGTTTTTTATGCAAGTGATTTAACACCTGTAACCAAAGAAAACAGATATAAATGTCAGGTTTTCTTTGGTGACCCGTGCAGGGCCACGTTTGATCTGGATTGTTCCTCTTACCTTTGCGTAACAGAAGGAAATCAGCAGCAGAGGCAGCACATAACCGAAGACAAACGTGCACACCACGTAGATCTTTTTCTGGGTCTGGTCTGGCCACACTTCCCAGCAGAACGTGTAATTCTCCGAGCCGTGGAAGATGTTCTGGTAGTGCATGACGGGCGCTGCCATGGCCAGGGAGAGGATCCAGATCACCACCACCCCGATCAGGGCGTACTTCGCCACCCGGATGGAGGAGGACTTTCTGGAGTGCACGATGGCGATGTAGCGGTCCACGGACATGGCGGAGAGGGTGAAGATGCTGACCAGCATGGAGACGGTGAAGAAATAGTGGATGAACTTGCAGATGAACGCGCCCAGGACCCACGACGGCAGGATGTAGACGGTGGACTGGAAGGGGATGCAGAAGAGCAGGTAGGACAGGTCTGCGATGCTCAGGTTCAGGATGAAGATGTTGGTGGTGCTCCGCGGCTTCCCGGGCTTGCTCCGGGCCAGGACGGTGATCACCACGGAGTTGCCCAGGACGCCGAGCGTAAAGATGAGCCCGAACACCAGCAGCGAGATGAAATTATCCGTGCCGATGCCAAATAAGAGTTTCCGCTCCTCGCTTTCCATGGCGCTCAGGTTCAGCGGCTCCTCCAGGAGCCACAGAGACTCCGACAAGTTCATGATTGAATGCTGTCCTTGGAAAAAACTTCAAAACGACCACCAAATCGGCGGGACTGTGAACCAGCGGTGCTTCAAGGCGCAGAGATGTGGTTTAATCCGTCAGCGCGCGAGCGGTATTTTTGGATAAATGTGAGATTCTGTGCACATTCCCGCTTTATTTTTCGGAAATCACACGAAAATCTGAATGAATTCCCCCCAAATCTATCCTGTCCTCTACACTGCATCAATCGGGATTCACCGCTGTGAATGTTGGAAGATCTCCGGTGCGCAAAAGACGCGTCTGCGCTCCGTGCGCCCTCATCCAGACTGCTGCCCGCTCCTCTGCGTCTGGACCTTTTCTCTCACTTAAATTGCGGGCTGCGCTGGGCTGGGCCATCAACGTCAGAGTTCGTACCACCTCCAAAGAAATGGAAAGAGAGAGAAAGAGAAGGAAAAACACTAAAGCTTTCTACTCTGAATCTTTTGAAGGCCTGAAGCTGGCAATGTTGTCAAAGAGAGACGAGCTTTAGTGAGATAAATATTTGATTTCATGCTTAGACTGTCAAGATTGCTACAACAAAACAAATTATCCGATGTGTCTGTTTTCCTTTACACAATGTGTTTCTGTAAAAGAAAATTGCTTACAAAGAAAAATCCTCCATAATTAAAGAACAAACTTCTGGGCTTTACTCGAAAATCCTTTAAAGTCTACCCCAATTATTTTTTTTTCTCCAACGGTCGTGTGCCATTTTTCTGATGATGGAGGACTTTTATTAGTAAATTAGAGTTAAAATTGCACTTCTGAGTGTTGGAGGAATCAGGAGGCTTCAGGTCAACATACAAAATGTCTTTTTAAGATATTTAGGTTGTTGGATTTTGGTTAAAAACTTCATAATCATAATTAAAACATTACTGGGAACGATTTTTTTTTTTATTTAAAAAAATGTCACAGGGCAGGAGTCTGCAACCTGCGGCTCCAGATCCACATGTGGCGCTTTTATCTCTCCATGGTGGCTCCTTGGCCAAACATAAAATAAGTCAGAGAGACTGCTGACTCATGTCGACCATCTGACTTAATAGCTCCCTGCTGAGAAAACAAATAAACAAAGCCCGCAAACTAAGACTACAAGGTCCGATCCCAAACTAAAATAACAAAACCCAGCAGTATGAAACTGCTGAGGACAAAGAGGGGAAATAGAACAAATAAATAAAATAAATGTAAAATAATTGCATTTTTTAAAGTAAGGAATATTTAATTAGCATTTATTTAATTTAGATTAATTACATTTATAAATTGACGGCTGAGGTGCACATAGATGATAAACTATATGTAGGTTTTTAAATCCTTGTTGACCTGAAGACATGTTCTGGTAATTTATCTCATAGAGAAAGAAATAATATCAAATCTGGATGAAAACATGTTTTAACTTAGATTAAACCTAATAAAGAACATTTTGGAGGGTTTTTTTTTCTAAAACTGTGACTTTAGTTCTCATTTTAGCACCAATAGTTTGATGTTTTTCAGGGGAAACCGTAAACTTAGAGAAAGATTGTGTTCATGTGGTGTTATAATGATTGGAAAAAGGACTCAGAAAACACTCAAATGTAAAATAAAAGACAATTCTTCCAACGCCGCAGACATGCAGAATAACTTCCTGCATCTAAACAAAGCTCAACATATTTGTTCTGCACCATCTAAGGGAAAACACCACAACTATAGGGAAAATAAAGCAAATAAGGATTGTTGTATTTATTAACCAGATAAATGGTTAAAGTTTGCCCATCTTTGGTTTAAACAGATGGATGATGGGAAATAGCTGCAGGCTTGCTCTGCACCACTTTTCCTGCCCACAACTCAGAGGTGAATTTCTAATGAACTCCTGCCGCTCTGCAGAAACTATGTCTGAATTCCCTCCCTAATCCGTAACCACTAAGAGATAATATAGTGCAGGACTATCCGTGCCCTGGATTTTAAAAGCCTTTTAGAAATCCATGTTCACTACTTTGTAAATTGTCACTGATTTCATAAAGTAAAAACCTAAAAAAACGTAAGGATTTTATAAAGACCATTTATGAACCCCTGTGTTCTGATGATAAAAATGTAGATGGTTTATCAAAAAAGGACATTTAAATACACTTTTCTTTTTTTTAGCAAAAGTTCTTCAACGCAATGCATTATGAACCATTTTCCCAAATCTAGTGAGTATTGATGCACACCGGTTTTTTTCACAAAGAATTCTGGGAAATTTTCAGGACACTTGAATTGTAGATTCAGACATCACTGCAAAATGGCAAACACACCATACAGCACAGTGGAGGAATTCAGACATACCTTATGTCCCAGAAAATGACAGGTTTTTGGATTGAGGTTTAAAATGACACAATCATAATTTAAAAACAAAACACTCTGGAAACGCTTTTACAATAGATCAAAAGATGATCGGAGTGGAAAATCTAAAGGGTCAAATTCATTCGAGAGTTAATTTAAAATCTACATCCTGACTTATTTTTCTGTAAATGTAGGAGATCATCTTTTAGCAACAAATTCTATTCAAATTTGTTCAATAAATAGCAACTGTTTTCTGCTTGAATCCACATCTTCAGTGAACTGAGAGAATACCTTAAAGAAGAACTAATGATATAGTTGAGACTTCTTAAGGAAAACATTTTACAGCTTCAGGGCAAATGAATGCATCACAATCTAAGTCTGTCAAAGAGATGATTTCAGAAAAGTACATAGAGCAGCTTCATCAGATCACATTTCAAAACCTTGACTGATTACAACCTTGTTTGTGATACTGTAACGTTGCTGAAGGCAGTTTCTATAAGGAGTTTCTGCATGCTTTAAGTTTCACTGATCTGAAAACAGTTTATTCTTGTTTTTATTTTATGGTTTTTAAACAGCAAAAATCTGAAGTCTTGAGTTAAATCAGATTTAGCACAACCCTCTCTGGATATATTAACAATTACCCAATAAGTCAATAAGTCTAATTCATGCTGGGTTTTTTTAGTAAATATTTTATAGTTTTTTTTATTCTAAGCGTATTAGCAGTTTTTTTCTTCTTTTTTTTCCAGCATGCACATCATTTTTGATAATGATGTGCTTTAACTCTTCAAAAGCCTTTAAAACTGAGTGTTAATCAGCAAACTATGGAGTCAAATTTCAAGTCTTTATGGTATAACCCGATTTTAGTACAATATAATACAATTTCCAAATCTCAGGGTGGCCTCTCATCCATGAGGCCACTGACCTTTTTGATGTACAACTGTGTAATTGAATATATTTATAAGAAAATAATGGATTACTGTAATTATTCTGGTAGAGGGCTGCACAGTGGTGTAGGGGTTAGCGGTTTTGCTTCACATCGTTTGAATACCACTTTCTTTCTGTGTGGAGTTTGTCTCCCCCGATGATGTTTTCTCAGCGTGCGTCAGTTTCCTCTCAATGTCCAAAAAATGCTTTATAGGCCAGCTGGAGACTCTAAATTGTCTCGAAGTGTGGATTTGAGTGAGTGTGACGTTCTGCAACAGACTGGCAAATGGTCCAGGATGTACCTCACCTTCAACCAACAGTAGCCGGGATAGGCTCCAGCAACCTTGTGACTCCAAATAGGATTCATCAGCTTTAAATGATGGATTGTAGATATGATTTCACCTTTGAAACTAGTATGAGACAGAAAACTATTTTAGCAAATTTAAATAAGTGTCAAACATCCCCAGAAGATAAATATCTTTTTACAGCAGCATAAAATGTTTTGATTCATAAATAAAGTAATTCCTGTTGTGCAGCAACAGCAGACAAACAGAGTAGTAATAAAGCCTTCAAGTCATTGCATTTAAAGAGCATTTAAACCACTTTACACTTCAAGATGGGTTCTGTCTGTGAGGTTGTGAACAGGCAGCAGGTGCTGGGTTTCCTCCTTTATCTCGGGAGCTTTGCTGGCTCACAACCTTCCCAGTCTGGATACTTAGCATGAAGGGCAGCATCTGTGACAACTCAAGAAAAAAGGCCAAAAAAACCCCTTAAAAAACATACGTAGCAAATCTTCTGCAAAATTCTCCTTTTATTTTTATGTTAATTTGTGAATTTCTGAATTATTTGCTTTTTCTTTCATTGGCAACCTCCTAATTATTTGAATATATAAGGGGCAAAGAATACCTGGTAAAATACGAAAAACATCTTTTATGATTGCTTGTTTTGCTTTGGGGGCATCAAATCGTTTTAGCAGGAGAGTCAGGTTTTGGTTCTGAGTGTCTGCCTTTGAATCAGGAGAAAGTTTGATACCTTCAGGTATTTATGTAAACAAACTTGGCTTGCCATAAAATGGCAATTAAACCTCCTTTAACATTTCCAACTGAAGAAGTAAATTAGGCTGAAGGCAAGACAACATAATTAAAGCCCTATTCCTGGGTGATGCTAATTTAAAAGCTCAAACTTGCATTGCACAGAATTATGAACCTTTTCAACCAGAAGTTGTTTCCTTTGGTAATTCAATAAGTTAAATGAGATTTTTTTTAAAATTCCTCAAGTATTTTTTGGGCGAACATTTCTTGTAAGATTTCTCAGCAGAATCAAAGTATCATGCTGAGTTTCCTCTTTCATGATTGAAATGTCACACATAAACTTTTAATTTCTTGTTGGCTTTGAAATGAAGCCAGAAGAAGCTTTTAAATCATGATATTCCCTTTTTTTAATACATCAGTGTGTACATGTTTTCCATATGAAGGCCATTTTTTAAAAATGTATTTAAGTCTAAGGCCTTTAAATTTAGTTGATAATATTTTTTGTTTGAATTTATTTTCCCTGCAAGATGCAAATAAATAACCTTTAATTTCTATAAAACTGCATTTAGTGATACTTAGGCCTGATGGTGCCAGGAACTGTTGGGATTGGACTCAATATGCAGCAGACCAGGCAACATAGCAGAAACCTAAACATTTAATAGATAAAGAGTAAGCATGAGAAAGAGAAAGAAAAGGGTGGGAAAGCAAATGACCTCACAACGAAACACGGAAAACCAGATGCTTAAATACTATGAGGGTAATTAATAAAAATGACAACAGGAGAGATGATTATTAACATCAATCAGGTGTGACTAAAAGGGTGATTTCTCAAAACAAAACATGACCAAAAACATCACTGAGAGTGCGCAATCTTCACAGTAGACCCACCCCTCCCCAAGGGCATATTCCAGATGCCTTTTCAATGAAAGCCGACCAAGAGATGAAAGGTGACCATCCTCAGGGAGAAGGAACATGGAGTACGGTCCCAGCGACCATTCCCAGGATCAGACACGTGAAGAGGAGCAGAGAGCTCACTCAGTAATGGAAAAGGGAACATAAAGGAGCAGTCCTGGTGACATTCTTCAGGAACAGGACAGGAAACATACAAGAGCATTCCCGGTGACTCAGCTCAAAAATAGGACACACAAAGAAGAGTGACCCAGGTGACCCTCAGCAAGAACAAACTCATGCAGAGGAGCGACCCTGCTGATTCTCCACAAGAACAAACTCATGAAGAGTTTGAGGATCTTTCTCAGGAATGTGATAGAGAACATGCAGGGGGAGTCCCTGTGACCTTCCACAAGAACAGTCATGAAGAGGAGTGGCCCTGCCGACTCCGCACAAGAACAGACTCATGAAGAGGAGCGGCAACTTAATCAGGAATGGGAGAGGCATCAGAAAGGAGTGGTCACAGTGACCCTCCACAAGAACAAACTCTTGAAGAGGAGCAGTCCTGACAACCTTACTTAGGTATGGAACAGGGATCATAAAAGAGCATTCCCAGTGAGCGTACACAAGTAGAAACTCATGAAGAGGAGCGACCCTGCTGACTCTCCACAAGAACAAACTCATGAAGAGTTTGAGGATCTTTCTCAGGAATGTGATAGAGAACATGCAGGGGCAGTCCCAGTGACCTTCCTCAAGAACAGTCATGAAGAGGAGTGACCCTGCCGACTCCCCACAAGAACAGACTCATAAGGAGGAGCGGCCCTGGCAACCTTACTTAGGAATGGAACAGGGATCATTAAGGAGCATTCTCAGTGGACATACACAAGAACAAACTCATGAAGGGGAGCGACCCTGGCGACTCTCCACAAGAACAGACACATGAAGAGGAGCGGCAACCTTACTTAGGAATGGGAGAGGGATCAGAAAGGAGTGGTCACAGTGACCCTCCACAAGAACAAACTCTTGAAGAGGAGCAGTCCTGGTAACCTAACTTAGGTATGAAATAGGGATCATAAAGGAGCATTCCCAGTGAGCGTACACAAGTACAAACTCATGAAGGGGAGCGACTCTGGCGACTTTCCTTGAAAACAAACTTACAAAGAGGAGATCCTGGCCAGTCTCCACAAGAACAAACTGATGAAGAGGAGCAGTCCTGGCAACCTTATTTAGGAATGGGAGAGGGATCATATAGGAGTGGTCCCAGTGACTCTCCACGAGAACAAACTCATGAAGAGGAGCGGCCCTGGCAACCTTACTCCTAACTGACTGCATGAAAACCCATTTGATGTGTTATGGCAGGATATGGCCAGCAGTAGGAAAAACCCAACCACTGCAGCAAAAATGATCCTGCCGGGTCCTTGGTGGGGAAGTCACACCATCAGGAAGACCGTGTCAGACCCAGAATGCAGGTAGCAGACACTTGAACATTTAATTTATGAACTTAAACATGACAAAAACTAGAAACAAAAAGAGTGACAGATGATCTAATCAGGAAAAACTGAAAACAAGACACTTCATTACGATGAAGGTCATTAAATAAAAACAGCTGAGATGATTATTAATATGATGTGACTGACAGGGAGCGTGACCTAAACCATTACTGAAATACTAAGATAGGGTACACAATCCTCAAAGAGAGAATAGAATAGAATAGAATAGAATAGAATAGAATAGAATAGAATAGAATAGAATAGAATAGAATATCTGTATTTCTATAGCAGTTTTCGCAGAAACACAAAGTGCCTTACAACACGAGCATAAAATCAAATCAAAACACAGAGAAGTAATGAAAACAGATCGTAAAAACAACTAAAACGCATTGAGACATAGTAAAACAAAGACTAAAATCCACTAAAAAGATAACAAATCCAGTGAAATGAATGACTCCGCCAGTCATGTGATGTCATTGCGGCATCAAATTCAGGACAAGAGTTTCCAAAATGAAACATCTCCTTGTTCTCTACAGTCACGTCCTATTAAGACATTAGTGTTGCCCTGATATTCCACCTACATGGAGGGTACCAGCTCACTTCAAAGCTAAGACACATTTTAATGACTCATAATTTTATGCTGTCTACACCTAGGGGGATTAAGGCTTCAGATTTCTCCTTCGGTCCGCTTAATCTAGACACATGGGAAATTAAAAGTTTTCTAAAAAGTCAGAACCCTGTGGCATCTCAACTAAGATAGAGATCTTAAGGCCAGTAAAGAAAAGCATGTATTTCTCACATTCGTGATCAACCGCGTAGGATGAAACACCATCTGAGGTCAAATGCAAAAATACGACACATCATGTGACCATGGTAACAGTGTCAACAATTGTGGTTGTTATAGAAAATTACAAATCTATTACTATAATAGATCCACAGGTTCCTGAGACTATATCAAGACAAATATATTATGGTTGCTATGGTCTGCTGCCATTTTCAACTACAGATGTGACTAAACTACCAAATGGGCAACTAGTTTTGCATATCTTGCTGCACGTTCAAAGTTGCTTGCAGCTTTAATTTATATTGCATTGATTGCTTTCCAGTTGATGAATTAGTTAACTGCATCTCTAAATAATGAATAAGAAGAAAAAGATTCAACTTTAAGGTCTCAATGTTTTCTCAGACGCACATTAACAAGCTTTGTCTCAGAGAAACACTGATTTTGTTTTGCATGTCATTAGTCTTCAGACAATTCTGATTTCATCATATAATTATTCACCAGAAATTTTAAGCAGAAAAATACTGGTTAGATAATAAATCTGATGCATGCGAAGATTTATTCATGACTTTTCCTCAAGGGTGTATTCAGACCGGAAAAATGTGTCGTTCTCGACCGAGTCCGGTTTACTTGGTCGAGTCCTGAAGCTTGCGTTTGATCTGTATTCAGACTGCCTTCAACAGAACATTTCTGTTTCAAACAAATGTTTCTAAGTAAAACCATGTGAATAAAGATCTCTTCAGTCGTTGGACAGGAATTATGAGGGTGAGGAAAATCAACTAGTGAAAGAATAATGGAAAACCTACGCTTTGCAATTTCTGTGGATAGGTCACCTATTCAAGCTTTCTATTTCACTGACCAATTTTGAACGTCTATAAACTTCAGGTACAACACTTTTTCCCTACTTTATCATGGTGAAGGCATGGTGGTTACTTAGCATAGAGAGAAAGACGGAGGCCCTTCAGTTACCAAATGCCAGGATTTTTCATTTATTTAAACTTTTTATTTTGCTGATCGATTTTGAGCGAATGTATGACGACTAGGTTCAGCCCTTTTTTCTGCAACTTTGGTACAGTATAGAGCAATGCTGCAGGACGGTTAATGGAGTTGCTACAGCTAAGAGGGTACGCTAATCAGTGTTTGGGACATATAGATTGTCAGAAAAACAGTGAGAAGCAACGTGGATCTTGTTAAAAGTTGTTTTAATGAGCCCAAATTCATCCGACCACATTTTAATGAGTTGCTGAGTCTCATCGTTATGGTGTTTTGGGTTTGTTTTTGAGAATATTAAGGAACTACTAGGTAGCTTTTGGTATGACATCACAGCAGCGGCCGCCGCGTGCCGCGCAATGAGACACAGGAAAGCATTTAAGAAATGTTTATTAGCAGTGTTAAAGCAATCATACCTAAATATGAGGAGTTGTTCCATTTTTTCCTATTTGATAACACAACAACAATTATTGCTCTACGTTTGTCCACTGCTCATCCATTGCATATTACTACCGGCTACGGTGTCCATTTTGGTTCAGTTGTTTCAGTTTCAGAGCAAATTTTATTCAGACTGAAGAATCTCAGAGCGAACCAAAGTTCAGTTTGATTAGAAACGAGCCGAGACCATCTCGAAAGATGGATACAAGAGCGATTCCTGGTCCAGGACCAGGATTCGTTTGCGTGTATTCAGACTGGAACTTTGGTCCGCATTGTTGGGGGAAACAAACTCTGGTTCACTTTAAGCAAACCAAAATGTGGCCTGCCTAAATACACCCTTCAACCACATTTCAGTGAGTTGCTATGTCGTTCCACCTGTTTTCATAGCTCATCTTGCTCCGTTTTTACTCTGTTTACACCCTGTAATGCCCGGCTACAGTGGCCCTTTCGGTCTAGTTGGTCCACTTCAAGCGCAAAGCCTATCAAGATTAGGAAACTCAGAGGGAACCGGAGCTCAGTCCGATGGGAAACAAACCGAGAGCACCTTGAAAGATGGGTCAGAGAGCCAATACTGTTAAATTCTGTTCCGAATTATCAGGGAAAACAAACTCTGGTTCACTTTAAGCCAGGGTTCTCAAACTCAGTTTACCTTGGGGCCACTGAAGGCTGAGGCTGGGCATTATGGGGTTCCATTTGTGCCAAAAAAAAATGTGTTTTATTGTCCACAGTCTCTACATCCCTTTGGTCCATTGTCTATGTCTACTGAACAAGTTTATTGAACATTTGTTCATGTCTATATACTGCTAAGCAATGTCTTCTGCATGCTCTGTGAAATGACAGGAGCTAACGACACTAGCAACTTTTGACAACCAGATCCAACGAGAATAGCAAATGCAAAGTTTTAAACATAAAGAAAGCTGAAACATGACAAGGCTATCATCAAAGCTATTAAAGAAGCATGGACATGCTGAAGATATTGCTTAGTAGACATTGAACTTTCATGTTAAGTTGGAGGCCGCAAAATATTGACTTGGGGGCCGCAAATGTTTGAGACTCTCACTTTAAGGCAGGGGTCCCCAACTGGTGGACCGTGGTCAGGGTCCGGACCCCGAGACCCTTTTATCCGGACCGCCAAGCATTTAAAAAAAGTAAGATTTTACAATCATTTTTACCCAAAGTGATTTTTAAACAGGCGAGCAGGGACAGCTACATTTGGACCGGGGTCCTTCAACCGGCAAAGAGCAGCATGCTAATGTTCACATAGTTGGGACGTAAAGTCATCAAGTGATTGAGTGAACAATGGCTCCGTCTAAAATTAGAAAAGTGGACTCTGAAAATCGTGTCATTTGAGATGAGTGGACCGAAGCTTTCTCTTTCATTTTACCAGCGGTGAGTTCTACAAGATTAAAAGCGTGTGGAGGCGGTTGCCTTTGTTCAAAGCACCGATATCAAGCGGCGCTACAAGACAAAACAAAACTTTGACCTAAATTACCCGTCATGATCAGCGACACGCGGGTATAGAAAATACACAAACTGAAATGACAAAACGAGCGGACAACACACAAACGCTAACAGCACAACAACGAGCTCACGAGTGCTCACTATGAGTGGAATGGATTTTGGGTGAGCACAAAAAGTGACTAAAATGATTCAAAGAGTTTATGGAGGAGATTGTAGAAACTATATTGGAGGGAAAAGAGAGATGGCAGCTTCAAGAAAAGGCCTGACAGGTATGTTCATCCGGCCAGAATATCTCTGCTCTCATGTATCCCTGATTTTTTTTGGTAACACATATATATTTTTTAAATCCCAAACAGCATAAAAGAATATGGATGAAGGAAAAGAATTCTGCTTGTGACTTGGTGACTGCTGTTCGGTCTTTTCAGAAGAAACTACATTCTGAAGATGATTCTGGAGAACTGTCAACAGCTCTTGATCTTTGTTAAAAATCCCTTCTCAGTGAAGAATTTTGTTGTTTTTTCTAAAGAGGCAACATATTATTGCAAATGGACGAGTGCAGACTGATGAAGTGTTCATAGAGCAATGTGAATTCTCTGATCCTGACACGTTTTGTGCTAAAATAGAAGTTTTCTTCTTTCATCAACGTGGCATTGTACACAATAACAATGTTTGGTTCTACCTAAAGTTGTAAATCAGCCTCAGAATGGCTTTGAATCCTTTCCTTCCCAGGTTTAAGATTTTAGCTCCCAGTGCTCATGCACATTTCTCACACTGAGATAAGTTTATTTTGCAGTTTACTTTTATATCCATAAAGTTTATAGCACTTATCAAAGTTATTACTTGAATGATATGTAGTGTTATTTGTAACCTACTGTTAAGGGTTGTAAAACAGAGAGTTAACATTTGCAGAATTCTGCAAGAATCAGAATCATGATTATGAATGCTTTTTGAGGTTCATTCATGTTAGCTGTTGCACTTTAAGTGAAATAGAATGTGAGTTTGTGAAAGAGCACACATATTGCACTACAAGGAAGCAAGTTTATGTGCAATATTTTTTTAAATGTAGTTATGTACATCTAAGTATTTTTGTTCAAAAATGAATAACAGAAATACTTTTTGGGACGATAAGCTAAAAAATGTCTTTGAATTTAACTACAAATTGCAATTAAATAGAAGCAAAGAAAAGTGAATTATTGTCTAAATGTTTTTGCATGTTCAGACCCCGGTCTACCCACCTGACAGGGTTTCTGGACCTCTTGCCAAATAATTTGGAGACCCCTACTTTAAGGGAATCAAAAATGTCCAGTCTAAATACACCAATTTAAAGAAATAAATAATTTGGTTTGTTTTCTTTCCCCAAAGTGGAAAAAGTTTTCACTAAAAAAACTAAAAAAAAGAAAAGCCTCTCATCTCCGGTCTCTATACATTAACACTTGCTGATTGTCAATTTTCTTTTTTTAGGATCATTCATACTTTTTTAAAATATTTTATTTCATTTAGTAACAATACATAACATCAAAATAATACTATATACATGTAAAACAGATAATAAATGAAAAGGAGCAGAAAAAAAGAAGGATTACTCTTACTCTTTTAATTTGTGGGAAAGCATGGAAGGTTTGTTTTCTTTCCTCTGATTTTTGGCTCAGGGTTGTTGTGAGTAGACTCATGACACGCTGAAGTGTGTTGTGCTTCATACTCTCAAAATGTGAAGATCTGGCAGCCACAGGGTGGCTGCATTCTCCAGATTTATTCAAACAATGTGCACTTTGTTGTATGAAGACATCCTAGCTTCACAGTGTTTTCTTTCAAAAGCTGATTGCCTCTGCGCCCAAAGGCACATTAGTTTCCTCAGTTTATTATTTGCCTCTGTGCTCATAAAATGGCATCTTTTGTTGTCAGACAGTGTCCCATCAGGTTCAGCTCTTGCAGCTCTATCGAGCTCCACCGGCAGCAGTGGCTACAGATCTGAAAGTCGCAGGTGAGGATGGGTCAGAGCTGAATAATTCACTGCTTTATGCCTTTGTCAGCCTGTCAAATCACATGAGTGCATTTGTTTGCTTTCTGTGCCTTCCAGCCAAAGAAACAGGCATAACTGATGGGGCAGGGAGGTCAGAGGGCATCTACTTGCCAACAGACAGATGCCTTAGGACTGGGACCTCTGAAATCATTGACTTAAAGACCTACACCAATGAAAATTGTGTTTTAAACACTTTTTTTTCATTCATGATGGAAAACAGATATAAAGTAAATTAAGCTCAAATTGCATTTTGAGTATTTATTTGTTCAAATATCTATTTAATTAGAGCTGACTAAAAAATAGAGTTTGAAAAATAGCTTTTTTGTTATGCAAAAAAATACACTGTGCAGACCTCAAGCTCCATGCTGTAAGCTCTCATCAACAGACAGGGGAAGGGGGGCGGGGTTGCTCCTCACCAATAGTCCGCCTACAACTTGTTGTGACTAATTTCTAATAAATGTTGCTCTGCAGAAACTATGTCCTAGTAAATGACAGTTTTTTTTGTAATCAAAACAGCATAATCACAATCAAAAGACCTGCTGGAACACTTAGAACATAGATCAAAATAGACTGATTAGAGTGAGACTTGCTCATACGTTAGACCAGGGGTGGGCAAACTACGGCCCGGGGGCCACATGCGGCCCCTTAAGCTACTTAATGTGGCCCTCCAAATTAAAATACATTGAATCAAAAATCCTAATTATTGTATTATTTTCATTGTATTTCTGGTTTCTTCCCATAAATGGTGTTGTTTCTCTGACGTTCGTGTGTGTTCCTTTCTGAGTCAGATGGTGATTATGGATTATTCCTACACCACATAAATGCAGCATTTCTTTGAGTTCATATTTTCCTCTGAAGAACATCAACCCATTGGATCACCCAAAAGAGAACAAAAATCAAAATTTAGAAATTAAAACTCCCAAATTTTCTGTTTTAAATTAATATATGTGAATTTGAATCCAAATTAAAGCATGTTTTTCTCTAAATTCCATATTATTATTTTAGTTTATGAGGTTGATTACCCAATCTCTCCTTCCATCTGCTCCTTGTCCGGCCCTTATGCCAAATTTTAGAACCCTATGTGGCCCACGAGTCAAAACAATTGCCCACCCCTGCGTTAGACAGTATTCTTCGTTTAAATCATGCAGATAGATGTTGGTACACAGTTGCCTCAAACATATTCTGTCTGTGTGGTTGTTTCTAAATATTTTTCAAAAGTTTTGATATTTACCCACAAAATCAACTTTTGACAGAAAATCCAGATATTGATAAAATCCACAAAAAATTTATTTCAATATTTATTTATTCTTTTTTTTTTTAAGAGAGAGATAGCATCAGTTATGACATGTTGGGTCATTTGACTTGTTAGTTTAAAATGCAAAAATATTTACTTGAGCATTCAGGATAAAAAGCACCTTATTTACCTACCGTCTTAAATTTGAATCCAAATGTTTTTCAAACATAAATATTTTTTAACACATTTTTCATTCTTTTAATACAGCAAGTACCCGTTGAAAATTAATACCAATAGATGAGTTATTCTAATCATAAAGCTTTAAATTAACTAAACTGTCTTTGAGATTTCATGGAAGCAGCCATTTTGGAATAAACCGGAAAAGCCCTTCTACTGCCCCTAGTGGAATGAGGATGAACTACAGGCCAGAAAACGTGAACCAAGTTATATACAATGTGTTTTTGGAAGGTTTGGATCATGCTAATGAGACAGAGAAAAGTTTATTCATCTTCTTTTAAAATGCAGAATGTCCTTGCCTTTTTTGATCTAGTTGTTAGAAAATGTTAAGAAGATTGTGCCCTGTTTCCTGTTATGTTAAATACATAGTTTGACTTATCAACAGGCAAAGAACTCAGGTCACTGATCGCAAAAGATAGAGAAGGTAAGTGTTAATTCATTCTTTCTTTTTTATTTTTTCCTCTGCTGGAAAACAGAAGTGACCTTGCACACCAAACTGTTACTGTGAACAAATAGCTGGTTGTGAGGAAAAAGAGACGCCAGCCTTTCAATAGGCTGTGGGAGTTCAGTGAGGCTGTTGAAGACAGAATCATGTTGGAAGACATCAGTTAACGGATATTTTCACTAATTGGGACTCACACTCACCATTGTCACCAACTTAAACTCTTATTCACCTAGCGTACAAAAGTGCACAGAAGGATCATCTTACTGCTCCTGTAAATTCTTATTTTTGTATCCAGTAAGCTTTAATTTTTTTCTCAGACTTTACATCCATTTTAAAGTTGACTCGTTCACTGATTAAAATTTAACCCAAAATGATTTAATGTGGATTTTAAGTGAGTTATTAAGACTCCAAATTGACATTCTTATATTTTGTATAATCAGTGCAGGATTATTTATCAGAAGTTCAGAAAAAAAAAATCCTTGTGAAAAAGTCAAGGTCAGAAACTGGAGTTAAGTGGAAGCAATCAAAGCTGTCTGCATGGTACAGCACCACGATGCAGGGGGTCAGAACAGCCACGTGTTCAGTAAACTGAAAACACTGTTATGTTTCAGCAGTGTAATGCCAGGAGGACTCATTGTGAATGTCCTCATAGATGTAACATGATTGTGCCTGGCAGACATTTTTGGGCTTCGTATTTGCTTCCTGTTAGAATTTTCTGGCACATTTGATGAAGACGACTGCAACAATGCAGCAGACTTGGCTTAGTAACAATGCTTTCAAATGAATATGATTGTTTATTTGAAAGCACTTTAACCCCTTTGTGCCTGACCTTACTTCCAGTTTTATAGAAACATGTATATATATTCTCCAGCGTTTTTCCGTTCATGGTGATGCTAAATTAAGAGAAATCCTGGATTAAACAGTATGTAAACAATGTGAAGGAGTGTCAAATTATTCTATGAATAATAAATTACAGAGATATTAGCTTGTAATTTGTTTTTATTTGAGTCCATCTTATCTTTAAGCTCTTATCTATTATGTAAGGGCTATTCCCTGACGAGGTGTCATAATTTAAGAAACACCACAGAGACCTGATCGTTTAAATGATTAAATCAACTAGAAGATTAGCCTAGATATTGTTTTTGGATTAAAAAAATAAAGCTTTTCACAAAAATATGACTTTTTGATACCTTGTGCAACGGGTTGTCATTGTAATGGCTCGTGAGGCTACACTGACAGTGTTATGTACTGTTTATGCTGATATCTTGATAAGATAAACAAAAACGTCATTTCAGAGAGAAAGTTCACTGTAAAATCCCTCATGTCTTTTCTAATATCTTGCTGTTGTGATAAACTGTGGAATGTTAACATTTATAGTACGATGTCAATAAGAAGTTTGTGGTCAACATTGTTTTAATTACTCAGTGTTCTTATTTATTTTTTGATGTGTTAAATCAGAGATCTTTATACCTGATGTGTGCGGGCTTTTTTATTGTTTGAGATTGAAAAGCTCTTGAAGGTGTAAAAATAAAGGTTGCTAGTTTATTATAAACTTCATAAAACACCGTTTTTGGTTGCATTTTAATTTGACACACAATGACACAAATTTAAATGAAAATATCTCCAATGTATAATTAGGTTCTTCACAAATATTATTCAATTAGATTAAAGTAGATTAATTGATTACAGGTTGTAACAAATTAATCACTCAAGAAAATGAATATCAGGAAACTTAAAATATTAAAATATTCACAACCATTATATTTGTATTTTTGAAATATGATTTACCTATCAATAATAAAGTCCCCTGACAGTTTTTATTATTTTAAAAAATGTAGTGTTTTAATTATGAAGTTTTTACCACTGTCCCACAATCTAAATATCTTAAGAAGCCATTTTTCATGTTGATGTGAACCCTCTGTTTCCAAATTGTCCTCTGAGGGGGTGTGGCTTTTGGAGCTGAGCTTAGCAGCCGGACCCCCCGATTATGATAGCTCTGTGTCTCGCTAGTGTAAATCTTCATCTCTGCTTCATAAAAATGTCTATCAATAGTCGGTAATGTCCAGGCGTATGGTTCTGATCCGGATGTCAGCTCGGACGAGGAAGTGAAGATCTTCCTGGACCAAACTTCCTCCAAAATCCTGATTCTTTCTCCTTCCAGTTCACCAAAGACTCTTTGAGCTCATTCTCCAATGTTTCTTGACGTTGCTGTGATCAATCCATTCAATCCATTGGTTTCTCAGGGCGGAAAATAATGAAAGCTAACATCCAAATCCTCTTTCATTCATTTACAATCCTTTCCAACTGCGGTCAAATGAGCCGCCGTTCACATTTCCGTGGTCACATCAAGAGGCTCCGTGGAGTCTGGTGGATATTTTCCAGAGTTCTCAGACCTGCTACCGTAAGTATTGGATGAAACTCACACCAAAAATCCAGTGACGGCTGATTTGACCACAGAAATGTGAACAGCGGCTCATTTGACTGCAGTCAATGTGAAGATACCATCTTCTCTTCTCCAGAACCTGAACTAGACACGCTAGCCGGACCAGATGAGGGTTTAGTGCATGTGCAGCAGAGCTGTTGTGATGAAAAGAAGAGTCATTCTTGACAAGATATCATCTTTGATTGAGTCTGTTGACAGCAATTTAACAGAAGAAATAGGAAATGCAAAAACAAAATGATTTCTTATTACATTTTTCTCTTTCATAAGAAAAATATCACACATACATATTAAAAACTAAAAAAAACATGATTTTCGTCAGAGAGGGACTTTAACTCTCATATAACAGCTGTCTCTTTACTAATTCCTGCAGAAAAGGACAAGAAAATATCAAAGTTTCTTCAGCAAGAATTCTGTCCTTGCTCAAGGTGAAGAGGATCAACAAGCTAAACAATGATAGTTTTCCCCGTTCTCCACACATGCAGAGCTTTCAGTAATAGTAGACATGAACTCTGACAACAGCGCTTCATGTCGTGGGAATGACAGGGTCCCCTGTCTTGTTCAAGAACTCTGGTGAGATTAGAGGATTTGAATCAAACATGTGTCCTCTGTTTCAAGCAGGGCCACTCAGAAAAAGAGAAATAACTGCATTTTTCCCCACTGTTTGCATTTATGACACAGCTAGAAATAAGAAAAGTGAGTTGCTGGGTATTAAGGCAGTGAAAAAGGCATTATGTGTATTACCATTAAATGAAAGGTTCGAGGTGACAGGTTTCTAATATTATTTGAGTGCATTTTTGAAGGTTGGAATGACAGAAAAGTAATAATTTTCAATTTTCATAATAACGTAAAATCTTTGAATTGAAATACATAAAGCATTTAATTGACAACACACATCATCATGATATATAGAAAGGTTCAGACAAGGACAGATGGAGCTGCAGTGTAGATTTATTGCCACAGAGGGAGGAGTCTGGGTATTTTAAGAGAAGTGTGCTCATGTTGGATGTCTATGAGAGCTGAAGGACACTGGTGAGGTTTCTGTAGAGGTGATGAAGGAATTCATGTAGAGCCAGGACAGCAAAAACCAGCCTGACAGATAAAGTCAGGGAGTACGCTTTGATCTATGGACCGAGGTGATCAAAGACGACACTGTGAAATGTTGTGAGATCACACCTACGCTTAAAGGAAAAACCTGTGAGGACGTGGATGTGTAATGAAAAGAAATAGTTTAGCAACACATCTGCATACTTGTTAATTGAAAGGGAGGCAGGTGAGACTGCAAGCTAAAGTTGCAAAAGCTCACGCTCATTTTTTTTGGTAAATTTTATTTTTTGGTTTTTATCAATAAGCACACATATAAAGCAGGACAGTACAGTGAAAGAGACAGGAGCAAGAATAAACAGAGCACTAATCCCTAGAAACACAAACTTAAGCAAGAAAGAACACTGACAAGTGGATACCAGTTCCATAAAAAACGAAAAGTTTTTCAACATAGTCCAGTAATTAACAGTGAATAGAGAGTTTTAAAACGGATGGGCAAAAATTTGAGTTAATACAATATTACATACACTTCTATACAAATGCTCTCACCATAATGAGCTATCCAAGCAACATAAGAGCGATCCAAGCATACAGTTTGGATTCAGATATCAGCTCAGACAAGGAAAACAAAGATGTACATGGATCTAGTGGACTACAAGTGGATCCAGATAAAGATAGGGGAGCAGGGAGCTTGTAGCCTCCCAACTTTACCTTCCACATCACAGCTACAAGCTTTCTTAAACTGTATTTTTTTTATCTGCTCTTCAAAAATACTCAGAAAAGCTATTTTAAGCTTAATTTTCCTTAAATATGTCCTCCACTATCAGAATAATGTCACAAGAACAAGTTAAAAACACCCAAAACACGACTTTCAATGGTGTGGATCTTTACAGATGTCAACTCTAGATGTGAGGATTGTGTTCTTGCTTTGTGTGATTTCAGTTGTGTTTTCTTGCCACGTTCTGTTTTCAGGTTTGGTGAGTTCCCTCTGGTCACGCCAGGTTCAAGTTGCTAATTATCTCGAGCTGCCCTGATTTAAATTCATGATCCTCAGTGTTTAGGACTTTGGTTTTCAGGTCATCTGCTTGCAGTTTAAGTCGATTCATCAAACATTTAGGTCTCCTTTCCTAAACCCTCAGTTACTGACAGAAAAGTCAACCTCTGGAAGAAGGGAGCAAAAAAAATGAGGATCCCCCGTGTGATAAAAGGCTATCAGCAAAGGTCAGTTTCAAACTGTTTGTGTGTGACAAGAGCAGACGGAAGGATAAATCTGGCGGGACGTTTCATTGATACCGCAGAGGCTGTTTCGAGATGGTTTGGATATGAGCAAGGAAGCGAGGGGGGAAATATCAGTAGAAGGATACCAAACGTGAAGGAGCCAGGTGAAAGTCAGAAGGAAGACCCAAGAGGAGAATCAGGATGGAGCAAACTGAGAATGTGTGTGAGAGCGATAGAAAATGAGTAGAGATTCACCGCTGTGACCCCTAAAGGGAAGGGCTGTAAGAAAAATGAGACTCAAGCTGTTTAAACATGTGGGATGCCTTTGTGCAGACAGACCAATGTAGAGTAGATAAACTCAAACAAATTCACACATCATCCTCCTTTTTACACAAAGCTAGTGATATGCATTGACTGTGTTACACCAGATTTGACTGTTTTTATATGAATGATTCATGTGAAGCTTGTTTTTCACCCAGCTGTGATGAGAATCTGCCTTCAAAAGCTTCAAATGTGCTTGTATTTTCAGGTCATGCAGACTGTTTGCGCTCTTATCTGGTTTTAATCCCCCTCTGAGTTTGGAGGGCAGCTCACAAAGGGAGGAACTGTGTTAGCATACATGATTTAGAAAAGTCACTAAAGTTGAACAACACCGTTTCAAACTTCTGGCAATTTTTAACATTGTATTCTGTCGAGAATAACCTCAAATTTGAATTATATTAGCTTTTAGAGGTCACATGAAAATTTAATGATCTTTACTTAATTTGAAATGGGCTCACTTGCACTTTAAATTAATGATTTTGAAAAAACGTCTAATGTAGAGAGAGCCATAATGTATCTTTAAAGACTTCAGTTAACAGACAGTGTATGAGAAAAAGAATAGATACACTAAAAACTAAAGAAGTTAGTCAGTTTGACCAAACCTCTGGACATCTAAAAGCGTAAGAAAAGATTAGCTTGAAAAATTTTAGCTCAAAAGAAGCCTGCAGACCTGGAGACCCAACAGCGCTCACAGGACCTCGTTCTCAGGACCGCATTCTCAGGACCCAGGTCTCTTTGAGACAGTGCCCCTACTGGCTGGAGGACTAACAGCACCCTCAGGACGATTTAAGGTCTCATTTTTTGAGACAGTGCCTCCTTGCTGCTGGGTGCTGTTTGTCTTTTTTTTTTTTTTTTTTTAGTAAATGTTACTAATGTCGGTTTTTCTTACTGATGAATCATACATTTATTTTGAACCCTTTAGGCACCAGGGTTTTTCAGTGGAATTATAATTCAGTACATATAGATTCTTGAAACATTTGGCTAGAGAATCCAAACTGATTTCTCTTTATTGTTTTATCGAACTGCTGATAGAGAATTGAGTCTGGTTTTTCAACCACCTAAAACTTATCAGAAGTTGAGATTAGGGATCCAAAGAGTAAATATAAATGCGTTTTAACATTTTGTCTTGCATTTATTTAACACATTCTCAATAAGAAACACATGTATTTCATAAGTAAATAAAAATGAAATATAATAAATCAAAAAGTGGCAGAAAATCAAATAAAAACCAAACCCAAAACATCTAGAAAATTAAACAGGATCTGTTGAGGTGGGAAGAAAAACTTTTATTAGGAGTTACATTAAACATAATAACTTACATTTATTAAGTATTACATTTGGCTTAAAAAGACAAAGCAATACATGTAACCACCTAACAGCTGTTTACTGTACAAGAAATCACAGCTGTATATAGGAAAGGAAAAATATATTAGAACAATTTTTCAAATTAAACACGAGATTAAAAAATACTTTCTACTTGGGGAGTATCTCTTTTTTTTATTCTATAGCAATCCTCTGTCAAATGCATCTACTAAAAGAAATATTTTGCTCTGAGAAATGTTTAGTAACAATTGCCAATTATTTTTTTTAAGTTGGAGAGTTTTCTTTATCATGAATTTAACCCTTTTATAATTTGTCGGTTAGAAATATTTTGCAGAACAAAGCATTCAAGACACTGTTTCATCTAGAGACTTCCTCTTTTGAATTGTTGTATCCATCTGGAAAAAAAGATGCACAAGTAAAATGTAAAGTAAAGAATAAATAAGTTCTGAACAATACAGCATAAAAACTTAATATTATTTCAAAAATAATGTTATTCTGTAATAGTAATGAATCAAGTTTTTATATTACATTGCCAAACAGTAAAATATATATAAATTCATACTTGACTTTGCTCAGTAAATATTTTGTTTTCCTCTGTTTTGCAATAAATGTTGACTATATTTGGTTATAATGACACAATATTAATGAATTACACATAGAAAATTATAACACATGAAAAATAAAAAAATAAGTATGCTGTAAAATGCTGAAAGATGTAATCCTAACAAACCATCATGAATTTATTTTTGCACAAAGAAAATTAATTTGGATAAAAGCTAAGCTACATCTAAACATCACTGTTTATGGTTCTGCAAAAAACAAAAATTAATTGGTAATTTATTTTTTATGTTTTAAGATTCATGTGATAAATTACCCAGTTGTTTATCTGTAGCAGCGCTTAGATCTTTTTTGTTTTACTTTTACTACTCACGTGTGCAATGTCTCTTAAAGTCTCCCAAAAATAACATAACAAACTCCACCCTGTAGGAGGCACTGTATTAAAAACGCCTGGGTCCTGAGAATGCGGTCCTGAGAGTGTGGCCCTGTGAGCGTTGTTGGTTCTTCAGGCCTGCAGGTACAAGTAGATGTAGCGTAGTGTAGCTTGCTCCTGCCTGTAGGCGAGTTAGCGAGTTTGCTCTGCTGTAGCAAGCTCCATCGGATAAGCTTGCTATGCTGTCAGCCGCTATCCACTTCTGTCCACCAGGTGGCTGGCTGGTGTAGCCGACAATTTTTTTTCCCTCTTTTAAACCATTTGTTGTCCACTTGGTCTTGCTAGTTGGGATGCTGCGTTCACACCAAATGCGATTCTCGTGTCAAATTCTTGTCGGACGTCTCTCTTTTGATATGCGTCATATTCGCTCCTTTCCAAAAATGTCTAAAGCTGAGTCCGTGATTAGTCTAGTGTTGACCTCACCAAAGTCCACATATTCAAACTCTTGAAGCGCCATGTCTGATGTCTAAAACACTCTGCTGCCAGGCCCATACACTTTGTCCTACGCTTAAATCGTGTTGCAGGACCTCAGATCGTGTCTTTGCATTGACCTAACAAAACTTGACCCACCAGATGCACAAATCGTGTTCAGTTAAACGCAGTTTTGATGTAATTAAAGTCATAAATATGGCCCTGGGGTGTTACCCACCCCCAACCTCGTCACACTCTTCTGCCACACTGGTCAGAGCTGCATGTGACAAAAAAGATGGCAGATTTTCTGCTGCTTTTATCACCATAGCACCTTAAGTTACTTTTTTCTCCATTCATTTTTATTTAAGGTTTCTTTTGATGTTTTTTTTTTTTTTTAGGAGAGTCATTCACTGTCATTTTTGCTCAGAGTTGCAGTACGTGATAAAAATATCTAAAAAAAAATATGGTCCTTCATGTCCAGGACTGCTGTGGGACATAAATATTTTTGTTAGAAATCATGCAAATCCAACTCCCTTCTACAGCTTAAAGCTGACTGACTCAAAAACTGGGTAAACTGGCTAGTTTGCTTTCAAATATTTTTGGAGCATTTTTAAGGATTTTCTGCTTTTTTTTTTTAACTCAGGTCCATTTCTGACATTAGAAAGAGCACAAAATGCCAGTAACTAGTGGTTTCCTGAACGTGTTGTTGCTTGAAAAACAAAGACTGTTTCCAATACTTCAACTGATTTGTGCTTGTTTCAATGCTGGCTGTGGTTGTGACGTGTGTATGAGTGTCAGATGTTATCTCTGCCTTTTCCTGCTTTTAGGTGATTATATCCCGAAAGGTAAAATCAGGTCCTGCTTAATATCCATCGGACTTCTTGGAGTTAAAATGTGCAAAGATGAGGAGCAACTAAAATGACCCATCCTGTGTTCCAGCTATGGGGGTGTAGGGTTGTGTGTGTGAGCAGGGAGGTAAGTTTTAAACTTCAAAATAAAGTTAAGTAAACATTAATTAAAGAATCGACTTTATATATTAAAATTGAACTTACAGTAACACAGATTTAACATTTGTTTTTATTACACTGGAAACTACCTCCTTTGAAGCATTTTACAGGAGTTTTCTACAATTAAACTTGTAAATTTATTTTGGACTGTTGCAGAAATTCAGAAAGAAACTAAAACCAACGCTACTATTTAGAAAATTGCATTATAAACTAACAGTTCTGCTAAAAAAAATCCTACAACTGCATGTACAAAACCAATTTAAGTGTTTTTATTCATTCACCTGGTGTCTGAACCAGATGAGGAGGACGTTTAGTCTTTTCTATATTTTTTTTTTAAATAGCATAAAATCAATTATTAAATAATGTGAACACGTCTTTATTGTCTTCTAACTGTAACTCTAAACATGCAGATAAAAAAGGACAGATTACGGGGGGCAAATTGACAGAAAATGTGATGAATCCACTTTGTCTGCAAGTGGATTCATCGGAATGAAGCGGAGATTGTGGCTAACCCAGTGTATTTGTCTACGCCACAAATATGATCTTTATCAAACTGAATTGTTCTGTCTGCTCCTGAATCCCAACAATTTAAAAAAAGATATACTCAGAAATGTAATAATTCATTTAATTTACTTTATATGCATCTTCCATCATCAGAAAAATTCCACAAGAACGTGTTAAAAACACCATTATCATCAGAATGGAACTTTAATTCTTTGTTAAATCTGAATGTTACGATAACCCGTAATTGATTACTCAGATCATTATGAGTCAGGAGGAATTTTAAATTCCTTTTTAATGTTGCAAACTTTTCTGTCATTTGAGGTAATTCTGCTAAACATAATGAAAGTTTTGTTTTAGACAACACACTTTTGTCAAAACCCATATTGATAAAGTTTGCTTGAGCTTCAATACTGTGTTTTCTAGTTCCTTGAGTTACAAAGCACTCTCAGACCATCACACTACCACCACCTACAGTGGGATGATTATCTTTATATATACATAAACAACCTGAAATAGACTTGTTTCTTAGTATTATTTAAATAGTTTCTCAGTAATGAAACAATTTGCTCAATGCTCTGAATCATTCAATTTGAAAAGTTTGACTATTAAAGAAAGAGTGGAGCCACTTCTCTATCATATTACATATTTCCTGGTATCATTATGAAGAAGTTTATGCTTTTTCCATGTTCTTGTTTCCACGCACTGTCTGCATATTTTAACATGAAACGAGGGGGCAGCCATCTGCTTGATGCATGAGGATCATCTGTTAAGATAATTACCTGACAGACGAACAGAGATACGAGGAAGACACCTGCATTTATTTGTTGTGAGGAAGCATACAGAAGATTGCTCGGATGTTTCTGTTTTCAGCTTTTTATTTACCATCTGTCCTCTCTGACTGCGGAGAGTAAACAAGCTGTTTTGCTTACAGTCAACAGAAGTTTTTCCTTTTTTTTCATGAAAAAAAAGCATTGTACATTTTGTCTGTTTGTTCAAAAGCACACATTTGCCTCAACACGGATGCAAAGACAACTACCAAACGCTTTCTGTCCACTATTGTGGATGGTGTTTACACCCATTACACTAACTGAGGCCTGGCAATTTCCATGACAACGAGTTACAGTATCTCAGTCCACTGCCCAAGCTAATAGGTTATTATCCTGTGACTGACAATGCTGAGTCATTTCCTTGCCTTAGGCTAAAAAACTGGATAAACAAAATGCTGACAGGGTCATCCTCCACAGAAAGTCACTCTCAGCTCCGTCATGTTCAGCCTAAAGGCTGCTGTCACACACAGTTGGAGTCAAAGTGAACTCAGTTCCGACTTCATGTAATACCTCTGAATGATTTATACCTATTTCATCCTTTATTTTTATGTTCATTCCTGTTTCCTTTATGGAAAGTGAACACTTCAGTTTTCTTGGCTTAGTTGGCATTTCAGTCAAGCACCATATTTTTTGGAGTATAAGTCACAGCTTTTGCATAGTTTGGTCAGGGGGTGAGACTTATATGTGATTTTTTTTTTTTTTTTAATTAAATTCATAGCAACCATCACTAGAGGGCACTGTAGGGATGTGTATTGTATTTGCTACTGACAGCAACGTAGAACAAGTCTTACAATAGACTTGTTTAGAATCTTTTTTTTTTTTTTTTTTTTTTGGTTATTATATTTTTTGGGGGTAAAAAGATTTAGTGTGCAACAACTTTACAGTTTTCATCAGTTTTCAGAATCTCCGTTTCAGGTGTTCTTTTTGTTGTGCATAAGTTAGAAAAAAAAGCCAAGTTGAGACGAAAACATTGGCAAAAAGTAAAGAGAAAAGGAAAAAAAAATAAATAAATAAAATGTGCATTCTTGTTCCTGTATTTAGTTAAAATAAATGCATCCCAGACGTGAGACTTATCCTGCGTTGCCACTTATGTCTGGTTCACACCGCACACGGAAGCACTGTGAAGTGTCGCACATTAGAGGCCGCTTCCATTTGATGCCCTTGTTAACATATGATGTTGTCTACACGCGTGCCTCTGCGGCATCCTCGTGCCATGCAGTCATCGTTTTGCCGTCTGGTTCATTTTCTACGCGAACTGCGAGCGATGCGCATCTATCCTGGCAGGAAGTTACACCAAGACACATGCAAAAATCTGGTCAATTTTCAAAATATATTAAATTTGTCATAATAAAATACCGCGACTGACAAATGTGGTCATAATTTTGTATCTAAACATACCGTAGAGATTACAGTAATCACACAAACAACACACAGCACACACACACAGATACTGAGACACACTTACACATACAATCAATGTAGTGGGCCGACTACGGAGCGGAGGGGTGGTTTTGGGTGTCAAAAAACACAATCAACAAAAAAGAGGCAGAGAGGACTTGGTGACAAGTCAAGATGGACAAAGTCAAATTAATTGTATAAGCTCTAAATCAGGAGTGCCCAAACTTTTTTGCTCAAAAGGCCAAAATCTAAATGGGATCCCGGTCCGTGGGCCAAATGAAAACAGCAAACTGGGATGCTAATCAGAGACGTGGAGCTGGTATTTTGACTTTATCCGTCTGCTGTTTCCACTCCATCTTGGCTAGCTGAAAAATGCAGCTAAAAGCATCGGAAGTGGCCCTGAAGGCTCTTGGGAATTTCTAACACAAAAAAAGCCCAGGGCTGACTCACTTAGGGGCTTTTTCACCCATAGCTGCAGGGAAAGTGCGAACAGCGCCACCGGGAGGCCGAAAGTATATTAGAGTTTTCAATGGGAGACAGGTAAGGGGTTTTAACAAAACACTCTGCGGTTTCTGCAGCTACAACTTTGCGGGCCAGAGGATAACCTTTAGCCCGCGGGCCCCACTTTAGGAACCCATGCTCTAAATAACCACAGCCGAGCAGAAGCGCCTATTGACCGTCGCGAAAAAATACATGTCTGGTGTGAAATGGAGGTGAAGCGGATTCTGCGTGCACATCGCTTCGCAGTGAAGTTGCTGTTATAGTCCAAGAGATTTGGCCCAACTGTTTTACAATTCTTGGCTTTCATTTAAGCTTAAACTTGTGTAACTTGTTTACACAAAACAAATAACAAGGATTCCACTTTAGGGCTAATCTCGTTTCAAGATTCAAGATTAACTTTATTTATCCTTGCAGAGAATTTTTGTTGTAGAAGCGGCATAATAGCAAGGAAATGCACAAAAACACCAGGAATGTGACCAGAAATGGTCACAATAAAGAAATAAGCAAACATCATAGGCCATTTCATTGTTATTAGGAACTCATCCAGTTGAAGTTTTGAAAGTTTTGCTGCCACAGCTTGGCTCTCTGCCTCCTCACTTACTCAAGGCGAGACATTTTCAAAACTGTCGTGGGTTTTGGACAGAGTTCACACACATCCCCCACACATCTGGCACTGAAGCAGCTAAATCTTAACTTAAAAAAAGGGTGAAATGTGTAAAGTGCAGGGAAGTCGGGCTGGCAGCTTTTGCCCTGAAGATAGAAACACCCCCAATGACTATCTGAGTCATTGGGTAAATCGTATGCGGAACGCTGGACAGTTTTCCAAAGAGGACATGTTGAGGATGACTCAGCGTAAAACAAGACAACAGTTCCCAAGTATTTTTATTTTCTTCAATTCTATTTATCCATTTGTGTCATATTTGATACGCACATTCCTGAAACACATAATAAAAACTTTTTTTTATTTTTAAACTCATTGTAAACAAACAGGTTCATGTTTTTTGTCCAGTAGTTCATCATCGTTCCACTAGGGGCAGTAGAAGAGCTTTTCCTGATCATTTCAAAATGGCTGCTTCCATGGAATTTCAAAAACTCTTTTGGTGAAAAGTTTTGCTAATTTTCAAAAACTTTATGGTGAGAATGACTTATTTATTGTTATTCTTTTTTATAACTACTTGCTCAAAAAAATAAATGGCATTATGGTGTGGATTTTATTAAAGGTTAAACAATGACAGAGTTTGTTTGATTAATCAAAAAAGTAATATTACAAGATTCAAATCAAAGTGAACCTACAGTCCTGCAAGGGAATGAAATGTGAAGCAGCAGATCGACTTCTTGTACTTCAAATTGGTCAAACTGTCTTGAATTTGAACAGGTGAGCTGAATTTTTATTGATAATGTTGCAAAAGTTTGGAAGCTCCTTTGTTTGATTTAGGGTTTATTAAGGTTTTTTTTTTTTTCATTGATGGGTGGCTTGCAGGATCTCTGCAGAGCCCGTTGATGAAGCCATCAATATTCCTGTAGCTGTCCACTTCCAAGCATTTCTTACTCCACAAAAGACAAGAACTCCTTCAAGTTTGTGTGATGATTCCACCTGAAGAGACCCAGTTTTTCGCATAATTTTAAATGTTATAATGCTAACAATAATTTGGTTTTGAGTGGTCAAAAGGTTCAGAATTTTTTGGTTTTTGAGACTGTGATGGCTGCAGAAGCAGCCACACCATGAAGTTCCTGGAAGCTGTTATGGGTGGAGCCTGGCCGGCAACAAGAGGAACTCAGCTGGACTAAGTTGCCTTAATTGGACTCAACCATTGACTGAAAAAAAAAGGATGAATTCACTATTGATTTTCTTTTGTATTCAGTTGTTTTAGTTTTATCTACCACTTACCTGATTTGTGAAGTGATATGTTATTTACTTAAAGGTAATGTTGGTTAAGACAAAAACTGAATTAATCTTTTTGATTTCCTTATTACTTATCTTAGTCAATTCCCCCCTTTTTTGTGGTTTTGGTTTGATCAACTAGTATATATGTTTCCCTCTTGTGTTTGTCTGGAGGTCAGTTTTCATGTTGAGTTGAAGTTTATGGTTTGTTGACCTCTTTTATGGGCTCAGATTAACTTTACTTGTTTTTGTAAATTAAAATAATATTTTTTTCAAAAGAAAACTCCTGTGCTTCTCTCATCCTTCTGCTCGGCTCCTCACATATGGTGTCAGAAGTGAGATTTGCCAAGAGAGAGCACAGTATTTTTTTTTGTTTTTTCCTTGTTTTTCCATCAAGTACGCAAAGTGAAGGATGCAGCGTGGAGGGCGTGGCACCAAAGGAACCCGTGTGGAGCCAGAAGATGCGGGTCAAAAAGAGGAAGAGGACCCTTCAGACTCTGGAGCACTTGGAGGAACAAGTTCTGATGGTGAGGCTGCCCGAGACCAACATTGACTGACCTCGTTGGGATTCTTCGTGCTCATATGGGGCAGCAGGAAGCCCGTGAGGCTCGGTTGAAGGAGGAATTAGCTCGCCAAGAAGCGCGGTTCAAAGCATTGCAGCATCAATTTCAACTCCTCCAGCTAGAGGTGCAGGCCCGGACCTCCCCCACACCAGATCCCACGCTCTAGGGCTGGAATCAGAAGTTTTGGAGACACCTGACCTACAGGAACTGGAGCTAAAGCCTCACACTCAAACAACCAGGTCGGTCTCATTTTTTCAAGAACCTAGACTGGAAAAACTGTCTGAAAGTGATGATATTGAACACTTTCTTATTACTTTTGAGAGGATTGCCACAACATGTAGATGGCCAAAGTCTGACTGGGTTTTCCGGCTCATACCACTCCTGACTGGTAAAGCCAGAAGCGCTTATGTGCATATGGATCTGGATGATATCCATGTTTATGAATGTGTTAAGGAAGCCATCCTGATGAAGTATGATATCAACCCAGAAACCTATCGACAGAGATTTCGTTCAATGGAGGTGGAGCCTGAGGAGACGCCAAAAGAACTCTATGTGAGGCTGAAGGAGCTGTATGACAAATGGATCCAACCAAGAGGTAAAACTGTTAAAGATGTAAGTGAAATTATCATCTTGGAGCAATACCTGCGCATGCTATCTCCTGAGCTTCAGGTATGGATCCGAGAGCACAATCCTCCATCTGCAGCAGAGGCGGCCAAGTTGGCTGAGCTGTTTGTGGCTGCCCGTAAGAAGGGACAACCTTGGAGTTATTCCACCTGGAAAAGAAAACGTGACAGCGGACTATCTTTCTCGCTGGGGGGGAGAAGACTTTGAAGGGGAGGGGGATGTGATGGCTGCAGAAGCAGCCACACCATGAAGTTCCTGGAAGCTGTTATGGGTGGAGCCTGGCCGGCAACAAGAGGAACTCAGCTGGACTAAGTTGCCTTAATTGGACTCAACCATTGACTGAAAAAAAAAGGATGAATTCACTATTGATTTTCTTTTGTATTCAGTTGTTTTAGTTTTATCTACCACTTACCTGATTTGTGAAGTGATATGTTATTTACTTAAAGGTAATGTTGGTTAAGACAAAAAACTGAATTAATCTTTTTGATTTCCTTATTACTTATCTTAGTCAATTCCCCCCCTTTTTGTGGTTTTGGTTTGATCAACTAGTATATATGTTTTCCCTCTTGTGTTTGTCTGGAGGTAGTTTTTCATGTTGAGTTGAAGTTTATGGTTTGTTGACCTCTTTTATGGGCTCAGATTAACTTTACTTGTTTTTGTAAATTAAAATAATATTTTTTTCAAAAGAAAACTCCTGTGCTTCTCTCATCCTTCTGCTCGGCTCCTCACAGAGACATATCTTAACAAAATGCTCCATGGCTTTCATCTTTGTGCAGGGGAAAACTAAACAACTTTGGTGTTTTTTCTTGCTAATTTATGACTTTCTTTTTGTAAATGTATGTATTTCTTTCATGTAAACGAACGTGTTTTAAAGTAATAAATATACAACTTTAAACTAGAGCAATTTTAGCCTAAAACTCTTAGATGACTATGACTTTTTCTCTTAAAGGTTTGAGTTTAAAGTCATATTATTTACAAATTAGCCCTAATAATCTGCCATAAAAAACGTCTTAAATTCCAAAACTGTGATTCTTCTGTCAGTTCTACAATGAAGTAGGCTTTGCCGGGGTTAAAATTGTCAACACATTTTTAACATTTTTAAATCTATATAGGAACATAGGTTATTATTTTTTGTTGTTGAAATAATATTACTTAAAGCCAATGTCAGTGCTGCTTATCAGTGTTTTGAGGTAAATACAGGTAAATTCTTTTTTACCAGTGGATAAAATGATGCAGCCTGGAAAAAATAAACATAGAATAAACATATCCTTGAATTATGAAATAAAACTTGACCTGACTGTTTTACAACTCAAATATCTTTATTTTCAATTGAATCTTGTCAATTTTCCTGTGTTTATGGAAAAAATCCTACCCTAAAAGCATCATCTGAAACACAAAGAATCAAGGGAGCTGGCTAACAAAAAGCACAAATTGCACCCAAAGCAAAAAGGCAGCTGTCCCAGTCAGCACAGAAGAAGACGGGTACACACCGGTGCACTGAGGTGGAGGCAATGCAAGAATAGAAAAACATCACTGCTGCTGGAACATGTGACCTACTTAAAGTTTAAACTGTTTCAACTTGCTTGTTTTATATAATTAGCTTCACCTTAGCAAAAACAAGCAGCAATAAAACAACATGTGACAAAAAGAGATACCAGTCTGCAAAGAAACAAATCATCACTGACAACTAGATTGGCACTTGCTGTTCTTTCCCCACCGGCAAATCTGACGCAAATTTGCAAGTATTAAATGTTGCAGTTCCTCAAAAGACCACTGGAGGCAGGTGTCACAGGAGAACAATTTCACTCCCCAGTTGAAAATACAGATTTTATGCCAAAAAAAAAAAAACATCTGCAGATTAGTGTCAAAACTGCATTTGATGTTTATGACTTTATTTCCTACTTATAATCATCATGGGGGTGGGGTTCAGATGAGTCAGTTTAATCTTGCTAAAGCTCAAATTTAGTCTTTATTATTGGTGTGTCTTTCTTACTGACAGGAAATGTATATGCCCAATCTGTCAGAGGGAAAAAAATCTGTCATCGATCAATTTTTGCTGCTCAGAATCCTATGAGAGATAATCCATCTATTGTCTATATGTCTAAGGATGGCACCTGTGAAGAATGTGCAGGAGACATTTCAGCTTTAATGTACACACAGTACAGGTATTTGACTACACTAGTGGCCCCTGACCGTGTTTGCAATGGAATAGTCGACCGGCAAAACTGCTCATCAGTAGTAGGGTTATTAGCTTAAAATCCCCATCTCAAGCGGCTGAAATGAGCTTCCTCCGTGGGGTGGCTGGGCGCTCCCTTAGAGATAAGGCAAGAATCTCAGTCATCTAGAGAGAGCTCAGAGTAGAGCCATTGCTCCTCCACATTGAGAGGAGCCAGGTGAGGTGTCCCTGGAATAAATCCAGATGTTTCCAGAACGCCTCCCTGAGGCAAGGCCCACTGGGTGGAGGCCCCGGGGAAGATCCAGGATATGCTGGGGAGACTACGACTCGCGACCGATCTGGGAATGCCTCGGGGTCCCCCCAGTGGAGAAGTGACCGGGGAGAGGGAAGTCTAAGCATCTTCGTTTAGACTGCTGCCCCATGACCCAGTCCCAGATGAGTGCAAGAAGATGGATAGAGGGAGAAACTTGTTCTTGGCTAGAGTTAACAGCACCTAGACAGACTCAATTATTAATGAACTGCATTAAGGTACAGAAAAAGTTTGTACACCAGAGTACTTGACTGAGGAGCAGAGTCAGGATTTATTTCTATTGACAGGTGAATCTGATACCTGCAGGCTTGTAAAATGAGATTAAAGAAGAAAAAACAATGTTTTGGGATCTACTAAGAGCAACAGTTACAGACTTGGGAATTTGGAAGGAGACATGTAAGTTATTAATAGAATCACACTGAATATGCCTTGGATCTTCTGTCACTGACTTCTGAGAGATAGTAGAAAAGAGGAAAACTGAATCTTGTAAACATAAATAAAAATGTAAAGTAACCACTATTGCCTAGATATCTTTATGCCTGCGGGGAAAATGGCCAAACCTTCTCTATTTCTCAACATCATTTTTGTTTTCCATACATTCTAAGCAAGATATCCACAAACACTGTTCCTTAAAGTGATCATCCGAAATCATGGATGTCAAACTCAATTGCACAAGGGGCCAAAATCCAAAACACACTTCAGGTCATGGGTCGAACAGGATAAACACTTATTGAACTCTCCAAAATTACATTTTTTAACCTTTAAAGCCGCAACTTTTTAACATATTTATGAGCTAGAGATATATAACATTATCTGCCATAATGCCAATAGTTGCTATGAAGCTCAACTGTCTTCCTGTAATCATAAGGTAACTATACTGAAATTGATTAAAATTGCTGAAGTTGATGGGTGAGAAAGCTGAAATTGATAGCTGAAATCACTTAAGCTGATAGCTGAAAATGCTGAAGCTGATAGCCAAGTAAAATATTTGCTAAATGCCAAAATTTCCACAAAAAACCTTGAGGATAGCCAAAAAAGCTTGTGTGCAAATATTAGCCTAACTCCTAAACAGCCAGAAATTTTTTTTCAAAAAAGCATAAATTAGCCAAAACGGCTAGCATGTAGCTGAGAAACTCAAAAATAGCTTTAAAAAATGTTATGCCTTATGTATTCTTGTTGTAAATGCCAAAATAGTACAAAAAACTAGCAGAATGCCAATTTGTAAAACTTTAAAACCTTAGATTTTCACATATTTATGAAAAATTAAAAAGACCAATTATGAAATATTATTTCAGGAAAAATCAACGTAGACCTTAAATAACTTTCAATATTTTACTCTCCATAAAAATATATGTTGTCAAAATTACAAGTTACAAATTAGCTCAAAAGAACATTGGGCCATTAATAACAATAAAATAAAATGTTCTGGAGGGCCGGACTCAGCTCCCGGGCCTTGACTTTGACACGTGGCCCAAATGTCTTGCAAAAAATGTCATTTTCATGACATCCCTTAAGATATCTCCAGACACATATGTGCTTAAAATGCAGTTGCTCCTCTCTATAACCCTCCATGGGCCTAGACAAGCCAAAAACCTGCATAATCCATACAGGCTAATAACTGCTATGTGCATGTGGCTTAGGCCATCATTATTGACATGTAAAAGTAAAGATTTTAAAGGATAACTATCATTTTGCTGAATACCATTTTATAATTTGCTGTTGTTCACCACATATTTTATGATCCTCACAAAAAAGGTACAAGAAAATTAGACAGACAAAAGTGTTATTATAGTTTGATGGATAACAGTAGAAATGTAGGTATTCTTAATAATTAGCACAAGCTGAAAAACAACTCTGTTAGGAACCATGAAAAAAAACGTTCAACCTATTATTTAGAACAAAAAAATATTTTTCACTGGCGGCATAAAATAGAAATCCAGTTAATAATTAATGTTATGTGGAAAATGAATGATTGACAGGAGGCTATGTTTACCTGCTGCTGCGAGAGTGGCATTTAGCTTTTAATTAGCAGGTTTGATTGGGTGAAAAGCGATAATTGATTTAGTTTAACACAGGTTTCAGAGTTGTTAGGTCTGACATTACCTATTTGTAGCTCGGTAAATCCCATTTGAAGTTTATTTTTTTCCCCTTTAAACTCTCGAAGAATAGCCTTAAAAGTTTAGAAATTAGCAGATTCAATTTATCTGCCACAGAACTCCCCTGTGACCCAGCAGAGGCAGCAGTTCAAAAGGAGAGAAAAGACTAAGTTATGAAATTTGATGAAAAAAGTTGTGTCAACCCACACAAGACACAGACAGTTTTATCAGTGACACGTTGTATTGCCTTCATTGTGTAACACATCCATTAACACCATAATCTTTCGATCAAAGGATTCAAAGATGACCAATTAACACATTTTATTATATTTGATTTCCTTATTTATCCTAATAACTTATTCAGGAAGCGTAAATCTTTAACTTCATTTTAAAAGGTTGCTTTTTAAAGGGATGAAAAAGCAGTGTGGGCCAGCTAATAAACAACCTTTGGTCAAATAAAAGTGTGGCAAGTGTTTGTCCCAGCATTCATTTGAATATGTGGGAGTGAAAAACAGCCTGTGTCACCAATAACATCACCTCCCTGAGCTATCATGCGCTACAGTAGGTCTAGAAACTGAAACGCCTAATTGGAAATCAGAAATGACTCATGCTATTGTTTTCACCTGCACCTTTTTTTCTACTTTTTTTTTTTTTTGCTGTGAAACATTAAAACAAATATTATGACAAGATGCAAAGCAAAATAGTGAAAAAAAATATCTTTGTAAATGGTAATAAAGATCAACGTAATACATTTTAAATAATTTTCTGTAAATAAAGAACCTAAAAAAATAAGAAAAAAATTCCCCAGATTGCATAATTGTACATTTTTATAGTTTAACCACTTGATGTAATGAAATAACATCCATTCAACAAAGAAACTTAGCAGAAAATGTGAAGAAATATAAATACATTTGGCTACAAAAAAAACTTTAGACATATGTCAATAGAGTTCTGACATGGAAATAGCAATTTACCTAAATAAACAAAAAAGGCTAACATATTCCAGGAATATTATCTTGATACAGAACTGACCTCTTCTAATGGACATATCCAGCAGAGCTGATGAAACCTAAATCTGAAGATAGCTTGATGCTATAAATCAGTGTGTTGTGCAAAAGGTTGATGTGTACTCCATTATTTTGAACAGCTTTTGCAATTCCT
Source organism: Oryzias javanicus (assembly GCA_003999625.1). Lineage (NCBI taxonomy): Eukaryota > Metazoa > Chordata > Actinopteri > Beloniformes > Adrianichthyidae > Oryzias > Oryzias javanicus. The sequence continues at coordinate 8,847,135 of CM012452.1, forward strand.
ATCAGGATTTATTTATAGGCTTTGTGTCTAATGCTGTGAAGCTGATGATTTGAAATTATGTTGAACTATTTCCACTCATTGCTGATAAAATCTTTTCACCAATAGTTGCTATGAAGCTCAACTATCTTCCTGTAATCAGAGTCACCGTATTTCTTTCACAGTAGGGAGCATCAGACTTTATGGTAAAACATCAATGAGTGGTCTATTTATGAATTTAGGCGCACTGAACTGTAAAGCGCATTAAGCAAGACAAAAAGGTCAGAGATAAGTCTATCAATCAGACTTTATTAACTGTGTTTACAGAAATTCTAGAACTTGTTTATAACATGCTACATGCTAGCCAAATTAGAAGCATTAGCGTAGGCCCAGTACCTTGTTTATCACACAAAAAAAAGGACTGATACAACAACGTTGCTGTAACTACGCTAACTCTGTACCTCGTAACACATAAAGAAACACAGGCCATGTCCACACGTAGCCGGGTATTTCTAAACCCACATCTGCCGACCTCCGTTTTATAAAAACGTGCGTCCACACGTGATGTTTTAAAAAATAATTCCGTCCACACGTCCCGCAATTGCGCTGTTGGCGATGTAATGAGCATGCAAACAGTAGTTGGCAGTGTTTCCTAAATGTCAGTGAAATCTAGCCTTCGTTGTTGTAAAATAGCCGACAGCAAAGCGCTTATTCTCCTTTGTTCCTCGACAAGAAGTAATTGTGTTTGTAAAAAAAAAGCAAGTATGAAGCATCTGTGCCACTGCCAGCGTAATAATTAACACACTCCTCGGGTCCAAGCTGAGCACTGTAAACAGCGGCGCATCTATGACGTGTATGCACTAATTGTCGCAAAGAGTGACGTTTAAAAACGGAGATCTCCGGTTATGCATGTCCACACGCAGACGCGAAAAACGGAGTTTTCCAAAACCTTCACTTTAGCCGGAGTTTTCCAAAAGCTCCGTTTTCAGTGACTAAATCTTCGGTTACGTGTGGACGATAGGCCGAAACGGATAAAAATATATGCGTTTTAGCAGATACCCGGCTACGTGTGGACAGGGCCACAGTCTGACCCATCAACAAATTGCCCCTTTAACGTATTTACTTCCCCCAGGCTCTGCCCTGGGCTGCATGGTGCTCAGGACCAACAACAAATTTGGCGCTCTCTGCAGGGTTTTAGATTCGGACGCTCCAGTTGGAGTTTGAACTGGTGCACCCTTTGAATTTGAGGCTAGTGCACCGATCAGCAAATACTCAAGGTGAAAGTAGGGGCTTTCAACTATTAAAGGTGTTGGGGAAAAAACCAAAACAAAATGCGACCGGGGGGTGGGGGGATTCCAAGCAATTTTATAAAAGTAAAACAGTAAACCCAGCTTAGACAGCAGTGACAAGAAGGGGAGGGCACTGCACTGCAAAGTTACATTAGATCTATTGATTACATTAAACTACTGTTGTTTTATTCAAGATTCTTTTAATAATTCCTTTTTTTTTACATGAAATGAGTGGTGCGTTTAACAAAAAAAAAAATAAAGAAAAAAATGAATACATAATCATTGAGATTTGGTGCCCCTCCAACAGATGGCACCATAGGCGGTAGCCTAGGTCGCCTATACCCGCCTATCCTGTAATTCCCAACCTTGTTTAGCCACACGTTAATAAATTGACTAATAGTCTTTCAATAAAACAAACGTCACTGCGAATAGCCTAACTGCCAACCTTTTGAGTAACACATTTTATGTCTATTTATGACTCCAATAGATTGATAATGGTAATGGTTTATTACAAAATTACATTTAAACAGGTTTTTTTTGTTTTTTTTTTTTACAAAATTGTTCAAACACAATGGATTGTGGTCTATATTCCCCAGTGTATAAAGTGACCGTTGATCCCCACTGGTTTTTCACAAAGACTTCTAGGAAATTTTTAGGGCACTGGATTTTGGAATTGTATTTTCGAACAGCACAGCTAAACATGGGTCTATGTAGTGAGTAATGAAGGAATTCCGGACATACCCACTTTCCAACACTACTACATATTAGCCACATTTGCATATTTAAAGTACCTGTGACTCCCAAACTTGTTTGCAACATGTAAAAAAAAAGGACACTAAGAGAAGTGAATTTAAGTGGGTGTGCTCTGACGCACAGAAGTTTACATTTAAATGTAAGTAATGCTTTTTTTTGTTGTAGCATGACCTTTATAAAGTTATAAAACCACCATTGTTATGTATATTCAAGGGCTGAAAGCTCTGTGCTAACACGAGCCAACCAGCAACTATTGGTGATGTCATCAAGGGAACGTGACATCTGAATTCTGAGACACTATTTTTCATATCTCTGTTTGGAGAGCTAAATGAAGGGGAAGAAAGAAGGCAAGAATTTGGATTGGGCCTAAAGGAAAGTGATTACGCTAACTCCTAACTTTGTTTGTATCACATCAAAATGCACTCTGACACCGCTACACTTTAACTGCATTAGCATAGGTAAAATAACACCCGACCTGGTTTGCAACTCCGTAAAAAACAAATTAAAAAAAAACAGACCGACATTTTGACATAACGCTGTGTACCTCTTAAAATTTCTTCAAAGTCAATAAACGCAACCAGAACTGATAATGCACTGATGTTTAAAAAAAGAAAAAGAAGTCCCTAGCAGTGTCCCTTATTGTGTGGAAAGTACGGTATTTTCTTTTTTTTTTTTTTTTGGTTCCAGTAGAAAAAAGGTTCTAGATTGCATTTACACTTGTGTTTTGAAATGAGAGGTCAATGATGTGCCAAGTATGTTAAACAGATCCTGCTGCTCAAGAATTAATGTTGTCAAGAGTCATTTAGCCGCTCCAAAACACGTCTCAAAACAGGACTCATAATTAACCACAACGGGCTAAGACAAAGTGCTTGACTTCTGTTGGGATCTTCTTCATCTGTCCTGTTCATGTTCGAAGTAATAATTTCACACATCACTGCATTTATCGCTTCACCACTTTTGAGTGTAAGACACCAATCCATTGATGTGGAAAATTATAAGGACATCTTTGACAAATGTTGTAACCTGCGTGCATTGGTGCCATTCTTTTGACTCCAAAGGTTAAACCAGATTTAGGGGAACGAGCTGAAGTCCAACAGAATACGGCTCCCTCTTCTAGAGAGGTGTTAGTAACACATCTGAAAGGACACCGGAAATGCAGTCATGCTTCAGCAAATAGCTAGTTGCACAATTATTTTCTATTGTTTTTAGTGAACGCTTCTTGCATTCACAGTTATGCATGCTCAATGGCGATAAAGGAACTAAAACTTTTTTTTTTAATCTGTACAGTCTGTTGGTTCCTTGTTGATCAGACATTTGAATTTGAATACTTTTAGTTATAATAATAATCTGAAATGGTTGGTTATATTTTGTTTCTCTGTATGAAATTGGTACATATTAAAACTTTAAACTACATTTAGCAACTAAATGATGATTAAGTCTTAAAGAAAAGACTGATTTGGATTTAGAGGAGGGAAATCATTATAATAAATCATTGAAAAAAATAATTGAAATACTGAAATGGCTTGAACATGCCGCGACATTTTTTCCAGAACTGTTAAGCTACATACACACTTGGAATTTGATGAATGTTCAGGAATGCACTAAATGGAGGTTCTTGAACACACTTTTATTCCATAGTGTTGTTCACCCTGGACAAGCAGGGAAGGGCTTCTTCCTTTTTTTTCCTACCATTTACTATACAGTCACAGGTACGCCACCTACAGTTGGAAGAGTCTTGGTGCGATATGTCAAACTGGTGCAAATACCGTAAATCTTGCTTCAAGCTTCTTCTTTCTTTTCTATTCCAACATTTGAAATACTTGGTGTCATAGAATTCCAGCCGGGCACAAACCACAATTATTAATTTCTCCTTGATGATCAATTTTCCAACGTTTGTCTCTTATGTAAATTAAAAGAGACATCATCCACACGCCACTAATACGTTTTTCTTCATTGTTGGTTGCTTATTAGCAAAAAACTCAAAATTTTTAAAAAATTTTAGATTTTTGTTTTTATTTTGTAATACATAAATAATATATCGAACCAAAGCAAAATGCGACCCAAAATATTGGTTTGAGCCTAATTGTTGAGCAAGTGAATTGTTGCATCTCTAATAAGTGCTCTGTGGTATCAAAATCCCACTTAAATCATCTTTTGATCTGTTTTAAGTGTTTTTTCTAATTAAATTTTTTTCATCTGTTCCTGATTGACCATGATTTGAATAAACTCAGAAATGCCAAGTGTAAATTTAATTTTCTTTATATTTGTCCTTCATCAGAAAAAACGAGTCGCGTACACATAAAAAAAAACCAAAACAAGATTTTCATTGGAGAGGGTCATTTAAACACAATTTCCAATAGGGATAGGTATTGACGAAAGTCTGGTGATACGATACAAATCCCAATACGTCTTATAACATGATACATATCGCGACATATCGCAAGACTGTACCAGAACAATTTTTCACTTTTGTTTTAGGAGTATGACTTAAAAAAATCTACCTGAATATAGCTGCTCAAAAAGGCTCACCCTAAGCTCCCAGTGCAACTTTACAGCTCAGGTGTGATGGTACAGGTCTTGCTACAGCAGATGGCTAATTTTGGCTACTCGATGGTTGCAGCCACAGGCTCTGCAGCCAACTTTGCGAAACTTCAAACTCAAGTTGGTTCACGCACTATACTGCCATTTATATAAATAGTAGGGCTGGGAATCCCCGGGTACTTCATGATACAATGCAATATGCGATACATGACTCATAATATAAATGACATCCCTTAATATAATCTCTAATGACTCATAATATATAAATTAACACATATTGTTTTAGGAAAATAAATCCCCATTTATTTTATAGCTTGAACACAATCATAATAAACAAATTGTGTCTTACTTTGTGCAACAAATAATATACATTTTTGTGCAACATTGCTAAAATCAGTAATACTGTTGTGTTCGAATTCCCCCCTACTCACTATATAGTGCACTACATAGTGCGTTTGCCATTTTCTAGGGCTGTTCAAATCTACTAATTCCAAAATCGAATGCACTTGAAATTTCCCAGAGTGAAAAACTAGCATGAAATGGTGCTCACTCGATTAGCAAATACAGACCGCAATGCATTCCGGTAGAACAATTTCAAACAAAAAAAAAAAACAGTTTAAATGTAATATTTGAATCAACATTTTCACCATCAGAACACAGTGGAGACATAAATAAACTTTGTGAAATGTTTGTATTTATTCAATTTTTATTTTTTGAAATTGGTGACGTCATATCCGGTGTTTAGAAAAACAAAAGAAAAGTAGTGAGCATCGTGTCTGAATTACCTTTAAAATTCAGGGCACTATATAGTCCCAGACTACATAGATTTTTAGGGGTTAGAGAGGGATTTCAGACACAACTTATATCTCTGACAAGCATTAATATCAGTTGAATTTGAATAATATTTTAAAATTCAACATCAAGAGAATATCAAAATATCATGATGTATTGATGTATCGCAATACCCCCCCCAATTCGGTGCGGCATTTGCCGAAAATTTTAACCTAAAAAAACGGTTTCATATCGCGGCAGAGGTCGAACGTGATCGTCTGCAGTGGAGTTTCCTCTCGCACTTTTACAATTACGTAAAGATTGTGGCTCTCGCAGCGGAGCCTTGTTCGACAGGGGTCAGTAAATAATAAAATATCGTCTTGTCAGCATTTTAAATCGAAGTATTGCCAAATGCAGTATTACGGTATATAAATAAATTTTTTTCCTGCCCCCCCAATTTCAAAAAGATACTTTTGATTATGCACAAGTAGTTTTTACAGCTGGGATATACAGTCATACAATAAATTTAGGACAGGAGTACGGATTTCCAAGAAAGTTTATAGAAGACATTGAAAATCAGTAACCTTTGAACCCATGAGCAAGGCATTGGTTGCCATAGCCCTTATCAACTTCAACGTGCGTTGACTTCAGCGGGGAAAACTCTGCACGTGATGAGTTTTTATGTGTTAAGTTAATCATGAGTCAGTAATCATGCACAGACGTGCTCCAACGTGCTTCTAAAGCCAAGATTTCTTGGCGGACTGAAACTGCATTCCGCCCCACCCCTCGCAAACATCACCGCCGCTCTACCTACTAGAAATCAGGAAGCACGGACACGCTGCTTTATTTTACTGTCCGGTTTTTTAGAGGAGACCATTCGGTGACTGCAGCAACACAGAGCCATAAAGAGCAAAATAAACCCCAGAAAGGCGTTGTTGTCGATGGCGTTGAGAAGCAGCATCGAGCAGTGCTGAAAGAAGAAGACTGCTTACGTCCGGTGCAGCGTCGTGGATGTATTTGACACAGACTAACCAAAGAAGAAGGGTAAGAGAGCAGTTCAGACTTAAAACACCTCACAAAAGCCACGGTGAAAGCACACAAAAACACGCAAACGTGGACTTATAGCGTCTTTGTTGTGGTTTGAATGCGTGTTTTCACACGCGCGGGTTATATAGTAAACACGATATCTACGTCGACTTGTTTACTCTGCCTTTAAACGTACAGAGGAAAAAGACGCGTTTTCGTGTCTTCCTTTTGTACACTTATTTAAGGTCTATATCAAACTGATAGTTCTTTTTCTAAATAATGACTTTCATCAAACTGTCACTGCCAGCTGTCATGTGCTTTGACAGCGACGCAAACTCCCGACAGCCTTCGGTCCCGTACCGAACTCAACCCGAATATTTGCCATTTTTAGCTCCTTTTTGCTCATAAAGTGTATCTAACGATTCAGTTCAATATTTGAATATAATTTAAAGCTATTTAGTCTATCTACTAAAATTCGGCTTACATTAATAGCATTTATTTTGGAGTAAAAGTCAATAAAGTAACGTGTTTATCAAAGAATCGCACTACACCGGAAATATGTGTGCTCGAGAAAACAGCTCGCTGTTGTATCAGGGAAACCGTTCTTTGGTGAGAAATAAACTCTCCATATTCAAAAGCAGACGTTGTACATTGATGCCGAATTTATCAATACTTTTTACTGAATTGTTGCAATACAAAACAACTTATGAAAATATTCGGGGAAAGGGTATACAATATTTTTTAGTTTAAAACAGTAAATTTTCTATTTAGTTCTGTAAGTACCTCAGGTCAGGTGAACGCAAATCCATCCTAATTTTTTGTGATCTAGGCTGCCACGATTAATCGACGACTAATCGACTATTAAAATAGACAACTAATTTATTTAATAGTGTTTTTTTTTTTTTTTTTTTTTTAGTATCTCAGAACTACGGTGCACGCCTTATAATGTCGTGTCCGCCATTGTTTTTGACAGATGCACAGTCGTGTTAGTCAGTTGTGATGTCACAGGAAGTTATAGGAAGACTCAGGTGGCATAAGGCCTGGTTCACACAGGATACGGCAGCGCTGCGAAGCGGCTCGGAACGGAGGCCGCTTCCATTCGGCACCCTTGTGTGGAGTCATTCCAGGCGCGGAGCGCCGTGGTTCCCTGCGGAAAGCTCGCCGTTGTTTTGGCATCTGGTCTATTTTGTGTGCGAGCTGCGAAGGTTTACATCAAGATACGTGTGAAAATTCAGTTTATTTTCAAAATATAACAAATTTTTCCAAATTAAAGCACCGTGATCGACAAATCTGATCATGTATTTGCATCTAAACTGACTGTAGAGATTAAAATAAACAAACAATCGCAACACATGTGCAAACAAACACATACAAAAAAAGAAGTGGGTTTACTCCGGAGCGGCCGGTGAGGCTGGGTTTTGGGTGTAAAATAACAACAATAGAGAGGCAGAGAGCAGTTCTTCTTAGCTGAAACATGGGGTAATACTTTTAAGTTCATAATTTGCCATGATGGCAAAAACAAAAAAAGCTCTAGCAGAAGCGCCTGTCGACCGTCACGGAAAAATGCGCGTTGGTGTGAATTTCAGGAGAGAGCAGATGCTGTGCGCACTCCACTCAGCGCCACATCGCAGCGCTTCTGTGTCCAGTATGAACCTAACGTAACAACATTGCAATAGTTTCAATAAACTATAGTCCTAATTGTTTTTAGTTAGCATATAGCTTAAATACGTAAAGCTTAAAGTTAATGATGGTTAAGGTGCTTGTTTACCATTTAGTCCACGAACGACCCAATTAGTCGAATAATTGAAAAAATAATCACAATTTAAATAATTGTTTGTAGCAGCCCTATTGTGTTCACAAAGAAATTTTGTTACATTTATGTATCTTAACTTGTACATAAGATATCTAGAATAGACATTGGGGTCTTTTATATTAAATTAGTGAAGTTGTTTTTGTTTTGCACCCTATTTTGACAGTATCCCTGATCTCTGTGGTTCAGCAAAAAAATGTCCTGCAGGAGAGCAGAGAGCACTCAGTGTAAATCGCAGAGGAAATGAAGCATTACATCACTGCATCCTAAACAGAAGGCTGCTCTGCGGCAAGCTCCACGTATTGCCCAACTTTAACAGGAACACTACGAAAGGCCTGTAACTAAAGCTGCTCCGGCTGAAATGATCTGAACAGCCACGTACCTCTGTGCTTTTAGGACAAAAGGAGACATTATGCGTTACAGCGGAATCTGTAATAAGCCCAGGAGCTATTTTTGTCACACGCCATAAGAAAAGAGAGATCAAGGCTCAAATCTGCGATTATTGCTCGCTTGCTGTAGCTGCCGCGCGCAGGCTTTAAATAACGCGCTCATGCATGAGTGGGCGCTTATTGTTTGAAGTGCTCGGATTTATTAAAGTCTGCTGCCTCAAATGTGTTTTAGCTGGGGAATCCTTGGTGGGATAGCATTTGGATTGGACACCAAATGCTTGCAGGTTAAATCCTGTAACCATTCTGACTTCTTCTGTTGATCAAAATGCTCAGGAACTCCCCTCTACTTTCTTCAGTCATGCTTTTTTAATTAAGTACGAATCACGGTAAATAAGTAAAATATGATTTACCTATGACAGAAAAAACAAAACATTTCTTCAGAGGGCAGGACACTACACCAACCACACTTAAACATTTAAGTTCACTCCCCTCCCGTCGGATCCACATGCTGCTCCTTTTTTCACAGGTGATACTCTGAGGTTTGTCAACTTCCGTGCTCGCAGACTCAAATACTTCCTCTCCTTTCTCACTTCCTCTCTTGCCAGTGCCTGCCGTTGGGGGACAGGTCGGGTCGTGCTACTTTTTTATTGTACTCCACAGCAATCATTTGCATTAGTTTGCAGGTAGTTATCTTGCAGACGGCTCAAATAATCAAAGATGGGATTATATTTTACTCTACCCTTTTGACACCCCAAAAGAGACTAAAAAGTGCCAAAATAATTGCTATTAAAAAAAAGGATTGTGTGCATTAATTATCTAAAGACTCAAATATGACATTCTTTGAGTTGCTGCTTTTATTAGAAACCTTTAATTTTAAAACCAGATCATAGATGAATGAACCTGCTGGTTAAGCATTTCATCACTTCTTTTGAAGACGCACTGGTTAAAAAAAAAAAAAAAAGTGTTTTTAAAATGTTCTTGTGGTATTTTTCTTATGATGGAGGGCATTTATTTATTAAGTTTTAAATTTAAAGCGATTTAAATTTCTATGTTTAAATCGTTTAGAAACAGGAGCCGAAAAAAAGGGAAGTTTGAAAAAAATCTGTAGTTGTGACATTGAAAATGCACAGAAGCTCCCTGCTCCACCTCATTCAGATGCATGCACATTTTTCCTCATCCAAACTGGCATCTGGCTCAAATATTTATGCCTGGATTCCAATATTTCTAACCATTTTTGTTGCACAGGTAATGTTAGGGATGTGAGGGGCTGTAAGATAGCAGGAAAGCATTTAATCCAATACCTCAATAATGGGCGACAGGAAGAGGGGTGTTTCTCTGCCAATGGTCCCGCTCACAAGTCGGAGGCAAATTTCTAATGAACTCTTGCCCATCTACAGACAATATGTCATTAAAAATGACAAAGCTTTTTAGATTTTGGCTAACACAGCATAATCATTGTAAAAGACCATTGGGAAACATTTAACAACAACAGATCAAAATATGATTGAGTCGGATTTTAAATCCCACATAGCATTTAAAGTTTTTGTCCAATTTTACATAAAATGCAGAAAAGATTAGAAGAGAAAACATCTAAATGTTCTACAACGTTGTCAAACTTCAAAAGAAAAACTTGCATTTTGCTCTATAATCATAATCAAAATGAAAATCATTCTTAAAACTCAAGTAGTCAATAGTAGAATACTAGATGGAGGCTATTTCCTTGCTGGAGTCAGATAATAATGTGAGAAAACATAAACTGATGTCAATAAATACTTTTCTGGCCTGTTTAAAAGTCATTTGACTCGGGCAGGACTGAAACGTCTATAGATTGTAAATGCACAAACCAGGCTAAATCAAATGCTTAAGTTAGATAAAGTTAGAAACTCATTGGACTCGACACTTCTTTAAATGATCAATAGCACGCCTAGACTGACCACCCACATAAGATCCTCTAATAGTTTTGTTGCCGACATGCTAAATCTATTGGACTCGGCTGTTGATTTGACTCCTTTCCGTTTAGTGACAGATTGTTCTGTACGCTACAGCTGCCAGCTTTAGGCTTGGCTGTCACTACGCTCTGTGGCTGCTTCCATGCTATTAGTAGTGAAGAAATAGGTTCACAGATGGATATTCTGGGACATAGTGCTGTTTAAAAAGGCAGTTTTGACAGTTTAGCAGCTGATGCACTGTTAGAATGCAGTAGGAAGTCCTCACCAAAGCTTTCCAATCACTTCAAAAGTAGATATCCTGGTAGAAAAGAACCTCTCTTATGCTCCATGTGTGATAATACGATATAAAAATACAAGTTGTGGGCATCAGCCGATGTGAAAGTTCTGTTGATAACTTTCCTTAGTTCTGCTTTAAATACACTGAATGATTGTTAGTGCACCTGGAACCATGTCGGTTTTACTGTAAAAAGATAACGCATTAAAAAAAAAAATTATTTGTATACCACTGGAAGCTCTCTTCACAGTTATAAACACACATCTTTTAAAGATCCACTGTAGTGAAAATGTGTTTTTTAGGCCTTTTTCTTGATGTTTGAGGACATTTATAAAGAAATTACAATTCTGAATCCCTTTTCTGAGTATTTTTATTGAAATTATTGTGCTCCTGGAGCAGACAAAAATGTCTGCACAATGCTATTAGCTTAGTTATTTGTGACATACACCGGACAGGCAACAAGCATCCCCACGCACAACAAACCTGGGGATTCACCTCTTATTTGCTGTAGCGGGTTGCAGTTCTATCCCATAGGAACCCATGTGAAAAAAACTTCACAAATGTGTTATATTCCACAGAGTTTTATTTATTTATTTTTTTGTGAGGAAAAAAATATATTTAATTTTTTTACCTAACAATTTTGCATTGAAAAGGGAAATGAATTGAATATCTCGGTCATAGCCATTGTAAGTAATTGAAAGTATGAAAACTTAATAAGTGCCGTCAGAATGGTTGGCAACACATAATTATTGGCCTGATGCAGTATATTCAAGAGATCACAAAAACAGTGCAGATCTTGTCCGTCCTCTTGTAGAGGACTAAGATCATAGACATCTTCATTTGCCTCGTTAGAGCCAACATCAGTTTCAGAACTGTACGGCTGAATAACTCCAATTTAGGTATCTTGGATTTAGAGGGGCTGTAAGTTGTTAGAAGAACAAGTAAACAGAAGCTCCCAGGGTAGGGAGTGGAAAAAGTGCAAAAAACATGTCCGAGAAATAGACATGTTTTTAGATTTGGCTAATAAACGGCCTTATCATAATTAAAAGATCACTGGAAGCTTTTAATATGAATAAAAAATTAATTGGAGTTGGTCTTTACAGTAAAGAAGAGACATTTTACAAGCAGAAAAGACAGTTTGCTGCTTTAACTGAAAACAAGGAAACAGACTAATTAATGCACACAATTTAATGCTGAAAACAAAAAGATCAGTAATTGTCTATCGTTTGGAGAAAGAAAAAAAAAAAGCTATTCTTCTGGAAGGCGTTATTTGCTTAATCTGCTTCTGTTTTATTCTATAGTCTTTCATAACCGTTACGAAGATTGACAAGTTTCACTCAAGGTTTTTTTTCAGTTTTTTTTCTGTATTCAAACATTTGGAAATGTTTTTAGATTTTTGTTTGGGTGTTGAGGGTGAAGTATTGAATGTTTCAGAATCAGTATGCTTTATTTTTGGAAATTGCACAAGTATTGGTGAAGGATATGTCTGAAAATGAAGCTTCCAGCAATAATAGAAGGTTCTATTAAAATGCAACTTTGCTGCTCTCAAGGTTCCCTTACAACTAAGTCAGTGAAACACAACATGTGCTGTTTATTCGTTGATGCTACACTGATGCTCTCGTCAGCAAATGTAGAACATTTTATAGAAATGCTAAAAGGCAATGCAAAAAACAGTGCGGTTGTTTTCCTGTCACTGGTGTAACACCCCTGTTTTCCAGCAGCATAGCACAATGGACACACAAAAGTGGAATATTTATGCCTCCTTGCTATGAATTGACAGAGAAGGAGCAGAGATCGATCTCAGCTGCGCCTATTTTCCCACAATGGTTCAATAAAAAGGGTTTAAGAGTCCTAAAATTGGACTTTCAGAGTCATTTTCAATACAAAGGCTGTGACACTTGGACTTCTTCTATATCTTATGTGAAGTAAGGACTATGTTGCTGGCTATTGCTTAGTGAGTCAAACATATCATTGTTTTGCAAGATTTCCATCCTCTCAGGACATAAACTTATCCGTTTTAGTACGTTTCTGATACCTGGGCAGTGAAATAGATCTTTTAGCAGCTGAATCTTTGTGTTTGCGGCTTCTGGAAGTCTGTGTGAGAAAACAGTCATCATGCTATTTCTGTAGGTCTAATAGGTTTGGTGCACGTTGCCTGACAAACCAGCTGGGTCGTGGGGTTGGTGAAAAAAGATCTATTATGCTCTTATTTGTGAAATCTTTGCCTCTATTTCGTGTCACCCGTTTCTGAGATACAGATAATGCAGCTGTGCATGAAATAGAGTGGGCCCCCACAGATGGAAAGAATGGATAGTTCTGTGATATGACAGTAAGCTGTGAATTGGAAGTGCTTGCTAAGTAGTATATTTGGCAACCAAAACCAAATAGCAACACCGTGTTATGTTAAAGTTTGTGAGAAATATGATGTGAAAACATTAGAATTCTTGCTTTTAAATTTTCTAATGTGCTTGCTTTGTAGTCTTTAAAATAGAGGAGAATAAAAAGAGATATAAGGCAAACATACAGGATACATCATACATGCAAGTGATCAAGCAGTTATCCCAATTTTGCCATCAACATTGCCCTGATTTATTACACAAGTACTCTACTAGACCCCTGAAGATGAGTCGTGATATCTGGTACTAAGATGTTAGTACATCCTTAAGTCTAAGTACAAGGTGGGCCTTTAGGGTCCAACTCAGACATGCTTGATTCCAGTTAGATCCCAAATGAACACCTGTAACTTCTTTATATTTTCAAGCTGTTTTTGAATGAAATTGCTTTGTGGAAAAGGCTGTTTGTTTAGCTGAAAGAGAACACAGTTATCAGGAAATACAGTTGCTATGATATAATGTTCAGAGTTAGAGATAATAAGCTATAGATCTTTTGTTATGTGTGCATTATGTCAGCACTGCAGCACTCTAGGAATCACGTAAATATCAGACCCAACTGCTCTCTCATACAAATGCACTGATTATTTTGACATTGTCATGTTAGTAGTGTTGGTGAACCTTGGTCATCCATGGCCACTTTTGATCTACTGGGGATTGGACGACGGCAGAAGAACTTCAACCTTCACAATTTGTCCTTTCAGAAACTCTAAAAATATTCCCAATTTACCGGTCTCTGACGCTTGAGCTTCACAGACAAACCATTCATAAGCTGTCTTATATTCTACCCACTTATAAAACAGATAATCAGAGTTGTATACTATCAGTTGGTCAAACATTCTGGCTGATTGGTATTCAGATCTTGAACAGTTCTGTGGCATCCTAACCCTTGTTCCACTATCACCTAATACGTAAAATAAAGTTATTTTAAATAATTTCTACGTTTGTGCATATGAAACAGTGCTGGCAAAGAAAACCTTTTTTTTTTTTTTGCTACAAGCACATTGTATTTATTTTGTATTTGGATCAATAACTCATTACTGAAAGGGAAGCCTAATTTTTATCAGGCAAATAACATCAACAACCTGCTAAAGTTAACGTTATTGTCCTTGGTCTGCAGTATGTGAAACAAAGTTGCTTGGAAATTCTACTAATTAAAAACAAGCTAAAATGGTAGCTGCTTAACGGTTCCTCGGTTTGGATAGAAAAAAAGGTCCTTAGAATTTCTGTATTAGTTTTTCATTTATCTATTTAAATTAGTTGCAACATTTGTAAAAGGTCTATTTAAAATTTTTTACTCAAATTTCCTCTTTTATCTGTGTAGATATTGTGGTTCATTAGATCAGATCAAACAGTTTTTTGGTCACATTGACATATTAAATGGGAATCTTTGTGATCAGTGGTTGTGTAAATATTAGTGAAGGTAAATGGGTTGCCCTCAACTTTCTTGAGTAGGTTGAAATGTTATCCAAACTGGAAAACTGGTTATCACAACCAGTTTAGAAAATAACAAATCCAATAAAAAGCCTGTTATTGTATGTATGTGCGTGTTTCGGACTTCCGTGTTCAAGACGCTCCTCGTTCAGCGCATTCTTAAACGTGGGTCAAATGGCACAATTTTTACGTAGCATTAGATACACTTTAATTCTCTGTCACATTTGGTTTGTGTCAGAAATGCTGCAGACAAGACGAAATGCCATGTATTTGTCCATTCTCTGATCGTTAGTCCGCAATCTTTGATTGAAGCCAGACTGATTGTGAAAGTGACCAGAACAAATATAATCACACTTTTTTATGGGCAAAGTCAATGTGTTCTGGTCCTGTCACGACAATAAAAAGTCAAATATTATGATTTGAACAACCTACTAACAGGGTTTCAGAGACCATACTTTTTTTCTGCATTTTTGCCAAGAAACGTTTTTTAAATAAGTCTTTATATTACTCAGCTGTAAGCTAAGAGTGTCCCATATCATACAGTTTACAGCATTGGTGTACTTTTTTTTTTAAATGGTAAAAATATATTAAGGATGTGTCTCAGTGGCACGTGCATGTAAGACTAGAGTGAGAGCAGTGCAGCAGATCATTTTGACAATTCAGTTCTACAAACTACAGAAGTAGTTCTGTAATGGTTTTGTTATTCATCATAAGAATGTGAAAAGTATTTATTACAAGTTAATTAGTTTGATTGCTGCAACCAATACACAATTGGTACTCAAGTAGAGGAAGTACATTCCTCTGTTGTTGTGAAGCTTTAAAGTGAATAAATCACTCCAACAAGCATCAATTTTACTTGTCCAGAACTGTAAAAAGTCACTTCCATAAAATAGCGCACAAGTTGAAAATATTTATCGAACATTTTTACCCATATAGCAGCATAGCTGGAATATTTTTGCCTGAAAAATGCACAGTTTGAGTGTGAATTATGTGAAGTTGTACCATTTTGGTTTTTACACGTTTTGGTGTGTGCAGTGAACCCCTTTATAGGGTGCACCAGATTAAAGGTACATTGTCAATCAACAGTACAGGCACACTGAACTATAATGCTATTTACACACCAGGCAAGTGATGCACGTTCAACAACGCTCTGAATGTGGGTTCTTGAACGCACTTTTAGCATACGGTGTTCACGCTGGACTGTTGCCATGTGCTCACATGTACTCAGTTGAAAGAAGCTTGGTGAAAAATGTCAAAGCGGGGCAAATCTAGCATGTCTTACTTAAAGTTATTTCTTCCCGAGCTCTTGTTCGAAATATAGAAGACTGGGTATCATGTGATTCCGTGGACAAACTGCAATTATTAATTTCTCCTTCGTGATCAGTTTTCAAACCGTTTGCATCTCTGTGAATTAAAGGGGACATCATCCATTCATCACTACTATATGCAAGGCCCACTCCCAACCTTGTTTTTAACATTTCAAAAAACCTGACTGGTTAGCATTCAAGATATATGAGTGGGCTCTTAAAAATTGCACTTTTAAAAAAAATGAACAAACAGACACCGTTTTCTTGCTGAAGGAGATTTTTTATGTTCTTTTTAGGCATACAATTGTAGGCTTGTAAACTCCAGTTATACATTGTTGATTGAAGAGAGAGAAAAGAGAAAGGAGCAAACAACTGGGCCAAATGTCTTGTTATCTATTTGCTTAGTGACAGACGTTGACCTTTGATTTCCTGTGTCTTAAC
Organism: Oryzias javanicus; assembly: GCA_003999625.1. Taxonomy (NCBI): domain Eukaryota; kingdom Metazoa; phylum Chordata; class Actinopteri; order Beloniformes; family Adrianichthyidae; genus Oryzias; species Oryzias javanicus. The sequence goes on from CM012452.1 coordinate 8,863,485, forward strand.
AAGATAAGTCTACTTTTAGGAGTATACAGGCTGAGAGTAACAGCATGTTTATTTCTCATGTCCTTGCCCCCTGGAACACCCCCTCAGCCCCCATTCTGCAGACACGAGCTCCATATTCATTACGTAATTGACTGTCACAATAGCACAGAACATGGTGCTGCTAATGTGGGTAGCTGCAGGGGGACAAGACGAGGCTTCATGAGCACAAGAGTAGACCTCATGAATACAAAGGAGCCAAAGAGTAGAAGACGATCATGCGTGTTCCAGACTTATGAAACAGGTTTATCAGTATGTGGTACAGCAGTATTCTTTGGAGAGATTTAATTAAAATGTATGCCTTAGTAACGACGAGGAGAGAAGTACATCCCTGCCATAAGCCTCTTGCAATTCTCAAGTGTAGGTTTATATCTGCTTCACAGCAGAGATAGAATATGCTTGTTGATAGAGAGTTCCTCAGAGAGATATCCTTCACACAGAACAGATATGGTCGCATAGTAGCTGTTGAGTCATATAGGAACACAACTGCCTACTGGAGCAAGAACCAAGGCGGCTGTGGGTCAAATGCAAACACCATCAATCTTGTTTGGGTTCGGTTTAATTGGAAGTATGAGGAAACCCTGGTCTGATTTCCTTTTCAAATTATGATGACATTAGAGTCTGCTCAGCATACAGCGGAAATGTGGATTAAGCAGCATTTTTTTTTGAGAGGAAGCTCTGTACCACAGCTTATCAGCAGTGAAAGCTGGCTGTCTAATGAAGAAATTGGAAGTCATTGCATCATTGTTTACTAAGAATTAGTTAAAGCACGAGACACACCACAGATGCTAATCCATGCGTTGTACGCCCATGTCTCTTGTACAAATGAGTGTAGCTCATTCTGCTAATTTGCTCTCAAAAGGAATAAGTCTATTCCTGTTGAGTTTTTCTCCACAATTTGAGACTTGAATCTCGGGTTAAAATATGCTTATTTGGTTTTGTAGACTTTCTTGGTTTCATTTTGTCATCTTTAGAAATAATTGGTAAAACCTCTTTGATTAATGAATGTTGGAGTTATTAAACTCTGGTTATTTCTTCATTATACCATAGATCAGGAATGGGCAATTTTTCTTACTGGTGGCCCACTAAGGGTTCTAAAATTTGATTGAAGCAAATTTGTTGTGTTTTGGTTATTTATCTTGTAAAAGATAGAAATAAACCAAGATCCTGATGAAAACATGCTTTAATATTGATTTAATATGTTATATATATAATTTATTATAATTTATTACTTTAAAACAGAACATTTTGGAGATTTTATTTTAAAACTGTGGTTTTGGTTCTTATTTTAGCGTCATTTTCCCCAATAGGCTAATGTACCTCAGGGAAATGCTGCATTCATGTAGTATTGGAATAATCAGAAAAACGGCTGTCTGACTTGGAAATCCCACAGGAATATTGGGAAAAACAACAAGGCTTCAAACACTATAACAGGGGTCTCAAACTCGCGGCCCGCGGGCAATCTGCGGCCCGCGGGATGATAATTTGCGGCCCCCGCCTTCATATGAAAGATTACTGTTAGTGCGGCCCGCAAGCCTGAGATAAATGACAGTTGTTGTGTGCTGAGCTGAACGAACCAATCACGGTAAGGTATATGGCTCTGGAGGGCGGGACATCGGCGCGCTGTCCGAGCCTCCTCACTCTTTAATTCATTCCTCCAATCAGCTGGGAGGAGGAGGAGCCATGAAGCTGTGAAGTGCTTTCTCACTGAACGTGATTCGCGGGCCCCTCTCCTCTTTCCTCACGTGATACACAGCCTGCCGCTTGTCAAAAAGCGTGTTCCTGACGCCGCGCGACAATCCGCGCACGCATCAAACATTCCGCGCGGACAAGTCTGACCTTCGCGAGCGCTTTTTCCTCCTCCACGAAAAGAAAAAGTCCTCGCGAGAGAGACTGACTACTTCCGCGTGCGTGAGTGATGCCCGCGAGCGAGTAGAATCACCGGAGCCGCGGTCACGCACGCAGCAATAGAGAGGAGATTCTTCTTCTATGGTGTTTATCATTAGCGCTGCTGCGACTGTGCGTGAAATATTGAACCTGGTTGAAGACTCAGCGCGTGCTTAGCGCGTGCCCGATTTGTGTGCAGAGCTTGAGACCAGATTTAAAAACTTGCGTAGCAACGCGCGCTCCAGACGCAGAGGCCAGGAATTCTGGTGCGCGGCGTTTGCATTGAGCTTTCAGTGAGCGCGCTGCTCTCAGCTCAGAAATGAAGGAAGTTCTGGAAATACAGACGTTTGAAATCTGAAATAAAAATAGTTTTTCTCTTGTCCAGTGTTTGTCAGGTATTTTCTCTTAGAAAACCCCCCCTCCCCCCCCCCCCCCCCCCCCCCTTCAGCTGCAAACATTGCTCAAATTAAAACATAATCTCCTCAAAATATCATACTTTTATTATCATTAAAGAATAAAATAATAATAATAATAATAAAAACTTCTAAATAATCAGTTTTATTAATTTTCTTCTTTCTTTTTTAGAATACTTCCAAAACTTCCAGACAAGATAAAAACAAGTCTTTCCTTGTTTTCCCTCCAACAGTAGTGATGGTCTTTTCTCAGAGATTCAGTTCTTTCGCACTGATTCACTGTAAATTGAGTTTTAGGTTGTTTTTCTATATTTAATTTACTATGTAGGATTATGCACAGTATCCATCACTAATGTAAACATGTTTTTATTTGCATTCCCTCCAGGGGGGGCGCCGCCCCACCATTTGAGAAACACTGTCAGTCAATATGTGGTTTTACAGTCGTCTGTGTCTGCTGTATGATCATTGTTATTATTTTAATTATTAATGATTGATTTTCTAATTCATTTTTTAAAATTAATTAATTTAATTCATTCACTATTTTGTGTTAAAAATAAAGATATTTGAGAACATTGGAATGTTTTATCAGCGATTTTCTTGTGGAAATCCTGATGCGGCCCGGCCTCACCCAGACTCTGCCTCCAGCGGCCCCCGGCTGAATTGAGTTTGAGACCCCTGCACTATAAGAATGCAGAATACATTTCTGAGGCTGCACAAAGATGAGTTTATTTATACTGTGTTATTTGTGGGAAGACACCTGAACTACCTGAAAATTGACGTTAACCATTGACATTACCTGAAAATAACACATTAATACAGGTAATAAAAATAGTTTATTCCAGTTTGGCGGGCCAGATTAAATTGTTTAATGCCTGGATTACCCCTGCCATAGATGGTAAATGGGACATACTTTACAGTCACAGTCCCATTTATACAAACATTCATACACTGATGGCGGCTCCGCTGCCAAACACTGATGCCAATCTATAATCACCAGAGGCAATGTGGGGTGGGGTTCAGTGTCTTGCCCAAGGACACGGTGACACATTATAGTCATTAATGTGATTGATGCTTAATGACACTTTATAAGGTTTTTATTGATGTCGCTGTAACTGGATTATACTTGTTTATATGATAATGAGTGTGTTCTGAAAAAGGAAGAAGTGGAACCACAAGTCTTGCTGAGGTTACTGTGCAATTTCTGTCCACCACCTACGGAAGTGGAAGATGTCAGAAGTCACTGATGATGTCTGGTTTTTGACAGAAAAAATCTCCCTTTTAGTACAAATAGAACTTTTCTTTTAATGGAGGCTCAACAGAAAAAAAATAGATTCACTGGCTCATAACAAGTCTCCCGTCTTAAAACTCGTGGTTAAGTTCAGTGTTTTATTCTAAGTTGCAATTTTAGCATAACCAGCCGTGGTTACAAAACATTTGGAGGGATTTGGTGTTCCTGCACTCTCATAAAAAGCTACAAGGAAAGTGTAGAAAAAAAAGCTTATTTTTTAGATCTGAAGGAAAAAAAACAAATATTTTGGTTGCATGGCGGTGTAGTGGTTAACACTCTGGCCTTAAAGTGAGAAAGCCCTGGGCCGAGCTCTTCCTGTGTGAAGTGTGCATGTTCCCTTCATGCCTGTCTTCTTCCCAGAGTCCAGAATCATTTTCATAGGTTAATTGAGGATGCTACAACCATGCCTTAGGTGGGAATGAGTGTGTATTATTGTCTGTCTCTGTGTGGTTCCAGCAACTCTTTGACCACGAACAGGACTTAGTAAGTTTAAGACAAACAAAGAATGTAATAAACCATGTTTAGACATCTCAAAGCTCAAGTCTCTCGAAAAGGGCCTGTTAAGACAAAGCATGAATGACAAAGCAAGTTTTTACAGTTTTGTTTAATTAAATCAAATGTAACAAATACTTTATCACAGCAGGACACTAGCAACCGATGTAAATGCACAACTCAAAATACTTATGTTTTTTATCATCACAGTAGACCTCTATTTTTCAGGAAAAATACAAACTTTGTAACTTGTATGGAAGTCAAATTTGTTTTCATGCTTTTTTTGACGAAGCCTAATCAAATATTTCTTCAAAATTTTAAACTAATTGACAATAATCTATTAGCTTATGATTTGTATATACTTGAGTCACAACCTGTAGATAGAGTTGCCTTGTGACAGGTCACTGGACACTTCAAATGATGCCTCTGGCATGACTTTGGGGATCCACAAACAATTTAACTTTAATCAATCTTCAACCAAGAGAACATCTTCAACTGTGAAGATCTGTTTGAGTTTAACTAAAAGCCTTATGGCATGCAGTAGACTTATTACCAAACTGGCTTGTTGGGAGAGAAGACTAACCAAGATGGTTTTTGACTTTCCACTGATCTTTTTTTGTTAACATAGTGCTAGTTTATAACCAAACAGAATACATCCTGGTTTTCAAAAAAGCAAAATAAGAGCTTCTCTTTCATTATTTCTGGATGTGTTGACTTCACATCCTCTTAAAACTATTACTCCTTAGAAAAACAGAAGTTAATATTTCCTAAACAGTGTTATTTTCCTTACCATCTGTGTGGAAACAAGGATATTTTTGGTGTGTTTGTGTCTTTGCCAAAACGGAAGAGAATAGTGACCTCTTCATGCCTGTAACTGTTGGTCGTTGTGTCATAAAGCAACTCCACTGAGGTCTTATTCATATTTGTAGAGCTTATTATGGCTTTGCACATCGATGTTTGCCTAAAATCAGTTCAAAGACGCGGTAGTGGTAACTTCTCTTACACCACTGTAGTCAAGAAATATATTCCAGTCTACAGTTTACTAGATTTTGTAATAGTTTTTTTACATCAGTGTTTCTCCTTTGTCTTCATTGAGCATTGAGCCAATCATCTGTCCATTGTGACCTTTTGGGATCACAGATGAGTTGCCATCAGAAATCTCCTTTTCCTTGTAAGCTTCTACCTTTATGAAAACAACTTAGTGTAGCTTTCTCTGTCTGTTTTCAGTGTTGAAAAGGTTCTGCTCTATTCAGCTTTAACAATGGTGCAGGTGTGAGATGTGAATATTAGTTTCCTAAATAGTTTCATCAAATGTTGAGCTCATTGTCTGCAGTGCTTTGAATACAGAGAGATTTTTTTTCTTAAAACAAGAAAAAACATGGTTGAGTTTTTTGCCTTTTAGAGTCTTGCAGTGGAAGGAAGGACTTTGTAGTAGAACTAAGGACGTTGTTCATTCACAGTAAAAGTTTGTTTCTGCCTCTGAATATGCTTGATTAAGCAGGCAGCCTAATTACTCCTTAAACCCTTTTTACTGCTAATATAGCTTGTCTGGTGTCTTTACTCCCAAACATTAGCATTGGAAATCAAACACAGCAAGTGTATAGCCTGTGAAGTCTCATTCTGATTATCTTTTGATCTGTTGTAAAAGCATTCCTAGTGGTCTTTAAATTATGATTACACTGTTTTTAGCCATAAAAAAACAAAACGTATGTTGTTTTCTAGGACATTCTGTAGTTTGCCAGAGATATGCCATAACCTTTTTCACTTCTTGTATTAAGGCTCTTTGTTTACACGCTTAAATGGAGACATACATGGATCCATTTGTTAAGAGGCCTAGTCTTTTTTTTTTTTTTTTTTTTTTTTTACTTTTTACTGATCCCAAAAATGATTCGAACCGTGACCCTTAAACAGTGACACGATCCGAACCGTGAGTTTTGTGATCCGTTACACCCCTACTCCTTATCCAAACCAGACCGGACCCCTCAGTGAAAGTGAGGCTAAAGTTGCCTGTAAAGACTCCACAGGTTGCGGGCACAAACAAATCTGAGTTGTTCTGTGGTTTAATTGTCAGAAAATGGGAAAAGTTTTAGAATCATTAATTATGTCTTGTGGATTCACATAAAAGGCTTTGATAGTTTCTTTTTTTTTTCTCTCAGGTCCACCCATTGATTTGCCTAATGTCAAAGTAGCCTAGCATATTCAGCAAATTCTAAAAAAAAAAAAAAAAAATGGCTGAAATTGTGACAACCTATTTTTTTTTTTAGATACCTTTGTTCAGCCATCACTCCAAGGAAAGTAAGATTTGTTCACAGCTAGAATTTCATATCCACATAAAACCAATATGGGCCTAAGAGGATGATGATTTGAAATAACCCAAGGTAATGGACTATTCAGCCAGATATAATTGTTCATCAGCCCTGCAGTCTCTGATTGAGGGTTAATGGATTCTCCCAGGTGCTGGCCTCCATATGTAGCAACCCTATAGCAGCTTTTATATATTGGCTATTCAGTAAAACCATCAACCAAAACGCTCTGAGATGTGTGTTTTAGCGCACCTGGCAGGTCAAAACTTTTCCTCGCATCGTGCGCTGCGTTTTTAAATTACAGGGTGTTGTATGAGAAAGACAAAGGCAATGCAACATAATCATTTTATTTTTCTTTTTTGGATCAAACATACTGCTGTGAGGTTGTAATTGCAGTCCTGTATTACACCCCACGTCTATAGTCTTTCACCTCTCTTTTTATCACACTACATTATGCAATAGCATTTTTCTGCAAGTCCTTGCAGGAGTTCGGCTTCGATTGCATAACATTTGTAAAGGAAATATGCAGGAAGGTTTTCACATTCAGCCGCACACAGTCCCAGCAACATCTCATCACATCAAACAAACGGAAGAATCCCCCCGCGTATGCGTTCTTCTAAAATTACTACCGGTACGATTGTCTTTACGTTGCATCATCCAGGCTTTTCTGCTACTTTTTACTTGGTGCAGCTGGAAATTGTGTTTAGCTACCGCAATCATACATGCAAATTGAGCTTTCTTCTTCGCTGGATTTCAGTGTTTAATCTGTTTGAGAAAGTTTTTTGTTATCAGTGAGACTGGGCTTGAAACAACAACAAGTTAATGAAATTCCCTCTAATCAAAGGTTATCTATATCAAATAGTATTCGTAAATATGACGAGACAGTCTGTGCCGCTTTAAAAAAAAACTGTCAAATTGATCACCATGCTAATCAAGTAATGTTATATTTATTTAGAAAAGTCAGCAGCAGACGTGTCCTGTCAGATCTGAAAGGCTTAAGCTGAAGTCCAGTGAAGAAAAGCTGCCATAAAACGGGGGGAGACATAAAAACCGAAGACATAAAGAGTCTTGGAAGCAATCAGCCAGGTCATAAATGGATCCTAGACTGATTGGAGAGCTGGTTAAAGAGGCCTGGACAGAGCTGATGTGCTTTCAAATCTAACCTCCAGCCAGCATACTTGCTGATGCTTTGTTGACTTAATGCAAACATATTTCATATACATAAAGAAAGGAAATACCCAAAACAAGGTGAAAAACAGGCTGAGTGATTGGAGGATTAAGTTACTTTTTCTACACTATGATAGAGTTGGCTCAAGTTATAGAGAAGAGGATGAAGGAAATTAGATGCTTAGACTTTGTTTATTCTGATGCCAATGTCCAGATCTTGTTCCAATGAAGACTTTATTAGTTTTAGTAGGATGAGTTCATATTTGACACAAAACATTTGGTAAATAAGGATCAATTCAGAACAATCTTTAAAGTATTTTCCAACAATATTGCCCACGGAGGAAGAATGTTTTTTGTGATATTTTCATTGCTCCTTCTTCCAGCTGATGAAGTTTGCATACATTTTCACTACATTTGTGAATTCTGTAGACTGTTATAACTTTCCTGGAGGATTTTGACATAAATGACACGCTAAAGCTGTGTTAACACCAAAGTAGATTTGGGTGGGAGCTACAGCCAGTTTGAATGTTTAGTCAGTGTACAGATGTGATTGGTCGGGAGTGGTGGAAGGGTATGACTTTTGCGTTTTTGAGTAGCGCAACAGTATGACTAAATTTCCTGCATGCGGCAAACATTTGGCTGTGCCTCGAAAATTAAAATGTCTGAACTTTGGCAAAGAATTTGCCTCACGTCAACCAATCAGGAACTCAGCTTTGGTTTGTGATACATCAATGATTGAATCAGTGGGTGGAGTCTAAAACCAACATGGGGGAGAAGCTGATCGTTCCCCTCCTGACTTTTCTATCTTTCTTATTTGCTTTGTCCCCTATTGGTTTCCTGGACTAATAGGGGACAGCGAGTTGTTAAACTGGGAGACAGAAGAGAGACGGAAATACCGTCATTCAAACGCAGCTCCCACAGTAGACTTTAATCCTCACTTTTCTGAGAGTCTCTGAATGATCTCATGAACCCAAACGTGGAGACGTGATTACCCATTTTTTTGTAGAGCTCTTTAAAATAAGTAAACCTTATATCTTAACAGTATCCATGTTTTCCATGCATTGGATATATTCTGTCAATGTTTTATGTAGCAATGAGGCTGAAATGGTTTGACGAGCGTCAAGTTTTTTACACATTTTTGGACAAGCGTCCAGCAGGGATTTCAACACGCACAACAGAAGGGGAAAAAACAAATCACTTTTAATGATTACACAGCGTTACACTCGTTATTCTGTCTTAAGGAAGAGATTGCATTGAGTTAGGACATAATACCCAAAAAATTGACATGGTTTGATCTTTCTCCTACTAGAAGAGCTGTGGTGGAAAAAGAAAAAGTAAGATCACTATTCAGAATTCACTCAGAAACATACTACTGTATCCAGAAAATACTCCTAATGCAGAACATGATCTGTAAATGAGAGCCGATGGAAAACTTCCCAACAGAATTAAAGATCAAGTTTAATTTATGAAGATCATTTGAAAATATGTCTTGACTGAGTTTAAACATCAAACAAACCGGAATGTTTTTAATGCAATGAATTTAGTCTCCTAAGGAATTTAAAATGAAAACCAAAATGATCCACTGGTTCAGGGATTCTAGAAATGATGCAAATAAAGCCTCTATGTCAAAACGACAATGTTTTTAATAATTCACATCGAGCACAGTACAACTGAATAAAAAGAAAAAAAAATAGTAAGAGCTGTAAAAAAAAGCTTTGGCTCTGGGCTGTAAGTACATTCTCTTATGTTTGTAAAGTGAGACCGTTTTTACTTTGGAGCCACCGGGGTTGATTGTCCAACAATTCACCCGACCGTTGTTTGGAGGGGCTGACCTGGCTCCAGTTACCGTAGTTTAACAAAATATTTCAATCTAAAAGTCAAAGGGTGCCAGTTGCATAAAGCACTTCTAAAACCAGCTCTTTCAGTGTGAATTTGCAGCCTTTTTTGGATTTAAAAATGTTTTTTTTAATCCACTTTGCAACATCAAATGCATGATCTCTCTCTGGACTGCTGTGAACATATGCTAACTGAGCCAGCTGGCCTGCGCGCTTTGGCTTGTGCTGTTAACATGGGACTCTAAGGCTCTCAAAGTTCTCCAGATATTCAGTTATTCAGCAGTAATTATTTGAAGATCACTCAAAGCCTGAATTAGCAGCAGAAGGATGTCTTTCTGTCCGTCCTAGACAGGCCTCCATATGGGAAACAAATCTGGGAGCTCATGTGAAATAATTTGCTCATGCATGCATCTGTGCTCTCCTCTCAGACTGTTCTGAAACTGTCAACTTCCTGTTTCTGTGCAGATTTTCCAAGGCAAACCATAGCTGTGTGCAGAGAGATTCTTGATCAGCTGCTAAAAAATCCTGGATTAACATCCTGCTACAGTTTTAGCATTTCTCACAATATGTACTGTCTTCAGGGTTTCCACTCTTGCTTTTTCAGCTGTTAAATCGTTCCATCGAATCTCCTGATCACCATGGACCTCACCTGAACTCTAATGCACGGATGCAGGATTTTCCTACAGCTTTAAAGCTTACATAAAAAAAAGTAAACACTTTGATGGAAAGTTCACTGCACTTTGCTATTTTTTTTATTTAACCAAAAACGGAGCTCAGGAGCTGCAGAAAGTGGTTTAGTGCAGCAACTAAAACTCTTCCTCACATGATATGATGTATTGATTTAGTGTGTGTGTGACTCTGGAGGGATAGCTGAGTGTTTGGATAAAAATCTGTGGAAGAAAAACTGCTCTCATTTTTTTTTTTTTATAGAATAGTCACTTTTAATAGACCCACCATGATCAAAATTGTGTTTATATATACAGTTGCAAGAAAAAGTAAGTGAACCCTTTCGGAATAACTTAATTTCTGTACAACATGGATACATGTGTTTTGTTTTGTTTTGTTTTTTTTTTAATCTCAATCAAAATCACAACAATGGAGAAAAACGTGTGCCTAAATTACAACATTTTATGTTTCATCAAATACAAACATGTATTCAGTTTGTGCATAAAACCAAGCAATTTCTAAGGGTTCACATATTTTATCCTGCAGCCGTATTCTTGTGGCCTTTTTCTGATGATTGGCATTTAGAAATATATTCAAATCGCTGTGATTCAGGAGCAGATGAAAAGAAACTTGTTTAAAAAAGATTGGATTTGTGATTTAGAAAATAAAGTGGGCAGATTTTAGGCTTCCTCTATTCTGATGCATCCTCTTATAGACAAATAGATCCATGAACGTCTTTTTTTTTTCCTCGTCTGAGCTGGTATCCTGCTCAAACGTGTAGTGCTGGATGTATAGCTCCTATATAGCTCATTGTATTTGTTGCACCGTTACTGTTAGATTTAGGCTTGTGAGGGGCTGTAAGCTAGTGGGAGAATACGTTAGATCCAGAGGATGACGGGAAATGGGGGCAGGTTTACGCCACACTAGGACTCCACAAACAATATTAGAAAAACTTGCAATGTGCGATATTAGTGATCGATATTGCAGTAATGATATGATGAGGATCATGTAGCAAAACAACTTCATCAGGCCTAATCTAAACCTGATAGTTGTATGTTTTGTTTCTTAATGAGCGCAGAAATGATGTTTTCATATCCAGCCTTGACTGTTTAAGGTTTTGCAGGGTTGCTTCAAAAAGGCTGGAGGTCACTTTGGTTCCAGAAGGATGAGCTTAAAACGATTACAGCAATCTGATGAAACACACTGACTGATTGCAAACAGGGAGAGATATCTGCCCAAAAGAAAGGATTAGAAAATCTCCTTCAAAACAAAGTAATTTAACCGTGTGTCCAAACATGTTTTCAGATGTTCTGCGTCAAAAAATTGGAGCAAAAGCAAAGAAAACATGGAGGAAGTTAAAGAAAAACAAACGAGGAATTAAGAAAGAAACTGAAGGAGAAAGAAATTCCTAAAAATAAATATTTCAAATGATAACCCCCTTTGCCCATTTAAGTATTTGTTTACTGAAAATGTAATGTTGTAATGAAAGGATGTGGCGTTCTTGGTCTCATTATCTCCACAGTCAATGCCTGCTTGTTTCAATTCTCACTCCTAATCCACAGCAGGTGTGGTGATGTCTTCATCTTCAGCAGCAACGCATGAAAGAGCCTTTCAAACTAAAACGTGAAGATTTAGTCCTTTCACTTCTGAACGCTCAGCTGGTACTTATAAAATAAAAAAAAGTATTTTGCTTATGAATGTAAAGAGGAACCATTAAGATTTAAATTCCATGAGTAATTAAAAACCATAAATAGGAAAATTGATTTTTAATTTAGGATTAAATAATGTGACTGGAAAATAGGTTTTTAAAAAAATCAAAAGTTTATTTAATTTTACATCTCCTTTCTGCAATTTCAATTTAATTAGAATTTATTAATGGTTGACCCTCTCCACTTAGCTTTTATGGGTATTCAACTCATTTTCACCAGTAGACACTTCAGTCCTTTGCTGTTCTTTAAAAGGCTCTTTGGAACTGTAGGATTATGTTAATATAATGACTCAAAAACTCAGGTCACAATTTGTATTTGCTATTTTAAGAAACTGATAATAAATTATCAAAAAAATTGTTTAGAATTTGTATTAAAACAACATATTTAAAATAGAGAATGTTATCAGGTTGCAGTTTTTTGAATCGTCACCTTTTAAAAAACCTCTTGAGATTTCCCAATGTACCACTAAAAGCCGTGCAGACTTCCCTTATTAACTGTGGGAGCCACGTTCTAAAAATAACCCATACTTAGTGGAATCCATGAAGTAGGGTTACTGATGTTTTAAGGATGTGAAACTACACACTTCATAGACTTTTCTCGGACAAACAAAAACATGTTCTCACTTTTCTCTCTCTTATCTAAACGTGCAAGGTTCGAACCTTCATAGAAAAATTAGTCCAGTAATATAGAAGGCAAATAAACATCAACTGAACGCTTATTCTGTACAGGAGACGGCACCGGTGAGACTGATTGACAAGGTCAACAGCCAATCAGAATTGGCTGTTTTTTTTTTTTTTTTAGTTCTTAGACAGCTGGTATGTTTTTGAATATTTAGCTTTAGCACATTTTACAATACTCGTTCATCCCCAACACGTCCAAGAATCCAAGAAGACACCTGCTTTTGAATTTTGATGCATCACCAGAAATGAGCTTTTCTTAATTCCCAGCACAGGCTTTTGTTTTGACAGAACTGATTAGAGTGATTACCTGTGAAACCAGGCTGAACATTTCATATTACTTTGCCTAGCTTAATTGTAACAAGTTCCTTCATTGGCCAGAAATCTCCTCTTGTGTTAGAATTATTGACTGTATAAGAGAATTGGACAGAGTGAGTTTGACATCACACATTGAAAATGTCTTCCACCAACTGAAGTCAATTTAGTTGCCATTTTATCACAATATGTTTTAGCCAGGGAATGTCGGTAAGCAGTGGTTGATCTGAGTGAGCTAGTTGGAAGTCTGAACATTGTGGGTACTGCATGCTTCTATTGAGGGATTTGATTGGCCAGTTTATTACTTGAATAATTTGCATTTCAGAGAAAATATTTAAAATGGAGGATTGAAAAATGTATCAGAGCAAGAAGGCTTTTTCTGGCTAATAGAATGACTTGCTAAAAGCTGTTTATTTCTCTCTAGAAGTCTTTAGGATTTTGGTTTCATGGAACAAACGACTGCTTCCTGTTTGAAATGTAACCTCTCAGCCCAGGTCTCTTATACAGCCAATGGCTAGAAAATGACGATCTTATTAAAGTTTAGGTGTGCAACAGATCACAAAACTGATGGTTCGGATTGTGTCACGGTTTTAGGATCATTTTTTGGATCAAACAAAAAGATAAAAGCTTAAATTTACTTTTTTGAAACTTTTTGAGCTATATATTTGAAAAAACCTATACAAAGCATTTGAAAGCATTAATATACACTCACACATCTTTCATCAAATAATTATTATCTGTCGTACATGTGCAGGTGATGTACTGCCGATGTTCCTGGCGATTTTTGATCCTTTTGGCTTGCCATACTGCTTTCGCCTGACGGCACAGCAGCGGCTGCAGAAGAGCTGCTATCTTCTCACTGGGAGATCTGAACCCAGACAATGAGACGTGTACCGATGCTTTTATTCAGCTTTTCAAAATAAATACACCAGATTTCTCTGTATCTGCGTCCTCCATGACGAACGTTCCAGAAAAGCAGCGGGAGCTTCAGGTTAACGGCCTTTTGGATAACCATCAAGAAGCAACTTTGACGTTTGTTATAAAAAACGGTGAACAGTACATGAATTTGACACCAACTGCTTTCAGTGTGGAGAGACAACTGATTATAATGACGCGCGTGCGGGGTACACAGTGGCAGTGGGAGGGGTGGTGGTGATCCGAACCGTGGCTTGTGATCCATACGGATCACGGATTATCCCTGATCTGTTGCACAACTAAACTTCGAAAGCTCCTGGATTTTATTTTTCTGGTATGACCTTAATGCAACTACAATATTCTGTTTGTCTCAGACCCAAATTATCTTAAATGATGAAGTCATGTTTCAGAGTTAAAACGTTAAAAGAAGATGTTCTGCTGTTGTCAGCAGCTGGGTTTCATGTATTGATTTGTTTGTTTTGACTGTCTAGAGTACAGTTCTCAATGATGGTGACCCTGTTTTTGAAACGATTCAGATAATAGAGAATGTGGGAAGCAACTAGCAGGGTTTCAAAGGACACTTTTTGTTCAGTGACACAAAGGTTTTGGATGTCTTTACTCAATAGAAGAATGTTTAGAGCGACAGATCGCCCTCAGGATCACATAAGGAGATGATCCCTTGTTTTGATGTATCTCTGAAAATGTATTTTTCTTCTTTTCAGAGCTCACGGCCACACATGCAATGTCAAAACCAAAAGGAAAAAAGTCAAAGTTTTGTCAAGTCAATGTATTTATAAAAAAGTTTTCAGAGGAAAACATAGATGGCAAACGGATGCTATATCTTTTAAAGGTTAGACAGTAATATGACATTTATGTTTTATTAAAATAGTTTTTTCTTTTATTGTAAAGATCAACCACTTGAATACAAATAGATCCACGAACGTCTCTGTTTTCCTTGTCTTGGCTGATATGCACTAATGGATAGCTCCATCACTGCTCGCCATTTTTGTTGTGCTGGTAATATTAGGTTGGTGTTGTGAGAGGCTGTAAGCTAGCAGGAGAGCGTGTAAACAGATAGATCTCAGAGGTGAATTTCTGATCAACTCCTGCCGCTCTGCCGAAAATATGTCCTAGAAAACAACACAGGTATTTAGATTTTGGCTAAATATGGCATAATCTTAATTAAAGTGGGACTCAGTGGGACTTTAGGTTGTTTTGTGTAACATCTTCTGTTGTAATTTTGTGGTAAATCCTGCTTTGTGAAGTCATTTTGTGGCCCTGACTAAAACTTGGAGCCCTTCTCTCCTGTTTCTATTTCAGCAGTAAAATGGAAAATCAATATATATATTGTGAAAGCTAATGCTGTTTTGATATGTTTCTCTTTTTTTTGGAATTTGCGTTTATTTCAAGTACAGTTTGAAAGTGTGCAGAGCTGCTGCTGAAAGAGAACAGTTCAGCCTCACACTCGCTTTGCCTACAGAGTCAACGAATCGCCACGGAAGTGTTTGTTCAAGTTAAGTGTGACTTCTGCCTGGAAGGAAATCATAGCAGTACTATATTTGAACCTGTTGACATATCTGCTCGTGATCAAGTGTCGCTCACCTGAAAGACTGCTCTGGGTTCCGAAAAACCCAGCTGTTGCTGTTTTTCATTTGCATCTTATTATGCTGGAGAATCTGCGGGTCGGAAAAGAAGATTTATGCGCAGAATTCTGATTCGACAGGAACTGAATGCAGCCGCGTTCATTCACTTGATCTTTTCTTTGAAAAAAATAAAAGATGAGGCTTAGTTTTAAGGAGGGTTGTTGTTACCTACATTTGTGAATATATAAATACAGATATCTGAGGACTTTAAAGCATTTTATTTTTTCTGAGGATTATCGTTTCTGCCTTTAATGCTGTGAAACTTGAACTTTGCAAGTTGACTGCATTTTAATTACACAATTCCATGACCCTGAAGCATAAAATAAAGGTCATGCTCGCCAGAAACGACACGGCGGCTGGTTTAGTGGTTATGAAAACTCCTTTCTGCGAGGAGGATCTTTTGGTTTCCGCAGAAGCAGCAGTAGTAACCTCATTCGTCTACAGTTTGTCCGACCGTGTGTGGGTTTGGACAGGCAAGAAGACTCTTAAAACCAGAGTGGGTTCTTCACAGGCCGTCTGATGCGACGATGGGGATGAGAGTTAGCTGTCGTTTGTGGCCGTCTGATAGGCTGGCAGACAAAAGCCGGAGGACAGATGGACTCTCATCACAGCTCGGATGAAGTCCAGTCACATCAGCCCTGAAGGTGATGGAGGAGGTTTGGGAACCAAATGAAAGTTTAAAGTCGATATCATTTCAGGACTGTTTCTCTAAATGCTGGAAGACCCCTTTCAAACCATTGCTTACTTTGTAGTGTCTGTCAAAGAACCGGAGGTATCAATTTTTTTCTGAAACGGAAGCTCTGTAAAATGTCTTTGCTCTCAGATCCACAATTCAAAGGAAAAAAATAGAGGCCAAGTAAAGAGAAGAGGTTTAAAAATGATAAAAGCCTCATATGGTGTTTTAGGACCTTTTCTGAAAGCCAAAAATGAATGCGGCAATTACCTAAAAGTGAAGCTGAATGATTCGGTTACAGCGAGAAAATGTATGAACTGAAGTCTGACATTTAAACTAAAAACATTCCCTCAACTTCCTTGTTCTTTAGGGCTCTTAAAAATGCTTTCTTGTATGTACAAATTAAAGACCCACTGCAATGAAAATTGTGCTTTTAGCATGTTCTTGTGACATTTTTATGATAATAGAGGACACTTATAAAGAAAATAATGGTTGAAATTGTATTTCTGAGTATGTTTTTTATTGTTGTGAAGAAGCAGTAGACTAAAAATGCTGTTTGAAAAACATTGTATTTGTGATGTAGAAAACACAATGGGCTAAGCTCTCAGCAAAGGGAAGGGGAACGGGAGACGGGATTGCTCCATCAACAGTCTCGCTCACAACTCAGAGGCTAATTTCTAATAACGTCTGCAGAAACTATCTTAGAAAACGAAGCAGCAGCCTTAACGCTTTGAAAATAGATCAGATAATGATTGACGTGGGGCTTTAAGGAACCATTAGCATCTCTTTTATGTATTTATTTTGTTTCGACTAGTTTAAAAAAATTGTAGTTTAATCTGTTATTAATGTATTTGGGAAGGCTCAAATAAATTAAAATATAAGATGAGAATGGTAAAAAAGCAAAAAAAAAAAAGTTTTTTTCAATATTGAACGAGAAACCGTGCAGTTCCTACTGTTCTGCTTCAGTTATATCCTCAGGATGAGCCTTTGTTGTTTTTCTTGGCATCATTTTGAGATTGTTGTTAAAGACTTTTTTTAACCCCATCAGGCCCTTAATTTATTTCCCATTATTTGAACAAATATTTTTAGTTTTGTTTAAGGTAATGCTTAAATGCAAAAAGTTCTGGATTAAATAGTTTGTTGCAAAAGCATGAAGGAGTACAATAAAAAAAAAAAAAAACTCATTTAAAATTACATTGTTTAGAGTAAATAATTTATGAAAATCAGGGGGAAAAATAACTGAGAAAATAAAAATCCAGAATTTTTTTTTCCGGTAAATTTAAGAAACTGATGAATTCTTTTTTGCTCCAGTAAATCTCAACAGGATTTTTTCAGAAAGTGACAAAGAGCTAAGAGCTATAAGCTAAACATTTGTGTTTCCTGACCAGCTTTGAGAGCTGTTGAGAGTTTGAACACAAACTGTTAGTTTGATTTTTTGATCAGGTATCATCCATCCATCCTCTGACTTGGGATGTCCCGATCCGATCAAGTGATCTGAAATCGGGCCCGATCACGTGGTTGATGACTCGATCGAAATCGGACGTCAATCCCTCAATCAGAATCGGATATTTAATATATTCTCATTATGATTGGCCCTTTCTATTTCAAGCTTAGCATTCTGGATAAATACTCCACTAGATGTGTGCATGTCATGAACAGATCACAAAATGTCATTGCCATAAAACGCAGCAGAATACGGCAGCTGTTTAAACAGCAGGCTAACATACACATTTCAGTTAGCAGCTGCTAACTGTGCTAAGCTAAAAGCTAAACCGAGCTGTTCTTTGATATGCTTGTTTGATTTCTCTGAAAGAGAAATTAAAGTTAAAAAAAATTCACTACTGAGGTAATAAAATCGAAAATGTGATCTATTAAAAGTGTAAAAAAGAATCACATAATATTTAAAAAATATGTATACAAAAAAAAAAAAAAACGAGAAAATGAAAAACAATTTTAAATGGGGAGAGGATTTGGTTAAAAATGTTTAACAGCTCCGAAAATGTTAAAGCTAAAGTAACTAAACTTTCTCATCTGACTAATTTTCACTTTTATAACAAGAAAATTGTTATTTTTTTCTTAGTTTATATTTGCTCTATTTTTACTTCTTTATTAAAGCTATTTCATAGAAGTGTTATATTTAAGTTTTTAATGATAAAAGAAGGTTAATAAAATATACATAAGGGACAACGCAAATCTGTTTATTCCATTTGTTTATGTTTTAAATGTGTTACAAAAGTATCGGATCGGGACTCTGTATCGGCAAATCCACAAAATCCAACGACTCTGAATCGGATCGGGCCCAAAAAAACCTGATCGGGACATCCCTACTTCAGACCCCACTATTTTCTTAAAAGATACGAAGCATGTTTGTGGACTGTGGGAGAAATCCAGAGTCCACAAAGACAACCCACACACGCACGAGGCGAGCCAACACTCCACGCTGAAAGAACCCAGCCGGGATTCAACCCACACTTTCTTGTTATGAAGCGAGAGCGCTAACCATAGCACCACTGTACAGGCCTCATATAGTTTTTTTTATATATGCCAATACAAATTGTGACCTCAGTTTTTGAGTCATTATGTTAATATAATCCTACAGTTCCAAAGAGCCCTCTAAGGAAAACGTGTCCACTAGTGAAAATGAATTGAATACTCATAAAAGCTAAGTGGAGTCAACCATTAATAAACTCTAATTAAATTGAAATTGCAGAAAGGAGATGTAAAATTAAATAAACTCTTTTCTTTTTAAAGAAAACCTATTTTCCAGTCGCTTTTCAAATCACATTATTTAATCCTAAATTAAAAATCAATTTTCCTATTTATGGCTTTAAATTACTCATGGAATTTAAACCTTAATGGTTCCTCTTTACATTCATAAGCAAAATACTTTTTTTTATTTTATAAGTACCAGCTGAGCGTTCAGAAGTGAAGGACTAAATCTTCACGTTTCAGTTTTAAAGGCTCTTTCATGCGTTGCTGCTGAAGATGAAGACATCACCACACCTGCTGTGGATTAGGAGTGAGAATTGAAACAAGCAGGCATTGACTGTGGAGATAATGAGACCAAGAACGCCACATCCTTTTATTACAACATTACATTTTCAGTAAACAAATGCTTAAATGGGCAAAGGGGTTATCATTTGAAATATTTATTTTTAGGAATTTCTTTCTCCTTCAGTTTCTTTCTTAATTCCTCGTTTGTTTGTCTTTAACTTCCTCCATGTTTTCTTTGCTTTTGCTCCAATTTTTTGACGCAGAACATCTGAAAACATGTTTGGACACACGGTTAAATTACCTTGTTTTGAAGGAGATTTTCTAATCCTTTCTTTTGGGCAGATAGCTCTCCTGTTTGCAATCAGTCATTGTGTTTCATCAGATTGCTGTAATCGTTTTAAGCTCATCCTTCTGGAACCAAAGTGACCTCCAGCCTTTTTGAAGCAACCCTGCAAAACCTTAAACAGTCAAGGCTGGACATGAAAACATCATTTCTGCACTCATTAAGAAACAAAACACAAAACTATATTAGAGAGTCTGCTTTTAGTCTGAACATTTTACTTTCTTAGAAAATAAATATTGAATTAAAAAAGATAAAAATCATACCAGTTTGCTGCTTTGGATTTTATCCAAACACTCAGCCGCCCCTCCAGAGTCATGCACACACTAAATCAATACAGCATCACATGTGAGGAAGAGTTTTAGCTGCTGCTCTAAAACATTTTCTGAGCTCCTCTTCGGATAAAAATAAAAATAGAAATGTGCCGTAAAATTTGCTTCCAACTGTTTCCTTTTGCTGGACGGCTTTAAAGCTGAAGGAAAATCCTGCATCCGTGCATTAAAGTTCAGGTGGGGTCCATGGTGATCAAAGCAGCTTTAACAAGAGTACAGTATGTTCTGGAATCAGCAAAGACAGAAAATGACAATTTAGAGGAGAAATACTAAAACTGTAAATCCAGCAGCTGATTAGGGATCTCTCTGCCTGTAGAGTCACCTTCTGTAAATTGGTTCATTCCAGTCTTGCTCAAGTGTCCAATCTTGTTCCTGGTGTCCTTCGACAGCTCTTTGGTATTGGTGAGGAGGTTGCAGGTTGACTGTTTAAAGGTATGGACAAGTGTCTTTTATGCAGATAACCAGTTCAAACAAGTATCATTAATACAGACAATAAGTGGAGGACAGAAGAGCTTCTTAAAGAAGACATATGCTTCAAAGCAATTGGTAATCGCTCAAGTCACTTTGTCGCAAGGTCATCGAAAGGGAATTGCCCCAGTTGCTATAAAATATCACACAAGCTGAAGACAGCATCAGCACCTGTAATTTTGTAGTTTTTCACTTATAGTGCTGTTGCAAGTATATACAATATTCTCCCTTATTTGCAAGAGTTTGAGACTAATCCCCAAATTTGCTGAATCCGCATTCATGAAGAACCCATCCCCCGTCCCAGTCTCACCTCCCGAAGAATGTCCGCCACTGATCCATACTCGTCAAAAGAAAAGTTTCAAACAAGCGTCTTGAGTTGTTGTAGTTTTTGTGACAAACAGGAAAAAAAATCAGCGAATAAGTGAAACCGCAAATGAAGAAACTGAAATGAGCGGCGGAACACTTTATATTGTGCCGTTTAACCTGAACCTATTTTATAGAAAATTGCAGTTCTCAGGTTGATAAGTTACACATTTTGACTCATTTCCAAAACAAGAAAACAACAATTTCACTTAATATTTACTTTCTAAAACAACTATAACTTCAGCTACGTTCTATTAAGATCTTTTCAAGGCTGATCATGCCACTCAGAAAATTGTCACAGTTATTGCTACAAGCCAAACCAGCCACCCTCGCTATGAACGATACCGCACAATTACAGAAGGTTCGTGATGCAATCGATGCGATAGCTGACTGCTGTGAAGTATAAATCAGACAGAACAGGTCAATGAGGGTCAGAATTCTTGCTTGCTTGATGTAAATACCTACTTTCTGCCCCATTTTACAGATGAAAATATTTGTTTGCCCCCCTGTTTGTGCACCTGGCCGATTCTAATGATGTAGATTTATAAACACCAGATGTAAAGTGAGGATAGAGAACTGACAGCTCAGCTTTGCTAAATTAAAAAATGAGCCACTGAGTGGATCAAAGTCTAAGAAAAGCACAAATAAAACACTTTTTAGTTCTCATCTAATGAGCTAAAAATTAGTTTTTAGCCTGAGTTGAACTATGTCAGACAAGAACATAAAGATTTGAAGCTGGAAGATAGATTTGTTGCCTCAAAGGTAAAATAAATTCGTCTTTTTTGTGTCTTGTGCCTATTTAGTACATTTAGTTTAATAGTAATCTAACCTCTATGTGTGGTACAAGAGAAGAAAAAAATGAGACAAGCTGAGACATCTGTTATAAGCTGTAAAAATCATTTTTTGCAAGCTGTTTTCAAAGGTGAGCTTTGTTTTTCATAGAAAAAATACTCTGAAAACACTAGAGCTGCACATCCTAATCAAGAATTATAGACTACCAGTTTGCGGAACAAAAGCGCATCAAAGAAAAAAATTCATTAATCAGGACAAAGAAACAAAACAGAAACTCAAAGAAACCAAAACAAATGATAAACACATCTGCAAAGAGATTGTGAAGATGTCAACTTTTGTTATGAAGGAGGACAAAAGTCTTCCAAAGACCCACTGGCAGAAGAAAGAAAAGATCTGCTCAAGAAACAGCCTTCAATTCTCAAGGCTTCTGCGCATGACACATCAGTGAAGGAGAAACTCTTAATAAAAGAACTGTAAGGAATGAATTCTTCATATCAAGAACTTTGCTTCAAACTTCAGGTTGACATTTCTGCAGCCAGACGAGAAGCAGAAAACGTACTGGCTTCTCTGCAGAAAGTGTCAAAAAGTAAGAAACTTTCAACGAGAGAGCTGAAACCCATGAGGCTGATGTTTCTGCTGCTGGATGACGTACAGAAACTATAGGGAAAAGAGCAGGGGGTGTGGAGATTGTTCTCCTGAGACTTCCTCAACCGGCAAGCTGAGCATTGGGTTTCTACATCAAATTAAAAGATCAGAAGTCTCAATTTAAAAATACTGATTAGTATATAGCCGAAAAACTAAAAACCAGCTCTGTCCAACTAAAAAAAAAAAAAACCAGTTGTCCGCTAGCTTAATGCTAACGTATAATGGGATTTCCTAAAGGACAGCTAATACTAAACATACATTGCTGACTACATGAACATCTTTATAAACTCACAGACATGAATTATACAAAATCTTTTAAGGAAATATTTTTTAAAGTAACCATTTTAAAGTAAAACACAAGCTATATCCGAATTCCTTCCCTACTGACTGTATTGTGCACTATACAGTGCATGTGCCAGTTTCTACAATTCCAAAATCGAGTGCCCTAGAAATTTCCCAAAAGTTTTTGCGAAAAACTATGAAAGGGCGTACTTTGATGTTTACTACATTAGGAAATATAGACTATAATGCATTGCGGTCGAACAATTTTTATGAAAAAAGCATTTTTAAATGTATTTTTTAACAAACCACCTACTTTATCAGAACACAGTGGAGTCACAATAGATGCTGTGAAATATTGATTTGACTTTCATTTTGTGAAATCTGTGACGTCTTATCAGGCGTTTAGCAAAACGAAAGTAAAGTAGTGAGCATTATGTCCGAATTGGTAGTTTTTTTTTGGTCAGGAATTGGGGTGGAAATTCAGACTTGGCAACAGTTTTTTGCTCATACGTTCTTCTTCTGGAATAAGGTATAATGCTATAGCGCGATTGCCACCAGCAGAGGTGGAACAATTGTTGGAGCTTCTCTGTTTGAGAATCCATGTAACACTGAATGGTATTAATAATCTCATTATTTTACTAATAAGTTTACAGTATTTGATTTGTATCAGATTAAAATGAATATCTTCAAAACATCATATATAGATTATCAATTTATTTCTAGACAGATTCGTCTAAATGTGTGCAAAGTGTAAACTCTAAATTGAGATAAGTGGATCGAAAGAATAGAAAATAAATTGGAATTTAATCGATCAGGATCTGGTGAATCAAACTGCAAAGATTCTGGAAATTATTGGTCCTTACTAAAAATTTTATTTATTTATTTATTTTTCTTAGAGGTACAACAAGCGTGTCTGTTTTCTGCTAGTGTGAAACAAAACACTTAACTCAGTCTCTGTCTGACAATGAGCCGTGGCCGACAGTTCTGAGATATAAACAGTCTTATATGACTTACGATCGGCACGAGACGCTTTTCTCCTAAAGAATCTTCAGGAATTATTGTGTTAATGATTGAAAAGTACAGTATGTGAAAGATGGTGTGTTTAAGTGTCACCGGCGATGGCTCAGGTGTTAAAGGGTTTAGGAAACTTCCATGTCAAACCAGAACTGCTCCAGTACCGTGGAGCGTACTCTTCAACATATACATTTTTTCTAAATAATCCTTTAGATTCTGAAATTATTCAAATTTCAAATAAAAAAATAATTTTTTTATGCAAATTTAAAATTTTAAAGACAAACATTGAATCAGGGGTTTTGTGTTTTCTTAGATATTCATGAAAAGGCTTTGGAGAAGTGAAAACGGTGGATAATTCTTCCAACCTTCAAGGTGGAAATTGTAAAAGATAACTCATAATTATGTTTTTACTTCTTTATTTACGTTTCTCACAATTATATCCCCTCCTCTGATTGAATTGAATAAAATAAGGTTGGAGTAAATCTGAACAAATGTCCATGTGGTTTAAGGCTTTACAGTTATTCTCAAAATAAATGATGTTACCACACACTGAAGTCATTCAAATGCTCAGGTGACATTTTTTGCATTCTTCTTTTTTTTTTTTTTAATATATCTCCACAAATAAACTGTTGACATTTTATCATAATTGGAGAGAAGAATAAGAACAAACTGCAGATAATAACAGGTTGACAGCTGACTGAGAAATCCTTTGTATTGCGTTCCAGAGGAACTTTACCGCATTCTCTGTAGATTGATTAGGAAGCGTCTGTGCTTGATTGCATGTTCTCATCAGAGATAATATCTCTTCCTGTGCAGGACATCATCATCAACAGTTTCTCCTCTTTCACACCATAAGTGCGCCTGCAGCTTAGCTGTTGCATAACAACACTTAGTTTTAGCTAGAACAAAAGCATTAGGTGATCAATTTCTGAACTTAATGCGACGGATAAACAGTTTTAATGCCAGCCACCTTTTTCATTTATTATGTTTCTTTGTTTTCATTGATTGTACAAACTCGAAGCTAAATTTAAATACCAGCAAAGTCTTGCTGTTTATGACTTTTTCATTATATATGCATGTAAATGCTGCTCTTTAGAATGTTTTTATTAACACCATCAAAAAACGTATAACTCGCTTTTCTGTGTCTCCTACGCGGCGCGCGTGGACTGCTGCTGTGAAAGCTCTAGTGTAGTTTGACCAGAATTCTCTTAAAAACAAAACGTAAAACCCCAATGATGAGACACAAAAACTCATTAAATGTGGTCGGATGAATTCCTGCACAATAAAATAACTTTTAACATGATTAACATTGACTCTACCGACGTGTCTTTTAGTGTGTGTACCTGTAGCGTCTCCAGTAACCGTCATGCAGGGTTCTTTAAACCAGCATTGAAAAGAGTTGAATCTGGCCTTTATACAGAAACTCAAAACCCATCAGTAAAAGGAAAAGTTTGAAAAAGGGAAACATTCTGACAAGATTTTGCAAACCGCAGTGCATCCATCTTTAGTCACGTGGTTTTGTTTACAAAGTTTGCTCACGCTGAGGAGGCCGGCTCAAGGATGACAGAGAAATGGGCGGGACCAACAAGGAGCGAAAGGCGGAGGCTCAGAAATGGAGTTGTTTTACTTCTGGGTATTAAAACGGGCCACAAAAATGACTCATATTTCCTAAATAATTTGTTTTTTAGTGTTTTCAATTTAATATATTATATATATATGTATATAGTTCACTCTGAAAGGCTGAAGAAAATCATGATAGTGTCCCTTTAATGGTTTGACCAATAACGAAATTCAAATGTAATATCTTGATTCAACCTGTAGGGGGCAGCACACAGACGGGTTTTTACTACATTTTCAAGAATTAAACAAGTTTATTTCAATTTGTCAAAAAATTTGGTAATGAACTAACAGTCACCACTTTAAAGCCTCCTTTATAGAGGTCATCAAACAAAAAAAGTTGATTTACGGTCGTGGTTACCCTTTAATTCAAACAGAGCATTTGCTACAGTTTGATTTTTAGCAATTTAAATGAGAAATACAAAGTAAAATGAAATGTTTTTTACTACTTTTTTTTTCTTTTATAAGAAAAATACCACACATACATGCCAACAACTCAAAAAAATGTGTTTTTTGTCCAAGACATTTTTAAGCTAAAGCATAAACACCTTTGTTCTCCTTTAATGAATCCATGTTAAAAACAAAACTTGGTTTCTCGCTTTTGATCAGTGAGATCCCCCCAAGTGTGAAGCTGAACAGCCTGCTCTGCTTTGTGTTTGCAGATTCTTAATCCGTTGCTCTTCTCCTCAGATAAAGACAATGCGATCTCTTCTTAGAATGCTGTTTACGGTGCTCCTGCGGCGTGGACTCATATTCTGTGTCTTGTTACAGGCTCTGTCGGCAGCATGGGACAGCAACTAGGAAAGAAAGAGTCGCCCGCGAGCAGCAAGGTAACGGCCCTTTTGGGGGGTTTCAAACTTTTGTGAATGTGGGGTGAAGATAATAAAGTCCTGAAGTTTCAAGTCGCACTCAGGCCTTTCAGATCTAAGAACGTACATTTTTGACACATGCTTTTTTTTAATCACATATGGATGCATGAGCTGCATTTTATCAGTGGGACTTTGTATTGTGTTTTCCTTCTCTTCTCTCTTTTCGCAGCTCTCTGCACAAAGTTAAATATGACTCTCTTTTATGTTGTCTTTTTTTGTCCTTGCATTTGAATCATAACTCTCTTGTCTGCTGCTCTCGCTACAAATCTGTTAAGTGTTAATTACGCTGCCACAGAAAAGACCTTTAACAAAAGCATTAGGTGGCAGTAAATCTGGAATACAGCTTTGACTCATGCTGTAATTACAATTTTTAAAAAAGGCATAGTTCATTCACAACATTAAAATCCTTGTATTTGAATTTTTTTTTTTTTTTACACATTTATAGTACCGTATTTTGCACACTATGAGGCACAATTAAAAACCTTTTTTTTTTTTAATCATCACTCTCTATGTCTTATAGTTTGGAGAGTCTTTTAAATTGATTTATTCTGGTTGAACTTACTGATGTCAGAGAGACTTTGAGAGGTACATAGCGCTTTGGTTCGTTATTTATTGCAAATACGCTAACGCGGCTAATATGTAGCAGTGTTGGATGGTTTTTCTACGTTGTACTAACAAGGTTGTGAATTAGCATAGCCTCAGTAATTTTTGCTTTAGTGGTTTCAGTCTGTTTTTATTATGTCTTGCAAATAAAGTTGGGAGTTACAGGTATAGTGAATGCGCTAATGTGATTAACGCTTCTGTAACGTTTAGCGTGTTTAAAACAAGTTTATAGTTGTTATGAATGCAGTTAATTAAGTCTGACTGACTATTAGACTTTTCTTTGACTCATTTGTCGTACTTAATGTACATTATAATTTGATGCACCTTATATGCGACATAATTTAAAAATTGAGCATTTGTTGACAATGCACCTCATAATACGATACGCCCTGTAGTGTGGAAAATACTGAACTTTGAGCAAAATTTGAAAAAGAAAAGACTGAAGTCTGCTTAGGGTCTTCTAATGCTGCATTCAGACCAAACAGGATTCACGCATCTAATTTATTGCTCAGTGACACCTGTTCAAAAATGAGGAGGATAGCTAGTACGTGTAAAGACATGTTCATCTTGATGCTACACCCTCTGTCTTAAGACGAATAAGCATTAAGGCTATGTGTTTGTAGAGTTAAGGTGGAAAGTTTGCTGTCCATTGTGATATGCTCCTCCTTTAGTAATGTGCTAAACGTTCTCTGTTGATGGAAAGATTGCAGACTGGCCAGTTCAGCACCCAAACTCTTCTACAATGAAGTAGAGTCTGCAGAATGTAGCATCGTCATGCTGAAATAAACTCTGAAAATCTTCTACAAGGAAATATTTATTTTTCTTGAACCTTTTATGTACTTTTTGTCATTCATAGTTCTTCCAAAACATGTAAACTGCCCAAACCTTATACAGTCATACACCTCCATATACTGGAACTTCTTTATTTGTCCTAAACTACATTTATTATCAACAGTATAAAATGTGGACTTACTGACTACAAAAGCTCTTCAGCTTTTTAGCGGCTAGAAAATCTGCTTTTCTCCATAGCAGAATAGTTAATCCACATTAATCGCGTAAATGGTTTAGGAGTTATTGTTAGTTCTGCCCAGGGGCGCCTGCAAGGGGTGGCCAGGGGTGGCCACGGCCACCCCTGGCTGACACCTGGCCACCCCAGTGGCCACCCCGGCCATCCCACCTGTCACTATAAACTGTGCTTGCATCTGTTTTGCATTTCATCCTTAAACCATCAGAAGGTGCTGGATAATTCCCCAGGAGGGAGAAGAGATGAGGAGCGCGCCTGCGTGTGTGTGCCCGCACACACACGCAGGCGCGCGCGTGCGGGCACACAGCGAGCCTCTATGGAGAACTCATCAGCGGTCTCAGAGGCAACTCAACAATATCCTAGTATTAAAGTAGGATAATTATCATCTAGAGCAGGTTTTTATTGAAACCAGTAAATTCTAGATGTCGTCTTGCTCAGAACTGATTCTGGAGGAAACGCGCTCATGGTTTGAAAGCGCAGAGAGACAGACTGACAGTCCTCATGAAAAGAACACAGTTTATTGTTCTGAATATTAAAAAAAACTATTTATATTGAGCAATACTCCAAAATAACTTAATAACTGTTTACAAAGCATGATCAGAAGTGTTTTAGATGAGTATGGATCAGGAGGTGCGGGTTTCTCCAGATTTGAGAAAGTCCCCGGTTCCTAACCCACAAATTTTCGTTGTGGCTCTCTCATTGGAGCATGTTCTTTCATTATTGTTATTATTATATCTTTCTCTAACCATCTCTCTTCATTGCTCTTCAAGCCGTGCCGGAGTTATCAATACCTATTTGCAATGGGCGCGCGCGAGCAGGCGCGCTGGAGCTGCGCTGAGCTCAATGGGGGGGTGGGGGGGGGGGTGGGGGGGGGTGGGGGCTCTGAGTGCGCAGCTGCAGCAAACATGAGACAAAGACAACGAAAGCGCCAGGTAAAACAATAATAGTTGTAATGGTTTTGAAATGGATGAAGAGGAAGATTCTGTAGAAGACATGTGGATCTAATGTTTTTTTTTTCTTTATAGTTTATAACTTTTCCCTACATCATAATTTTTCTCTTGAGTGAATAAATCGTAAATCTTATTTTCCTTTTGAGTTTGCCTTCTGGGGTCTTCACAGTGAATCATCTTCCTCCATCTGTCTTCATCATCCTCTCCTCTAACACCAGCCACCTTCATGTCTTCATTTTCTGCATCCTAACCTCTCTTTTTGGTCTTCCTCTAGACCCTTTCCTGCAGCTCTAGACTCAGCATCCTTTACCAACACACCATCTCTCCTCAGTCTGGAGATGTCTGAACCATCTCAGTCTGACTTTATCTCCAAAACCTCTAACATGTGCTGTCCCTCTGATGGATTCATTCCTGATCCTATCCATCCTGGTCACTCCCAAAGAGAACCTCAGCATCTTCATCTCTGCTACCTCCAGCTCTGCTTCCTGTCTTTTCTTCACTGTTTCTAGTCCAACAACATGGCTGCGCTTCACCACAGTCTTCTACATCTTTCCTTTCATTTGTGCTGAAACTCTTCTATCACACATCACACCTGACTTTTCTCCACCCATTCAACCTGCTTGCACTCTCTCTTCACTTCTTTTCACTCTCATACTCTGTACTGTTTGACCTAATACTTAAACTCCTCCCCTTCTTTATCTCTTCTCATGTCCTCACTCTTCCACTTGGGTCCTCTCATTCACACACATGTACTCTGTCTTACTGCGGCTAACTTCATTCCTCTCCTTTCCAGGGCAAACTCCACCTATCTAGCTCCTCCTCCACCTCTCTACCTCCTCCAACCTGTCTCTGCTCTCATTACAAATCACATATATCTGCAAATCATAGTCCATGTGATCCTGTCTAAATGGAAAATAAACCAACATTTTTGTCCAACTCAAAATCTTAACTGTATTTTGTTCGTCTATGCACATTAGAAGCATGAAATAAAGACAATTCATCAAAGTATATCAGCAGATACTTAAAGTACTGATAGTTTTCTACAGGTTGTTTACTACGTAAAGTAGAATGACTTTGGAAAAAAAGGTCATGTGTTTAGTGTGCCACCCCAAGATTTAAAGTGGCCCCCCAGCGGCCACCCCCAGGAAAAATTTCTGGAGGCGCCACTGGTTCTGCACAAACGATTATTTTAATAGTCGACTATCAATCACCGATTATTTTTGCCGATTAGTCGGCTAATCGGGTTATGCGCAAACTGGATGTAAAGCGCACATCTTAACCATCATTAGCTTTAAACTGAATAAAAACTAAATATATAGCATTACCAGCTCTAGTGCTAGTGTGAGTGCTGTAAGCTGAATTTGGCAGCTGAAGATACTAGTGCTGATAGCTGAAGAGGCTAAAACTGATAGCTAAAAGCACTGACATTGCTAGCTGAAACATTGAAACTGATAGCTAGCTACAATATTAGATAAACGCCAAATTAGCCTAAAAAACTAAGAAAAAGCCTAAGTTAGGCAAAACAGCTGGCATGCAGCTGAAATATTAGCTAAACTCCAAAAATAGCCTTAAAAAACCTTAATTAATGCCAAAATAGTCCAAAAAGCTAGCAGAATGCAATTATAACTTTAAACTTTACTACACTCCGACTTCATATATTATAAAGTAACGATGAATAAATTAGTCTTTGACTATTTTAATATTTGATTAGTCGTCGGTCAGTCAACTAATTGTGGCAGCTCTGGTTATGGTTAGGGCTGGGCGATAAAACGATAATTATTGATATCGCGATAGAACATTTTTTCGATAGAAAAATGAGTCTATCGCGATAGACTTTTATTTTGAAGGGTCCGCAAATAACACTTGCTAGCGAACAGTTTCTCCTATTTGACGAGTAAAAGTTAGAGAGTTAGTCGCCAGTAAGTGTTTGTATCTAATTATTGTGTTTCTTAGCTCTCATTTGGTTCATTTTTTGGACTCCACTCCCCGTCCTTCGTCTGCATGAAAGGTAAACAAACGCGCACGAGCCGACTTCCACCAGCAACCCCCGCTGCCGCTGCGTACCTCGCGGCCCGCGTGCTGTATTACAATCAATTCTCTGTCCACGGCGAATGCATTTGGCGTCCAATTAATTTACTGTAGACTGTATTATTTTTAAAAAGCGTCAGATTTGATGCTTTTGGTCATCAGAAAGTCTGTTCCTCTGACGCCCCGCTGAGTGTAGGAGAAGCTTCCGTCAAAACTTTTCTGGAACTCTTCGTGAAGAACGCGGATACCGAGAGATAGATTTATTTTGAAGAGCTGAATAAAAACATCGGTACACATCTCCGTGTCGGAGTTCAGGAGACCTTCCATTGAGGAGCGGCCGCTGTCGCTCCTGCACCAGCTGGCAAGAGCCGACAGGGGAAGGTAGAGCAAGCCGTTAGGCTCAAAATTAACCAGAAATACGCGGGTGTGGCGTGCGTCACCTGGATATGTGCTATGGTTAATAATACTTATTTGACATATTTTAAATGTTGCCACAGTTAGTTCAATACAACAATTAATACCAAAATGAAAGTTTAATTTCAAAATTGCAGTTTAATTTGGTGGGATAGCATAGTAAGCATTCCTTTCTCTCAGTTTTTGCAGACTTGTCTCCAGACATGTACATGTAATCAGAAAATACATGTTTTGTTTATGTTCAAAGTTCAAAATTTGTGCGTTAATGCTTTTAAGTACTTTTTGTTTTCAAACATATATTTTTTACTTTTCAAAAAGTAATTTTAGGCTTTATCTTCTTTATTCTTGTTGTTTTTTTACTTGTTACTGATCCAAAAATGATCTGAACTGTGATCTTAAAGCCGTGACACGATCCGAGCCGTGTGTTTTGTGATCCGTTAAACCCCTACTAAATACAACAAAAATAATTTGTAGTACATCAATACATTTTTGTTATGTGAATTTATTTGTAGACCTAATGCTTTGTTTTTTAATGGAACTGAAGAAACAGTTTAGTAGTCTATTTCATAAACTTTTGAAACTTGAAAGCTTTTGCTTTAATTTTCAGCTTAGTTCATTTATATATATATTCTTGGTTATTTAAAAACTAGTTGCATTATTTCCATTATATCTGTTATGCTTAGTGTGATAGGAAATTAATATTTAAATGTAAACAACCTGCTGATGAATTTACATTTCATTTTTGAGCCACAAAGTGTTCAAATACAGTTATTTGGTTTGTATCGTGATCAATATCGTTATCGCGCAATATGTAAAAAGCTATATCGTGATATAAAAAATCCCATATCACCCAGCCCTAGTTATGGTATGTAAAAACTGTGTGTTTTGGTGTTGCTGATGACACTTTAGGTGTTAAAGGGTCAAACAACTAAAGCTCAGTCCACAAGATCGTCAAATATGGTCGTAAAAGCTTTAGTAAACATCTAGAAGCAGCTTTAGATATATATCAGGGATGCAACAATGCAGTTTGCTCACTGTTCGATACGTACCTCGATTCGAGGGTCACAGTTCGGTACGTATTGAACAACAACAAAAAAAACTGAAATCTTACTATTTTACAGATTTCTTTTGCAAACAAAAACTACATAACAAAGAAATCAGATTTTTTTTTTCAAGTGCACAGCTGTTGGCAGTTATTGTAGAATCACACTTAAATAGAACTCTTGTAAACATTAAAATTTGTATACAATTTAATCGAATTCAAAAGGGCCTCAGTCCTCAATACTTGTAAACAAGACTATAATAAACTCCAACAATCTAAGCTGTGCACTTAAGTCTTGACAATGTGCAGTACTGCACTCTTTATTTTCACGTGTGAGGGCTGTCATATAATGCACATTTACAGAGATAGCTCTCTGTTACTATACTACACTATATTCTGGGTCAACTGTTTTCATTAAGTGATAAAAGCCCTCAATATCAACCACTGAAAAAGACTGCTTTATTTGATAGTGTCAGATATTTTCTTGCGTTTATCTGAGGTAACACTGCAAGTCTTTTGAAATATATCTGGAATGTTTTCATCTTGGTTGGCGTTCATGTTGGGTTTATTCCCACATTGTGTGATATAGAGATGAGACAAATCTTGCAGATATTGTACTTCTTGTGTCGCTTTTCGCTCCCTGATCCTCTTATTTCAGTGTTTCAGTGTTGGTGGCGCAAACACGAGCCGGGAGCTGCTCACAGATCCCGCCGCTGCGTCGGCACACACCTAAGTCCTCGAAAACGCGCGCAGAAGTCCAAATTCTGCTCTACCTGCATTTGTAAAGAAGCTGCCAGAACGGAGCACACGCCGGCCACAATGTACTATGACTGTCGCAGATGTTTGGGCAGTTAGCTAATATGCTATTTGTTTTTAGCATTTGGGCTCCGCCTCCCGGGGGAAGGGCGAAGTAGTGTCTGGTTGGGAGGGGGGAAGAGTGAGAGCGGATCTGGAGCAGACAGACTCTGCAACGAAGACATGAACACACAGACACACGCTAAAGGTCTCCAACCGTTTCCTGTACACACAGAGACTAATCCAGTTTCTTTCCCTTTCAGTCATCTTCGAAGATTTCAAAGTATTTGAAGTTGAGGTGCATTGTCAAAGAATCGTGGGAAACTTTAGAAACTATGTATTTCAATGTCAAACTATTTCAGGGACTTGAGTTCCTTCACTCGTCTTTCCTTTGAGGAAACTTCTTCAGAAAGACTAAACTCCTCTGTAGCTGTTCCTGCTACATACATACTATACATCTATTGTCACTGGCAGAGGACAGATGTTTTTTCAGCTCAATCTTTAAAATGCTCCTTGTTTATTTCTTTCTATTTTTTTCTAAGCTCTGCTGCAAGAATTGATCTTTTTTCTTAACTTCCTTTTATTTGTGTTGGAAGGATTTTAAGTATTTTATTGCTACAGTTCTTGAAGCACTAAGGCTGCATGTTTTCTCACATTTCTATCTAAATCAATGTATCTTTAATTGTCTTGTCAGAACACTGAGTGTCACCTGCTTCTACCAATTAAATCGTTTTGGGTCTTTGTCTTTTGCCGTGTTCAAAGGAGTTTACATTTATTGTTTCTAGTTGTCTGCTTTGTGCGGTTGCGTTCCTGACTCACCACTTGATTCGATCGCCTTTTTAAGTTTGAGTCATGTCGTCTTTTGGAGAATGAAAGCTTTTTGCTTGAAGATGGTCACATTTGACAAATGTACAGAAAATACCAAAGACCCACTCTGATGAATGTTGTGTTTTTGGTATTTTTAACATTTTTTTGTGTCATTTTTCTGATGATATGAGATATATCTATAAAGACAATTAAGTGGAAATTTGCATGTTTGAGTATTTCTTTATTCAAATCATCGTGAATCAGGAGCTGATGGAAAAAAAAATATTAAAAAAGATCATTTTTGCAATATAGATAACACGCTGTGCGAGCCACAAGCTTCCTGCTCCGCTTCATCCTGCACTTATAGACGACTAGATCCATGAACGTCTTTGTTTTCCTCGTCTGAGCTGGAATCTGGCAGATTAAACTGTACAGCTGGATAAATTCGATATTACTCTGCATTTTTGTTGGGGGTGTTAAGCAATGAGTTATATAGGCTAGAGTTGCTGTGCTGGCTTGTTGTGTGTGCAAAGTTGGACACCATATTGGACAGGGCGAGATTCCTTTTAGTGCTGTGGTACAGTTAAACAAAACAAGAAAAACAAGAATTTGACTTTTTATATGTAAATTATTACCGTCAGCTGACAAAGGAGAACTTTTGGATCCATATATGGGGATCCATAAGGCAAATGCCGCCTGGACCTCACTGAACCGAAATCACGTGCTAGCTGCGCCCTGTCTCCTGTTTGCGGGGCGACCCGGATAGGCACAACTGTCAATCTGGCTGCCCTTTGCCCAGTGTGCTCCAACCGCATCGCACCGCCCCAAGCAAGAATTGGCCCACTGGTCTGCAGGGATGTCTACCCAACGACCCGTTTATAAACACGGAGTGTGGAATGTAACACTTTATGTAAAGGTTTGTGTGTAGATTTAAAGGGTAACCAAACCCTAAATTAACTTTTTTTGGCTCTTGACATCTATGAATGGGGCTTTAAAAGTACTTTCTGTCGGTCATTTCAAAATTTTTTGACAAATTGAAATAAAACTGTTTGATTGTTAAAAATATAGTCAAAAACTGTCCATGTGCTGCAGTGAAATGAGGTATTACAGCTAAATTTTGTGATTGGTCAAACCATGTAAGTTTCAGAAGTCTGAAGTCATGATCTGCAGCTCCAGTAATGATAACAGTCCTGCCCCAAAACCCCACCCCTCTGACTGGATTTTCAAATTTCAGCTGTGGGTTGAATCAGCCTCCAACGTCCTGGTTTGGTGACCCTTTAAAGACAATCAACACCTTCCATTGCGTTTCCTAAATAATATTGAATTTTTTTTGCGAAATGTTGTAAATGTAGTTTACCTGTTGCATCTGGGTCTTATTGTAGTGGTGATCAATTTTTTTTCCTTTTAAATTGGACCAAAATTAAGCATTTTATGGTCATTTGAGTGTATCTGCTAAGCCTTGTTTTGTTGTTTACAGACCACTTCAATATGGTGTCACTCTTTAAGCAACACGAGAAATAAGGGTTGTCTCCATTTATGTAATTTTTTTCGATTGTTAGTCTGATTCTAAAATTTTCACTCTCATATTAGTCAATTTACCACAACCTGCTTTTTCTTTTAAAAAAATGCCAGAAATGACAATATATGGCAAAATGTGTTTGATGTGATCACTCCCGGGCTGGATCTCACCATTAAATACAACTGGTTGCCATAGCGATAAGTGAAACAGAAATCTCTCTGGTCCTCATGTGGTGCCTGATTAAAAACCCTTGAAACCATAAGCCTCACTGCTGCGGCTCTCCAGCTCTATTTGAACTGGACAGAGTAAACAGATGAACGTGACACTAAACTCTCTGCAGGTGCACATCTCATTTCACCATTAGCCGCAACAAAGTGATCGTAAGGACTCAGCCGGGCAGGCCGGTAATAACGGTGGACGTCCATATATCATGGATGAAGAGGTACTTTCTGCTGTTTAAAACAATAAAGTGGGCTGAAGTCAGACAGGAAGGCACTATACTTACTGATGGAGTGTAATTGCTGATGTGAAAGCTCAGGAGGTGAAAAGAATACAAGGCAATTACTGCTCTTAAAGGCATTTCAATGCATCTGAGAAGCTATGGTGTAAAGGTTTAAGAAAAAATAAACTAATTTTCCTATTAAAATATTTCGACGTCACTAACTTAAAAAATAAACTTTTTTTTTTAATCATCTGCTGTACTAGGCGAGAGCACTTAACAGAGAATCTCTGCTCTGATAACACTGTAATTAAATAGAACAAATTAATTTTTTTCTTAATCTTTCTGCTCTATAGGTGCAGAAATTACAGGTCAGATGCCCCCATTTGGCTTTGCAGAGAGGGATCAGGCTTAAACGAGAATGTAATTTCATGACATCATGTAATTATGCCTGAGCCTTGTTGAAGTCCTCTTTATCATGCTTTCTCTGAATCACAGTGGCTCTAATGAGTTTGTGCCATTATGGCAGAAGCTCTGATTTGTGCCTATGAGGAAAAACTGTCTCGTGACTTCTAAAAGAAAGAGGTGTAGAAGGAAAGAAAGGATGCTAAAGAGAGGAAGCCACTGGGATGTAAACCTGCAGAGGATGCTAAGCCTCCCTGCAGTTTGTGTTCTTTTCCTGCCAAAGACTGACAGAGACGTAGAAGTGGATTGATTTGTCGAGCATAGATCTTGTAGGAGAACTCTTGCACTATAGCATAGTAAAATTCAGATTTCTGATTGTCATTAGTTTACTTATGTTGCCTGTAGTGGGCTTCCACTGGAAGAGCCGGTTGTCATGGTGACAGCCACGCAGGAACAAAGCGTGACGGAAGGGTTGCAGGTTGTGTTTAGACGGGGTTTGTCGGAGCCATGAACACTCAGCCTGCCCCTCATTTCCTAATAGAGATAAACCCTCTGCTGTAACTCTGAAAAACTACTTTCTTTCCTTAAAAGGTCAATTTAATGAAGAGTAAATACTTTTTAATGTCTTTATATATATAAATGTTTGACACGTTGAAACTTTGTCACTTTGTGTTGGACCGTCCCAGTGTGTTTATGTGCAAGTTTAAAGACCCATTCTGATGTAAATGATGATTTGTTTTTGTTTTTTTTCTTGTGAAATTTTCTCATGATAACAAAAATGAGGTTTTTGAGTATTTATTTATTCTAATGGTTGTGAGTCAGTTTCTACTGAACTCCTGCTGCTCTGCAGAAACCGTGTCCTTAAAAAAGATGATCATTATAAAAACACCACTGGTAACACTTTTAAAAATAGATTAAAGATGATCAAAGGTGGGTCTTTAAGATAGTTAGATTTTTGCCATACATGATTCCAGCCCGACAGCCTCCGTTCCATAATTGCTAATTGTCTTGCGTTCACTGCACCACTGAGGTGTCAAATCAAAAACAATTGTTTCCTGATTCCTTGCTAACAACTGTAATAGCTCAGTGAAAATATTCTATACAAAGAGCTGTGATAAGCCTAAATGGCTGCCATTGTGTCATAAGAGTTAGGCTGAGGAACGATTTGAAAAATGGCTTAGTGGGTTTTGCTGACTTTGTGTTTGTTTAAATTGCCCATCTCTACTGTAGAGAGGAAAATTACCCACATTTCTCCAGTTTTTCGAAGCTTTAGTTGTTATTTTAATAGGAGTTCCTGTGGTTTTTGATTTACTATCTCTGCTATTTTATACCTAAATACTATAAATGTGTTTATTTTGATTTGCACTTTTTTATTCAGATTATTTCAATAATTGAAGAAATCTTAACGTAAAAGCCAAAATCAGTGTTTTAAAGGAAAAAAGGAAAGGTTAAAAATGTGGAATTTGTGTGGAATTTAGTATTCTACGCAAGGAGAGATCTTTAAACAATGAAAAAGCTGATCAAACAACTGAACTTACAGCAGGAACACAACAGTGACTCACACAGGAGGTCAGATTGCAGTCCCTAAAAAACAGAAAAACATGTGAAGAACTGCAGGCTTTAATTTCTCAGTTAAAATAAGCTTTAATGATTCCACAGTAAAAAAGAGACTGGACAAAATTAACCATCGTTATTATTGATCATCCCATGGGACATTCCATTAAGTGTTAGCGTCAGGCTAGCAGACTTTAGCTTTATGTGCTAAATCGATTAAGCGGACTCTGTCCAGATCAACAGACTTTTCCACCCTAAGACTTTTTTTCATCAACTTAAATGTTCCATTTATAATGAAAACCTTCTGTGACTGAATATATGAACAATTCTCTTAAGTAGAGTAAAAACAGGTCTTATTCTTTGCCAATCATCCCAGCGCATGGCTTTTTTCACACAGAACCTGGCAACCTTTTACTCTCATACATCAAATCATCATTTAAAAACCGCAATGTAATCAGGTATTATTGTGTAACATTAAACTTTGTAGATTACGTGAATCATTTAAAAGAAAAAATATGCACAACAGACCTTTTCCCTGCACGGTGTAATTTTCCATCCATTTTTTATGCCTGTTCTTGCTAACGAGGGTGGTTGTTACAACAATAGTGAGGTGCATCTTATACAAATGACCACACTATATTCACTCTAGAAAGGAGAAAGGCAATTTAAAGCTTCTAACCCTTCCGCTATCTTTGGGGTCAAGATGACTCCAACCATATACTGATGTGCGATTCCTTCTATGACAAATGTGGACAAAGGTGGACAGGATTTTATGTCTGCCATGGACATTAGTGAAACTCAAAAAGCAAAGATAAAAAAAGTTCAGCACACTGTCTTTTGGGGTCTAGATGACCCCTTTTATTGTAAACAAGCCATGGAGGGGACAGAAGGGTCAGACACATTTTTAGAGTACCAGAGTTCCTACAGAAAAGACTCCACTAGAGTCTTAACAGAGATCCTCTTGCAAAGGAAAAGTCCTGACCACAAATCTGCAGAGCATTTTCCAGGAAGTACATCACTAAGAATATCTGAAATAAAAATATAAATGTTTTAGTTTCGCACAGCAGGCATTAAATGGATATTTTTTTTTCATTGTGGTGATGTTATCATGATATGGGGTTCTATAAAAATTAGTAACCCATAAAAAATGAATGAATAAAGTTACATTTTATTACCATATAAAAAAATTTTCTTGTAAAAAGGCAGATATTTTACCAGCAGTAACAGTTGAAAAACTGTTGTATTTATCTTTAACTACGACACCATCTACCCTAACTGCTGTTCATAAATCAAAACAGCAGTTTTACAAACCATAAATGTGTGCTTTCTTTGATGATTCAAGTAGTCGGTGGAGCATAATGAGGGGCATGATTGTTCACAGCGAGCATGAATCAGAATGCAGGCACTGGTGCAGATATTTACAAGACTATCATCCCAACAATAAAGGGCAATCCACTGCGTTCAATGATACCGATGATGGTTTTCCAGACAAATTTATTAGACAGAAATCAGATAAGACTTTTTGTAATACACAAACAAACAAACAAACAAACAAACCACTCGTGAACATCAAGACCTTATGAACAAACCTTTAAATGAAGATGCGCACGAGATGAACAAACAATTCTTGTCAAAAGATGGAAGAACAAAATGAAACTCTTTTTTTGATAAAGACATTCATTACAGACTGGAACACTTTGAGTGTCAATTTGTCATCCATCAAGCCCATCTGGACAGAGACGCATACATTTACACGATGTCTATCCATTCTCACCAGTTAGAGATCATGATGAGATTTAAAAAAAGCAGGAAATTATGATATCCCCAGATGCCGGGGGGTAGAATAACAGGATAGATGAGAAACATTTGCTGACTTTCTATTTTTATTTGCTGATTTTTTTTGGATGTAGTCCATGCTCTCTGCTTTGAGCTCACAGATGCTTCAACAATGCTAGCTTTAGTTCCTGATGTGTTTACAGAGCCAACAGACTGTTCTGTCAGAAAAACCAGCAGGAAGCAGAGGGCTTTTTCACATCTTGCTTGTTATGATGTTTAGTTTTTCTATGATTTATCAGCCATTTATGCCATTGCTTAAAATGAGACTCCCTTCCATACAAGTGTTCACGCTGTGTTGTTTACACACACACACCACCACAGCTTGAGAGATGCTTCATGTTTGGATGTTTTTCAACTGGTGTTTCACTTATATCAGACACGTGCAGTGAACACCAGAATGTACTACAAACGTGTAGACATTGTGAGTCTTTTTTTTTTTTTTTTGCATTATTTGTTTGCTACTGAACCTCCCGTTTGCTGCAGATGCTGAGGAATCAGACAAAATCCCAGCAGGAAGCCCAGAGCTGCTGGACGCAATGATTACCAGTTTTATTTTTTACTTTTTGCTTTCAGAAAAGGCAAACATGCTCCTGAATGTTGGGACAAAACTAACATTTTTTTTAACATGAGCACACTTTATTCTGTAGTCAAACTCAATCCTGGGTTGTCATTAAAAAAAATGAGTTGGGATCACAAAACCAGAAAGTCCAATATTATTTTGCTGACCTAAACAAACATCATTTGGTAATCGGAACAACAGAAGCTTGGAACAGGGGTGGGGCATGCATCATTCCAGAGTTTATCACAATAGCAGAACAGTAGAAATATTGTTGACCTTCAAATGTGTCTGTGATGGGCATGCCAGTATCTCCATCAAGTTTCACTACCAGTGGAAATGTTGCCTTAATTTTACATGGTTTATTGTCTTTCTTTCTACTTATGTTTTTGCTTGATACAGAATGAACACATGTTGATAAAGAATTAATTAATGAAAGAAATTGTTTGTTGAAACACATTCCATGATCACACTACAGTTAATGGGGAATATTTAACACAATCAACTTAGTTTCTTGGTTCTTTTTGAAACAAACGGCGTTGTCATCTTGTTAAAAATCATTTGCCCACTGAAATGAGGCTTTTTATCACTTAACATCAATTTAAACATATAATCCCCGTTCCTTTGCTGCTGCAGAGCGAGGTCAATGCAGGCTTGGTAGTCATCAACGTGTCGCACCATATATCAAATGATTCTTGCGAAAATTGATTTAAATGAAACGAACCACGGAAAAGGACCTGGTCAGTGAATAATCCACCATAATGCAGGACCTGGACATTCAGCAGGCAGTCAGAAGCTGTGTCTGCCTGCACCTAAACAACCATCTCTAATCAAGAACTCCCAGGCCAAGGGCACACTCCCTCGACTGAACCAAAATAATCTGCTGAAGGTGCAAAAAGTAGAGCCTGTTGTCATGGAAACCTCCATTCCTCTCCTCTCATTGACCCTTTCCCTTGATTTCAACGCCTTGGTGACTACCTTTCTTGGCCGCCCAAACTGCGCCATAGAGCGGTGTTTTTCAACCTTTTTGGAGCCAAGGTACTTTTTGCTTGACAAAAATTCTGCGGCTCACCAGCATCCAAATGTGTAAAACAGGAGAAACTCTATAGTCAGTGTTGAGGTGCAGTCCCTCCACAGTCTCGCGTCAATTTTTTGTAATTATTCAGGCAGAAAATCTGGAAGTTGTGGCTGTTTTTCCTAAATGTTGTAATAAAAGTTTTGATAGTTTTCAAATAGTTTTCAACTAAATTAGTTGAAAATTTGCTCAAGTAGCTCTTTTTCCTTATATATGGATGTAATAATAACTTTATTAATATGCAAATGTATGTGACCTTTAAATAAAATAATAATTTATTCCTTCCAAAGAGTGATTTTTTAAAAATATTTCTATAAATGTTTGTGCCAGACCAACTATAATTTTTGAACAATTATATAATCACAATATATTTGTTTTTTTAACACACAAAAAAACATACATTGTTTACATTCAATTGTAACAACGCAAAAAGTGAATATTTTGAAGTTCATTATTTTTCATGTTGTCTTCATAGAAAATCAAAAAGTCTTTACTGGAATCAAATAAACACAACCAAAAGTATTTAATGGTCCTAAATATTCAAAGTTTTATCAGGGCATTTTCGGATGAAAACAGAGCTGATATCCTGGTGATAGAAGATGTTTTTAGATCAGTGAAAATGAATAATTTCCCACGGCGCACCTGAACATCTCTGACGGCACACGAGTTAAAAACCACTGTGCCGTACGATGACACGTCATATTACAGCCCTCTCCGCCGCCAGACTGGACGTGTGGGAGTCTGTTTGTGTGGACCTTTTCGTTTATGTTAAATCCATGTGCTTTAATGTTAATGTATTTTTGATTTTACTTTAATCTATGCCATTCTGGTACGACACAGTACAAAGATTCTTGAATTTCTGACCTCCTCATGTGTCTTTTCGATTTGCGTGGCTGCTGCCCACCGTTGGACAATATGTCTTGTGTTGCCTACCACAACCAATTTACCTTTTGATTAATAAAGTAAATATCTTTCGATTACATAGAAATATTGACATTAAAGTAACATTTGGTTATTTTTTTTCATCAGTGACCATGGTATAAGTGGGATAATGCCCTTCGAGGTGTCCATTTTGACAAAATAATGGACTTTAGGCCCCCCTACACGTCGTCCATTAATTTCTAATAATGAACACTTCATTGGGCAGTATCCATTACTTAAATTGTGTTGTTAGCCATTTGAGGGAAACATTAGAAGACAAAATCAGTAAAGTTTGAAGAATCTCTGTGAAAAATCTGGTAAAATTTGGTTAAATTGTACAGGTTTTGTAGAAGGGGAAGTCACATCTAATGCAGCTTTGTATCAAACACAAACTCTGACACCCAACCAGTAGGAAGGAAAAAAGATGACTCATCTGTTGAGTCTCTGAGAGAGTCATGCACAAACACTAAAATTAAATTGATCGGGGTGTTTTTCAACAGTTGTTTCTCTTGAGCACTGCAAATGAGAGAATTTGAGGAAATGTGTTTTCTTGCGGGGTTATTAATACGAGCTGCTTAGGAAAAAAAAAAGAGCCAAATTTGTTTAAAAAGCTTTTTAAAGTCCTACTCAGTTCCTCTTTAGATCTATTTTCAAAGCATTTCCAGTAGTGTTTTAACCATTAATATGCTGTTTTTTGCCTAAATTAAAAAAAAAAAAAAGTTTTCGTAGAACATAGTTTTTGTAGTAGTTTTTGCAGAAGTTTGTTAGAAATTCACCTCTAAGTTGTGGTGGGACTGTTTGGCAGTGAGCAACTTCACCCCCCTTCCCCTTCCCATTGCTCAGGATCACGTTTAGTATTTAGTTATGAAATTGCAATGATGGTAAATCAAGAAAATACAACTTTTTTCAAAATCCTAATTCAAAACAATTTAAACAAAATATATTTTCATAAATGACATTTTTGTGATTAATTTTCTTCATTATCATTCTTCACTAACCAAAACTGTTGAATTTCAGTTTCAGTTTATTTTGAACACTATTTAAAAGGATAAATACAGTCATAACAGACAAGGATTCAACCAAAATAGTGTCACCTATATATATTTATGGTATAAAATACAAAAATTAAAAAATAATTATAATATAAAGAATCAAGAAGTCAAACTGTGTTTACAAGCCTTGGGGTTTAGAAGTGTGGTTATAAAATGTAAAGTGGAGAGATCTGCTCGATGGAGAGAGGCAGTGTATCCAAGGGGCAGCTGATCAGCTGAACTGAGCGATCAAGAAGAGGAGTGGACATGAAGGATGAGTCAAGAGCCTTTAAAGACTTAAACATTTTAAAGTGGAGTCTAAAATGAGGGAACATGCAGTGCATGAAGGATGAATCAGGAGAGAGATCTGCCCTTGTTTCAGTTAGAAGTCAGAAGATTTTTATTCTAGATTTGGGAGTAGATGGTGTGAAAATTCCATGGTGTGAAAATTCCAATGTTTCAGTAAGCGGAATGACAAAAACATAAAATAGGATGTTTGCTGGTTAAAAAAAACAGATTGAGCTTTGTTAATTAACAGCTAAAGGATGTCTGTTACCGGTCCATACTCATCAAAAACACTTGTAATCAAGCTTTGTAAAACGTTTATTAAAAATTGTCGAAAGTATTGCTCAACTTAATTTAATTTAATTTAGTTCAGAACAAAGGACCAGTATACTTTATTATGCAGATAATGAGTGTCACCCCACCCCTTTCAGGAGCGGAGATGGACTTCCTTCAGACACAAAAGTTTCATACAAGCGTCTTGAGTTGTTGAGCTTTTGTGACAATCTGGAAGAGTTACCGGACAAAAAAAAAAAAAAAAATCTGCTAACATTGAGCCCTGTGGGACTCCATGTAAACACATTCTCTCTGCCAGAAACTTGAACTCTTCCAAACCACTGTCAAGTTCTTCACAATGCTCCTAACACTCCATTAGACATAATGTGTACCCCTGGTCTACAGAAACACAATGTGCTGTTAAAAAAATAAATACGCAGAAAAAAATGTACTAAAATTTCGATTAGTAGACTGAAAAGGTGAATGCCAAGGGAAGACTGTACAATTGTTTTCTTCTGCATTTTGGAAAGAAGAGAACAGTTGAAGATGGTCCCTAAGTAAAAACTGTTCAAACTCACCAGTGATTTCACTGTATTACGGATCTTAGAGTAGTCTATCAGAAACTAGAATAAAGTGTGCATTTTGGTGCTGGAATGGGATGAAGCTCCATCCCTAAAAAAGCTTCAGGACTGAAGCCTCCAGATGAGGGAGCTTGAGACTGAGAGAGAAGCAAACTTCCAGCACTAACAAACTAGCAGCTCAGTCTGTTCCTGTGTCTGCTGCTCCTCTGAGGGAGGTCTGTTCAGAACGATCGCCACGTCCTCAAGCACTGTTCTACACGCAGGAACAAATCAAAGAAATCCAAGCTGGGATTTTTGTCAATCTCTGTAAGTTCGGATTCAGCAAAGCA
This sequence comes from Oryzias javanicus, assembly GCA_003999625.1. Classification (NCBI taxonomy): domain Eukaryota; kingdom Metazoa; phylum Chordata; class Actinopteri; order Beloniformes; family Adrianichthyidae; genus Oryzias; species Oryzias javanicus. The sequence goes on from CM012452.1 coordinate 8,907,687, forward strand.
ATAAAAAGAGGAGTTTAATTCACTTGCTGAAAGCTGAATGTGTTGTATTTAATTTATTATTTTACTACTATTTTTTTCAAGCATTTACCGTAAATAATATACATAAAATCAAACAAACATATCAAACTTTGTTTTGCAATATAGCATAAAATAAAATATAATAAAATAACAGAATATTATCCTTTTTTTGGCATTAGAACATAAAGACCTTACAACTTCTGAACATTAGCTAATTATCCTCATACAGGAGACAAATAAACAGACAATTAAACATGCATGTACAGTAAAAAATTATGATAATTTGAATGTCGTGGTAAAAAAGGGCAACAGGGATTTCCCATTCTTCATTCATCCTCCATCAGTGATGAGAGAACTGGATGAAAACTCTAAAGTGCAAAGCTATCACGGAAACACAGATACAAAGCTCAACTTGAATTCCTTTTGAAAGTCTCGAATCAGCCCAGACCTTGAAAAGTGTTCAAATGGCTGCACCCCTCCTCACCTCTCTCTGCTGGAACATAAGGGACAGCTCAGGAACACTGAACCCCATCTAGTCCTCCAGCTCTGAGTGGGGATCAGAGGGCTGTGTGGAGCTGAGGCGACATCCAGCATGGCTAAGAGTGTAAGACAGCCATTAAATAAGCAAGCATGCTCACAAGCCGCCGTTAAAAAATAGAACAGGCAGGACTCTTCCACAATATGAGGACAGTAAGTAGTTGTCCTTTGTTAGTGTTTCACACTTGTCAGGCTGTGTTTTCTCATGTTCTACACGCCAACGAGATGCATTCGATTAGGTTATTTAGGGGACTGTGCAATTTGTGTGTGTTTTGTGTGTTTGTGTTTAATCCTTCTTTTTTTGCTGTTGCTTTATATCTTACATGTCTTATGATTTTTTTTTTGTTTTATTTAGTTTCATTCTTTTGTGGTACCTACTTTATATTACACTTACTGGATATTTATGTAGTATATACTGGGTATTTACATGTTGCGTTAATGTGTCCTCAGTAGTATTTATCACACAAGGTAAGTACAAATGAAGTACTTTGAATTTATTTTTTTAGCTGGGTTCACTCTGAATGCAATTCGCGCATAGGGGCATCCAGATTCAATGTTTAGTGAAAGCACACATGCACGCAAATTGGTTTAAGTGGATTTAGCTTCACGTTTTGGGTGGCAGGATGATGCTATGCAGTGGAAATAAAACATTCCTCTTATTTTATCTTTTCGGACTAATGCAAGAGAGCAAGTCATCAAACTGGGTCACAGAGAGATGGAAGTACCGCTAAAAGCGGCCGTCATTCAGAGGCAGCTCCTGCAGTAGATGGTGAACCTCACTAAACTGGGAGAGTCTCTGAATGATCTCATGAACCCAGACATGGGACCTGATTACAATGTTTTTGTTGAGCCCTTCAAAAGAAATTAACCTGATTTCTCAACATCATCCTTGTCCTCTATGCATTGTAATGAGCTATAGGCAGAAGCCACTCCATGTAGCAATCAGGCTAAATCCTTTTCCGTTAGCTCCTCCCACATGCGTTAATGTAAACTTTTATGAACGCATTTTTGTGGAGTTGTTTAGCGAGAAATTTCACCATGCGTCCAAATAGATGCCATCCAGTGCAAATTGAACTCGTGAAATGCGTTCAGTATGTACGCAGCATTAAGCTGCAGAGCACTCTGACAAGCGCTTTGGGTATTAAAGCAAGGTCGAAAAGTGCTATATAAGTAAACTCCATTTACCAAATGTTTTGGGAAAGCTTCACATGTTGGTGCTTAGAAGCTCTCATATCAGTCACTTCATAGATCCTCTGGTTACTCATTCAGTGGAATCTGTTTGGCTGATAAAACCTGCAGGAGGAGCTTGAAGCAAGTGAAGTGTTACCAGATTAACCAAGCATAAGTCTGCCAATTTAATGAGATTGTTTCAATTTGCACAATCATAATTATTAGATTTTCACAATGGTGAAAAGAATCTTCTCAATATTTGGTCCCATCTAGTTTCAATGAAAGTCTGAGCAGCACGTCCTTTGGAAAATGTTTTTATTTGTTCGTTTTCATAAGAAATATCCAGATCACACACTTAAACTTGAAACAAGTGTTGACTACATATGGGCTTTTAACTTTTACTTACTGGTGATGGTGGAACTTTTTTGTTTTAGCCGGATCATGGCATATATGATGAAACTGTGTCAGTCATGATGGGAACGATTGGAGTCTGTTGGACTGAAAGTTAGAATAAATGAAGCCACATTTTTGTCTATGAGGCTGAAACTTTATATCTGGAACAAAGCAGAGAGAAGTTTAAACAAAATGAACGCCAGGCTTAAATAAACCCAATTTACTTATTTGTACCCCGTAGTACACAGAGTATTAGAAATACATATTTCCACAGTCACATTACTTCATTAAGTTTAAGTCCAGGCTAAAAAACATGACTTCATATCCAGACCTGAGCTTCAGCACTAATGAGAAAATTACATTTAAATCAGCCATTTCAATCCAGTGGTTAGACTCAGAGGTCACATGTCAAGGTCTACAGGATCTGATTGGTGCCTTCATCTCATGCAGGCTGAGCAATTCTGTGCTTAAGTCCTTGACTTGCTATTAGTTCAGTTACTCATTCATTTCTGTCTGCAGTAAAAATCTGAAGAATTTCTGTACACGATAAACTGAACATTCAAAAGGTCACACATGATGTAGTTTTTCTTCCTCTCATAGAAACATCTCAGCTACACGTCACTGAGCTTTGCAGATGCTTTTTGTATGGCGATGTTTATATCTCGTATCAGCAATATCTCATATAAAGATGTCATATTCTAAATCAGGTTTGAAAGATAAGTTAACTCCAGATGGAAAAATGGGTTTTATGAAAAACTGAATTTGAGGAATTTCAACTTTCAATGTGAAAAACTGACAATCAACTTAAACAGGTGACATTGCGATTGCGTGTTATAATCTGACTTCATCCATTCAAACACACATGCAGACAATAGTTTCTGTGGTGCTCATGTCTAGCTTCATTTTCTAAAAGTAATTATTATTTACCTCATAATTTAATATTACAATTACTTTAACGTTTTTCTCATCTGGATATTCAAAATTTCAACTCTCCTTATACGGGCTTGTCTGTTTGTGGCTCCGTCAAAAAAACCAGGATCAGACGCTCTGGGATGTTTTGATAATTGTTTCATAATCAAATTGTTGAAACCTCTTCAAACCTAATTGAATCGAATCGGGAGAAGCCTCAAGATTCCCACCTCTACGGTCTGTCGATTAGTCCGGGGTACACAGGTGACCCACTGGAAACTTTTTTGCAGACCACTCAAATTTGTAGAGCAAAAATATTCATGCACATTTTTTCTATTTGCAAGCTGCAGGCGACAGGTCGTAGCGTGCAAATAGAAAAAATGAAAAAAACCATTTACCCCTTCCCATTGATTCTCTTACCTGTTCCAAAATTCTATGACTGTAATATACTTTTGGCCTCTGGGCGGCGCTGTTCGCAGTTTCTTTCCCTGCGGCTATGGCTGAAATAACCCCCAAGTGAGTCAGCCCTGGGCTTTTTTTGTGTCCGAAATTCCCAAGAGCCTTCAGGGTCACTTCCGATGCTTTTATCAGCCTTGTTCAGCTGGCCAAGATGGAGCGACAGCAGCAAACAGATAAAGTCAAAATCTCTCATTAAGACCCCAGTTTGCCGTTTGCATTTGGCCTGCGGATCGGGATCCCATTTGGCAAGAGAAGTTTGGGCACCCCTGGTTTACAGACTTTTCATTGAAAGTCATTGCTTGAACGCACGTTGCAGAAGGTGTTGTGAACAAAGTTTAAGATTTAACCACTCACATCAACGACCCTCCTAGGCCAGGAAACCCAAACATCCGCACAGATCCACCCCCACACAGGTGCATGCGACTCAGAAGCCAGAACTGCTAGATCCTATTTTAAAGAATTTAAATTTTGGAGGAAAAAAATAACCTGCAGAAAAAAAGTTTTAAAAATCATGTTTTTCATTCAAATAAAACCAAAAGTTTAGAGTAAAACATGAAGGACACACTTTTTGTTCAAGTGGACAAAAATATTTTTTCTGCCATAGACCTAAATTTTTTGTATTTCTGAATGTGAACGGGGTTTGGCATCCTGGACACTTAGCAGACGTCCTCTAAAATCCAAAGTATCAATATAACAGATTTTAATGTAAGCGGTATTTGTGTAAGACTGTCTCAGCCTTGGATGCTTATTCAGATCATGTGGTTTAGCTTGAGTTCATAGAATGTTCCACTACAATAGGGATAATGTTCTCACTTCCATTCAAATCTTACTTTTTCATACCAACTGTTTCCAATCAATGTAGACAGTTAGTTTAGTTGATGTGTGAAGACAAAGATTGTGTCAACAGAGTTCTGTGCTAATTAGGCATAAAAGCTCGCATTTGTGTTTGCACACATCTCTGCTCTCCTCCTCCCTCCCCCGGCTGTCTGCTGGACTCTGTCTTTGCTCTGTTGCCATGGCACCCCAGCGCCTCACCTCTTCAATCTGTTTATGTGTTCTTATTAAAGGCTTCGTCACCTGAACCCAGAGCCGCTGAACAAAGATGGGCAGCAGAGATCGAGCCTCAAGATGAAGTTTTTGGTAAATATGTCTGAATCACACCTCATATGTACACCAACAAAGTTTTGCTCATAGATTGGGGGGAAAAAAAAGAATCTATCTTAGAGACTGGCTTGAAATGTATTGCCGAAGTTAAATCTACACTGACACAGCAATCAGTTTAACTCAGCCATCCTGACACGCGGTATTGCCCACCCCGTTCAGAAGCTGCTTATCCTCAGCTGTGAGATTTGTTTGCAGGCGGCAGAAACTTTAGCTGATAGCAGTAATAAATGGTTTGTTGGAGCCGAGCATTTCTCATAATGAGAAAATGTCAGAGCTTCCACACGCCTGCGTGGTTTGAGCCACGTCCTTCGGAGTACCACTCACTTGACTTTCTTGCTGTGAAAGGACGCGGGTTGAGGAGAGCATCTGTAGTACTGCGGCTCAGCAGATGAGGGCAGGGTTTGAACATTTCTGCAGTCGTTGGAAAATGGACGAGCTCCATCTCTTTGTAAATAATGTATCTTTCTTCCTGGTTTTTACTTCAAATCAAAGTCATTTAGAATTGGATTTGATGGCGGTAGCTCTGCTGATGGAGCAGAAAGTTGAAGGAAGAGATCATTCCTGCTACGAGTCAGTCCTCATGAAACCATCAGTGTTTCTGTGGCCACACGTCACGTCTGACAACAGAGACGATAAAACTCTGAGGCGCCGCCTGTGGTGAAGGAATCATTTTCCAAAATGTTCTATGTGCTGTGGAAACCAAAGACTTTTATGAAAACAGTAAATCAGACCAGAAGGAGGAGGAGGAAACCTTTCATAATCTTTAAAGGTTCAGAACTTTCACAAGTTATGGCAAAAGGATTTAAATCTTTATTTTTAATAACAAGTATGGACCAACACTATTGGACACGAACTGATGGCAGACATGCAGATGGTGATAGCAGATGTGAAAAGACACATTTTATACAACAATTATAACCGGAGCAGCATATTGCTCCTGGAGTTTAAAAACATGTAGAATACAGATTATAATAATCTGAGTTTATTTATTTTGGCAGCCACATGAAAATAACATTTAAACTAAGAAAAATCCTGCCAATACAAAAAGAATCTAAACTGAATCTCAATGTAATATTCATATTTTTCTGATTTAATTAATTTACAGAAAAGAATTGCTGTGGAACTACTCTTAAAAAATGATTTCTTTTAATCATAATTTATGTAATCCTGTTTTTATGTACATTTTTAAAAAAAGGGTTATTATTCTAATTGTTTTGAGATGACTAAAAAGTATCAATCCAGAAATGTTTACACTTGATATTATCCCTTTATAAGTTAAAGCAATATCAAAAAAATAAATTGAAAACAAAGTCAAACCATAATGAAGATTTCTGCTGCTTTGCACCCCTAACACAAAACAAACCTCCAACTGTATTCATCTTTTCTTAATTTCTCCCCAACATAAACTTTTAAATCAGAGCTGTAGATGTTATAAATATATATGATAACACTGTTCTCATAGTAGCAAACAATAGAATAAGTAATAAAACAATTGATAGTTAAATTCAGATTTGCTTAGACTAAATGTCAGGGTTTCTTAATGTCAAACACATCGGCTTCCTGTTGGAGGTTGGAATAATCTTTGTGTAGATGGAGGTAATTCAGACTGTTGTGGTTCGATTTGGACTCAACCATGATTTCTCTTTGTCACTGATTTTTTTTTTAAAATAACTTTCATGAGCTTTGAACCCTCTTTGCAGATGATGGAGTTCTTTTGTTCACTGAAACCTTGACGGTGTGAAACAACGGAGAAAAAAAATCAACATCTGAGCCCTTGTCTGAAATACTAAAAATGTGGAACAACCTCTTTGTTTTAGGAAAGAATCCCCTCTACAGGTGGAACAGTCTTAGTATTCTGCTTACAAATGATTATCTGAGAGAACTGAGTGGAAGGTAAATCTGGAAGGAGAAGATCTCATTTGACCTATTTATAGGTACTGGTGGGTTGACCCCGTATGGGTGATTGGAAATTTGGGTTGACCTGGCCCATGGAGGCTCATCGATACTGTATCAGCGACCAGTGTGTATTGGAGCACCTGTGTGTTTTGCATTTTCCTTGTGGCTTGTCCGCCCACCTTAGGGATATCATGAAAATGGAACGTACCATTGTCGTCTGTGTGTTCAGAGTATCATAAAGTATATGTAAGTTACACACACTCACGACATATTCCTGAAGTGTTTTGGGGGGTTAAAAAATGAAAAATCCTTACAACATGCCTGTGTGCACAACTGTTCACTATGACCTGGCACCTGCAGCATGCCTACAGGCCCGTACAGACTTGCCCATTTTCCCCCACAGACAGCCCATATCCCCCCCTAAAGGCAGTTTTGACTAAGAAATAAGCTTTCTTTATAGGATGGATGAGGTCTCCCTTTGAAACAGGGTCAAAGCTCAGTCACCTGCACATCATATAAGCCTATTGAGATACTTTAGAATACTAGTCAAAGTCAAGGCCCGGATCCGGCCCGCTGGGTAATTATATCCAACCCTCCAGGCTGTTAACAGCCCGATGTTATCTTGTGCTTCTGTCTAACTTTTATAATTTTGACAAAATATATTTTTATGATGAGTAAAATATTGAAATTTATTTAAAGTTCAAGTTGATTTATTCTGGAATAATATTCCTGTCTGTTTTTATCCATAATCATGTTAAAAAGTTTCCGTTTTAAAGTTTTAAAAGTCTGCATTCTGCTAGCTTTTTGGACTATTTTGGCATTTACAAAGATTTTGTTTAGCTAATATTTCAGCTACATGCCAGCTCCTTTGTCCAATTTTGGCTTTTTTTTTGGTATTTTGGCTGTTAGGTTTTTTTTCTTTTTTTTTGGAGTTAGGCTAATATTTACACACCAGCTGTTTTGGGTAATTTAGGCTTTTTTCATTTTTTAGGCTATTTTGAAGTTTTGCTATTCTTTTTAGCTACATGCTAGCTGTTTTGGCTAACTTATGTTTTTTATTCTTTATGCTAATTTGGCATTTAGCCAATATTTTGGCTGGCTATTAGCTTCAGTGTTTTCAGTTATAAATACTAACATCTTCAGCAGCCAGATTCAGATGACAGCCTTCACATTAGTATTATTGCAGGTAATGATATATACTTGTCATTCATTGTTATTGAAGTTTTACAGTGAAGAGTCTTCATCCTATTCATCTAACTGTGTTTAAGCTTTTGAAGCATTAGAAATGAAGAATCCCTTTTACGACATCTGTAGTTAATAGTCAAGCCACAAATCCAGATAATCGTTTGCTGAGATCAGTCATAAACCAAAGTAGTTTCTTTTACAGTTTACAGAAGATCACTGGAGCATTAAGCGAAAGACAGTAGCGGTTATTTATTCTTTTAGTGATTTATTGAGCTGACTTCTAAGCCTCCCATGGCAATACAAGAATAATTTTCTTCATTGTCTGTCTTTTGAAGCTTAGGCTTTTCTGACAGTGGTGCTCCATGATAAGTGTGAAACGTCAGGATGGGCCTAAAACGTGATCCAACTGCACAATATTTGACAGTAGTCATTTCAAAGTTGGAGCATTTCAAAGCTATAGTCGCTTTAAAAAAAATAGAAGATCGTGATGTTTTTTCATTGGATTCAACCTTTAAACGAAGGCTGAACTTGGAGGTAAAGATCGGTTTATCTTCAGAGTGACTCAGAGGGAAAAGTCACATCAGACTTCTATCTATCAAAGTCTGTTCAGAAACTCCTGCACCATGCTTGGTGATTTACAAGCATTAGACTGATGCAGCCAAAAATAAAAAGATTGATTTTCAGCGTTTTATCGTCTCAAAGAATCCAGCATGGTTATGTCGTCATGCTGCACTTCCTGTTAGCGATATTTGGTTTGTCTTTCCCTGAGGGTAAACACCGCCTTCAGCTGCACAACTGTTAAAAGCCCATTATAGCTTCATTATCTGGCCCAGACTGCGACAGGCCACTTCACTTGTGCCCTTTCCCTCTGTGTCTGGGTCACAGGTTCTTCAACAGCTCAAGCCGCCGAAACAAAGAAATTGATGAGTTGTTGAAGAAAATGGATCTTGTTGGAGCACCTGTTTGTTTTCTTGGACAGCTGTTTGTGGTGTGTAAAAGCTCGCACTAGATCAGAATTGTTGGCTAAACCAACTTTTCACAGAATATATATAAAAGAACTGGCCTGAGCGAGTGTGAAACACAGCTGGGGCCACCACGGAAACTGTGGACAAACCCACTTGGGGCCTACATTTTCTGCCCACTTTTAAACTGTGTAGGGCCCGTTTGGCTTGCTGCTGGGATGAAACCCAATGAGACAGTTGTTTTGTGATATTGAGCTATATAAATAAAATTTAATCGAATTGCACTTTCAAACACAGATATAGCAAATGTTCTCATATGGTGCAGCCCTAATAATAAGGCAAGAGCTCTGAATAGTGTCCAAACGAACTTGGTGGTCCTATGTCCTCAGCCAACTTTTGGATGAAAGTAGACAGCAAATGAGAAATAACTTTTATTTCAGCAGAAATACATCACAATTTTGAAGAGGACAAAATCATGAAATAGTATGAAAATATCTCATGTGCAATGAAGATTGTTTGAAGACTAGCAGGACAAGCTGGTTTCTAGGCAGTTAGGTCCTCTGTGGTGTGAAAATGTGAACATTTTTCCCACAACGTCATTAGTTCGACGTTTCAGAGTAGACTAAGATTTCTCCACACTAGCAGGCACGAGCATGTACAAACTTGACTGACCACTGAAGGTTCTCGTGAAATTTTTCTTAAATCTTTACGCCTAAAGTCAATTTCCCCAGTTCTGTTTTGTATATTAGGAAGATATGTTGAAACCACCAACTGGAGGTTGTTGACTTTCAGAATTATTCCTGTAATTTTAGAGTCTTCCAGGAAGATTTTCAGAAAAATGGAAAATTGATTGAGTTGGGGTTTGACTTGAGCTGCTATAGTCACAAGTGCAGACAGTATTTTCTCTGAGAACTTTCATGCAACAAGAACTCTGAATTAAATGAAGACAAATTAACAAACCAGTTGTTAGCTTCGGCATTGAATACAACATAGGTCTCTTTAGAAAATCGATTTCTATTGAGTACAGACATTAAGATCCAACAACATATCCATATTTTGTTCTGGCTGATTACATTTTTTTTTTTAACTGAAAGAGAAAAACAGAAGCTCGTGTATTCCCTGACAAAAACATCAGAACAGAGAATCAGAAGAACAGGAACAGCTTATACTGAGAAAAGAACATTTCGCTTTGTAACTGCTAGAAATAACTAAATACTTTTAAATCCAAAATTACACACATTTGTAATTTTCTTCATTGATCTAGTCCCACTTAGCGCAGAAGCAAATGTGTTTTCTTTTTGTGTAAATAAATAAATAAAAAGAAGTACAGTTTGAACAAATTCTTGAGTCATCTTGTGATATTTTCACACATTCGTTTCATCTTTCTTTGGAAAAATGCAAATTAAAATTATTTTCTCACTTTAGTCTGTCTTTGGCTTGTTTATTGAATTTTTTCATGTCAAAGTCAATACAGAATTGACTGAATTCTATTAGATTTACACCCCCTTATTATAGCTGTGAAAAAACTGTTAGAAACGCTTTTCAACAACATCCAATGCATAATACCATTTGACATATCAAACCAACAGATTATTTTCCAATGTTGTGTGGCATAATTCTCCACATAGAATAAACAGTTTATGCGGAAGGCTCAACAGACCTTCTGTAAAACCGATCTTTCAAAATCTCACACGTCACAACCTGAGTTGTTCTCGCTGAAACTTTTGCCTCAGCTCTTTGAGTGTTTGGTACAACTCAACAACTGAATCCCAAAACCACAAAAGACAGGTTTTTAGAAGTTTGAGGCATACAGAATAATAAAATAAAAAAAATGTAAAAATATTTTCTGCACTTGTAGTGCACACCGTCGAGTTCAAAAGTAGACCATTCATCGTTTCATTTTTAAGTTGCACTCACACTGAACTAAAAGCTGCATTAAGTGAGACGAGAGTCCACCCTAAGTCTATCAGTTAGTTACACTTCATTAACAGCGTTCACAGTAACTAAAGAACTTGTTTCTATCATGCCACATGTTAGCAACATCATAAAGATTTAGCAAATTCAAAATACCTTTAACTCCCAACCTTATTAGTAACACGTACAAAAACATACTGATACCACTAAAACAAATGTTACTGTGACTTTGCAAAGTTCCTATATTGTTACTAACCCATAAAAAAAGAATTGCGCACCACCGCTACATGTTAGCCTCATTAGCACATTTACAATTCCTGTAACTTTCAACCTTATTAGGAACATGTAAAAACCAGACTAATACAGCTAAAACACGTTACTGGGACACTGCTAACTCCCTACCTTGTTAGTAAAAAACAGTGCTTGCGCCAAAGCCACATGCTAGCCACGTTAGCATTTTCACAATTACTGCAACTCCCTATCTTAATAGTAAACATAAAATAAACATATTGATACCGCTAAAACCAATGTTGCTGTGACGACATGCCACTACATGTTAGCCACAAATTTACAATTGCCCAATCCAAATTTTTCCCTTCTCCCTTCCCCTACATTTTTCCCTCCAAACCAAGACTCATGGAAAAATAGAGTCTCACATTTTGACAACTCTTTCCCTCAATGACGTCACCAATAGTTACTGGTCAGCTGGCGTTAGCGCAGAGCTTCCGGGACTCGGATATACATGACAACATAACTTTAAAAAGGTCATGCTAAAACATAAAGTCACTGCTTACATTTAACTGTAATCTTCTGTGCCTCAGAGCACATCCACATGAAGAAATTTGCTTCTCCTCCGTGCACAGTGCTATACAGAAACCCCTTGCATGGTCTGTATCCCTCCGCTTGGAGGAGAGGATATTAAAAAATAGATTTCTGACACCACTTGCCCTTCACAAGCCCCTTCAAATGGAGGGCAGAATTCGGATTGGGCCAATAAGATTCTATCTCGTAAATAAACAAACTACAATTTTTTAAATATAATATAAATAAGTAAAATATAAAAAAAAAACTGACATTTTAAAAGCACTGTGTACCACTGTGAATTGCTTATAGATAAGTTAAGAAAACCAGATTTAATCTTTATATTTGGATTATAAGGTGCGATGTTGTTTTATAAAAAAGTAAGGCTTGTAAGTGCCCTATTTAGTGTGGAGAATACGATGTTAGACATTTGTTTAAAAAAAAAGAACTTGCTTTACTCTTGTCCAGTGTTTTAGAAAAGCACAACTGATCGTCATCACCACGAAGACTTGCAAAGTAAGCAAGGAAAGATCTGTAAATAATAAGTTAAATACTTAAATTTAAGGTCACATTAGCTCTAACAAAAGACTTTTTTTTTTTTTAATCCGTCTTGATGGCAGGTGATGTTCCAAACTGCTCCAACTAAGACATCAACTGAAACTCAGAAAGAGTGGTTCATCCATCATGACACATCATTTGACAGATTGGTCACCAGAACATCATCCTGATGGAAACATTTTAGCGTGTGCCAAACTTCACAAAGCAGTCCGACTCTCCGGTCATGAAAATATTCTGTATTTCTTGATGGAATTTCACCTTTTTAAACAAATAAAATGGCAAATGCACTCTACGCGTTACTTTCTGATACATTCTATATCTTCACTTTCCATTTAATATTTGCTCTTGTGGTTTTGCTTTGGCGTCCTCCAAAATTCTTTTGTATTAACTGGAATTTAAAAACTTCAAATTTAAAGAGAAACACATTTTTGGCTGATTGCATTGTTTTCTTCAACCTCCGGTTTCAGTCAGAGAACCAGGAATGTTATTTTTAAATGAAAAACTTCAACAGTTTAGTGTGTGAGAGTCTTTTAAGGACAAACTGCCGCTGTTTTTCATCAAAAGCTGCATTCAGTCCAGACACACTTGATCTTTCGTCAATGAAGAGCCGGTTATCACTTGTTTTATTCGCAGTGTGCTTCCTTCTAATTGCATTTGGGACTTATTGGCTTCTCTTGAAATATTAAAGGTGGAAAAGACCGCCGCAGATTCCAGTGATTGGATTTGAGTCTGGGGAGTGCAGTCAGACTGAGTGCTCCTCTCTACCGGCTGATTGGGAGCAGGAGGAGCTCCAGCTCTAATCCGCTTCTCTGTTTTTGCTCACTGCTAACGTCATAAAGAAGCTTCTGAAAAAAGAGCAAGTCAAAATGAAAACAAATTCTGTTCACAATCTTTAGAAATGAAATTTGTCCTCAGAGATTCTGAGTTTATTCGATATCTGCGTGTTTGTGGTCCACTGTTGGGTTTTCATTGTGTCTACATATTCTTCCCTCCTCTTGGTTTCTACATTTCTTCTCTGTAAATACAGCCATTACATTTAAGTTAACTGTGGATTAGAAATTCATTTTTGATGATTTTATAGTTCTCTAAGCCTAATTTTGCCAGACTTTTCATCATCAACAATGCTTTCTACATAGATTTGTTAACTTGAATCAGCTAAATGGACTGTATGTCTGGACTGTGTCACCACGTCATTGAGAATATGTCTGGTCATACACATGTAAAACTGCAGCCACTCAGTTATTTGTCTCTATGGCGATGACTGGCTCGAGCTGGTACGGCTCCTGGCACTGCCAACACGAAGCCCCTCCTCTCCTCCTCCTCCTCAAAAGCTCTGATTGTTAAAGAGAGGCATCCATCACTGGAGCAGTGTTCTTCGGTTTGACACCATTGTTCACGTTCGCCTTCCTTTCATCTCTCAGGCTTTCCGTTCCTTGATCTTTTGTTTTTTCTTTTCATTCTTAGATTATCTCTTCAGTGTGACCTTTATAACCCTCCCCTCTGCGTTCTTTTCCTTCCTTGTCTGTATGCATGCACCGCCCTCCCTCTGTGCAACCGTGTTTGTGTGCCATGTTGTGAGGGATTGTTCATCATTGTGATCCAGAGTTCGGGGAGGCCACGTCATCTGGCCTCAACCATCTGGGATGACAATTACTGGGGGTGTGCATGTGTTAGCACCCGGGTTTGAGGCTGAGAGTCTGAGAGTATGATGGGTAACTAAAGAGAGCCCAAAAACACTAACATAGCTGCTAAATCCCTTATGGCAGACCAGATGAAGAGGAGTCGTTTCCTCTAGGAAGACACCAACAGGCAATTTTGAAAGAGAAAACTATTAAATCATTGCTGAACCCCAAAAGAACATCCGTCTAGATCAGTTCATCTGGACCTAGAGTCACTGGATTCAGGTAATCTAATGAAGCTGGAGAACTAGTAGAGTAGGAAGTCAAGAGTTGGGGTCTACAGTCCTGTTTTCTCGAGACCCATTGCCTTTCCTGTTTTCCAGCCAACCCTACCTCAGTCACTTCAGGTCAGCTGAATCGGGTGAGTCGAGTCTCTGATTCTCCTAACACGCCTGATCCAGATAATCAACTGAAAGTAAATAGAGTAAAGTGGAAAACCTCTCTTTAGAAGCTACTGCTCTAGTGGGAAACTACCACTCGAGAGAATCTAGAGCAAGAATAGGCAACTCCAGGCCTCGAGGGCCACATTCCCACATGTTTTCCAACATACCGTCCTCTGGGATGTTCTAATTGGCTGGACACACCTGAACCAGGTAATCAGTTATGAGTAGGGCTTGGATATCTGGAAATCATGCAGACACTGTGGCCCTTGAGGACCAGAGTTGCCTATCTAGCCCTTGTGGTACCCTAGGTATGTTGACGTTAGGAGTAGGGTCATCAGGACCCCACAAGACGGCGCACTAAACTTTTTTTTAAAATGATTTTTGCTTTTCACTGATGTCCACGCACACATGAAACTATCCTAATTTCATCAGGGTGGTTGCAGTTCCTTAAAAAGTATTAGATTTCACTTCACTTCACTTGTCCCTTAGTCTTGTGGACCGTTGGGGCACTATAGAAACTTTGGCAACCAGAGTCCTCCACTCATCTTCTCAGTCCCGCATCGCATCACTCAGCCTCAAGCCCGTCCATTCTGTGATGTTGTCTTCCCAGAAAAAAATAAAGCCTGAAAAAGTATTAAAATTGTCTTAAATTCTGAGGAATAGGTCTTAATTTTTTTCCATGCACTGTGACTTCTTCCACAACAAAAAACATGTCCTGAACAAGCTGTGTCATGGGCTCATACGTTGTCTAACCTCAGCTAGCTGTTTATGCTTTGTCTAAACCCCCCCCCCCCTCACTATAAAGTGTGTTCACCATTTTGTAGTGCTGTCCGAATATACCATTCCAAAATCGACTGCCATGGAAATTACCCAGAATTCTTGGAGAAAAACTACCGTGCATCGATGCTCATTACATTAGCAAATATAGACCACAATGCATTGCGGTGGACCAAATATATATATAATTTTTCAACATGTTAGAATGTTATTTTTAATAGTCTATCCACATTTTCATAATCAGAACACAGTAGAGTCATAAATAGACGTTTTGAAATGTACGCATTGATTTGATTTTCACTTTGTGAAATTAGTGACATCATATCCGGCGTTTAAAAAAAGGAAAGTAAAGTAGTGAGCATGGTTTCAGAATTGCTTTTAAAATCCAATGTCATGATTCTGTCCTTAAGTTTTGTCATGTTCTGTTTTCCCTGTCAGTCTCACCACATTCAGGTTAATCATTCACAGCTGTCTTCATTTAGTTAATCGTCCTCAGTGTATTTAAGTGTCTGGTTTTCAGTTCCTCATTGTCAGGCATTTCTGCCCCCAAGTCTGGTCTCCTGCATTGGGGTCCTCCACAACAATCCCTGACAGTATGACCTGACAATGAGGAACTGAAAACCAGACACTTAAATACACTGAGGATGATTAACTAAATGAAGACAGCTGTGGATGATTAACCTGAATGTGGTGAGACTGACAGGGAAAACAGAACATGACAAAACCTAAGCACTGAAACATGACATCCAAGGCCCTCACGACTCTCAGGGTGGACACTCTACCATAAGGCCACTGAGCTGGTGATTTAAACTTGCCACAATTGGGGATCATGGCGTTCAAATCTTATCTGTAAAGCAAGAAACAGCAGACTCTGGCTGATGGTTTCATTTCTTTTGTGCATACAGTTTTAAATTTATTTTTAGGTATTCTTAAAAAGGTCTTAAAAACTTTAGATTTAACTTCTATAGATCTATAGACACACTGTTCAGAGGGTTTTAATTTAGATTTATTCTGTATTGTTTCTGATCAAACCTGGAGAAGCTTAAGAAACACCTGATGAGTTAATACGGAGTTCATATTCTGCAAACTGTCCTTCAGAAAGCAAATCAAGTTTCCTTTTATGGGCAGATGAAGTATGCCAGATCCTTTTTTGCACTTTACAGGAGTATCTACCGCTTTACGAATATTTTTTCTAAAACTTATATTGATTTCTTCATTTAGTTTGAGTTTTTTACTTGTCCAAGTACGAAGTTTCTCACTGAATTGGAACCTAAATCAGATGGGACTGTAGATTAATGCCAGCACAGAAACAAATCTTGTTGTCCTGTTTCTGTTGAATCCCTTGACCCAACAGTTTAGAAAGTTTTTATACTCCAGGACATTATTCACAGAATACTGATATATTTATAATTAATGTGTCTCTGCCTTTTCATGTCTCGAACATCCCTAAGCACTACGTTGATGGCATTAATCTATAACATTATTTTCTCACGCACTGCCCCACTGTTATGCAAAACACATCCATTCATTTTGGCTGTCGGTGAAAACCGCATCTTAAAATGTAATACAATCATTGGTTTGGTTTGGCCCAAAAACATTTAAGCATCTCTGGGAATACGGAGACCATGAGACTTTCCCAGAGGAAAGCACGCATTTAATGACTTTGTCCTCTGGTTGTTTTTCCTTTGAATAAAAGACTCAGTTATTCAGGGGCTCTTTAACAAGTGAAGGTTGGGGGGGGTAATAGTTCAGTGCCGCCCAGGCATCACAATTAATCTATCATGGTTCAGTCAGGCTCTCTTGAGGGATCAATACTTTTTTTTTGTTCATTTTTTAAAATAATGATGATAATAAAACGTTAAAAAAATCTTATTCTATTGCAATATTTATTTGATTTTTATGTGAAAAAAATCAAGAGATTATTTCTAAAATCAAGTCTTATCAAGGCCAGGTGTGTTTGTTTAAAGCATAACAGAAATTAGAAGAATAAAGTTGGTATGAGTGCAAGTTTTGCAGTAAAAAAAAACTTTTAAACTATAAATCTGCTTAAGTCTGCCTGTCTAAATAAATCTTCCCTCTGACTTTGGTCAAGCAAAGCAGGTTTCCTGCCAATGCGTTTACCTCAAGGGACTGCGAAATAGTCGAGGCTCTGGGAACTATTGACTCTGATTCTCACTTTTAAATAAATTACTTAAGAGTTTAATGCAACCAGAGTTTTATAAATGGTTTCCAAGATTTTTTTGTACGTTGTCCAGGAAAAGCTACACTTTTTTATACAGCATGTATCAGATATAATTATCAGCTTATGGATGACAAGCAACCTGAGCTGAAGTCTGACTTTATTAGTCAGATGGGAGAGGATCGAGTGTCTCTCCAAGACATCTTTATTTTGTTCATTTGCATCTTAGTTTAATTAAAAAAACATAAAAAAAAAAAAAAAAAACGTAAGGGATTTTGTTCATTTAAATGGATGGTTAAAAAAAGCAAAAAACCTAAAGGACAAGTCTTGTCATTTGAAATCCCATTTGTTCTTTTTTTTTATGGAAAATAATAAAGGACAGCAGCTCAGGATGATAAGAGCAGGTTTTAAAAGAATCGAGAGGTTTGAGAGCTCTGAAAGAAAACTGATCAATAAACTGAGGTTAACGGGTTTCTATGTGTCTGAAGCCGCATTCACACTTGATGTATTCACATCCAGCCGGTAGTATTCACACCGGACCAGCACCAGACGAGCAGGGAGAGAATTCTTTTGTTTTTCTTCTGTTTATTAGCGCTCATCCACCACCTTCAATATATAGCGGTTCAGTACGCAAAGTCACAGTTTTGTTCCTATAAATGTTGGCCTTGTTTTTTTTGACCAGACACAAACCCACATGTCACTACCAAATCTGAGTTCCTGATTGGTCAAAGCAATTAAGCATGAAATAGTTCAACCGGTTGAACTTTCAGCTCAACAAACGCCTGGTTTATACATAGAGCCCGCACGACCAGACTTAAAAACCTGCGTAGCAGATGAGTGTCATTTATAAAATGTATGATTCCACATGGTCCTTTTAGTAAAAAATAGTTTAATTGGACAACAGAAGACTAACATGCAAACCAAACATCTAATTTCTTGAGTTATTTGACTTTTCATGTAGCATATAGAGAGAACAATGCAGGGTCTTTGAGTTGATAATAAGATATTAGAAAAATAAATGTATTTTTTTTCTACAAAAAAAATGTAAACTACTAACAAGAGCAATGCATAGAATTTGTACTATCGAGAAAAGATACTCTGGGTGTATTCAGACTAGGAAAGTCCTTTGGTTCAGATTTAGTCCACTTATTTGTTCCGGATCAAGTTCTGAAGATTGCATTTGGTCTGTATTCAGACTGGCATCTACCAAAGATTTCTGTTTCGGAACAAACTTTGTACACAAAACCACAAGACTAAAGGTCTCTTCGGTTATTGGCCAGCAGTTATGTGGGCGGGTCAAAACAAAAACAGAAAGATGGAGGTTCTGCGATGCTTTGGTTTGCCTGGATTACATTTGTTCAATTATGGCCCACTTATCGCCTCATTCAAAACATGTTCACATCATGTGACTGTCCGGTACGGTGGCTGTTTGGTTCAACAACAGAATGCTTTCTCTGAAGTTGAATATCTTGAAAACTGTATTTGTTGGATTCCTTTTGCCCAGAATTCTATTTGTCTGGCCCCCTTTGATTTAATCTTATGTTGTTTTTTTTTACATCTGATATCCACATTGCTATAAAAACACTGTTCATAACCGAGTAACATTGAATTGAACTTTATTAATATCCCAAGGGATAAATTTATCTGTTATGGCACTCATATACCTAAAACATTTTACAAACACACATATTCTTATGAACATAAATATACATATGAGTAATACACACCTATCTACAATAACTATATACTATACAAAACTATACAACACAATACAATACAATACAGTACAATACAATACAAAACTATACAATACTATACACTACAATAATATACTATACAATACAATACTGTACAATAATTTTATATACACATATTAACCTATTAAAATAAATAAATACATAAATTCAAACATTTAAACAACAGCGTTGTGCAGTCTGATGGCTGTGCAGAGGAATGATCTACGGTAGCGCTCATTTCTACACTGGGGATGTCTCAGTCTGCTGCTGAAGGAGCTTTTCAGCCCCATCAGAGTCTGATGCAGAGGGTGAGAGCTGTTGTCATGCCAAATTCATAAAGATAAAACTTTGTGAAAAGCACTCGTTTCTCATTTCTTTTGGTTCAAAATGGCCCTTTTTACTCCTTTGACTAGTATCCTTGATATATTTGCCCCTTCTGTAAACAAAAGTCCAAGCATCTGTATCGTTATTGTTTGCATTTAGTAATATGTTGAACCTAAATGCACTTTTGCTCTTGTAATGTGTTTTCTTGCTCTTGTACACCCCTTTCAATGTCTGTCCTTCTTTTTGAATGCATATTTATTACTACAGGATGGAGAAACATGGATGAAGTGTCAGTGTCTGGTGCTCTCATTAATGTCCTTGTCCGTCTTCTGAAAGAGCTCTGAATAGATTTTGTCAAAACATCATTAATGCAAAGTTGTACTCAGGGAGTGTTTGATGAAGATAAAAACACATTTGTCATTTTTTTTTTAAATTTTTTTTTATCCTGTTGCTATTTTTCTAATAGGTTTTCTCCATTATTTGTATTACTGCGGTAGAGTTTAAGATAGAAACACTTAAACTTAGGAAAGACCACCACCAAGCCAACCACCAAAATCCCATTTATGATATCAATAGCATGATGGTCGGTTACAAACGTTCACGTTCTAGAGAATTCAGTGGATGGGTTTACATTTATGAAGGTAACCAGATTGTGTACGTGTGCATGCATTCAGCAGATTACATCTGGCTTTCTCAACAAACTAAATGTCATGGAAACCACATTTGTTTTCTCTAATGAGGGTAAGTGAAAAATAATAGATTCTGATTTTCCCCTAAGGAAAACCTTCATTTTCCAGAGGCACAAAGATAAGGAGAGACAAGATGATAAAAGCCGGGTACGATTGTGGAAACTAAGTTAAGCTTTTATATCGAAACTCTTAAGCTGATTTCTATAGAAGCCAGACCACCTATGATGTATATTTATATAGTCTCCACCTTGATTAAGACCCTTTACAGTCTTTTAGAGTCTGTTTTTGACATCAGAACACCTGAGTGTATAATTTATTACACAGCCATGAACTGACATAGAATTAAAAGTTGTCCTTCATCAATCTTTTGTATTAAATCAAATGTTTTTTTTTCTTGATTTTCATACTACCGGCATTTTATTTTTACATTTTGAACATTTACAGGCACTGCATTTCAGTTAACACCAATCTAGCAAATGTTTTAAAAGTGGCACAACAGATCCAACTAAAAGATGGAAGTTGTTGGAGAAATAGGGAGACTGTGACATTAAACTGGTACTTTTTCCACTGTTCAAAGCAATTCCAGTCAATACAACTCAACTGGGTTTTTGAATCTTTTTTAAAATCTGAAACCAGTAAAGTTGACCATTCCGATCACCGTTTTGTAGGATTAGGATTTAAATGTATTAACCATCATAAGTTAGATCGTTTTAGAGGAAACGTTCACCTCTCATTGCTTGTTTTTGACCAGATGATGACTCAAAATTTGCTTTAAAGTTCAGTCTAAACTGTTCAATTCTTCTTGTGTCGCCTCCTCGCGTCTCATCTCCTCCTTCTTAGATTCTTTCTCCTCTGCTTCTTTAAAGTTTACAAAATGATCAAATTCCCCAAATAGGTTAAAGGAAACTTTTAATCACTCATAACTGTTCTAGTGTCTTACTGTTGTGGTAAACTGTAGAATACGGTAACATACGGAACAGCTCAAAAGTTTGGACACACCTTCTTATTCATTATTTTTATGACTATTTACATTGAATGGTGTGTAAGGGCTCTTTGACCAATGATAGAGTGCTATTTTAGATGTCCTGGACTCCACAGTAATAAACGCCTCTGGGAACTCCTTCAAGATTGTGGGAAAACCGTTTCAGGTGACGACCTGTTGAAACTCATCAAGAGAATGCCATGAGTGTTCAAAGCAGTAATCAGAGCAAACGGCGGTTCTTTTGAAGACACTAGAACATCAAACATGATTTCAGTTACTTCAACTTTTTTTAGTAATAGGTACATAACTCCGCATGTGTTCATTCATAGTTTTGATGCTTCAGGGAGAATCTACAATGTAAAAAAAAAAAAAAAAAAAACGCATCCAAACTTATGGCCTGTACTTCATGTTCTGAGTTTCTGTTGCTCCAGTAACCATTTGAGGTCTAGGCCAGTGAAATGGTAAAGAACACAGGAGTTTCAACACTTGCAGAGCCATCCGGGTCAAATTATCACGGACCAAAACCCAGCAGGAGCCACAAAACCTTACTTCATCATTAGAAAAATGAGACATAGATTTAAATTTATCTCAATGCTACCATTATGATGAATAAAAATTAACTTCTTTTTGTATGAATAAAACATAAATATAAAGAGAGTATACGCTTTTTTTTTCTTCAAAATATGAAACAGTTTGTTACTTTTGACAGAGGTTCAAATTATTTCCTTTCAAAATAAAAGACACCTTGTGCCACATAGAATCAGCTCAGTGCAGCCAATGCAGTAGCAGGTAATGTAATGTCAGCAGTGATTTAAACAAAAAATATGTCTATTTTACCATTTGTGGTAGATGTCTTCCAAAAATACATGAATCTAACTCAAAAACTACATTGAAGCCAATTGTGACTCACTGTGTTTCTCAATCACTCTTAAATATTCTTCAAAAAAAAGAAAATCTGTGTCTTATTATCCAGTCTTCCTTGATTCTGGTTGTGCTCTCTGACTTCCAATTCATTTTTCGCAATACACAGCGCACACAAAATTGATGTCTAAATTGTTTTAGCTCAATACCGTTAGTTTTCGAAATCTAAACACTTTTTTTTTTTTTTTAACCAGAGAGCAACAATGGAAGGGTAGAAGAGCCACATATGGCTCTGCAGCCGCAGGTTCCAGACTCCTGGTATAAATCATTCAGGTTACGTGAACGGAACTTATTTCTTAGGTTTCCAATTATCGCTATTTATTGGACACCCTCCAGCTAATCAGAATTAAGAATTTTCCTAGATCAGATGGGTAACTCCAATCCCCAAAAACTGCATTGTTTGCATGATTTCCATATATCTCAGCCCTACTCATGATTGATTATCTGGTTCAGGTGTGCCAATTAGAACGTGCCAGAGGACGGCATGTTGGAAAACATGCAGGTATGCAGCCCTCGAGGCCTGGAGTTGCCTAATTCTGACCTAGATTATGAGATTATGGTGATTTAACAGGGTTCACACTAGCTGTGTTTCCTTTACATTTGGGCAAAACTTTATCGAAATTCTAGGAATTTTGAAAAAAACAAAGTTTCAAAATGACAATTTTACGTTAAATCATATTTTTCAATGAAGCACAAACCAACTCACGCAATAAGTCATGAAAAACACAGCAATGGATGAGAACAAATATTTTTTTTATTTGATTCACTAAAGGGAGCATTTGGGTGACGTCACTGCAGTGTGGAACGTGTGAACAGTCTCAGATGCACGTGAGAAGAAGTCTGTTCAGTGGAATTAAAAAAAAAAAATTAAAAGTAAACAGCTGGATCTTTTTTTTTCTGTTTGCAAGCACGATCAAGTTAAGTTTAAGTTTCTCATCCTTAAAGGATACTTCTGCCTCTAATTCAGGCTGCGCAATTCCGTATGATACGCAACTAATAAAGAGCTGCAA
This sequence comes from Oryzias javanicus, assembly GCA_003999625.1. Lineage (NCBI taxonomy): Eukaryota > Metazoa > Chordata > Actinopteri > Beloniformes > Adrianichthyidae > Oryzias > Oryzias javanicus. The sequence goes on from CM012452.1 coordinate 8,930,333, forward strand.
CGCTGTGAGATCTCTCATGGCGCCTGCTGTGCTGCGTTCAGGGCAGCCACTTCATAACAATTCCAGTACAGTTTTGCAAAAAAATGTCTATTTTATACGCCCCAGAAACCACCTACTCTAAGCGCAAAACTTTTTTTTTTTTAAATATGAGTTTTTTCAAAATTGTGTTGTTTCCAAAATGAGAATTTATTATTGAAAATCCAATTGGCAAAATTTCAGAGTTAATGAAAACGCAGCTCCTGTGTCCTAGCTCTGTCCTCAGGATCCCATTTGGATGAAAATCTTGAGTTTAACTGATTAACAATCCATCAGATAATCCTGGTGTAAAGAATTTAGATTTACTTTAGACTAGATAAACTTTAGGATCATTCAAATTTACCCTACAGTTTGCAAGTTCCTTCCCAAGCCTCATTGTACAGAAGAGGTTTCAGAAGTGTGCAAAGCACTACTGTTAGATTTTCTGCGATACCACTGGAGCGTTCGACTCCAACACCCCTGAAGCGTTCCGACACTGCTGGGTGTATGATGAAACCTGCAGCAAATAAAGATCAGTCCTCAAATGAGTCGTAGAGGATTTTCTTGTTCGGATTTGACATAGCAAAGAAGAAAAAAAGAAAGCAATACCTCCCACCTCCCCGTAGCTGCTACAGGGTAACGGTGTGTGCGAATGGTTTCTCTTGCATCACATCCTTTCCCACATTTACTGTCAGGGCTGGAAGTGAAGTTCAAAGGTCATGTGTGTCTTTATAAGGGAGTAGTTCTGTTGTGACTCTTATCTTCTCCAGCAGAATCTCTGGAGGACAAAAGTCTCGAATGTCAGGGACAGAGACTGTCTTTTTTTCCTGAAAGGCTTGTGGGAGCCCCAGACCCTGCATGAATGCAGTAGCAGAGAGATTTCTGCTCCTAGTAGGAGGCTTGGTCCCGAGCCACATAGCGATGGACTTTTTTTTTTTCCAGAGGAATGCTTCCCGTGCCTCTGGCCCACCACGGTCCTTGTTGTCCCAGATGGTTGTCCACACATCCTTTTCACACCGAAGAGGAGGAGGAAAAATGAAGAGATTGAGGCCCACTCCCTGCATACCTCCTCCCTTCAGACCCAACAGGTCATTTATGGGACCTTGTGCTTCCTGCTGAACCCAAATCGTTCAGAAACACCAATAACAAGTTTGACATATTTTCAGTTATTTAAAACAAACCATCTGGGTATTGTTTGTGTGAACGCGAACGATGATAAAGTCCTGGTTTTGAGATAAAAAGACAGATCAGTTCAATAGCTTGTGATCCTTTCCAATGAAGAGAAACAAGCAATATGCAGAGGTTCTAGTTCATGAATAAATGCAGTATTCATGAGAGGAACAACCTCCCAATCTCTCAGGACACCTTTTCTTCTCTTTGGTTTCGTGCTAACAAGCCCGCTGCATAATCAGTTCAGTCTTTTACAAGCCGTACCTTGTGTCATAACCTGTGAGGGCAGTGATGGGAATGCCGTTTCAGGGGTTGGGTGTTCTCGTGCGTTGGAGGAAATTCAGTGTCATCAACGACTTCATAAAACACAGGGAATGAATACCTGATTTTCATGAAGCACAGACCCCTGATCCGCAGGTTCGGTCAATCACTGTGACACAAGTGACTCCAAATTACACTGAAAACATTTCCGGAAGATTCGGCTTTGGCTGTCACACGGAGCAGCGTAATTATTGAAAATGGCTTGGTGTTGTGAGGGTTTTATTAAGTTGTGTTGGATATAATTTTACTCGAGTCATATGCCGTAAGGTAGAAGAAAAGGATAAACAAAAGAGACATGTCTACATGGTTATTTTAAAGGTCAGAACACGGTGAAGAGCAAATTCTTCAACAACATTTAAAGATATTTGGGCTTTTTTTTCCCCAAAGTCCTTCAACCAAGAAATCCATTCATTTGGGTTTCATATGGTCACAAAGTTTCAGGATTTAGCTTTAGAAAGTTTTAGAAATTAGTGTCTGAAAAGCAGCTCCAGTCTTGATCATAAATCCAGTTGTTGGCTATAACTGTACTGTGAGATGGAAGACAGAGGAACAACGCTGGACAATGCTCATCATTCACAGCCCACAGCTTTTGTTGACCTTCTGGCCACTGCTCAACCATCAGTGCCATCAAGTCTTCATCTGATGATAAATACATTTTAGGGCTGGAATGACAAAAGGTCTATTGATTTAAAATCAATCTTTCTCTAAAAACTTGACATTTATTCATCAAAATTAAAAATATAAAACAGTTTTTGTCTTTTCGAGGCAAAGGACAGATTTCAGTAGGTTTTTAATGTAATAAATTATGATTTATTGATTAACGTTACATCTTTGTTTCGTCTACATTACAGATTATGTGAAGATTGATCTTTATTACCTACTAAAACTGGTTTTAAATACTATCCAAAACTTTAATTGAGTCAGGAGTCAGTTATTTTGGCATTGATGTCCATCCATCCATCTGTCCATCTATTTTTCAAATATGGATGCTGGAGGGATCTTAGTTCTATCAGCAGCAGTACATGTTTTAACAAGTTGATTTGATGTCTGTTTCTTTTCCTTTTGATTTGTCCCTGTGTCTTTTAAACTGGTTTATGTAATTTTTCAACAATTACTGTTTTTTTATGTCTTGAATTTTATTATCATTTTACACATATTTGTAATCGTGAAACAAATAATAAAAGCACAGCTAAATGGGACAAATGCTGCAAACTAGATATGGCTGAAAGCATTATGATATGAGCATGGTACCACTATTTACAGTATGTTTTATATTTTTTTATATCTTTCCTTATTCAATAAATACATTTAATTCAGTTCAGTCCTCTCCCAGACAAACATGTATTTTTTGACACTTTTTCTTATAGTGTTCCCTCGCCATATTGCGGTCTTAATGTTTCACATTTTTATTTTAGTGCAATTTTGTTCATTTTTTCTCTCCGTCTTCTTACAGTGGATTGTGTTCTGTATCTTGATTGGCTGTTGGCCTCGTCAATCAGTCTCCTCCATTCCCTGTCCACTGTCCTGAAGGCAATCAGTTTGCCAAATTTACATAAATCTTTGTTTGTGATCAGATCTTTGATTTCATTTTAAAATACTGGACTTATTTTTCTTTAATTTTTTTTTTTTAGAGTTTAAGCAAGAAGGAAACGTGTGAAAACAACTGCATATATTAGGAAATATCTGATTAAAGTGTGTAGTGAGGGATTTTACAGCCTAGAATTCTCCTTTTTTAAATTTTAACCTTTATTTTTAGATGTAAGCCAACGATGAACGAGGGACCACTATAAACCTGAATGATTAAAGTCATCCGATTAGCATTTCCATTTCAGCATTTATTGAGCAAACATGATCCACATTTGGTTAATATTCTGCGGCAGAGCTGTAGGCTGTGGAGATCTGATTGATTTAATGTCTCATAGGATTTTTTTTTCTCAATATAATTTGTGTTTCATTGGTTCTTCCAGTGAATAGAAGTTCTCTTGGTAACTGATGATAGATGGTGCATAATCAGGAAGCCTCTCAGGAATTGAGCATCAACGTTTTCCAGGGGGAGAACAGCTTCCTCATGAAACACATCCCAGTTTGTTCCTCTGCAGCCACTCCTTTCAGATTAAAGGACTCATCACCTTTCCCTCAAGGCTTTAAACTATTGTACGGAGATTAGCGCCTTAAAAACAGGAAGCACTATTGACTTAATCTGCAGGAACCCCTTGTGGAAATCCAACAAACACATTCAGTAATCTAATGATAAACTTCAATGCACAGGTCCCTGCTGTTGGTTTACAAAGACGTAAAGGAAAGATAAAAGCAGTTATGACACGCTTCTTTATTCTGTTAGAGTTTGCATCTTTTCATGTGAGGATATTTTAATCAAATATTGGAACAGATAAAAGCAGAGTTCATTTATCCCCTTGTTGCTTAGCATTTCTCACAAGTTTAAGACACTTTTTCATGTTTAAAGGAAAGCAGAACTGCCAAAACTAACCAAGCGTGTGGTGGAAAAACCTTTTATATTTATTGGCACCTTCACCAGTTACCACATAAAATTCACAGCAGGATTTTTTAAGTCTCTTAAATGAATTTGAGGGAACTCTGTTTTTTTAGTTTACATGTTCAGGAAATTATAGATTTTATTTTATTTATTAAGGTGCAATATTCACCTGTTTTTTGTAAAACTTTAATTACATTTAATTTTCTTTGTGAAACTGCAGATAAGAAATGTGTTTAAGTGTGGAAACACTCCACCGGAAGTCAAACATTATTTTTCTACGTCTAATTTTTTGCATAAAAATACATTTTTGTTGATCCTAGCTGCTACCTGCGTGACATACAGAGGACAGGTTTGCATAAATGTCTTGACTACGTACGACATTGCTGGTGACAGAATGGCACCTGAGCCAAAATAACACGTTTATTATTGGCCCATCAGATTAAAAAAAAAAGGCAGATCCCAATATATGGCAACGTAACAAAAATCCATGTCAATAATCGGCCTGGCCGATAATCCATCGACCCTTAGAAGGAACATTTAATTCTAGATTATTAGGAGAAATTTACTCTGGTTTACTTCAAGCAAAACAAATGTGTCCAGTCTGAAAATAACCCAAGCTTATCATCTACAAAGACTGTTGAAGCTACGTGGATGAAAAAGACAGGACTATAAGTTCTGATAACTTGATTTTAAAGCACACCTTCTGGAAATGCATGTTGAAGCAGCCTCTTTCAATGAAAAGTGTGTGTTATTGTGCATTTCAGGCTTCAAAACTCTCTCATTCACGTGTAGATACACAAGTTTCTATGACCCAGATCGGGCTCTACATAAAAAACAATTTGCGAGTTAAATCACATCAAACTTTGACCAGATTTAGTGGTGGACATGAGCTAGTAAATAGTAGAAACAATAAATAGAAACAAAAAAGAAGAAGTAGCCCCTTCCTGTGTTCCAGTGTGAACATATTGGATTAAAAGTGTGTTACACGTTGGACACAATGGGTTAAAGGCGTTACATGTACGTAGCTTTAGGGATCTTAGAGAAAAAAGTGCCGAATCTTTTTCACGACCACCGCTTTGGCAGAGCATAATAACTGGAGGTCTAATTTAGTTTGACAACCTGTTTGAGCCTTTTTCTTGCATCACCTCTTCATCTCCTAAAAAATGATATTCCTATCCACCCCCGGTGACAGAAGCAGCTCTCACAGGCTGCAGCCTCAGAGCTGCTCAGTCTGGTATCAGATGAGTTTCACCGGGCTTTGGATCGAAAATCCATACTTATAGGAGTTATTTTAGTGACAGTCCAGCTTTTGTGTCTGTGTAATAACTATGCAGCTCTGACAACAGAGCTCTGTTTGAGCCCGCAGAAGCATGCTGCGGTTCTGCGCTGATTCTGTCGGGTTACAGTGTGGATATTGTTCCGGGGGGAGGAATGCGCTGGATGTCCTCTGCTGTGGGAGCTGGCCCGTTTAATAGATTGCTGTCAGAGTGGATGTTTCAGGAATAGCAGAACTGCCTCTGTTGGGTGTCTGCAGAGGTGAAGCGTTATAGTGGAGCCGGGTAATATAATCATCATGCATTTTGTGGTACAAGCACCGAATTTGGCATTGACGTACCTTGGCTCAGTTGGTTGGGTGTAGGACTGGCGTGTGGTTTGTTCACTTCTGGTAGTGTAATAAGTTGAATCCACTACAAGCTGTGCAGTCACTGGTGGATCTAAGTCTCTCCCTGTGTCGGTCTCCAGCCGTGATAAAAATGAGGTTTGGGTCAAGAAGGGCATCTGGCGTCCAATTCTTAACCAAACCACCTATGCCTGTCAGTGAAAGTTGATTTGTATGGAAAGAAAATTGATTCATTTTATTTGTGTGCGTAATTCTCCAGTTGTAACTTGTGTCTCCATGTTTACGTGTTACTGTATTTGTAAGTTGTGTGATTCTTGATTTGTAACTCGTACAATACATTTTGTGTGAAACTTTATGTACTTGCAAATGTGTATTCACATGTACAAAAATTACCAAACACAATTCAACACTAGCACCAATTAAAATGACAATACCTTAAATCTTTACAAAAATTATACAAATCGTTTGTCACAAATCAGATCTGAGACTCTTGACGTCTCCAAGATCCGTCTGTAAATGATGCATTTAAATGCTGCTGGAATTCTGAGTTTTCTTATCAACTGCTTTGAACATCGATTGTGAATGAATATTATCTCGTGAAAACTAGACATTTTGCCACTTTTTTCAAGAGAAATGCCAGATAATTAATATAAAAAAACTCAAAATTTATTTTTTTAAAGACTCAACACTTAAGTTTCTCAAATCTCATCGCTCCCTCGCGGCTACAGTTTCCATGGAGCTCTTCCTCGAGCAGGCAGCGGGAGTTCCCCCCCAACACCCACAGAGCAGACAGAGCTTATCGCCCCGTTGCCTGGTTTTTTGTGGCAAGCAGACAGCACAAGGTCCATGCAGACACACAAATCAGATGATTCCCTTTCCTCTCTGTGGTGACCTGGTCAGTGTTTGCTAAAAGGTGAAATCAACATTTAATAGTACTGTAGGCAGCGCTCAAGTTTGAAGAATTGATGAATAGCCCATGTTGTTGGGACTGGGGTAAATAGACGTTGAATATATTTGTATCAATTGAGTGTACGTCAGCCATCTTTACAAAAGGTCGATTTTGGATTTCCTTGTGGCTAATGTGCTTTTCAGAAACCCTATGGTACATCCATGCCAAATTTGGTGCTTGTACCACAAAATGCACGATTTAAAGTTAAGTTAAAGTTGTCACGCACCTGGGTGAGTGAAATGTGATCCCTGCATATGACACATCCCCTGGGGGAGGGGTGAGCTGCAGACACAGCTGTGCTTGTGGGAATCGTTTGCTGGTTTAATCCAGGGGTCCCCAAACTACAGCTCGTCTTGACTATATTTGGCATTTAGCTAATATTTTAGCTACATGCTAGCTGTTCTGGATAATTTAGGCTTTTTTTCAGTTTTTTAGGCTGTTCTGAAGTTTAGCCAGATTTTTAGCTTTATGTTAGCTGTTTTGGCTAACTAAAATTATTTTGAGTTTTTTCAGCTAATTGGCACTCGCTAATGTTTTAGCTAGCTATCAGCTAAGCATTTTTAGCTATCAATGTTCAGAGTTTTAGCCATCAATTCAAGCAACTTGCAGGTATTGCTATTTATCTAGTTTTTAAAATGTTTTAGCATTATTTTATGTGTCAAGATTACAGAAATGAATTATTTAAAATTTGGCCATGTGTGGCTTTCTGAGAAAAGCGTAAATGTGGCTGTTTAGGCTGTGATTGCCAAACTTTTCTGTTAGCATACAGACCGACCCCGGGGCCCCATCAGAGAAGAAAACAGTTATGTGGCCCTCACAAGAAAAAGTTTGGGGACCCCTGGTTTAATCCCCCAATCCAACCCTTTTAATTCAGAGTGTCAAGCAGGGAGGCACTTGGTCCCCTTTTTTAGAGTCCTTTATATGACTGGATTTAAACTCACAACCTTCCAGTCTCAGAGTGGACAGTCTACCAATATCAACCTTACTGGCTCCGCCTTTAGCCTTCACACAGCTCTGTGCTCCGTCCTGCTCACCTGAGGATGTGGAACAGATTTGCTCTGTAATTTTTCAATTTACTGAAAATAAAGGGTTCAGCGTCTCTCCTGATTTTGTGTTGGAATCTCAACAGCACCACTGACTTTAAGTGGGACATGATGGAGTACTGACTGAATATGGTTAAATAAGTTTAACAGAGTAAAGCTGACTTGACGGTGTTTGAGTTTTCCTGCTCAACAGGTGAGCTGCTTTCCAGCTCAGAAGAGAAATATTAGCTCTGCTTGTCTCCAGAGCAGCAGGAAGGGCTCGGCTCTGTCAAAGGAGTCCTTTGTGCTGCTCCCGTTTGTTGTTCGGCCTCGCAGGCCTGAGCGTATAGATGACCCTTGTTGTTTCTGCGCAGGCCCGGGTGAGGCAGATGCTTTACAGAACAATGGCTGCGTCTCCGAGAAGCCGGTGGTGACTGACTCCACGGGCGCTGAGGGCCCCCACCAACCCCGGACTCCCGCCAGCACAGCTGACCCTGACGCCGCCACGCCGCGCCCCCACCTGGTCCGCCTCTTCTCCCGAGATGCCCCGGGCCGGGAGGACAACACCTTCAAAGAGCGACCCTCGGAGTCGGACGAGCTGCAGACCATCCAGGAGCACAGCGGAGCGGCTTCGGAGTGCGGGTCGGAGAGTCCCGAGCAGGACATAGAATAGGCTAGCTTTTTTTTTTTCCCCCTTTCTTCTCTTCCGTTTTCTCTTTTTCCTCCTCTACTCTTTCAGTCTCTCATTTAAGAGAGATCCAGAAACCCACTTAGACAGTTAAACACTCGCTCCCACCACCATGGCATCCGCAAGCAGCTCCGCAGCCTCCGCCGCCTTCGGGCTCGGCCGGAGGAAGAAGAACCCCGGGCTCTTGGATCAGATTGGAAAATTCTTTGGAGGCGACAAGAAGAAGAAGGGAAAGGTGAGAGGGAACGGAACTCAACCCTTCTCCTGTGCACAGAAATTCAGAGAATTTTGTTCTGAGTTTGTTTGTGACATTCTTTGTTGATGATTTGATTCTCGAATTCTGGATTCTCATTTATTTCCCCTCGAGGCTGAGATTTTAAATCCTTTTTAGTTAAAGTTCTTCACTTATTTCAATGGTACTAACTGGAGTAGCATTTCTTCGGTTCATTTCTACTTGTTCATGAGAACATTTGTCAAACTGGAGAACAGCTTCTGGTACCTCAGTTAATGATGATGATGAAGCCTGGAAATGAATGTGCTTGTTACTAGGATTTGATTATTTCATTTTTGCGTGAGAAAGCCCCTCCCCCTCTCACGTGCTCATTCTTCTGTGTTACTTTTAGACTTAATGATTAAATTATACTATAAATGATCAAAGACGGATTTATTATCACTCTGAAAATCTCTGTGCTGTAAAATTTAAACAAAAGGACGCCGTTTTTTTATGTACTTCTGCTGCCGAGGTTTGTTGCGGTTAAGGTACGATCCTCAGTGTTTGTGGTGAAATCTTTGTGTCTGGCTCCGTTTGCACTCGCTCCACCAGTTTAGCCGAACTGGGGTTTGCTTCCAGACATGATGGACTGCTTGGCACTGCTGTCCCTGCTATTAAGAAGCAGACAGCTCAGCCAGAATGGATCTATAGCCTGTGCGGTTTGGGGCTGCGCGCCCAGCAATGCCCCCTCGAGGCGACGACGGCACAGAAATTCAAGTTCTAGGAGCCAATCGGGTGAACAATGAGGAGTTTATGGGCAATCTTCAGCCCAAGCAACACTTTGATTCTCCCTTTAGAAGTTTCCAGAGGGTCTATTGTCGTTGAAGTCACAGGGTTTATCTGTGCGATCAAAAAAATAATCTTTTTTTTTTCTCCTCTGCTCCTCCACACTGAGAGCTTTTCTGGTAATTGTCAAAAAAAAAAAAAAGTCACTCGACAGCCTGAAAATCTGCATTCCTCCCTCGCCTTAACCGTAAATCGCTGTTCAGAGCAGGATTCAGGACAAACTCTTTTCTATTTACACGTCGTGCTTCTGCTGATCAAAAACGGTTTGGCCTCAAAAAGTTCAAGACAACAAACCCTGAATTTGCTGCAGTATTTCCACTTTTACCTTCCATGTCATCCTCCAGACCAGAGGTGGGCAAACTACTGACCATTTAATGCACGTGTGTCCGGGGGCGTCGTCGGTGACGCTTAAACACAAAATCCTTATTATACTGTAACTTTTCAAAAGTTACAGAAATTCAAAGAACATAAAAACGGGAGTTCTGGTGTTTAAAGAGTTATGACTTATTCTGGAATAATATTCCTGCCAGTTTTTATTCTTAGTAAAGATTAAAAGTTAAAAGTTTTAGTTTGTTCAATAAATGTTTATCCTGTTCGGCCCAAGAACCAAGGCGTGTTTTGGATTTTGACCCCTGTGCGATTGAGTTTGACACCCCTGATTTAATCTGACTGGAATATTTCCCTGTAATTCAGATACCTCCCCATAGAGGGCGCTCTACAAATACATTGTCTTTTGGTTTGGTTCAGAAAGTTGTTTCGCATTCGTCTGGTGTTGAAAAAGTTGTTCTTTTCTGACGTTTCCGAATTGGACAGGAATTTTTTTGATCACTCCAACTAGGGCCATAAGAAAATATTGACTCAATTAAATATTAATAGACAGGAAAATATTCAAATATTTAATATACGATACTTTATTGGGCAATACTAGTATTGATTTAAAATACTGCAAAGCAGGGCTGGGTTAAATAAATCGATAAATCGATTTTAATCAATTTAAGCTTAATAGATCAATAATGGATTCATAAAAAAAATAAATCGATTTAGCACATAAAGCTAAAGTCCGCTAGCTTGATGCTAACGTTTAATGGAATTTCCCATAGGAAGAATAATGCTAAAGCTCAGTAGACCTAAACATATTGACTAAATGAACATCTTTATAGCTGTTAAATTTTCCAAACTCTTTTAAGAAAATATATTTTTAAAGTAAATATTTGTGGTCTAAAACATTGTTGTTGTTTTTTTCCTCATCCTTTCTTCTTCTGGAGGTGTAATGCTATAGCGCGATCGCCAAGTAGTGGTCAAACTGAAAAGGCCACCAGGAGAAGCAGAACAATGTTTACAATGTTAATGATTTGAGCCTTTTTGTTAGAATTTCTTCTTTTTGAGAATCAATGCAACACTTTATGCTATTAACAATCTCATTATTTCACAGATAAATTGTACAATATGTGAACTGTATCAGATTATTATAAATATATTCAAGTCATATAGTAGATTATGAATGTATTTCTAAACAAATGTCTAAAAATGTCCAAAGTCAAATAGAATTGAATTGAAGAATTGAAAAAAATCAGTATCAAGTTAATTCAGGCTTTTGTGAATCGAATCGTTTCAGGAAATTATAACCGATACCCAGCCCTACTGCCAAGGCAACATTGAATTATTTATTCATAAACAAACATGTAGTTCAGTTTTATTTTTATTTTTAGCTTAAATATTCCCTAAATCACCAAAAGAAAAGGATCATGAGTGTGTTTTGGTAAAAGCAACTTATTTATGCGATACAGTTGAAGTTCTTAATGTTCTTATCATTAAATAACATGTATTTTACCATTTTACTAATGTGACAAATGTATTAATATTCAGATAATTCTTAAGTTATATTTACAATAGATAAATAAATATTGTCTGGTAGTGTCTTAGGATATATATGTGGATATGCATCGCATCATGACTCGGGTATCGTGATACCTGTGTCATGATATGACTTCCTGATAAACACTCCTAATTCCAACACCACCTGAATGCAACATTTCTCTACATTTAGGTTTTTGGTCCATTTAGGACTAAGAGAAAAAGATTTTTTCAATAAAAATCCAAAATGTTTTAAAATATATTAACTTTCAGTCAAAATAAATTAAGTTTCTGTCTAGATTTCATGTTATTTCTTTCTCTTATGAGTTAACAAAATATAAACCTGATCCGACCTTCCTCTCAAATGTGAGAACCTTTAGTCCACAAGTCAAAATGTTTGCCCACCTCTATTCTAAACCAATGTTTACAAAAGTCCAACTTTAAAAAAAAAAAACAAGCCACAAATGTCTGCATGGATCACCGAGCTTTTGCCTTCAAATGATGAGAAGTGGCAGGTTTACCCCACCTCTGTTGCCTCTAGCAAAACAAAAGAATAGAAATGCACTAACTTTCTGCTACAGATTTTTATTTTCCAAGCCAGATTTCAATATTTTTACTGATTGTTTATATCAAGTCTGAAGCTCAGTCTTACTAGCTATTATTCTAGATGTTGCCATATAATCCAGGAGGTTTGTGTACATTTTTGAACCGCTGACGGAGCGCATGTACATTGCTGTCATGTTAAACTGTCTGCATGCTCGGCAGTTATTTGCTTTTTTTTTGCTTTCAATGTTTTTCGTTAAGTATTTATAACTATGGGCTATATATTTCATAAGATGTGGACTCGAATGCTAATTATTGTCGATCATAAGGGTAATTATGCTGAGTGGAGGGACTCTCCATTTAGCATAAACAGTAGCTGTTCAAGCAGAAATGAGGACTCAGAAATAAAAGAGTATTTTTTTTATTTGAACCTTAATTTGAAAATCAGTGGTATTATGGAGTGCAGGGGTGATTACTGTACTGTTCAGTGATACTGTGCTTTAACCCCAGTGTCTTTAGTCATGGGGGGTTCTGACACCTTGTCTCCCGCAGGTTTTACTCACCTCAGGTTACCTTTCATGGACCCAGTATGGACAGAGTAGACAGCGGTGGATCAGTGCTGCTTTGTTCCACCTCCCACTGTGCAACTGTTTGTGATCTGTTCACCTAATCCTGTTCTAAGCTTTTTGTTTTTGGATCTTTGCTTAATTAAAACTCTTTAACATCAGCCTGGATGCTCTGTTTGTGGTTTTTTTTTTTTGTTCAATGTTCATTTTGTGCAATCTAACTGGAATAACCTCTGCCTTGATTTGTCGCCTGTCGACGTCGTGTTTGCTAGTCTTCAGTAAACTGCTGCCTCAGATTCTGAAAACAAAGAGGATCAAGAAGACGTTCGCTCACATCTCATGAGCTCACCGTAAAGCTGAAGCGAATTATCAGAGGAAACCTAATGGAAATGGAGCTACAGCTCCGATAAAACTCTGTAATGGATGACTGCACTGGCGTGTTTGTATGAGTCTAAAGATTAAATTGCCAGAGGAGGATGAAAACAGTCAGTCCACTCAGTCAGCCAAAACAATACAATATTATGTGATGGATTCAACCTGACTGCATGCTTTCTAAAAGAGACAGATTTGATAGATTTAGATTTCGAGACAGATTTTTAGATTTGACCCCAAAAAAGGTTGGGATAAATGTCTGTAAATAGAGAGCTGGACTGAAGAATCCATTCCTGTTCCAAACAGGAAGTACTTCCTGTCTCCAAGAAACTAAAACCTAAAAAATAAATAGCTAGTAGTCATTCTTGCTAATACATTTTAGCGTTATTGCTAATTCTAATTTTTTTTGTTCATATTTTTCTTTATTATAAGTTATTGAAGTCCTAAATTGACCAATCAGATGTCTCGATAAAACCCCACTGTGTGGCCTTCCAACAAGCTCACTCCTAATTGGCGAGATTGGTTGCCATAGAAACGTTGATTCAGACTGACTGGGACCAATCACTGCTGACTAACATCAACTGGTTCCAACGTGGTGGCATCCCAACCTAGAAAAAAGAGCAAGTGAACTAATTGGAGCCAGAAGTAAGCTTTTTTCTACGGGTGACATCACACTCACTCAGTCCAGTTCTCAAATACAGTCAACGGATGGCACAGAAAGTCAGTTTTAACAAACTTACTTGGAAAAATGTTGTTCTTTCTTACTTTATTTCCTCTCTTAGTCTTACTTAGAATAAAACTTTAACCACTTTGGAATCACGGTAAAGTTTAGTTAAAGTTGCTAGTTGTTAATAGCAGAATTATAAAAGTCACGTGTTTGAGTAAATAAGCAGCTTTTAATGCTTTAGTACTTAAAAAAATCTTACCAATCTGTCCTGATTTGTGCTAAACACCTTCATTTAAGGTGATTACATGTTATAGCACTTTCCTTTATTATTAAAATTATATATAAGCGCTACAGACACATTAATATCTCAAAGGATGGTAACAATTTTTAAAAGAATTCAAAGCCATAATATTAAAAAAAAATTAAAATTCCTGTCATCTTTTTTTTTTCTAAATTAAAAATAAACTTGCTCCTCAGAATAATATTTCATGGTTTATATATGATTACTTTCCACATCTGCTGCATTTACACAGCAGGAGGTTTTTTTTTTTTTTTCCCGCTCAATCAATCGGCCGCACACCTCTACCATTCATTACTTTGACAACAACAACCGGGAAAAGAGGCTTATGTTGATTATGATTGTTACTAAAAAGGTCAGCTGTGATGGAAGAGACATGCGAGTAAGACTGTGAGTAAATGAAGGAGCCGCTGATGTGGCCTCCTGCTCTGCACTGAAAGGAGGACGTATTGATTTCTGAATACAGAGTTTGTTTAATTGACTTCTGGATAAATACCAACATGTGATTTGAGGATTTTGGGTCTTTTCGTGGATCTGAAATGCAGACGTGCGTGATAGAAATAATATATTTAATAATGATTGTTGCACATCAAAGCAAACGTCAAGTTAGATTGTGGCAAAATGTTTGGCAAATGTGTCCCTTTACCCCTCCATTGTGACGCTCTGGTAATTTTTAACTTTAACAGATTATGTAAAAAGTAAAGTAGTTTTTTTTTTTTTTTAAAAAGCAAAGTAAATCACCTCATACTTTCTTCAATCCGCTCACAAACAGCTGAAGACCAGTAGGATACTCCTGACTACAATACCCATAATGCACCAACAATCCATCAAGCAGTTTGGCTTTGGAATTTACCAAAGTTACACATTTGAACAGGTTTGATCTCCTTTTACCACAATTTGAGGTCAGTAAACAGAACCAGGATGCAAACTTCAGATTATAAAGCTGATTTTGTTTTATTTTTTAACAAGTTCAAGGTTCTATTAATAGATCCTCACTCTATTAATTAGCTCTAGTTTATGAATTTCTGGCAGACATGGACAAAAAACTTTAAAATTATTATTTTTGTCCCCCACAGCTATTATTACACTACCTTCTACTATACTTGCTAGACTAAGATGGTTCTCTATGGTACAATATGTCTTTTAATTTGAAAGAAATCACATGAAATAGCTTCAAGCTATTTTAACTATTTCATATTTTGCTTTATTTTTACTTAAAAAAACAACAATTCCTTTATATTTATCATATAGTAGCAATAATATAAGTACAAATCAGACTTCTATCTTTCTAGAACTTTTTGGCTTTAGGTTGTTTTTGGTGAGAAATTGACCCAAATTTCTTTTGAAGCCTTGAGGGTTGCAGAGCACTGCTCATGGAGGAGGTTTGCTCATTTTTGCACGTTTTATTTGTTCCTGACACATCTTATATCAATATTAATTTCTTCATGCTAATCTTTGTAATTTACAATATTCCTGGACAAAGGTTATTTCTAAATTTCAAAGCTCCCAACATGTTCACTGCAAAAAGACAACAACAATTACAGCCTCCAGGTGTGACTAACGGGGCATTTTGTTGACAATAGAGGTACAAGCGGGGACGAACCAAACCGCGGTGACTGTTTAGACTCTCATCTCCTTAAATGTTTGAAATGGTTCTCATTTCCTCCACACAAACTGCTCTCTTGCTGCTGCTGGTTGATAACTGACAAAATTGAACTGAGACTAATGAGAGGAAAGAAAAGGAGAGAAAAAAAAATCTAATTTCCTGTGGAAAAATGTGGTGTGAATGTCACATCGGAGTGCTGAGGCAGTCAGGCCGACTCCAGGCTAATTTTAGTCCTTTTAATTCCCCCCGAGGGAAAGACGCACGGGTCAAATCACTTTATTTCAGACAAGGAAAAGCAATTGAGAAGTAAAAAATAAAACTGTTTTCTAAATGTCAAAGTGTGTTTTTAAAATAGATTACTACAGTTCTTCTAAGATTTCCTGCTATAATTTTCAGTCTAGGTTAATGAATACATTTTATTTATTGATCCATGTACACTTTCAAAATATAAAAATCTGCATAATTTACTCATAAGTTTATTTGAAATGTTCTGAAGGATTCACACTAATTAAACACAGATGGTCATTTACATAACTGTTGACACATTTTCCTTGAAAAACACATCAAAGTTATTCTGTTATTACTTCTAAAAAAATCGAATTTTAAAACATTGATTTTGTTGATATTTCTTTTGTTAGATACTTGATTTTGGGTCAAAAGCGTGGAGTCATCTGCATACATGTAGCAGCTTGTTGTGATAAATGAAGTAATATAGCTTTCTTCTTTCTTCCTCAAAGCTGCTTCATTTACACTATTTAATAACATTTCTGAAGCCATCATTTTCTGTTGTTTCAAGTAAAAATGTGGCTAATTTGGATGCAGCACTAATAAAATGGAAAATATCAAAAGTTGCTAATGCTAACAATGTTAAAAATGCTGAGGGATGAAAGTTTTTGTCTCACGTAAAATCTTAACATTTACTCTGCAAGTAAATTAAATGAGTATTAAAGCCAAAAAACACCACTTGTCAAAGTTTAGAACATTTTATCAGGGGGCAAGAGGGGGTAGAAGACTTTGTAAGGGGGGCAAATGAAAACAGCTGAGTGGAAGACCATTATAAATGACAGGATCCGAAATATATATTTCTAATAACTTTAATATTAATGTTGCTTTTATTTAATTAAAGAAATATTGTTTTTTTTGCAATGCTCACAGAAGCTTTTTGATGATTTTTTTTAAATCGTTGTCAATAATGACATAAATATCGTCTCAAAAGTTGGAGGGGGGCAAAGTTTTTGGTGGTGGGGCAGCTGCCCCCCTTGTCTTCCTTTAGCTCCGACCCTGTAGACATGCTAATACCAAAAGCAGTTGTTGTGGTTACCCTTATGTAAAACTTCCATGCACGTTTGTGAGTTTAACAACTGTTTAAAAGAGATTTAAAAGGGTTAAATAAATGGCAAAAAAGCAACTGCAATGCCACATGACTCTTAACTGACTACCAAATTCAGCTGTAAGTGTTTCTCTTATGAGTGTAATTGAACATGAAATGATCATTAAGTTAAAAAAAAAAAAGTTTTTTTTTAAGGTGTGCTGGTGAAAACCACTCAAGATTCACAGAAATATATAATAACTTTTCAAAAGAGGTCTAATTTTAGGAAAATGGCGGCAGCACCTGTTAGAGTCTGACGTCATGTTTTCTTTGAAAGCGTCCCAGGAGCTGCAGTTATTTACAGGGTAAATAACTCTGTATTCAGATTAAAAAGGAAGAAAAAAGGAAGCAGAAATAGAGAAGTACTAACTCATTTAAATCTGCTTTCCTTATTTTTTCTTTTAAATTATCGTTTCCTTCCAATCTTTTATTTCCCCTCATAACAAAGGCACAGCGGTCACAGAGGTTGCTCTTTTTTCCTCTGTTGCTTTTCTTTATGCGTCAATTTTCCACATCAGCAAAGATGGCCGTGCAAAACGACACAGACGCACACTGGAGTGAATATCATTAAAGGGTTTCTACAGAATCGACAAGAAGCTGACGTCAATGGCCGTGCAGTCGTTGAAAATAGTTGCAGGGAGGAAGCTCTGCTTTTTTTTGTCCTTTTGTATTTTGTTTCCTTTTATTCCTATCAGGCCGTTTTCAAACATCTATAAAAGGTGGATTAGGTGAAACCTCACCAGCATGTGGGAGGCAGGGAGACTCTCGCCCTTTTTTTGTTAAAGTTCTTTGATGCAAGGCAGTGGAGGTAATGGATGACATTCATGACCTCCCCCCACATACACACAATGATTGCCATGAATCCACTTCCGAGGATAAAATATTGGTTTCCCTCAACCCAACCTGATGCTGCAGAAATATTCACCCCACAGTGACAGCACAACGTGTCTTTGGATCAAAGCTAGTCTTATTCAGGCTTTCTTTTATGTTCCAATGCTGAAGCCAAGTTCCCACAAGCGTTGTGGAACAGATTTTGGTCATATGATGTAGTGAATACCTGCACACTCAAAGCAGCTACAGTCAGGGTCTGGGAAACACTAGAAAAAAAAAAAAACTTCAAGAAGCAAAACTGAGATGTTGTCTCTTTGTTTTGAAAGTTTTTTTTTTTTTTTTTTGCTCAAAACAACCTAAATATATATTTTTAAATTTGAGTCTTACCTTCTGACCTAAAGTTTTATGCTTAAATATTGCTAGTCGGTTAAAGCCCAAAATAAAAAAAAGTCTAAAGTATCAGGATTGTTTACATTTATTCTCCAAGCAGAAATTTGTCTTCAGTTTCCGATGTTATTAACCTTCAATGACCAGAAATAGTCGCTGGTCATCGACGTTAGGCTGCAGCTGCTAGCACTTGAAAAACAGATTAAAATGCTACATTTAAAGTAGACTTCTGTGTTTCAGATCACACAGGGAGAAACACGCTTCTCTTCCACGCCACAAGCGTGTTTCGAATCATCCTACCAGCAGAGGGATAGTGCTATGGAGCCTTTTTAAAAAAAAAAACAAAACACACATTTGGACAGCACCACAGATTTAAATGCCCCTGCAATTAGAGCAATAAGGAGTAACCAGAGGGGTAGGGAGGCAATTCAGATTGAATTCAAATTCCTTCACTACATTAGAGGTGTCATCGCACAGGGAGCCAAAATCCAAAATATACAGTCGTGGGCTGAACAGGCAAAAATGTATTGAATACACAAAAATAGTTTAAACTTTAAGATAAACATAATAAATATGAATAAAAACAGACAGAATCAACCTTGAATAACTTTCCATCTTTTACTCCATAAAATATATGTTCAGTCAAATTTGGGATGTTGCAAGACAACATCAGGCCATTATGAATATTATAAAATGATCTGGAGGGCCGGATCAGTCCCCACATGTGCAAAAGAGTGTTTACTTCCACTAAAACATTTTATGGAAAAATGTGTCTTCAGATGCTGATAACAACAATAATTTATTATTATTTTATGAATTTTTTCCCCTTTGCTGACAGATAAAAAATTAAAACGATCTACCAGAGAGAATGACTCAAAGCTGTGTGGCTGTCGTTTTATCATCATCAGTGATGTCATTTTCACTGTCTGTGATCACAACACAATGGATTCCTGGTCTTCATGAAATGTTTTTACAAAATGCTTTGTGAAATCAGTGACATCATATTAAAAAAAAGAAAGAAAGTAATGTTCAGGACACTAGATAGTCCAGCACTAATTATTTTTAATAGGAAGGGTTAAAAAAATGTGTTTTTAAGTCATATTTCTGACATTTATAAAGAAAATTCAGCTAAAAGTTAGCTCTTTGTTTAAATCATTGTGAATCAGGAGCAGACGAAAAAATGCAGCTTGTAAAATATTGTATTTGTGATGTAGAAAATATACTGGGCAGGATACAAGCTCTCTGCTCTGAGCAACAAAAGTGAACATTAGTGAATTTCTAATGAATCTGATCTGCAGAAACTACATCTAAAAAACAACAAGGGTTTTTGGATTTTGGTTAAAAACAACATATTATTAAAAGGCCCCTGGGAACACATCTACAATATATCACAAGATAGTGGGTTGTTCCTGTTTCACAGATTTGGAGCATCAGAACATCCACATCAGCATTCCATAAGCCTTCACATTGAATTCTTCAGTGCTTATAGGTTAAGAGTCAATGCAGGGGCTGTGCGATGACTTTTGGAGAATAAGTGCTCACAATAATGGAGCTGACTAAGTGGTTCCTGTAAATGCAATTACACAAAGTGCAAAAATGGGCTAAAAACAACAAAAAAGTGTCAGCAAGGTCCTGAGGGGTTGTTGCATGTATTTTTGTGGCTTTCAAGCCTGCTAACACTCACCACTCCATTAGATATTGAATTATTTGTTTCAAGCTATGATGTTTTTTAGGTAAGTAACACAAATTTTTCTGTTAATCAACTTAATCTGAAACAAGAACTTCAAATATGTGACCTTAAATATTTCAGTGAAAGCTCCTGCAGTCTGAACGTTCCTCTCCTCTTCCCAGGGCTCTTTCCGTGGAGCTCTCTCCCCAGCCCCTCAGAAAGCCTCCGCGACCTCCCCTCGTAAGCGTGGCGGAGAGAACGCCGTGGTCCACTTCTTTCGCACGATCGTGAGTAAACCCTCATGGGATCCCAGCTGCTTTGGGGTGTTCTTCTGCCATGTTTGCCTCCTTGCTTTTCTGCTCACTTTCAACACCTTCTGTGAAAACCTTTTCCTCAGGTGTCCCCTGCCCCTCCCAAGTCTAGGGTGAGTCTGATCCCATTTGCTCGAGTGCTTCTGTGAGAGAAAACATTTACAAAATTCTACCAAAACATTTAAGTGATCACATTTAAAACTATCTTCTTGGCTAATTGCTAGAAGGGAGTTTTAATGTTTTTTAAAAAGAAAAGAAATATTTCAAAGTCGTGAGATTTGTGAATTAAAGACCCACTCCGATGAAAATAGAAATCTTGTGCCATTTTTCTGATGATAGAAGACAAATATAAATGTGTATTTAGATATAGTTATAAAGTATAGTATATATATAGAAAATATAGCATATATAGTTCCTATAGTCTGTATGTAATTTAAAAACTATATTTTTCTACACATAGTATTGTATATTTTGTTATATACATATGCTATACATATATAGTCAGTATAGCATATATATAGCATATATATTTCCTATAGCCTGTATATATATATATAATATATATATAGAGAGAGAGAGAGAGAGACATGAGATATATAATACACAGTACTCAGTATTACTTTATTCAAATTGTTGTGAATCATGAGCAGACGAAGATAATGTTTTATTTGTGACGTACAAAATATGTTGGATTGGTCATAAGCTCTCTGCTCAGCTCCATTCAGATGCATCTACTTGTGGACAGATTTTTGGGGGTTTTGTTTTGTTTTACTACTGGGTAAGTCCAGTAATGTTAGCTTGGGTTTGTGAGGGGTTGTAAACTAGTGGGAGAACCTCTATTCATAGGGATGATGGGAAATAAGAGCAGGTTTACTCCATGGCAATAGCCCCTCCCACAACTTAGAAGCGAAGTTTTAACGAACTGCAGAAACTTTGTCCTAGTAAACGACAGGTTTTTTTTAATTTTGGCTAAAACGGCATAATCATAATCAAAAGATGCACATATGATCGGAGTGGGACTTTAACAAAATATTTCCAAAATTGTTCACATTTGAACTTTTTTCACAGCAAGTTTGTGCTTTACTGCTTTCTCCACATCCCCCACCCCTCACACCTGTCCCGTCTCCTCCCCACCTGCCCTCTTTCCTGTTCTCCACCCTGTGACTCCTCCCCCATTCGGGATGGATCCTCCTACATGCCACTTCTCCCTCCCATCCTGTTTTCCTGCTGAGTAAGACATGTTTTTTTTTCCTGTTTCCCACCTTTTCTCCCTCTTGTTTTTCTGAACCCCCCCAGTGGAGAGGACTAGCAGCCAAGATAGGTCTGGTAGGTTGTCTTAGATTTGGAAAAGGAATAGAATCACGGCTCATTAAACTTAAAAAAGAGTCGGGTCACCCCGTCAATGAGCTTGTAAATCTCAAACCGGCTCCATTTCTCCTCCATAATCCGTCCATCCATCAATGATAAGAAGCCCTCTCATTCCGTTGGTCCATTCCCCGTGAGTCATGTTCATTCTTTCACGTCAGAGGCTGACTTATCCATAATAATGTGCGTTTGGCGGAGATAACGCCGGTCATCCACTCCTCCTCATCAGACATGTTTCATCTCAGACTTCCTTGTGTGGGTGCCCTGAGGCAGCGCCGCCTTCTGCTGCACTTGGCAACATTATCAGCACTTACACGGATCCACTCATGAATAAGTGTGAGGCAGCGGAAGGACAGCTGCAGCTTAAAGGAAGGAAATATCGTTTCAGGAAGAAACCAAACCAAATGACATTTTTGCTTTAAATGATGGATAATGTCCTCCTTTAGTACAATATCTCATTTAAACCATACCTATATTTACCTAAAATATCACTTGTGCTATTCCCCTGAAAAATCACAACTGCCAGAACAAATCAGTTGGAAATGTTTCTGTCTTAAGTTGAGGTTTGAGTTTGAAGGAAATAAATCAGACAGTTTTTCTACTTTTTAGAAAAGGGGTCTGCAACCTGAGCCTCCGGAGCCACACGTGTCTCTCAAAGAAAAATAATAACAACTAATAAATAATACTTTTTTAAAATGTTGTCATTTATTTTTGGATTTTCAAAATAAGGTGATCTTATATCAAGAAAATATTTACTTTCCTTACTGCTGGTATACTCTAAATCAAGAGGTCTTGTGTACTTTACAAATCCCCCAAAATGCACATATCACATAACTGATGGTAAAAGGTTTCATCTACAATCAACTGTTTGTTATCTAATCAATTTAAAGCATACGTTGTTATTTTCTGCTGCTGACTACCTTTTGTTCATAGGCAAAGTTCTATAAGTATAGTGATTTAAATTAAAACTGCAAACACATGTTGTTTTGACACATGGTGTATTTTATTTTGAAAGGAACCTAAATGCGCTGCTGTCAAAAGTAAAAGAAATGTGTTCTTTACAGAAAAATATCACAATAGTTTTTCTAAATGGTGAACTTCTGCTTATGTAAGAAACTGGACCGGACGACTCTTTTCAGCCACGTTCACTCTGCCCTCTGCAATGTTCAAGCGACCACTTCAATGAAAAGTTTACGGCTGAATCCAAATTACTACCCTGCTCCTCTGGCTCCCCCCTATTGGTCCAAATGTAGGGGCAGTTGAACCTGTAGCGGTGTCTGAAAGGGTTTTTTTTTTAAGGAGCCGTAGGTACTTGGAGTTGGCTATCCCGCCGCGTCACGCTAGTTGATGACATCATCACGTGGTAGTAATCTCTGAATTTTAAGTCACAATTTTTACAGTTCCTTCCACTTGGAGAGATAAATGTAGGGGAGGGAACGCAGTCGTGGAAGTGAAGCGATTCAGATTTAGCGTATGTATACGCGTGCAAGTGTTCGCCTCAGTGCAATATGCATTCATAGTTAAACAAAGCGGAACTTTAACTAATCAAGACTCAGATTTGGTCATGATGTATAGATGACGTCGTATTCAATTAACAGAACTGCAAACTGTTGGAAAATTGATTGTGGAGGAGAAATTAATAATCGCGTTTTGTGTCCGAACGGAATTCTACGTCTTTCACATGTCGGAATAGAGCTGTGAAAGAAAAAGCCTGGAGCAAGATTAATGAGATTTGCACCATTTCGACACTTCACACCAAGACTCCTCCAACTATTGGTGGCGGGCATGTGCAAGTTAACAGAAAAAATAAAGAAGAAGAAGCCCCTCCCTGCCCGTCCAGTGTGAACACCGTGGGCTACACTCATGTTCCAGAAAATGCATGAACGTGCGTCACGTCTCCGGTGTGTTAAAGGTTGCAGACTCCTGTTTTAGATTAACTTCAGTCACAGAACATAAACAACTAGATCCAAATACACTGATAATTAGAGAATGCTGCTTTTTTAAATCTGTGTCCGACAGCGGCTTCCAGCACTTTTAATGTTTGTTATTTAATATTCTCCACACAGCGTGCAGACAAAGAACGCTTTCCTTTGCAGAAACTTTAGTAACTCTTGCATAATTCAGTCAATTGGAGACTTTGCGGGAGGAGGACACAATTATACTTTAAAATCAGGGCACAATTAAACCTCTCTATGCTCTACAGTAGAGCTTCATTTGCAGAAGTGTACACACATCCATCATCCGATGCAGACGGAGAGTTATCTTTTGTCCTTTGTGCTCCTTTCTGCAGCTTTCTAAAACTTTTACTATCTTGTGCTATGAACTAAAAAGTAATCCATGCCTCTCATTTGAAATGTTGCCACATAGACAACATCTTAAAGAATATTTTGACAAATTGAACCTCTTCTGTTTCACTTCTAGGGCCCTCAGAAGTCAACCAAGAAGGCCGGTGCTGGGGATGGCAAAGGCACCCTGACTAGAATCTTCAAAATGGTAAAAATTAGGATTGTTTCTTGAAATGTTGTCTGATTACTTTAATAGAGTGCATTCTATTAGTTAACTTTCTTTCCCTGGTTTTCCTTCCTGCCTCAGTGATGGCTTCAGCAGCAGAGTGAGTAAGCCATGTTTGAGAGATGCGTTTAACACACCGCATCTGTTCACGGTGACACATCTGGACGCGTCACAGCTAAAGCAGCAGAATAATAAGAGGCTTTTAGACACAAGATTGACCATTAAGCTGCTGCAAGCTTTGTGAAATTGCTGATAACCGCGCCACACATGCTCAGTTTGTTCTGATTAGAGCTGCAGCTAACACACTCTACCTGCTTCACCAGTGGCTGCTTTTGCATTATTTTCATCTGTACTTTCATTTTTTATGAAGTTAGTGGTCACCAAACAGGCTTTTAGATAATGATTGAATGAAAGATTCAGGCAACGTTTGTCAGTAGAAGTCTTTGTGTTTTTCTGTGCTGTTTGGTACGACCCAATGAGCTTTAGATACAAAAAATCCACAACCTGAATAGGCTTCTGGTCTCACTGTTTTACATTTACACACTGGTGAACATTTCTTATTTTTGTCTCCAAACTATTCTGGCTTTCTTTTAGCCAACTCTCCATGACGTACTTTCACATATTTGCAACCTAATGAAAAATTGTTTATTTAGTTTTTGAGGTGTTTGTGAGATTTATTGACTGTTTTTGACTGATTTCTAATGCATGAGACAAAGTTTGCAATAGAATTGTTTACTGTTATTAGTTTCCACAATGTTGCATAAATGTTGGAGGAATCTAAAGTGCATTTCTTAAAAATAAGCAAACTATAGTTTAAGTGTTTGTGGTCCTTTTACACAATGCATTTTAAGATTTTACACAAACACAATGTAGCAAAGCAATTGCCTCTAATTTTTTCCAAAAAGGAATTAAGAGGTTTGAGACATTTCTGCATTTATTTGGTTTTTGTGTTTCTTTTTCTAGTCTGGCTTTTTAAAATGCTGACATTACACTCCAAATTCTTAAATCTTTAAACTTTGTATTCACAATTTGTCATAAAGAGTCATTTTATTTATTTCAAACAGACTTAAAATTTGAGATAAAAAAGAGAACTACTGAAGAAACTCAGATAAATAATAAAAATAACCATTAAGTAAATAACTCGTTGAAATAAGTGTCAACCAAAAACTGTTTCTATAGGCTGTTCAGAAAGGAGAGGTAGAAAGTGGGAGTTTAGTTAGTCTCACTCCTTTGCAAATAAACTTTTTTTACAAAGCACTTTTCATACATAGTAACACAAAGTGCTTTACAAGCTTAAAACAGTTAAAGTAAAAATAATAAAAGATACAGAATGTCCTAAACCCTCCCAACCCCACACACCCAACAAAAGGAAAATGAGACAGGAATAAAATCAAAAATAGAAACCAAAGTGGAAATCTGACTTGATACCCTTCATTTTACAATTTATATTTTAAATTAGGATAAAATCCTATGGAAGTGTACTGTTTTCCATTGAAAAAAGAGGGTTTTTTGTGTTTCATCCAAAATGTTTTTGTGTTCTTTGTGCCAACTTTTTGCAGATGAGGTTAGTTTCCAGGCTGTTTAGAGTTCTTTAAACATTTTGAACAAAAAAAACAAAACAAAAATCCCTCAAGAAAAAAGACTGCAAAATCTGTTTTTTTTTTTTTATTTAATACAATGCACTTCTAATCTGTCTCCAGTGTTATCAAACCTATCCTATCTCTCAACCTTATTTTTTAAATTATAGAGCACTTTTTACAAGATGTATCAATACTTCAATTAGGTTTTTTTTAGATTTTGAATTAATTTCAGCATAAAAAATAATGTAAACGACTTTTACCTACATTTTAAAGTGTCCTAAAATTGGTCAAATATTGATTGGGCTCAGTAAAACACGGACTCCATGCGTTCCTCAAAGCATTTCTTGTATTCCGATGAAGCCAGCTTGTTCAGACGAACACTAGATTCTCATGTTTCTCTCTGCTCATGTCAGCCAGTTGGCTTTTAAATGTCATACAAAAGAGCGGCAATCTTTTTGCTGTGGCAGTTTTGTCCGCAGGGGTTTTAAAAAAGGAGGCCCCTCTGACTGTACTGCAGATTAGTTAGTTTAGCAATTACTGACAGTGGGCAGAAATCCATTTCTCCTAGAGGCTGCAAGCTCTTTGTTGTAACTAAATTTGCTGTCTCTAATCTACAAGAGAGTAAACAACTGTGGAGGTGATGGACCTCTGGGATGCTTGTTTATAATATCTGATTTAGCTAATTAGTGTTTGTAGCAATATACTTCTCCTTTCTGGAGGTTTTTTTCCACCACAGAGAACGATCCTCGCCTGCCAAGTGGAAATGATGAAACCGCCTTTACGTTTCACATTTAATACTCTCAGTTTCTGCTCAGTGTCAGATTTAGATCTCAGCATCTTAATCTGAAAATTGTCTCTTTTTCCGATAATGAATTTCCTCTGAAGTGATTAGAGCAAACGCTGAGTCTTAACTTCTCAAAGAAGCAAACAAGCTTCCCTCATCATGAATTATCTTCTCAGGATAGCCATAAAGATTTGTCTCGTTTGTAAAATCTTGCTGCCTCAGCATTCATCCTGATATTTAAGACATTGAAAACTGTTTTTGCTTCCAAGAAAAACTTTCAGGAGAAAAAAAAATATTGCAAACTTATTCAGATTTAATGAGACGGCTGGAAAATAAAGTTTAGAAAGATGGATGCATTTGCATGATCTGCAAAACAAAAAAGCGATTGTTACTGTAGGATACAAATTAGTAAAATTTTAGACTGTGATAAATTTCTTCTTTTGGAACTTTTTTCATGTTCAGTACCAATTAAAGGTCCACCTAAAACATTTTTCCCAGTCCTCCTTAAGCTGTAAAAATAAAATTGGTGATCATATTTTTTTTTTTTTGAATCATATCACAGATTTTGGCATTATGTCATTACTAATACTACCCTGTTTGATTTCCTGGGGGGCGTCATCTCTTGTTATGAAACATAAGCAGGGCAGCTAATCTGCGTGATTAATTCATTCTTAACTTGAAGGGCTTTGTTGTGGATCATAATTACTTTTGTTCTGATGATAACGTCCATCTGTGGAGATCTGGCGTGAGCGGGGCTTTCATTTGTGGCCCAAATTATTCAAATCTATTCAGGAATCAGCTTGGCTCTGTTTCCCCTGCAGAGGAGAATGGCTTCAGGATATAATGTTGAAGCTGTCCTGTAATATTAATGCTGCATTCTGTATTATCGGGTGAATATCGGCTAGTTCGATAATTAGATTCAAAAGAAACAACAATAAAGCATTCACTGACAGAATTTTAATTCTGGGTAAAAACACATTTGATCTGTTTTTTAATACATTCTGCAGTAAATTTCTAATGAGGTTTGAATTTTACTTTGATATCCTAACATGCTCTCTCCTGCCTTTATTTGTTAAGCATTAACTATTTTTATATTTAAATGTATTTTTTTTTAAGAAACTATAATGATACTTACTATCCTTTATTTCTTCATTCCTATCTACATTATTACCTATTTTTAGTACCTGAACATAAAAAAATCTACTGACTTTGACAGAAGTAAAGCTCGAGGAAGCTCTGAATTTAAACATTTCTGACTCCGCCCATCACATGATGTCACTGAGGCCGGTTCATGAACTTTAAGGTCAATAAATAACATTTATTTTCGTTTGTCTATTTCTAAGTTACACATTTAGATGACGGTCACACATTACAAAATGCAACCTAAATGCAAAATTTTAATCGTAAATTGTTTTAGGAAAAAGTAAAATTTTATGGCGACCTGATGACTTCCTTCCAATGGTCAGTGGATGCACAGGTACATTTGGAGGGTGAGTGGTGGCAGTCCAGTGACCGGTGGGTGGTAGTAATTCAGCAGGGTCTGCAAAGTCCCAAAAATTATCTGATGACTTCAGACTGCCACCTTCTAGTCACCCCCCTTCCATCACACTGCCACCATCCAGTAGTTAGATATGTTACAGTGGGCACTCCGCTGTTGACATGGGCCGGGGCCCCGGCGATGGCCAGGCGTCAATCTAGTGATCCCGGCCAAATGGAGAGTTGGGGTTGATAGCACCACAGCGACTCCGACACCTGTGTGTTCGCGAATTATGCTGAGAAGAAAACGAAGAAGTTAGAACATCGTGCTTTTCTTTGGAGGCATGCTGTCTAAAATTTGTGATAGGATGATAGCATGCTTTAAATCAGAGTTAACGAGTGGTGCAGTATGGCCTGCTTTTTACATACCCTCTGGCTAGCCAGCGGCTGGGACCGGTGGCTCTTGATATAAATGGCCGCCATCCGGACACATTTACACATCGTCCAATCAGAGCTACCGCTGGACGGCAATACGGGCGTCCAGCTATAAACTATAATATAAATCTGAATAAGTTTAATGTAGTGGTGGATGATTCATAGCACCCACACCTGTGTGTTCGCGAATTATGCTGAGAAGAAAACGAAGAAGTTAGAACATCGTGCTTTCTTTGGAGGCATGCTGTTGTGACAAGATGATAGCATGCTTTAAATCAGAGTTAACGAGTGGTGCAGTATGGCCTGCTTTTTACATACCCTCTGGCTAGCCAGCGGCTGGGACCGGTGGCACTTGATATAGACGGCCGCCATCCAGACACATTTACACACCGTCCAATCAGAGCTACCGCTGGACGGCAATACGGGTGTCACCCGATTTCGTATGGCGTCATTCCCGACGCCTGATGGCCGCCTCACCAGCAGAAAATCTTTTTTTTTTTTTTTGTAAACATAGTTTATAAAAATTTTTTTGTATACATCGCAATGTCGACATGTTTATCCTCTTCTTGCCTAGTTATGGTAATTTTTATAGTAACAAAAACAATAGTCACGTTTAAAAGATGAACGATACATGAGTTATTAAAATGGCAATAAATAATATTAAAGAGCAATAAAATGAAATAATAAAGAATAAAAGTAACAATAAATAATAATAATATTTAAAAAAACAGCAGATTCAAGAACTCTTGAAGGTTCTCCTTCACATGCTGACAGTTGTATTTGTGACTGCAGCATAATAACTATAAATGATCTGGTGATGACACTATGTTTTTGTCAGCAAAGATCTGTTGCCATGAGGAGATGGAGACATTTTGTTTTACGGATCACCACAGAAATTGGTTCTTATGTTCATTAGAACCAAACCTGCAAAAAATATTATTGCCGCTACGACCCATTATATTCACAATATCAGAATTGTTAACCCTTTACCTGATGGCTCAATCAAATGATAGAAATGTTTTAATAACATTGTGTGTGTTACTTGTCCAAGGCAATAAGCAGCAGTTTATTGTATTTATTTATTTATACTGATTTTGTCTTGGTTGGGTAGTTGCAGGGTTTAAAAAATGACCTGTCTGTCACCAACCGCTTCAGAATGTTATTTTGAAGCTGGAGTTCAGGTGGATGCAAGTGTTAGAAAAAATCAATTATTGCCAACGGCAACTTCATTGAAAAATGTTTTTATTAGTTTTGAACATAGTAAGCTGTAGAATGTAAAATAGTAGTTTGAGATTTTTTTTCTTTTTACTTTACTCATAAAACTTTTTTCTAAACTTTTATATATCTTTACATAGAAATTTTCTTCCAAAAAAAAATAATAATAATAAAATTGCACTTTATTTTCTATAGTGTATTCAACTTTCAGACATAGTTATGAGCCTGACTGCTCAAATTGCTGACATTCAACCTAAGCTGACTTTTTCTCACAATAGGTGACTTCACCTACAGCTTAGTGTCAATCCTGCTCTCATTAGGCTGTGTGAGGAAAGAGGATAATAAGGAAGTGGAGTTCTGCTCACAGTGACAGTCTATCTTCCTGATTTATTAATTAAAATAATAAAACCTGATT
Organism: Oryzias javanicus; assembly: GCA_003999625.1. Taxonomy (NCBI): domain Eukaryota; kingdom Metazoa; phylum Chordata; class Actinopteri; order Beloniformes; family Adrianichthyidae; genus Oryzias; species Oryzias javanicus. The sequence goes on from CM012452.1 coordinate 8,959,924, forward strand.
AAAAACTTTCACTGTTCACACCTGAAGGGACAGTATATTATTATCACATTTTCTATAAGGCCTATTTGAAAGCCTTAATTATTTAAAAAAAAACAACAACAGTGCTCCTTATATTTAGATTAATTCTGGTTACTGATGAAAGGATTTTGAGAGATACACGGCGCTCTGTCAAAAAGTTGTTTTTTTTGTATGAGTTGCAAACAAGGTTGGGTGTTATTTTAAATATGCTAACGTGGCTAATGTGTAATGGAGTTAGCTAGTCACAGAAGGCTACCATTTGTTTTAGCGACATCAGTTTGTCTTTTCACAAGCTGCTAATAAAGTTAGGTGCTATTATGAATGCGCTAACATAGCTAGCATGAAGCTGTGTCGGACTGTACTATTTTTTGCTTCTTTTTTATGCTTTACTAACAAGATTGGGAGTTAGCGTAGTTACAACAACATTGTTTTAGCTGTATCAGTCTGTTTTGCACACGCTGCAAAAAAGTTTGGATGTAATTGTGATTATGCTAACATTTGCTCTACTTGTATCAGTTTATTTTTGTACGAGTAGCAAAAAAAGTTGACCACAGAAACCCTCACTACTTCATTACTCATATCTCAGTGCAGTAAAACCAATAGGTGACTAATAAAACAAATATTTTGTGTTAACACTTGTCTCTGACATAGTCTGTTAAATGAGGATAAACTGACGATAATAATAAATAAAAAACAGAATTGACGCATGCGTGCATGCATGCTAATCCAGAGTTGGAGATAGTACGGTATGATGAAGAGACCAGCGATATAGATATGGACAAATTCATAGATGCATTTAACAACTTTTCATATTATTTCCAATTTCTTGAAAACGGTCAAAAACTTTTCAATCAAGGGCACGTTATGTCCTAGATATTGAGTTTCCTTTTAAGTTTCCTATAGTGTCAATAGGCAACCTGTCTATACACTATGTAGGGAACTAGATATGTTCATTTGGTGAAATTAATGAGGTGGTGCTAAAAAAAAACCTGACGATTAGCCTCTATGTTTTTATTTTTAGGATTTTACATCTTGTTTATGCTAGCTTTATCCCTTTGAGAATTTTTATGTCAGTGATAAAAGTAAAGAGTAGTGATTAACTTTTCAAATTGGGGAATGAGTAAAGTAATTTGATTACAATTTCACCCAGTAACTAGAGTATCAATTACTCTTTAATAGTTATTTAGCTATGAATATGCTAACGTGGCTAACGTGTAGCTCTGTCGGATTGGGGTTTTTTGTGTTACTGAAGGTTGTGAGTTAGCATAGTCACAGTAGGCTCATGTTTTTTTTTTTTTTTTTACTGGTATCACTGTTTTTTTACGTATTGCTATCAATGTTGGGATTTACAGGTATTGCGAATAAGCTAATGTGGCTAATGTTTTTTATTTATTTATTTATTTCCTTTGTTTTTAACATGTCCAGTCCAACAGCTCAGAAACAGATATGGGCTGAGAGCCTCTAGTGGTGGGCAGATTTTACTGTCAGGGGTTTATTGAGTATAAACCCCTGTTGTATTTCGTGCTAAACTTTATTTATATTGTTTATGTTTGTATTTGTTTGGGTTTTTTTTTTTTTTTGGAAGAAGAGGAAGGTTGGGGAGTGAAAGTAAAAGAGAGGGGTTTAGAGAAGAAAGAAGATGACAATTTTTTTTTAGCTACATTTGCTTACTAACTGACTGAATCATCAGAAAACTGCAAAAACATTCCCTGTATTTGACGGCGTGTCTGTTTTTCAGGGAAGCAGGAGTGCTTCTCCAGCCAAACGCTGAAGAGCGCCTCAACCGCCCCTTCCAACAGAAGGTGACGTCCTAAAACCATGGGGGGGAACAAGAGGAAGAAAAAGAGGAAAATGACCAACCGTTCACACCCACCTTCCCAGTCGCCTTCATTAACACCTTAATGTCTGCTAATTCTCCCTTCTTCCCGCCTTTCTTACCCTCTCCGGCTGATAGATAGCGACACAATCTGTCCCTCGCTCGTCCTGCAACTGTTAAGCTACACCTGTGCAGCCATCGTCGTGAAGTGTCCGCTGAAGTTGATCCTGAAGCCGCTCACGTGTGCAGCCTGAATGACCCCCTCCCCCACCTGCCACGGCTCTCCTTTCTTGTCTTTTTTTCGTGGCGTCCGACCTCGTTTCCTAACAAATGGTGGCTAAACCAGAGCACACCCGGGACGGCTGAAGGATCGGGCCGGCACAAGCAGAACCGACCTGGCTGCTGTCGCCGTTGGAAAGACTTGGGTGGCTTTGCTTTGGAGAAGAAGTGTTTTTCTGTCCTGTCTCTTTGTCTGCGTCGTTTCCTCCAGGCCTGTTCCACGTCTCCAAACAGGCACCTGTGTTTGGTTGTTGTTTTTAGAACAAAAATTAACAGGTTTGTGAGAGCCATTTTGGTTTTATTTACCTCATATGTTGTAGCTTTAGCAAACAGTCCTGTCATAGATGTTAAGTGTTGATCGTAGCACGCAAGGCTGACTGTGGCTTTCATGCCAAAAAAAGAAAAAAAACTTAGAACAAAAACTAATAAATCTTTATTTAAACAGCACTAGGCCAAATTTGAACTCTTCATCAGTGCTGTGACTGAAATCTTCTGAATGCTTTCCTCATCGTTTTTATGCACTCAAACTGTAAATCAGAAGATCCTGTGCCTCACCTTTAGAACACCGGGCTGTTTTTTAAGAGTTTTCGTCCTTTATGGTTCATGATTGAAGAAGACAAACACTCAATTTCAAAAAGGTGCTCTGGAACTAACTCTGTAATTACAGGTTACAGTTTTCCTTAAGAATGTCTATGTTTTCTGCATGGAAAAGAGACAAAGGTTTCAATTCTAGGAAAGTCCAGCCTCATTCGTTGTGCTTTTCCAAAAGCGAGCATGTGTGATGTGTAGCCTCCACCCCCCCGTGTTTGTGTGCTTGAGCCTTGTGAGTGCAGCGTGGTGTTTTTGGCTGAATGGATCCTGAGAATGAATGTAAACAACCTCCTCATTATTGTATGTGTAATAAAACATGACCAGCCACTTAACTGAAAATAAAAAATAAAAAAAACTACAAGCATGAATGTGCACTCTTTGCTTTGAATGACGAGCTGATGAAGCATCATTAGGATGAAGAAAAAGAGAAGGGAAGTGATGTAAGCGGGTCGGGTCAGAACCTCACTGCCAACAAAGGTACGAAATGTCTTCTTTTATCGTGCCGGAGTGCATGACTCATGAGGTAATCATTATTCAGATCAAACTTTTGGAGCTGGAGCTCCCAGCGTTCAGGTCCGGGGGAACAATGGCTTTTTTGTCATGTCCTTGTAAACAGGAGCGCTGTTGCACTCCAAAATGTGAGTGCATTTACCCAAGAGGACGCAACAAAAAAAGTTCCTTTTTATCCATTCAAACATGACGCTCATGACAGTTTTTTGGGGGGAAAAAAAAGAAAAAAAATGCATTGTGAGTTTTGAGTGATGCGAGACTACAATGAATAGACAGCAGCTTTATTTTCACTTTATATTTTCCATTTTTGTTGAAAACAAAGCTGTGATGTAAGCAACAACAAAAAAAGCAATAGAAGCAGAATGTAATAGTTATTAAAAATAATTCTGATTATTGCAGCTAAGGACTAATGACTATATAAGAGAACTGGACTGAGAAATAATAGAAAAGGACTTACTTTCTATTCAGTCGATCTTTTTGTGCAATACAGACCCACTGGAGTCAGGTGACATCAGTAAGCAGTGGTTGGTCTGAGTCAACGTTTCTATGGCAACCGCTCTCGCCAATCAGGAGTGATCTTATTGGAAGATCACACCCTTAAAGTGTAACCAAACCCTAAATCAACTTCTTTTTTTGGCTGTTGGTCTCTATAAATGGGACTTTAAATGTTCTTTCTGTTGGCTAAATTAAAATAAACCTGTTTGAAATCAAGTCATAAACTGTCTGTGTGCTGCCCCCTACAGGTTGAATCAGCCTCCAACTTTCCTGTTTGGAAAAGCGGGCCCCAGAAAATCTATCAATCAAACTTTTAAACAATTGAGACCACATACTTTTTTTGAGGAATCTTATTAGTCAGTTTATACTTGGACAAGAGAAAAAAAAAAAAGACTATGCTGTGCTGTCCACCTGGTAGTTGGCTAGCAAAGCGGGCTCTTTCGTTTGAGCTCCATGGGCTCTGAGATAGGCTGACGACCCGTCCAGGGAGTGTCCCGCCTTCACTCAACAGTAACCAGACAGCCTTCGGTAAATCCGCGGCCCAAGCGGGCACATAAAGGTCATGGAAATTCAAGGAGAAAAATCCACGCATCACGCAGCCATTTTGAATTCATTTTTCTACTTTTTGATCTAGTCACGGAAAATGTCACGTGCCCAAAGCTGAGTCTCTGATTGGCTGACGCGGTGCATCAATCTGGCCCCGCCCTCTGTCGATATCGCACCGCAGCAGATCAGGTCTTTACATTGACTTAACATTGAAACTTAACGCCTGCCGCTTTTGCCGTGAATGCACCATAAGAATTGTTATTCTGACAAATAGAACGACTGAGTGACAGCTGTTTTGTTCATTATGGAAATCTTTGGGAATTTGGCTTCTTGGAACCAGGGAGCACTTCCTGTTTAGCATTCCAAAGGGGGGGGGGGGGGGGGGGGGGCCAAGTCCAGTTCTCATGTACAGTCAATGGCTATGACAAAAACTGTCTTTTTCCCAGGACAGCAAATGAAACACATTGATTCTGTCCAGATGCAAGAGCTCTTACAGTAAATGAAGACAATCCCCCTGAAAGAGTTGACCCCCACCTTAGGGGGTGTCATCTGTCTCCAAACTAACTAAAGTCAGATGCAATTAATTCTGTGAGAGTTCCCAGACCTCCGATGGATGTTCAGAATCAGATTTCAGGACATCCATCCCAAAAAATCTAGTAATGAAATAAAAAGTAATTAAATTAAAACATCACAATGAGAAGCTTAGAGACAGAAAAAACAAACAGGAGATGGAGTCACATTCTCACAGCTCATATTCATGTCTCTTTAACTTGCAGGAAAGCTCCGTGAACAACATAAGAAGCAGAAAACAGCAATTTTCCCCCTTTTTTTTTATTATGTTTGATGTTGTTTTGATAATGAACAGCTTTTCCTCAGGTTGAACCTGGAGGTCACATTCGTCTAAAGGAGTTGTCTGTCAGCAAAAACACATCGGACCGTCTCCATCTCTGTGAATCAGCAGCAGCTAAGAGGATTTTCAGCCATTTGTGAATAATTTAGAGGCTGAAGTATGAGGCTCTGTGTACAGAAAGAAATACACAAAGTACTGTAGCAATACTTACCATTTCAGAGAAAAACATTTCATCCTCTGCAATCCACAAATTAGCTCATTTTTTTTGAGTTTATCCAAAGTTCGTGTTCTTTTCAGCAGGATTTCAAAATAAGAGCTTTGTAGAAAAGATGAAAAGTTCTTCTTCTTATTCATGGTCAGCTAAAATAAGAGTTACAAAAACTTCCCTTTGTTGTTTTCTGTGAATTTTGAATCATTCATAAATTACAAATGAGAAAAAAACCTTGAATCAAACTCACCCTTTATAAATGTAAGAGGAATACTTTAATAAAAGACAAAGAAACAAAATGGGAGGAGAATTTTAATGGTGTCTTTAACACAATTCAACACACTGATATTTTCTTTTATAATTTTCTTTAAAATTCTTCAAGAAGTAATTAAAAGATTACAATTTTGAAGGTTTTTACGTACGGCAATTTAAAGCAGTAGAGTCATTGAATGGAACATTAAATGTAAAATATAAGGAAAGGATGCAGAGCGCTGAAACATTCCTATAGAAATGGTTACATTTTCTAGTAGTTATGCCACATTTGCTGAAGTCTATTTGTCCATTAAAAAAAAAAAAAAAGATTTTTTTCAGTTGCTGTTTTGCAGGACTGAACATGTGTTGTTTGACTGACCTGGAAACCTCAAGCTGGCGTTCCCCAGAACCGAGCTTTCCAATGTAAGCATCTCCAGAGAAACAGGTGGTAAAGTAGGCGTCCCAAGAAGACGGTTTCCTCACCCAGTCAGTCCTCAGGAACCGCAGCCAGTCGTCTACAGATCTGCAGGATGACGTGGTTGGTTGGTTGTGTTCTTTCTGGCACGGCCAGAAAGGTTTGCCATCAACTTGATTCAGCCTGCAGCCGTAGGATGGTGGTATAGAGGGATGCAACAAATACCAGTGAACCTAAAACATCTTGTTCTGTTCAAGCTTCGATCAATGAATCCACAACAGTTTCTACTAAAGATTGTTGCTATTTTCTTGTCAGGGCAAATTTCTAAAAAACAGAAAACTTAAATGACTTCAATCACATGCGCTAAGTACAACTTGCTAGTACCCTTGGACCCACTTTTAGGACCCTAGAGATGGTTGTGGGTAAAAATCCCAATAGATGAGCAGTTTCTGAAAGACTTAACCAGCCCGTCTGGTATCAAGAATGTTCAAAGTCACTTCAATCACATTTCTTCCTCATTTCTCATTCGGTTTGAACTGCAGCAATTGTCTTGACAATAGATGTGTTTGAGACGTCTCGCCTGCATCGACGGCGAGACCAGGGGCGGGGAAAGGCGTCTGAGATGAAGAGCGAGACTGTACAAGAACAGGAAGTCGGGATCTCCTTAACATTCCGTTGAATGTCTCCTCCTTAGTATGAACTTTACTATAATGTTATTAATAATAATTATCAACAGCTGTCCGTGGACAACGGATGAAAAATGGCCGCTGGGTTAATTTAATATCAATTGTCCCAGAGATATTGAAATTTAAATGAAAGTTAACTTTTACAGGCAACGATAACACATAAAACCACAGATTAGTTAAAATATTTGTCATTTTTACATCAGTGATTCACTGTTTTCCAGAATTACAATATGCGCCGATTTCCCACCAGAACACCGTTTCCCACAATGCATTGCTTTGTAGTCATTCAGACAGATTTAAGCCAGAATAGCGCCACATTTGCAGCTGCACCTGCCTGAGTGCCGCCTTGCACCCGCCTCTTATAAACTTATAGTTCATAACCATGACAGAGGACACCCAAAAACTTATTTTTAAGAAGTTTTTCAGCTTCTACTCTTTACAGGTTTCACTCAAAAAAGTAAATTGGATGGTTTTCTTGACAGTGACCCAAACTGGTTTGGATCTGGCAACTTTCTGAATAAGTGAAAGTCTGCACGGCCTCCTCCACGAACCATCTGTCTCTTAAATGTTGTAAAAGCAAAAACTTTCAGCAGCAGACTGTACAAAACTAAAACTCTGTGAAGGAAGAAATGACATCTTTATGCTTCTGCTTCAATGCAGTGAGTATGAATGTGCAGGAGATTAAAGGTGAACACAGATTTTAACTAGCCGTCAGATCTAATTACTTCCAGATTTACCCTTCGAGGCATTTAGGGTAATTAGATCCCCAGAAACCCCTTAAACTAATCACATTATGCACCTCAATCATAAAAACATAAACCTGATATCTATATTATCTGAAAATGCTTTCGATATCAGTGTTCACTTTTAGAATAAATTCAAATTTAGGCAATTTCATATTATTAAAAGATGTAGAGTATTTCACATTCAAGGTAACTTGACAGACTTTTCCATCAAGCAGATGGGTTTGCATTTTTATGTCTCCTTGCTATGAAAGCTTAAAAACAGATTTTTGTGTATATACTGTGTAACAAATAGCTGAATGTCCTTAAATTATTCTCAAAAATGACTGTTAAAAATCCATAAAGTAGATTTCTGTGACTTTAGACTTAATTTTGACCAACTAAGAATTCCAAAAAAAAAGTCTATTTATAAGTATTTCTTAAGAAGATTTGTCAGAAAATTCTGAAAAAAAAAGTTCAAAAAGATCCAAGACTAAATTATTACAAAAAGTACCTTTAATTTATCACAACCAATAGAAAATACACCAGCAAAAGAACAAAATGCAGCTTATTCTTTTGGCATTTTTCATAAACAAATGTAACATTTTATCAAAAAACAAAACATTTTCATCCTTATGGCTCTTCAAAAATATCTGCAGTCTAACTACAATATTTACATAATTAACATCCTTTAATAATGGGTTGCTGAAAGTCCAGACAATATGACAGGAAGGCAGACGTCTATCACTAATTTTACAACAAGTTTGGCTCCATTTTTGAGAATTCCCTTCCTGGATCAGATATGTACAGCGGAAACTTGTGGGAAAAGTGACATATTTCCCAAAGTTTTCAAGGCCGTCGTCACGTGAAAACGTTTTGCCAGTCGCCTGTGGATTCAGGAACCACTTCGAGGTCCAGGTCCGATGTCACCCCGACCTGTGGCGCTGCTTCGTCTTGGTCCAGAGGCAAGTCCTGAATTTGACCTGCGGGGCGGAAGACAAAGAGAGTGAAGGGATCGCACTGTGGAAGCTGAAGCTCTAGTAGAGAAAAGGAGCGCACAACTGTTATTTTTCCCTCTGAAAACCAAAAAACTCATTGAAGAGTCACTCCTATCTTTTGTAAAACCATGTTTCGGCCGCTTTTAGCCAAAATGTAAAAACCTGTGTTGTTTTCTAGGACATTGTTTCTGTGGGGAGTTCATTAGAAATTTGCCAGTGATGGATGACAGCACACTTTTTAAGATTAAGGAATATCTTGAGGGACCTCACAATTCGATTACAATTCAGGAGGCGACAGTTCAATCCCGTCATCCACGACTGAGAGCTCTCTGTTTACAGCCAGATGCCAGCTCAGACGAGGAAGTCGTCTGAAAGTGGATGCATCAGAATGGAGCGGAGTAGGGAGCTTGTCGAGTGTATTTTTTACATCACAACTATAATCTTTTTCAAACAGCATTTTTTCCTCTGATCCTGATTCACGATTTGATTCAACAAATACTCAGAAATACAGTTTTAATCTTATTTTTTTTTATATATGTCTTCCATCATCAGAAACCTCATTTTCATTGGAGTGTTTTCAATGAGCTTCCTGTTGGATTGGAGGGGCGGAGCTTCAACATCGCCCGTCTGAATCCGGCTCCGAACAGCCGGCAGCCAGGCTGAATCAAATTTCAGTCATTTCATAATCTCGGCTCGTTTCCCTGGTCTGTATCTGAGACTCACATTAATGAAGCTGCTGGGCTGTGAGAGGGCTGCTGATAAGGACCAAAAAATAAATATTACAAGTAACTTCTCACCAAACCGCACTAACTGAATCTGAACACCAGACAAGCAAATGAACGCAGACAAACTTTCCGTCAGATTAGAAGGGAAACAAAGGCGTCGTCTTGGAGGACGTGTCAGGTGGGCGCGGCGATGGGGGAGATGGGGACTTGCAGAGGGGGACGGCCTCTGCGGGCCCTTTCTCTCTGCCTCATAAGGTTTTAATTTAAATGTGGGGATTTGGTGATAACGTGTTCACTGATAATGGTTTTCATAAGCTTTCCTGAGTTCATGCAATGGTTACAGCAAATAATCACTGTGGGTATTAATGAAGGCGGGAAAATGACAGTGATTTCAGTCTGACCCCTTCAGCACACAGAATAATCCAGAATCTCTTTAGAGAGATGTTATTTTTTTCTACAAATCAGGAAAGTTGTGAAAACTTTCTTCTTTTTTCTTTAAACTGCACTGAAAATACAACATAAAAATCTCCTAAAAGTTCTGACATGTTTTATGTTGATGTTTGTTTAAAATGGAAAAGGAAGATAAATACTGTCAGTTTGAATCACTGTTCCACTGTGTCAGATGTTGTTGACTCACAACCTTCATCTACACAGAAGAGACAAACACAACACTTTAACTCAAGTTGCATCAGCTCCTTTTCAGAGCAAAGAGCCTCAGAAAGACATAAAACCTCTTCATGTTCCTCTCGATGCAAAGAGCTGACACCCACAGTCTTAGACGTGATGGAAAGCAGAGAGGGTTGCAGCAGTACAACACTATTAAAGCCGATCTGCCTGCTGAGAGCTGAGGAGTCTGCACTGCAGCGCTGCTGCATGCGGCTTATTTCAGGACGGAATGTCTTTTCAGAGAAAACAGACGACTTAGAGGTCACTTGATGGAATTTTTCAAAAGTTTTATATATTGCAAATTGGCAAACCAAGATACAAACTATTTTACCATGGTCTGGGGAATGCTGGATTCTGATTGGCGACATGGTGTCCAATAAAAAGTGAGGTAACACTTTACGTTAACTACAGACTGAGAAGCATTAGTTAACACTTAATTAATCACTTATAAAGCCTGACTCTTCCTTTATCAAGCATTAGAAGTAGTTTATGTTGTTATTAACACTTTATTCATGATTAAAAAGGATTACTATAATGTGTTTATTAATGACATGTTAAGACTTTATTCAATAACAATTAAACATTTAAAACTGAGTACTAAATTATTTTATTTAGAGGTGGTTTTTTTGTTGTGATGGTTAATGATTTAAAAAACTTTGTAAATGTATAATTATGCCTCCACATTTTTCAACATGTACTGTTAATCAGTTAATAAATCATTTATAAACCCATATTCCTGTTGTAACTCAAGATGAATTCATGCAGCTCTAAAACATTTAGTACTTGTTAATTAACTGTTCTGTTGATGTATTCTAAAGTGTTGACGTATAACATCTAGCATATGTACCACTTTCCTCTGCTACTGCAGAGCCGTTACCATAACAACCAATCGCAGCGTGAATCAAATAGTCCTTTTGTGGAAAACAATTTAAACCTAAAAAATAACAACATCAAAGTATTAGTTATTTATTCAATATTTATTTCATAAGTAACTGTGGTATTCACAGGATAATGCCCTTCAAAGCGTGCATTATCAGAAATAAATGGACTTTGTGGAAGTAACACTAAATAAAAATCACACTAAATAACTTCATTGAAATAATTGATACGTTCTTTTAATATATTGTCTAATAAACGAGAATTGTTCCTCACCGACCTGTTATTACTTCTTTAAGAAGCTCTTCTACCCACTCATTCCTTGTATTAATGCCCCCTGTTTGATACTATTACTATTATTATTATTTTGTGTACAGGCATAACACTAATCTCAAACACATAGCTAGAGCAACAAAGGAGTGGCTACATAGTGGAAACCATCTCTGGAGTGGTCTAGCCAGTCTCTGGACTTCAATCTAATAGAGAATCTGTGAAGTCTATCACAGCTCTTGAGGAGATCTCCAAGGAGGAATGGACCAAACAGCAGCTGCAGTGTGAGAAAACTTAGAGAAGACCTTCAGAAGACATCTGACCGTTGTTAATTTGATTTTCTGGATTCTTTCTTACACTCTCTCATTCTTATGTATGATGAAAACTACAGACCTAACTGAGAATGAGAGAACTTGCACAATCGGTGGTTGACTAAATACTGTATGTGCATCGTCCAATCAACACAACAGCTTCATTTTTTTGTTGGTCAGATCTCGGATGTCCTGCACAGCAGGGAAAATGCTGATGGCCACACACTATGAAAAGGAGGGGGCCTCATTAGTTGGGGGCTGTCCTGTGGGGATCATGCATATCTGCATAAAAGTTTGCCAACTTTTTCAGTGTTTCAGTGAGAGCCAAACAAGCCCAAGCTGCAGGTGGTGCCATGAAAATAACATCAAGGGGTTTCACAGTCAGTAATATTTATGTCCTGGGGATCAGGAAAACATGTCCACAGTTTGTGTGTGTGTGTGTGTGTTGGCACTTCAGGTAATGATTGCAACACACACATCGTAACACAGTTTCGGAGGTTGAAAATGCCGCTTGGTGCTACACAAGCTTCCTGTTGCTTTCTGCTTTTCTTTCATGGAAATGATTGTGAGGAAAAGAAAAACAACGAATACGGATTTTCAAAGCAGAAACGAGCCAGTGGGTGACTTTCTGTCACCTCAGCAGGATTTCCCAGGAGTCTGCACATGGCGAGCCTCATTTACAACCCAGAAACAAACCTAAAGGGGGCTGTGTTACAGTCTGGATGCAACTGAATGAAACCTATTAAAGTAAAGAATTTAGCTCAAAATATTTGTAAAAAATTAATTTACTGGATAATCTCTGGGTGTACACTACACTATTGACTGTATGTGAGGACTGGACAGAGTGACTCCACCCTCCTTTTGCCCAAAACAGGAAGTGGTCTCAGAAGTGCCAAAATCTCATAGACTTCTATTGAGAAATAAACAGCTATTACTCAGACATTCTATTTGTCAGAATAACATTTTTTTAACAACTTAGTTAAATGCTATTTTAATATTTTCATTATATTTTTTCTGTAGCTGAAGTTATTTAAGTTTAATCAGATCAATCAGGTCCCCTAATAAAACATGGTCTCACGCTGAAAGTTTAAAAACGTTTGACAGATTTTCTTTAGCCAGCTTTCAGGGGAATGGGTGTGGCCTTCCAACAAGCTCACTCCGGATTGGCAAGAATGGTTGCCATAGAAACACTGACTCAGACTAACCTGGACCAATCACTGCTTTACTGAAGTTGTCTGGCTCCACCACGATGGTGCATGTATAGCAAAAAAACCCAAAAACATGGTGACTGATTTGACTTAATTTGAAGTTGGAAGTAAATTATTATCAATGGGTGATGTCACACTCACTCTTTCCAGTTCTCATATACACTCAAACGTGATGACTCCTGATACATGGACTCCAGCTTCAGTCTACTCCATGCAGTATTTTATCAAATTCTTCAGCGTGAAAATCCTCTTGAGGCTGTGATTAACTCTGTTGAAGTCCTCTTTTCCTACCACATCCTTTTCTGCTACTAAATTTTCTAAACCCAATCCAATGAAAATTGAGTTTTTGGTGATTTTAACATGTTTTTTTTTTGTAGCTTTTTGTGACTATGTTTTCATTGTTATAATATGCTTAAAAACTGCAATTCTGAATATTTTTTATTCAAATTGTTATGAATCGACTTTGAAATGAATTTACTTTTTTTATGATCTTACTTGAGGCCACAAGCTCCTTGATCCACTTCACTCTAATGCATCCACTTGTAGATGACTAGATCCATGTACAAATACAGACCTACAATATCTAACTTTTTGAATTGAATGACACAAAATAATAACAATTAAGTTAATACATTTTATTTATTAGGTTCCTTTTCAGAAATAAAAATCACTGAAAAGGGATAAAAGCACATGTATATTTTATCATAATGTTAAATTTTTTTTAGTTTATACCTGCACGCCATGTTTACTATAAAGACATTTTTACGCTTCTTTTGTTGTAGGTTCCTTAACCTCTGTAATACAAAAAATATATTTCGGTGTTCCCCAGGGATCAGTTCTAGGGACCATTTTTATTCATTTTATATTTGATTCTTCTTGGGAAACTAAGGAATAAGTTTAAGGCTCTCTTATCACTTGTAGATGACATACAACTTTATTGCTCCTTCCTGATAAAGACTGTAATATCTCTAGTATTTTATTGGATTATTTAACAATTACTAAGGTAGGTGTTATTTAATGACCACTTAAATACTTAGATGATAGAAACAGTCTTGTATGGACAAACTCCTGTACACACCAGCTCCCCTTTAAAGCTGTTGCTCCTCGTCTTTAGAATGCCCAAACTTTTACCAAAGATTGACTCTGGTGAGTGTTTTAAAGTCAGGTCAAGATGTTGTTTTCTTCAGAATAGCTTTTAGCTTTTGTCTTTATTGTGGCTTCAGCTTTGTTTAGTCTGTGGTATAAGTGTGATGACTTGCTATAATTTTGTTTTTTACTATTGTGAAGTACTTTGTTATTTTCGTCTGAGAAAGTTGCAACAGAAATAAACATTTACTTACTTTTTCTTCACATTTTCTCCAAGTGCTGCTTTTTTTGGGCCAATGAAATTGACAGTGCTCACTCACTTTGGTTTACTTGAGCAATTTTGCAGACTGAAAATCTGTGGAGGTTTAGACCACCACTTGATTGGAACAGAGTTCAATTTGTGAGGGAACAAAGACTCTTATTTTCAGGCAGACCAGACTTTGGTCCAAACCAGAGCTCAGGTGAGCTTTCACGCTTCTCAAATCAAGCTGGCCATCCAAAAAAAATGAACTCTGATGTGGAGCTTTGTGTGTGTGGTGGAGTGAAGGCACCCAGCTGCTCACCGTAGCCATGGGATCTCTTCATGTGGTGCTTCATGTTGCTCTTCTGAGTGAACCTGATGCTGCACACCTCGCACTTGAAGGGCTTCTTTCCAGTGTGTTTGACCATGTGGACCTGCAGAGCACTCTTCTGGTTGAAGGCTTTGTCACACTCGCTGCACTTGAAGGGCCGCTCGCCTGCAGCACAGACCAAAAATCAACTCATCGTTCAGGAGGAAAGAAATGCCCTGAAACTAATCTCTAATCTATCACAAATTTCTTATAAGAAACAAAAAATCCCATTATCAACAAACTCAAATAAATCTTTATAGTATAATTGAACTCTTAAAGTCATTGAAATAATTTGTTCACACAGTATTTAACATTTTTACATAAAACTCTTGATACAAGAAAATACTTCAGAGTTCCTGATTTATTTAGAACTGAAAATTCTGTATAAACATACAGAATTATAGAAAAAGTTTAAAAAATGTTTTCTTTAAAATTAAAGATGATCTTCAATTAGGTTTAAACATAGAGTTCTTAATTGTAACGAAACTTTTTTTTGATCGACACAATCCTTAAAATCTCATTGTGTATAACTTGGTTCATGTTTTCTGCCCTGAAGTTCATCATCAATCCACTAGGGGGCAGTAGTTCTAATTATTTCAAAATGGCTGCTTCCATGAAATCTCAGAAACACTTTTGGCGAGGAATGTTCTGCTAATTTAGTATAATTTTATGGAGGGAATAACTCATCTGTTGCTATTCAGTTTTTAAATGAAAACTTTTTGTACTGAAATTGTACAAAACTTGTTAATAACAATTCTTTATGAAACAGTTACACCACGTTTAAAAAAAAAAGTGTGAATCAAAATTGGGACAATTGGTAAATATGGTGCTTTTTTCACCAATACTCATGTCAATATTTTTTTGCATCTTAAACTAATATTGTTCTGGGCAAAAAGTTACCAAATCACCCAACGAATCATAACAGATACTGTCTACACCTAATTACAATTTATATTGCAATTACATAACCCTAACCCTTAAAGGCTTTATCAAACATATTAATAAAAAAAAAAAAATTCTATCAATTATTCATATGACAACAACCTAAAAAGTATTAACTCTTAAAATCTGCACATTGACTACACAAATGTACGACTCAAAAGAACACTTCAATGTCTTCCCCTATAGGAAACAAGTAACATTTATTTAAAATATATATATTTAGTGCCTTCAATTTGAATGACAATATATAAAATGAAGTTTAGCTTCAAGTTGACTGCGGTTAATTGTCTGTTACTCATATTTTTTTAAAGATTCATAATCATATGGTTTCTCTTCACACACATCAGGTTTTACTACAATTAATGTTTTTTCCACTTTTTCAAAGTTTTTTTTTTAATTTTCTCTTCCAACCTGTTCACGCTTTTTTAATCAAAAACTTTTCCTTAAAGCATATTCCTTTTACCCGTGTGAGTTCGGTTGTGTCTCTCCAGCTGGCTGCGTTTGGCGAAAGCCTTCACACAAGAAGAACAGTTGAAGAGTCTGGGTTTCTGGGAGCTGGGAGATGGGCCTGGCTGGTGCACACGTTCATGCTCCTGCGGACAGAGTTTTATTCATTTAACATGCCTTTATTCTGCTGCTTTACCAAAGCTCCTATTCAGAGGCTGAGTTCTACTCAGAAATTATATTTTTTTCCATTAAAGAGATGTTCTGCATCTTTTGCAAAGATTCCTGGATGCAACCACTGCCTTTAAGATGCAATATGCCCTAAAGTTTACTGCACAAAAATTGTAGAAAAATGTTAGGCCCCCCTCCCATATATATATATAGACACACACAGTATTCCCCCTTATTTATTAAAGAAAATTGGAGTATTACTCAACATACTGTAGGCTACAACAGCGGCAGCGACAGCGTACTTTATGACATCGATGAGGAGTGTCTTTCTGTGCCTTAAAATCAGAAGCGCGCGCTTCCTCCTTCAAATAATAAACACCTGGTCTGGATGATAATTATCCTCTGCCATTATCTTCTTCAGCATGTCTGAATTTTTTTTTCGACCATTTCCGGTTCAGCTGATGCCATTTCTCCATGGAGGGGCATGCAGAGAGGATGGGGTGTTCCCAGGGACCGCGGAGGGGGCTTTGCTGGGTGGAGATACACCTCAGCAGCGCAGAACCTCCTTCGGATGCAAACATTTCATACAAGCGTACAACCTGACAATACTCCACGAATATGTGGAACCGCGAATAAGCGGTTTAACACTACATATATAGATATATATCTTTTGAGAAATAGTCTTGTTGAATATCAGAAGAACCTATGAGGGCTTCAGAAAGTGTAAAATATGGGAGATTTTGGTCCCAAAATGAGAAGAGTGAGTCAGCAAAAAACGAGCTGAAGCCAAAAGAATGTTAGCTCATGGCAGCTGATAAACTTCAGAACAAATTAGGAAGCTAATGAGTTGCCGCGGCAGTGTGTTAGACTAATGTTAATGCTGAATCAGTTTTCTATTCAAACTTTCTTCTGTGCAAAACTGAAGGGGCCTGAAGGAACTTTAAAATAAAAAGAGGGATAGGAAGAAATGGTACCAAACTGTTACTGCAGCAAGTCTGTGACCAGAAGAGACAGTAAAGAGTCTAACCCCTAACAACAATTTTATTATCAGTGTGAGAATCAAAGCTTTTTTCCAAAAACAGGATGAAAACCAGATGAGCTTTTAAAAACATGAAAGAATAATCACTTTTTAACTAAATTTGTTGTTTTGTTTGGCTAAATGTGTGAAATAAAATGTATAAGGTGAAATCTTTGCCTTTAAATGTCTTTCGTAGCACTAGTGTGGGAAACTATAAAATATGCAGAAACCTAAATAAAAAAATGTTATCTTTATTTTTATTTACAAGATCCAAATATAATTGATCTGGATCAAATTTGCTCGTTACTGAAAAGGAACTAAAGTGAGAATAAAGTAATCATGAAGTCTGACAATTATCTGTTGAGGAAGTATGATTCGAAGAAAGAGATTTCCTGATCTATAATCATATCAGGTAGCAGTGGATGCAGTTTATTTTTATAAACAGATACAGTTTATTTGGTTGTCATTCACCACAGCAAACGATAGAACTGGTTTGGCATTAAGTTTTAACTTTTTAACATGGGAGGCCACACACTCTGAACTACTGCAACTCTGACCATTTACCCAATTAATCCATGATTCCAACGGATTCTGACATTGGGGAAAAAAGTGTCAGAATGAACTGCTTTATGTTGATTGAATGAACACTTCATTACTTGGAATTGCGTAAATGGTTGGAGGGTTAATTCAAAGAACATCAACAGTAAAGCTAAAGCACGGGTCTGAAGGGTTATCAGAACTTAGTTAGAAAAAGGTAATTTTGTGTGTGGCGCATTTTTTGATAACATCAAACATTAAGGATGTATTGATGGTCAAGTGTGCTTCATTATATTTCTATTGGATATTTCCATCCGAGTTGTGTTTAGAGCTGCAGTTTCATTAACTCAGAGAGTCAGAAAGTTCCCTGAGAGGGACGCAACGTTGTGATTGATTAAAGACGAGAACAGCAATCGAGAGAGAGTGGATCTCAATCATTACATTTTACACTTGAAATCCTTAATGATTTTAAATAGAATGAGTCTCAATTATGTATTGATGATCTATTGCAGCCTATGACAAAATAGCTCTCAGTTTGGTTTTTGGACAACTGAACAAGCGTCTGTGCTAAATAAATGACTTTTTTCTGCTTCCAGTTAGTCATTTTAAATAACCACCTATTTCATTCTAAAAGATGATAAATTACATTGGGAGTGTATAATTATGTTTGCTGAAACCTTTGTTGCATTTTTTTTACTGTCTGTCACAGCAGCAGCTTGTTGAATTTAGGCATGAAGACGCTCTGCAGTTCAAACTGAGCGTCAGAATAAGAAGAATTTGATCGCTCTATTTAGGTAAAGGAGGGATTCGAACTTTCTCCATAGTTTAGGGGCTCATGATGTGACTGATCTTGGAAAGTTTTCCCTTAGCTTTCAGAGTACTGATCCTTCCAACTGCCCGTGAGATGAAAAAGAGAAAAAAAACAAAGCTAAAAATCAAAACTTTGTTCCTTTATGTTTTCATTGTTAAACCATAAATCTTAAAAATGCTTTGGGTTTAATAAAAAGCTTAAACTACTGATTTTTTGTTCCTCTAAGAGAAAGAAGATGAAAGTTCTAGTCATTCATTTATGTCACTGAATTTAAGTTAACTTACAAGTGCTGGATAAAGACTAATGAGCAGCCAAGGGACCCGGAGACGAAGGAGCTCGCTTACTCTCAGGGCGACACCCACCTAATCCCAGAGTTATTACTCTTAATGAGAAACAAGTACTGCTCAGCATGCTGGAGCACATTTACTCGAGCACCAGCCTGACTCACACACTCTGTGCAGAAACATGACGAACAAACGGAACTACGCTGGCTTTAAAGTTGGGTTGTCCTTCCCAAACGCACTTGTGTTGAAGCGATTCAATTACCAGACGAGGGTTACCACCAAACAGAAGTTCACAAGTTCTTTGAAAGTTGGCGGTGAAAAGCATTTTGGCGTTTTGTAGTCAACAGTACAAAGGTCTGTTTAAAAGTGGACAGCTTTACAGCTAATCCACATGGGAGTAAACAACCATGTATTCATGATTTTGAAACTTTTTTTTAAAGAAAAGGGAAAAAAAAAAAGGAGCAAGACGACGCCGAGGTCTCATGAGATTTTTTGAAAAGGGTCGCAACGTGTATTTGAAAACTCAGATATCTGCGATCTGCTCTTGATAATTCAAGAACTATATTTTCAAGGTCCAAGGTTGTTGACTTGCAATCTTTGTGAATCTTATGGTGTATAAAAAATACACTTCAGAATAACATTGGATTTCAAGTAAATGAGGCTCATTCTGAATTCTTCCTTTATCCTTTCCTTTACATCTGAAGCAGCATTTTTAGTGCAAGTGTGTACAGAAAGTGTGACCCTCCGAGTGGAGGGATACGTGAACCCCTGTCACACCAGGGCAGCGTTCTCGCTGCGATCGCGCGGCGTCCATCAAAAAATGCAGAACGCTGAGGTGAACGCAGTAAGGTCGCCATGAGCGCCGTAGCATCGCTGTGACATCTCCAGTGGACGCCGTGGTGTCTCCATGGACGCCGAGCCACGGCGCGCACTTTGTGCATGCACAAAGTGCGCGCCGTGGCTCGGCGTGTTCATGGCGTTCTGATGTGCGCGCCGTGGCAGCACCGTAGCAGCGCACTGAGAACGCCGAGAGCGCCACAGCAGCGCCGTCGGCGCGCACTCAGGACGCACATAATCGCCACAAGGACGCAGCTGTAGACAGGGGCGCTTGCACGGAGATATCATATAGAGATAGCCATATCGTCGTCCTCAGCAGGAGTCAGGTCCGTCATCGTCTTTTGTGCCTGGATGGAAGGGCTGCTTGACCTTGATGGGGATGGAGAGTCAGGCGGAAGCAGCTCCACTTCCGCATGTTGAGGAGACGGTGGTGCAGTGGGGTTGGGGGGCTGTTTTTCGTAGCCCTCTCTCGACTTTTTTTTCCTGTCATGATGCTTTGGGGAACAGGCAGGAACAGTGCGGGTTTGACTGACTATATACACGCTGCCGTGACGTCATAGGGACGATCTGGCAACTGCGCCGTGCACGCGCCGTGCACGCGCCATGGGCACGCAGTGACAACTCTTGGCGCGCCGTGTGAACTCCGTCAGCACGCCGTGACAACGCAGTGAAACGCCAAGTAAAACTCTGTGGGAACGCAGTAGCACGCCACGGATGCGCCGTAGGAACGCCATAATCGCCGTGAAAGCGCGGAGACATCTCCATCTTGCGAAAATTGAAACAATTTTCGCTTCATTTTCCTGCGTTTCTATGGCGTTCTGAGAAATTTCATAACGCCGTGTGAACTCCGTAGAATCGCAGCCTAGTGTGACAGGGGCTAAAGACGCTAAACTGTGTTGCGTGGAAGAGAAGCCCTTTTCTTCACGTGGGTGCACTCTGAACCACAGAAGTTTAAATTTAAATGTAAGTAAAAACTTTTTGTTGTGGCATGACCTTCTTAAAGTTATAAAACCTCTGTTTTTATGTATATTTGAGCGCTGAAATCTCTGCGCTAAAGCTAGCGGACTGGTGATTATTGGTGACATCATTTAATGAAAGTGACTAAAGTGATTATGAGACACTATTTTCTCATAACTCTCCGTTTGGAGGGCTAAATGCAGGGGAAGGGAGAAGGGAAGGATTCAGATTGAGCCAAAATAAACAAACGTTATGCACTACTGTCACCTCAAAGTACAAATATCAAGTGTTTTTTGCACCGGTACAGATAAAAACTAAAAAAAAAAGGACTTAAGTTCCCTTTACCCAAATAGGTTCTGAAAAAAAACCTTTGAAATCTTTGAACATATATACACACTTATGAACGTTTGTACATGCATACATACACACATATGAACATATCTACATGTACATACATATAAACATATAGTATATGAACATATGTATGTACTTATGTACATGCATAAGAACACAAATACATGCAGATGTATAAGAACATACATATACATACATACTAGGGGTGTAGAAAAAAATCGATTCAGCGATATATCGTTTGGCGATACTTGCATCGATTTAAAATGTTGCCATGACGATATTTATTTAATTATTTATGAACATCAATCCCCGTTTTGCTTTTGTTTTCCACTTCCACCTCCGACCGCTAGTTGGCAGCAGAGCGCACTGAGCCTCTTTCAGCAGCTCTCCACCGCGGTCAAAACAGCAACAAGATCTGTTAAATATTCAGTCAGCCTCGCGGTTTGTGTTGTTATGAGACATATACTACTTAGTTTCGACTTGGAATGGGTACTAAACAGAAACTCTGTACCACGTTGCTGCCAGTATCGTGAAAGACGTGGATTGTGGTTGTAGCAGCTCAGATAAGAACGGGTGAAGCAGTGGAGCTGCAGCGCCTCATACACAGAGCCTCCATCAAAATGCTGTAGCCAAAACCAGCAGAAGTTCTGCTGAACATTACAGCAATAGATTCTAGTTCAGAGACCTGATGGATCAGAGTGATGTGTATAGCACTTTGACAAAAGGCCAATGTCATAGAGATTAGCAGTGAAATACACCTTTGCTTTAACTTTTAAGAAAACTAGAGCTGCAGCGCTGACAGTCATGTAAATAAAACATCTTAGCCACATTCATCCTGTCATCACCCTGAAATGTTTCTGGAAAGAATTTACTTTTTTCCTTCACTTTTAAAGCACCCCTTAAGGTTAATGAACTGTTTGAATGCTAGATTTAGCAATCTTGCAATCACACTTTTAGAAACTTATTAGTTAAGGCACATTTATTCTATTTTTCTTATTTTGAAAAATATTTTGTTGTGGAAATCAGACAATATTGACTATTCTCTTAAAAAACAAATATTATGTAACTTACCCAAAGAAAAGCAGCAACAAGTTCTGGGTAAAATCAACTTGTAAATGAGTTACAGTCGCTGTACTTACTGCTGTGATCATTAAATAAAATGACAATTTTATTACAATGAAAGACATTAAAATTCAGGTAGATTCAATTTAAGTCATACTTTTAAAAATAGTGAAAAATTGTTCTTGTACAGTTTTGGGATATATCGCGATAAACATCGTATCGTGAGACCTGTATCGGGATGCATATTGTTTATTTTAATCTCCTGTTCTAAATGAAGGTTTAAATGACGCTTATTAAATACATATTACTTTAATTTTCATACATCTGTAAATCATTGATCTAAACCTTCGTGCTCTCTTATGGGGTCCAGATAACCCCACCCTTACACTGATTTGGGATCCCTCCCACGACTAACGTGGACAGAATTTTATGTCTGCCACAAACACCAGTGAAGATAAAAATGTAAGTCTTGTGTGAGTTCCAACCTTGAGGTGTGTCGCTCGCTTGAAAGCCTTCCTACAGACGCTGCAGACATGACAGCGGTCCTTCCCGTGGGTTAGTCTGCAGTGGCGTCGCAGTGCATTGGCATTCTGGAAGACCTCATTACAGTAGAAGCAATGGTTCCGGTTATCCGTGTTCATCTGAGGGTCTTTCCCGCCTTTAAGGCCGTGACCGGAGTTCTGGATCGCAGAGACAAAGATGATGTAAGAGTTCCTGTAGATCTTTTCAGACTAAATAGCAGCTGTTTCATCTTCACTCTAACTCTCACTTTTGGAAATAAAATGGCGAAGCAAAACAAAGAAGCAGATCGGGGATTCATTTTGAGTGTGAAACACCTGCGTGTAAATACTGCCAACTCCAAATGAGTTGAACATAAAATTCCCAAACAACATGAAAGTAAAATTGATGCTTATTCCATCAACTTGGGTCCTGTCAGGGACTTTATCATTCAAAGCACGATAAACTTGTTTAAGAAGTGCTCGTCTCTTAGCATTTCAGTGTTAGCAAACACTTGAGCTTTAGTCACAACTGCCCTTACAGACGGAAAGGGCTGACTGCAAGTGAAAAATGTGCAAACCAGGACGGAACCAGCATATGGCCCGCAGAAAATATCAAGATTGTAGATCAATCACTGAACCCATAGAGCAAAAATGTTCATTAACCTTTATTTCCATGGAAACAAGTCATTGTGAAGTATTAAACAACATATAACGGTAGGTATGGGATGACGTAGGTGAGACGCAGGTGTGCCGTACGGATTTTTCCATTTTTTCAACCCACAAACTCGCCACATTAACTAGAAATGTTCATTATCTGCGATAATGCTAGTGCGAATGGTTTTTGCTGAAAAAAGTTGTTGAAGAAGCTGAAGCGTTTTGCTGAAAATGGTGACAATTTAATTGCTGAAGAGATTTGCTGAAAATGCAAAATTCTAAATTTGCTAAAATAATGGAAATATTTCAAAAACTATAGAAGACCACAGAGGTTGAACCAAATTTCTAAAAAAAAAAAAAAAAAAAAACAAAAAAAAAACAGTTAAATTGCTTAAAAATCCCTAATACATGCCAATTTTACAAAAATATTTAGTGTATTGCTTAAATATAAACTAGACTCCAAATTAGACAAAAAAAAACCTTAGTAGATGCCAAATTTGACAAAAAGCTAGCTTGAGGCTTGAACACTACCTGACTTCCAAAATAGCCAAAAATTCCTCAGAAAACTAAATTAGTCAAAAGTGTTAGTCTGTAGTTAAATAGAAGCTAAACTCTAAGTTAGCCTAAAAAAAACATCAGTAGAAGCTATGTTACCAAATGAGCTGGCATAATGTTAATATAACATATATAACATATTTGTTAAATTTGTCAATATAACAGTTCAAATCAATTTTTCTCTAAAAAGTACAATGAAGATTAAAACAGTCGGTGGATATATTTAAAAGCTTTTTACTAATCTACTTAAAAAACACTAAATTTGAAGATATTTTCCATTCATTTCACATGAGCCATATTTTGCTCAATATTTCAAAAACTCTAAAATGTATGAATACCTAAAATACAAGTAGTAATGTCATGAACAAGCTTAAAGTTTTGATACCAAGATTGCTGAAATGTGCTGAAAGTAGGATGTACGGAAAAGAGCAGGAGAATCACGAATGCTTTGAAGCATTCACACAATAAACTGCTTAGAAGCTAAACAAATGTAATAACTACCTTTGTCAACAATATATTGAGTGTTTTCCAGCACCTTATCTAAAGTGTTATCTATAACTTTTTTCTGTTAAATCAAATTCTGCAAATATTAGTTGATTAAGATCAAAACATCTTACACAACAGTGGAACCTTTCAATTCTTTTTTAATAATAAAAATGAAAAAAGTGAAAAAAATCCAGTTGCTTTATTTACTCTACTACTCTAAGAAACATACACTCAAAACAAAAAATAAGAAAAAAAATATGCTCAAAATTCCTCTGCCAAAAAAGATTTGCTTTGAGCTATTAACTTTTTTCAGATATTATCAAAAATTATCTACATTTAATTTAAACTAATTGCAAATTAGTAGCGCTAGAATTAATTGTGAAGACAGGTGTTTTTATTAGTGAGATTAAAGATCAAAACACAATATAAGGGGCCAAGTTTTCTATTTTCTGTTTAAAGAGAATATTTCAGAGTCATTTCCTTCTCTCACAGATCCTTTGATGGTTCCATAATAAGCAGACACACCTTCCTGAGCCGTTTCATGAAAGAGGCCAGCGTTTGAGCCTCTCCACCACTGCTTTGGTTTAATCCTGAGATCTTTGACTTCAGCCAGCCTAAAACTTTTTTGAACCATGAAAGGAAAATGCTCGGGCATGCTCTGTGCATACTTCAAGAATTCACGTGGTGAGCATGTGTCATAAAAAACACATCAACCTTCAAGGGTATTAATCGTTGTATATTTCAAAAGCACTAAAACCCGACTGAAAGCTTTCAGATTGCTCTAAGAACTGTAAGAAAATCAGAAAACCATTAAAAGACTCTTACTTCACACTTATTTTCCTTACCTGCTATTCCAGCACTAGATGGGCTTTGTGGTAAAAGGTGGTCATTTGTGATGGTCAGGGTAGCGTTGGAGGGCTGGCTGGTTAGCGGTGATGTCAGCCTAATGTTGCCGTTCATCTCTGTGGCGCTGGGATTATTATGCTGCGGGAGTAGGTCTTGACCTACATAGAATAACAGGAACTTTACCAAAACTGAGATTCATTCAACTGTCATTTTTTTCAAAGTCAAGACAGAGGTAATTGTTTGGTATTATATCATTCTCTCATTAATGCATCATCTGAGGTTATTGAGGTTTGAAGACACTGTTTGTGTGAAAGGCTGTTCAAAGGTTTCGCACACCTGCTTTGTGTTGAACAACTGTGTTTTGGAGATCAATCAAATACTTTTCCTCTTACTCAAAGTCCTGCAGCAGTTCTGGTCTGCGAGGACCAGATTGTTTTTACGATCTTTAAGCAAAAACTTCACCTCCCCCATACACTCAAAAACTCATTAAAATTGCATGCACCTGGCCCCTGGTGAAAACGAATTTTGGGCCAATGAATGGGGCCAAAATCTCTTATGGGGCTCAAAAAAATAGTTCAAATCCCACTGAGACACGCGTCGGGAATATCAAAAGGATGTTTTGAAATTATTATGGGATGGCCACAGGAACTACCACTTGATGGTCATGTTGTGGCCAAGAAAATTTGGAGAAAGAAAACTTTTGTTCGAGCAATCTTCACAAAATTACTACCAAAACTGAAGTTTGATTGACCTTTGACCTCAGAAAGAGGCTGTCATCTTGAATTTTTTTTAAAAATCAGCTAAAAAGGATTTCAAGTTATCATTTCCTAACTCTGAGCACAACTGAGAAGCTACTTGAAAAAAAAACGTTGTAAATAAAGTATGTAGATTTTGAAAGGCGCTAGCTTGGCAAGGTTTCAAAAGTGGCGTTTTAGTTTTGCTCGCACATTTTTACTGGAATATTGTGAAATTTTAATAAATTAATCTCTGACTCAAGCAGAACAAAATGACATGACATACAAAATTAATAAACTAGGAATCTGAGCATGGTTAGCAAAAACCTCAGTTTTGAAATCATTATGGGATGGCCACAGGAACTACAACTTGGCAGCAAAAGAAACTTTTGTTCGAGCAATCTTCACAAAATTTAACACACCATGTTAAGTCTACAACCACAACTGAAGTTTCACTGACCTTTGACCTCAGGAAAAGGCAGTCATCTCGAATTTAAAAAAAAATATTAGCAGCTAAAGAATTGAACTCTTCTTACGGATTTCTAGTCATCATATATACCAAACTCCTCGAGAATAGTTGAGAAGCTACTTGGTAATAAATGTTGGAAATAAAGTTTACAGAGTTTGAATGACGCTAGCTTTTTTTTTTTGGAATATTGTGAACATTCAATAAATGAATCTCTGGCTCAAACTGAACACAATTGTATGACATACGAAAGGAATACATGAAAAATCTGTTGCCAAAGAAATCCAAAAAAATTAATTTAGCTGACCCTTCTAAAAATTACATTGATTTGTTCGTTACCCCCAGATGATCAAAGAATAAAATGGTCGCTATGGAGATAAAACAAACAGAAAGCTACTATTCTACAAAAAGTGAAGAGTTTATTTCATCAAATAGTCACATGTATTTCTGACCAGGTAGCAGCTGCTTAGCTAGTGAGGCGGGTCAAAGGGTGCTGAGAAGCAGCTAGCTCCTGCAACTTCGCTCTCTGCTTTAATTTCAGTTGAACTTTTTGCAAGACAACATCAAACAGACTCACAACACTTATATTTGCAAATTCAGAGACTAACAAGCTACCCAAGAACTGGTTCAAGGACAGAGTGAATCATTAAAACAAGAAACAATAAGAGAAGATTTTCGACAGTTAAGACACCAGCTGGAGCCTGGGGAGTCGGAGAAAAGCTTCCATTTTCTTTAACAAAATGAAATTTAAATGTAAGGCATCAGGTCTGTTAATATGTTGATCTCACATTTATATTTTCAGAAGAAGACGATTCTCCTTTCAAATCTTTAATACAAAGAAGGAATTTTTATGCTTTTTAATGTTATTGTTATAATGCTAAGAAGAAAATCTGTAAGATAATGATAAATATGAGAACTCATAATTAATAGAATTTTTCTATTTTTAATCTATGTTATCAATTAAGAGCTGTAAGGTCCCTGAAACAATTAGAGTTTAAACAAGTTTATAATGTATTTTTGATTTTCATGGTTTAAAAAAGGATCAAAAGAGAAAAAAAGGTGAATAAAATATGATTTTATCCACGCTGCGGTGTGAAGGATAAGAATCTCAATAAAAAGTCTCTGTGTGCAGTAGAATAATAATGAATGCAGCAGCTGACTTTATCTCTCTTGTTTGTTTGTGTTATGGGTGCTGTGCGGCGGTCCTTGTGCATGGAAAAAAAAGAGGTTTGGTGGGCCTGCATCGCACCTGATATGGTGAGAGTTATCTCCTGAGGATTTCCTGCACCGCTGCTGGAGCCGGCAGCTGAAGCCTGGGCCTGGACCTGGGCGAGAGCCTGACTCAGGCTGGAATTGTTGATGGTCAGAGTAATCTCCTGACCGCTGCTTCCGCCGCCTGTCACTAACCCAGAGCTGCTCATGACATGGCTTAAGTCCTGAGAGCCTGCACAACCCACAGAGAGGCGAGAATATTGATTCACTCGAATAAAAACAAATTGTTTAAGTATTTTAAGCCGTCTCATACCTGCAGGGTCCTGCTCTGACAGTCCGGCCATCGAGACCTGTGCAGGTGTGATGGAGGACGGCTGCAGGGCCAGGCTGGTCAGAGGGTGGATGACAACGTTGGCGGCCCCCGAGGGATCGGTCGTAGACATAAGCTGGCTGCCGGAGTGAGAAACTAGGCCGGTGTCGACGCTCAGAGGTTGAGAGAGGAGCCCGCCCTGCTGTAAGGTCTGCTGGAAGAGGGCGTGATCGATCTGAAAAATGAAAGGACACTTCAGATGTTAGAAAAAGAAAAGTATCTGTCGAGGGGATGTGTTTTCTATCACATGAATGCTTGACAATAGTTTTAGCAGTAAATGGTGTTCAGATTGTAATACAAATCTGTTCCAGGTTTGTAAGAGATAAAATCCAGTTCCCATCAGCTTTGAGTGTCCAAATCAGCAGCGATACTTTATCAAGTTGTGTTAAATCAAAAGATCAGTAATAAAAAGGCCAGAACAAAACCCTTTTGGAATTGGAATGACACCTGCAGACTTGCAGACTCATACTTGTAACATTTTTCCTTTTTATTGGTTTTTGACATCCATGAATTTATAAGCTGTGATCCTCAGCAGATGTGTTATCCACACATACTTCTTGTGTTTCTATGGTTTTTAGCTTTTGGTATAACCAATTTCACCCCTTCTTCAATTTGTTCCAGATAACTCTAACCTTACTGAGAAAAAAAACTCTTAAGTATTTCTCTACCACTCGAAACGAAAGCATCTTTGGAAGGACTGACGGAAATTGAGGAGTTCACACAATAGTTACTCAAAATGTGAATGAAACTGGGTTTAAATTTTACATCCATCCAGTGATGCTTCTCACCTAACCTGGAGTAGTGTTTTGATTAATCTTCCAACCTTCCAAAGTAAAAGTCTGTCTAAATACCATTTCAACAAATATAAGGGCTTTGAAAAAGTAATTGCTATTTTTTATAGTATAAAGTATTCCCAAAAATATGGGTTTATAAAAAAAAAAAAAGATAAAAAAAGCCTTTTCTTTACTGCTGCCCCTGCAGGTGGATTATAGACTTGGCGATTTATCACGATTCTACGTTAAGTGATACTTGTGTCAATTTAAAATGCTGACAAGACGATCGTATGAGCATCCTTTAGTGTCTCTCTTTTGTTTTCCACCTAAACCCAATTGGCAGAACAGCGTACTGAGCCTCTTTGAGCAGCTCAACTCCGCAACATAAACAACAAGATCTCATGAGAACCAGCTGGAGTTAAATGTTCAGTCGGCTTTGCAGTTTTTGTTGTTATGAAAAATGTATTTCTTAGTTTTTACTCTGTGCAAGTATCATATAAAAATGTGGATTTCTGTGCTTTGTGATTGGTCAGATATTTATGTGCACAATGAATAACATAAAAAGACGATAGATATGATGAAAAAAAGTCTACATTAACTGTGTTGCACTTTTTTTCCACAATATAAAACTGTAAGATCTTCAGAGGAAAACCATACTCTAAGATTCTGTTGATCAACCAGCAAACTCTTCCTCTGTTCTTGAAGTGCGTGCACCTCACAGTTAATCTAAGCTCACTTTGATGAATTCAGCTTTCACCTGTAATGTGATGTTGTTGATGTTGGTGGGATCGATGCCAGAGATCTGGACACTGGGACACACCAGGTTGGCCTGTGTCAGCTGCAGCTGGATGCCGTCCAGTGTTGTGAGTCCATCTGGGAGAGACACGGTCAGATCTCCTGCAGCTGTGCCACACGCAAACACACAAAGATCTATGTCAGCCAGTTGGAACAGAAGCTGTGGAGCACTAACAAGAATACAACAAAGACGCATTCATTCTTAGGGTTTTTTTCTTTTTTAAGTGACCAAGGGTGGGAGGAAATTCTATTAAAAAGGTGATAAAATCAAACCTAGAATTGGTTTATACAGATTAGGAAGCCTAATCTATATTATAATCACAGACAGCCGTGCAGGTCCCCTCTGTCACTTTCAATTACAGGGTGTCTGTCATGTTTCTAACAATAAAGCCACCAGGAAATGCATTTTAGGCATTATGCTGCTTAAATATTACAGTTTTAGATTCCATGTCTATGCAAAACAGATTCTGAGACATATATTGACCTGAGAAAGGGTCAATTCTCTTCCGCAGCAGTCCTGGAATACAAGGAAAAGATTGTTTTTGCGATATAGTAAACGCCCAACCCCCACCCTCAAAAAAGAAAAAAAAAAAAAGGGAATACGGCAAGAAAAAATTTGTCTTATTGGGTTAAAAGAATATTTCAAACTCAGCGAATGAAGTCAAAAACACATGTTGAGGATATCTAAAGGACGTTTAGAAATTATTATGGCCACAAGACTAAGGTTTGGCGGCCATTTTATTGGAAAATGAGAAAGTTCGCAAATTCTAAATTTTTTCACAATATGAAAAAAAACTTAATGAAATGTCTCTGGCTATATTTCGAATTCCCACCCTAATCCCTAACTATTAAAAAACTATATAGTGCGGGACAATATAGTACCCTGGATTTTAGAAGCAATTCGGAAACCAAGCTCACTACTTTACTTTTGTTTGGCTAAACACCGGATGTGACGTAAATGATTTCACAAAGTGAATATCAAATAATACAAACATTTCACGACACCTATTTATGACTCAACTGTGATTAAAAAGTGGATGATTTATAATTAAATTATATTTAAACACATTTTTTATCGCAAAAACCGCAATGTATTGTGGTCTATAGTTGCTAATGTAGTGAGCATGGATGCAAGCTAGTTTTTCACAAAGACTTCTGGGAAATTTCTAGTGCACTCAATTTTGGAATTGTAAATTAGGAACAGCACTACAAAATGGTAAACACACAATATAGTGCATATAGTGAGTAGGACAGGAATTTGGACATAGTCAGAGAGAGTCCAAAAGTTTTATTGACCTTTGACTTTTGGAAGAGGCCGCCATCTTGAATTTTACAAATAAATAAATGCTCTTTAGTACCCTAACTTTTTAAAAATTTAAATTCCTCCCAAGGATTTCCATCTATCAAACATCATTAGGAAGCTACTTAGAAATATATTATTTATTTTAAAGTTTGTACATTTTGTACGGCGTTAGCATGGCGAGCTAGCAAAAGTGGTAGTTTCCTGTTGCTCGCACATTTACCAGAATATTGTGAAAATGTAATAATCCCTGGCTACAGGTGAATGAAACAATATAACATACAACATCAGTATATTACAAATGTGGCTGTGGAGAACAAAAAAACCTCAGTTGCCAAGGAAATCCAAAAATTTACTTTTACGGATTATTTTAAAAAGTACATGGACCTGTTTGTCACATTCAGACAATCAAAAAATTAAAAGGTTACTATGGAGATAAAACAGGTTTAATGAAGGTGGCAAAAGGAGATAGAGAGGGTTATATAGCAGCTGCATAAGCAGTGAGGCGGGTCAAAAGGGAACGGCGGGGGCAATTAGCCTCTGCAGCTCATACAATGCTGTTTGCTGCTTTAATTTTATTTGCTTCAAATAATGAGTTCAGTATTAAAGGATAAATACAAAAACATGCTTTTTTTTCCTAGAATTTCAATTAAATAGCAAGGCTTTGTGTCTCCTCTGATAAAAAGACTGGAAAAACTTGAAAAGATATATATTCAGTCAAACTTTAAAGTTATTTGAGCCCTACATCCCCTCAAAAATAAATCCACAGCACATCCAGGCATCATGAGGAATGTTTGGAGGCACTTTGATTTATTTTAAGTACAACAAAAAAGCAGCTTTCTTAAGGAAAAGATCAAAATGGGAGCCATGATTGGAGGAAATGATGCACAGAGGAGGTGGCTCATGAAGATAAGGCTCTTTAATCTTCCTGGCGTTGGTCTTATCACACTCTCACATGAATCATGTCGCTCTGAGCAGCAGTGGCGATGCTGCACTGTAAGCCCCCCCCATAAAAAAAAAAAAAAACGTAAATGCATTGATCGCTTGCCGACGGTATGGCAAGAGAGCTACTCAGCTGCACCAAAGCATTTCTGAGCTTGTTTTTTTAAAACTGTTTTCTTCTTTTCAAATTGCTTGTTAATACTATATTTTAACAATAAGGTTCTGCCTTTTCCGTTTAGAAAAATGTGGTGAGAAAATATACCTGACATGGAAGCAGGCAGGATCGCCTGACCGACGAGGCTTTGCTGCAGTAAGTTCTGATCGTACTGCCCCGCCAGGACTTGATTGGCTGGGAGGTAGATGTTGGGGTCGGAGTTGGGAGTTTGCAGCAAACCAACGGGCTGAAGAGCTTCTGAAACCGCTGACTGCTGGTCATGGCTGGAGGCACCAGCCTGGCCAGCACCATGGTCCTGGTTCTGCCTGGCCTGACCGGCAGACGAGGAGGAGCGTTTGGACTTGCGGCTGTCGATGCTTGCTCGGAAGTGACACTGGATATGGGTTTTACGGTGGCCCGAAGTCCTAAAACGGAGTTCACAGAAGGGGCATTTGAAGGGCTTGGAGCCGGTGTGGAGGCGCATGTGCACCTTCAGGCTGCCCTTTGTGGAGAAGGAGGTGTTGCACATGTGGCAGCTGAACAGTTTCTGCCCTGCAGAAGTAAGGAGCGCATTGAATGATAAGTCAAAAGTTGTGTTCAAATTTCAGAAATCCTCTTTCTCAGTGAAATAAAAATGTGCTAATAATCTGTTGAGTAGTTACTAAAAAATATGAATATCTGTTGCAGGAAACTTTCAGCAACTAGAGTGCAGCAGAATAATCAACAGTAGTGCTGCCACAAACTACTATTTTAATAGTCGACTAATAACAGATTATTTTTTCCGATTAGTCGACTAATCGGGTCATGTGAATGAGAAGCACACATCTAAACCATCATTAGCTTTAAACTAACAAAAAATAAAGACAATGAAGATGTTAGTTTATTAAACTAGACAGTAGTCGCTAAAGATCCTGAAGCTTTTTGCTGAAAATGCAAAATCTGTTAACAAAATCTTAAATTTCCTAAAAGACTTGAAATTTTGTTAAAGAACTACGAGAGAGCGCTGAAGTTTACCTAAATTTCCTAACATTTTTAAGTAAAATTGTTAAAAAAATCCCTAATACATGACAATTTTGCAAAAAATATTTAGTGTGTTGCTTAAATATGAGCTCCAAATTCGCACCCAGATAGAACTTAGTAGATGTCAAATTAGGCAAAAAAGCTAGCTCGTTGCTTAAATACTAGCTGAACTCAAGATAGCCAAAAATTCCTAAGTAAACTAAATTAGTCAAAAACGTTAGCCTGTTGCTAAAATAGAAGCTAAACTCTAAATTAACCCATGAAACCTCAGGAGAGAAAAAAAATTAGCCAAAAATATTAGCATGTTGCTAAATTGTTAGCTAAACTCCAAATTAGCATAAGATATTTTAGTAGATGCTAAATTAGGCAAAGAGTTAACACATTGCTTAAATACTAGCTAAAATTCTCAGAAAACTAAATTAGTCAAAAACATTAGCCTGTTCCTAAAATAAAAGCTAAACTCATTTTTTTTGGAAATTACTATAAATTATTAAAATATAGCCCATAAATAAATTAAAAGGTTTGTTGCTAATCTACTTAAAATGTTGAAATTTGAAGACTTTCTCATTCGTTTCCTATGGGGCATATTTTGCTCAATATTTAAAAACCTATGAAGTCGATGAATACTAAAGTTAAAAGCGGTAATGTCCTGAACGAGCTGAACATTTTGATACCAAGATTTCTGGAATATCTGGAAGTGTGATTGAGTTTTAACATGCCGAAAAATGTATAGAAAGGAGCAGGAGAATGCTTACTAAACATTCACACTATAGTGACACTGATAGCTTTATTCAACTTTACTGCATTCTAACTCCATATAATATAAAGTAATTACTAAACAACTATTAAATTAGAAGTCAACTATTTTATTAGTCAATTATTCATTGATTAGTCAGCTAATCGTGGCAGCCCTAATCAACTGTGTCACTAAGTACCAACCTGTGTGCGTTTTGACATGACAGTCCAGGGTTGACTTCACTGTGAAGGTTTTCCCACATTCATCGCACTTGTAAGGTCGTTCGCCCGTGTGGATCCTGATGTGCCTATGATGAAACCAAATGTTCAAACTTGGAAAAAAAAAGTATAAAAGACAGATCAAACCCTTAAAAAAAAGTCAGCAAGAAAAATGACTCTTGTAGCTGTTTTGCTAAAAAGCATCCCTGACCCCCTGCCATTTGAATCGTAAAGCGAAGCCCTTAAAAAAAAAAAAAAATGTTTGGCAACTTTCACGTTTTAAAATATCAACCAAGTTCTCAAAGAATTTGAGAGACAAACATTTTCCCAAAAAATAGGAATTTTATTTTTTTGTTCCAAAATATTTTCACACTGTCTTAAAACCCCCTGCAGAAAGTAAGAGTGGAAACAGAGGAAGGAGACCTTGTGCATTCAATCATTTCTGAAGTATGAGTGTAATTAGCAAGCCTCACTGCTTCTCCAAAATCGCATAAAGTAATTTACTGACATAGAGTCCCTTTGATCTGCACGGATTCACTTTTTAGAAGCTTATTCAGTTTTGCAAAATACTTCCACTTACACTTAATTTAAAAAATAAAATACTGGGAATTATGACTTGAGCTACAGATTCTTTCGTGAACATAATAGCTGAAGGTCAACACCTCACTTGACCTAGACACTGTAAATAAATGAAATAATGATTGCTGCTACTTTGACTGGATATGACATCACTCTATATCCTTTTTCCAATAACATGAGGGAGAAATGAGACGAACAGCTACATGTTTCCCAGCATACGCTGCTCCAGTATGTTCTAACTGGCTGGACAGACCTGAACCAGGTAATCAGTCATGAATAGAGCTTGGATATCATGAAATCGTGCAGACATAGCAGCCCTCGAGGCCTGGAGTTGCCTATTCCTGATTTAGGGTTTGATTATCCTTTAAGCTGCTATTAATGAGAATTCAAATATTCCATGTCAATGGTATGACCACGTCTTAGTTTGAGCACAATTTCACAGATAAAGAGAGAAAACCTAAATACTTAGCCCTAATGCAGATGGAATGTATCGCTAAATAACAGGAAAGATATAAGAAAAACTGAGTTTATCTAACTTAACCTAACTCTGAGTTTATCTGTTTATTTAACTTGCAACTTGGACTATTTTATATGAAAGCTGACAGATGTTTGTGGAACAAGACACAAACTACTGGTTAGTTTTTTAAAACCAGTCCTAACCTGATATTTTATAGTCCATGTTAATCTTTATAAAAATCTTTCTTTGTACACGTAAATTATTTTATTTTTTTCATTTGAAGAACAGGATTTTTTTTTCTCAGAAGTAAACTTTAAAGTCCCCCTCCAATGAAAATCATGTTTTTGAGTTTTTAACATGAAGGAGAACAAATGCATAAAATAAATTGTCATAGGAGGACTTTAACACTTAAGAGCAGCTTCACAAGCACTAAAATGTCAATTTTCTTCTTCATTCTCTCCTTTTTAAGCTCTGCTCTTTAATTATTCTTTACTCACCACAGAATCTTCAGAACTAATAGAAATCAGTCACACCACTGCAGCTTTTTCACTAAGTCTATAACGCCTCTTGTCTTTTAGAGCCTGTAAACAGACGCTTGTCAAGACCAGCTTCCTCAATTCAGAGGAAAATCATTTTCATCACCTACTGACCTCTAAACTCACTCTACCACTAAAGTAAGTTTGACTTTTAAATAAAATCTGAAACAAAAATCAAAGATGAACTGAAAATGAAATAAAACTCAATGTATCTAATTTTAAAGATTAAGGAAATGATGGAGTGAACTTGCTGAAGTCAATGTGAGCTACATGTTTGTTTTTCATTTGTACCTTGTATTTATTTGACAATCCTGTCAGAATATTCTGGATTAACGCAGATTTAATAAACAATATTAACTTTCTGCCACACTCCCTGTGATTGAGGTTTCCTTTCAGAAAAGAAGTCCTTCTCTGTGACTCAAACAGTTCCACTAACACTTCAGTATCTTTCATTCATCTTTCAGCAGGACAAAGGTCAACCGCCAACGACCCGAAGCAGAAGTGGCACCACAGCTTCGTGGGTAAACAGAGATCACCTTTACCTCACCAGGTCGCTAGGCTTCTTGAAACTCTTGGGGCAGTAATTGCAGCAGTTTGCAAACTTGGGTTCAGTTTCCAGCTCCACAGCTTTGTCCTTGATTTCGCTGATCCGGTCCCTCTCCGCCGCTGATTGGGCGAGGATCCGCTCCGAGACCGAGGCCTCCTCGCCGGGATCTTTGGCCAACTCTGCCGTCTGTTCCTCTGTAAAGGTGATGATTTCTAAGCCCCGCCTCTTTGATGCTTTCAGCTCACCGTCCTCATCATTGTCCTCTTCTTCCCCGTCCTGAGAGTCCAGACCTGTAACTGTGACAAAAGGGATCCGTTACAAAGTCTGCACACAGTTCTGCCATCTTGTTTTCAGAGATTTTACAGAACAGAACAACATAAATAGATTGAACAAAGTGTTTTATTTCCATTAGTGAGACTTGAATAATGCCCAATATCTTTGAGGTCCAAACCATGATACTACCCTGTAATCCTGCTTCTTTTGGGCTAATATTTTATTATATACACAACAAAAACTGTGTCTTAAGAAAGCTTACAAAGCTGCTTTGCTAAAATTTTCTGATTCCAGTTGATTGTGTAAACTACAGAAGATTTACAGTAGGTCAAAGTGTGTGAGCTATTTAAATGGTGAACCCACATGTAAAAAAACTATAAAAACTACATAAAATTCTGATTATGCTGCCAAAACATGAAGTAAAAAAAAAAAAGAATTTTAAATTTGCACTCATTTAAATGACTGCGAGGGTAAAACAGTTGAAAGGCCTCGTCTAGGCCTCCTTACTTTGCTCTTCGACCGCATGCTCCTTCTTCATGTGTCTTTTGCACAGCATGCTGGTCCTGAAGCTCTCGTCGCACATGGAGCATTTGAAGGATTTCATGTGGATGATCATATGACGGCTCAAGCTTCCGTTGGTGGTGAATGAGGCATCGCAAACATCACAGCGAAAAGGCTTCACTCCTGACAGATGAAACACGAGGTTTATTCAGAGGCATCCTCTAGGGCGCCATTGAGCATCAAACCTTCCTTTCAGTACATGAATATTTCTGCGTTAATACAAGTTTGTTTGCAAGTGGACAAAGCGGATCTTTGTTAATCCCTCCAACAAAGATTTTTAATTAAAAAGTAAGAAATGGAGACTGGAACAGTGCGATTCAAGTTAATTCAAAAACAGATTTTTCTACGATTGAGTTGAAAATAAAAAGAAAGTTGGTAGATTGTATCATCATAGATGCACTATGAAATATAAAAGAGTTTGTTAAATCGGAAAAATATAAAATACAAAGGAATATAGTTTTACTTTCATTGGTTAAAAGCACCAAAGTGCATAATAAAGTTAAAATAAAAATGTAGAAGTCTTTCTTCAGCGCGCTCACCTGTATGAGTGTTTAGATGGGACTTGAGGACTCCGGCTGACACAAAAGCTCTTCCGCACAGAGGACACCTGAACGGTTTCTCTCCAGTGTGAGACCGGATGTGCTGCTTCAGGTGACTCGACTTTTTGAAGCCTTTACTGCACCAGCTGCACCTGAATCAACAAAAAGGAGAAGATGAGGAGTGAGATGGAATTCTAAAGCAAACGCAGCATCTCTGCATATCAGTGAACGTCATTCAAACGAACAGCTCCATTTTGACTGTGAAAAGGAGTGAAGTCCACTGAATGATGAGCATTAGATACTGAAGTGTTTAAGAAAAGAAGTTCTTTAGAACCTCTCGGCAGGAAACTGAAGTGGCTCCGGCGTGTCATGTTTGTTTTGTTGTTAGGAAGGCAGTAACCAGCTCTTCTCATTTCATTTTTGAATAGATAGAATAGACTTTATTGTTATTGTGGTAACAAAATCTATGAAACACTTCACACACACATTAGGTTGTGAAGAAGACACTACAATTATTGCAGTTGTAAATAAACTTCAACAAAACATTAATGGCTAAACCTTAAGCTCAATATCTTCATTTAAAGGTTCAGAGCTAACTATTTAATACCTGAAAAAAAACTTGGATGAAATATTTTCCATGTTTTAAGTAAGCTTACGTTCTCTCTGTTCATCACCAATGCAAGATTTTCTCAAAATCAGGATATTTGAGAATGTTTTGTCTCATTAAGAGCCAGGGTCTAGAAATAAGAAAATTGTAATTAAAAGGAATCAAAATCCTTTTGCTCCATGCTCTTGATAATGGAAATAATTTATTTAAAAAGAACAAAAAAAAAAAACCCTAAAATTTTTGTTTTAATTTTAAGAATGTTGTTTCAAAGTTCAATAAATGTAGAAAAGGTAAACTGACATTTATTGTCATTATTTATTAGGATTTATGTTCTAAGCATAAGTGTAACTTTTAGGGTCTGTTCAAACTGGACACATGTGGCTAGCATAAGTGAACCAGAGTTTGTTCCCGCCAATAATCTGGTAAAATATTTATCTTAAATGCAGTCCGGGACAAGGAAACACTCTCTGTTCGTTTCCAATCAGACTGAACTCCGGTTCCATCTGAGTTTTCTCAGTCTTAACAGGTTATACACTCAGACCGGAACAACTGGACTATAACAGCCACCGTAGTCGGGAATTACGGGATGTAAACAACTTAAGCATGACACATTTTGCTTCTTATACTGTTAAATAGATAAGGGGTGTGGTGAGACATTTTGGCTCCAGTTGGGCTTGGGTCAGTGAGAAATCAACCTGGATAGCTCTGTAAGTTTAGAAGGTTGCAGACCCCTGTCATCCACTTATCAATGTACTGTCTTGGATGTCGACTCAGTAACGGTCTTCCAGCATGCCTCCACCATACCAAAGTACCAGTAAAAACTGTTGTACCCGGCCTTGATGTTCCAAATTGGTCAGAGAAATATAAAGTTTGAATCAGTGCAGGACTTCTATTATTCCATTAATTTTGTAGCCAGTAAGAGATTATTAGTCATTTGGTCTTCTTCTCAAGATTGATTTCACAACAGAAAGGCAGTCCAAATACAGGACTTAATTTGGGTGAAATTAAGCAAACTCAGTCCAGACCAACAAACTTTTCCAGTCTGAATACACCCTTTGATTTAATGAGAATTTTTTAAGTTGAGCAAACTTGTAATAAGATCATTTTCTTATTTTGTTCAAAAATTAAACTAGTTTTTGTTACTGTAATTGAAATGAACTACAATTAAAAACCTAAAAAATCAACATGGTCCCTGCAATCAGTGACTGGTGCTGTGGGCCATAAATATACAAGCCATTTGCTTAGAATTGGGCAAAAACATACTATATTTTCAGGGTGCACCTGATTGTAAGTCACACCATCAATGAATAGTCTATTTTTGAATTTATGTCACGTAGAAAGGCGCAGCAAACTAGACATAACTTTACACCATGTAAGGGAGATAAAAGAGTCAGAGATAAGTGTATTAGTCACTTAGACTCCATTAACTGTATTCACTGTAACTCTAGAATTTACCTGTAACATGATTCACGTTATCCATGCTAGATGCGTTAGCCGTATTAGCAAATTCACAATATTTATAACCTCCAACCTTGTTTGTAACATGTAAAAAAAAAAAACTGACTGATACCATGAAAACAAATGTTACTGTGACAACTTCCAACCTTGGAAGAATCATGTTAACAAAAAATACAGTCCAACACCGCTACATGTTAGCCACACTAGCATATTTACATAACCTTGTTTGAAACTCATGTTTAAAAAAAAAAAAAAAAACATACTAACATGTTGACAGAGCCCAGTCTACCTCTCAAAATTACTTCAAGTATCAATAAACACAACCAGAATTAATCCAAATATAAAGCGCTCCAGATTATAAAGCGTGCTATGGTTTTGTGAAAAAGCAAGGATTTTAAGTGCGGTTTATAGCGTGGTAAACAGTGTATTATTGGTCTGAATAAGATTTAGTTTTAAGTAATTCTATCTAGTAGTTGGGTTTTTTAGTCTTTTTTTCTTTTTTTGACTCCTTTAGGTAGAACTCCTTATTTCTAGATTTTGATTTCTCATTATATTTCTAGTTCAGTAAAACTTACTTCCTGAAGGGACAGATAATTTTAAGACATTGTTGTGATTTTCTCCTTAACATTTGTGTAATTTTCCTATTATTAGGCTACATTTTTGTCATAGTGTGTTTAATTACATTTTTTTCATGGGACTAAAATTTTAACGTCTTTTCTAAAAGAATTTGGACATAAAAACGAAGAGCGGTTAAATGTTGTGGACTGGCAGCTTTGCGACTATTTTAAATCAGGATCCTCTTGGATTTCTGTCACTTCCCTCCAAAGTTGAACGCTCATTGTAAAACCCAAATCTGTTTGACAAAAAAGTCTGACAAAGACAATGATAGTTCCTGTTCTGCAGCTTTACCTGAACTCATCATCCCGCTTTCCAAGAGCTAAATGTAGAGTTCACAAAGCTGAACTTTAAACTCTTCTGCCTGAAGATCACACTAATCCAACGTAAACCAGGCTTTTTTTCTGAGATTGTTTCAAACCGAAGAGCAGAAAAACCCTTGTAGATTGAATCTGACTTAAGCGAAATCTGAAATGATGAGCAGAAAAACAAAAGGCTAAGGCGCTGCACTGAAAGTCAGATGTGTAGAGTGAATAAAGGCAGACCTTGAGCCGGGAGAAAAATCACTGAATACCAATTGGTGTGCTTTTATACAGCTTGTAATTCAAGACACGGTGTGAAGAAGCCAGAATTTTCTGCTTCAACAGAGACCTGGAGAAGAAGAAACTATGCTGCAGACCTGTAGGCTCGCTTGCTGTTTTCTTCACTGTCTTCCTGGAAGTCTGGAGTTTCTGTCAGCTGAAGCTCATTCTGACCGTTTGGCTGCAGAAGTCCATTTGTCTGGAATAATAAAGACAAATCCAAATGAAGTCAATGTTATTGTGTTGAGATATGATTCCCATCCCCTGTGTTCTTTCTCCCAAGGGAGAAGCATAATCCAAAAGGTTAAATTAACCAATTTTATTTGAAGATGGAGACAAGTTTCTCTGCAGACCTACCACATGGTCTGAGTCCACCCCCCTTAGCATCTGGCCCTTCCGGCATGCAGGGGGCGTTCCTTGTTTTACTCTTACAGGCCATTGGATAACCAGAAACCAGAAGCAGCTTCCGACCAATAACATTTATCCTAAAGTTCCCTTCCCCCACTCCGGATTCACTCCTGTCTGCATTCCTCAGACCCACAACAACAAACGTCTTAGGTAAGCAGGAAACACAATTTTAAAGGTAATCGTAAGTAATTAAAATATTACAAAAAAAACTGAAAAGAAAGTAATTAAAAAGGCAGTAATTAAACAATGTATAAATGTATAAATATATATATGCAAATATAAGCTTTTATGAAAATATATGAAAAAATTTCATAAGAGTAAAATCCTTCAACTGCTAGCCACAATGTAAATATTAAACATAAAGGATAAGAAACATAAAGACAAATAAAAAACAAACTCTTCATTTTTACAGGCATTTACAAAAGAAAGAGGAGGTCAAATGAAGATTTGTCCTCTTTAGATTATTTAACAACCCTTCTGATGTTTTATTTACAGCTGACAAATGAAATAGTTCATCACAGAAACAAGCAAACGATTCTGAACATGTTGTAGTACACATGAAAACAGTTTATTGTTTTAGTTCAGTTGTTAAATTCAGAAGTGGTGGAGAATCCAGGGGGTGGGGGAACTACTGAACTACTGGATTCTCTACCACCTCTAAATTATTCATGACAAATTCCAAGTCATTCGGTCACGTGTTGAAAATACATCCACCACTTTCTCAAAGCAATGGCTCCAACCACCAAATTGAAACCCCTCAAGCTAGCAAAGTTCACCAAAAACAAACATTTTCGAACGTTTTTATTTTTCTATGAAAGAGCCAGCTAGGAAAGGAAGAAAAGCTTTTGACTTAAAATAAAAGAAATCTACATTTAACAGACAAAACCCAGGAGTCTTTCTGTTAAATGTGGATTTATTGTAGCAGTTGCTCCCACATACTATAATAATGATGCAGAATATTCAGCAACTGGCTCGCAAATGATGAAATTTAACTTTATTTATCAAGCACTTCCACAAAAAAGCATCTAAAAATCAAGATAAAAAAAAAAAGTTAAAAATTGAAATCATATGAAAAAATAAAAACATAAAATCCCAACACACATACAGATCTATAAATACAATAAAAATAAATCAAATTAAATATGAATAAAAATCAAATTCAATCATGCAGACATGTAAAAAAATTCTTTAAAAAAAATTAAGCTGGAGACACAGCCACATATAACTGAGTGTCATCAGTATAACTATAAAAGTTCATGCCATGTCTCCTCACGACAAGTGGAAGCATATATATTGGTTAAAAAATGAGGGACCAAGGATGGAACCTTGTGGCACACCCTCATTATTTACACTGACATTACAAGGATGCTGCTAATAAAGTTGCTCAAACTGTGAATTCAGTTTTTTTTATTGTATTAATAAAACACCACTTTAATTATCTTTTCTCTCTATTGATACATGGCACTTTAAAAGTCAGACGAGGCTGAAGTTGGCGTCTGTTTTTTTTAGCTACCACTTTGACAAGTAATGGAAAATCTATATCACATTTTTATGATTCCTACATGAAATCTAGTTTGTAAATAAAGTTTAAAGTAGGTGCAGATGTTTTTCAGAACATGAAGATACATTTTACCCTCAAAAGTAAAGGGAAACTGGAGCTAGAGGCTAAAAAACAAAAGAAATCAGACGCCAACTTTAGCCCCACAGGTCAGTCTGTGAAAATATTACCTGACATAAACTCGCTTGAAAAAAGTTGGTTGTTTTGATCAACACAAAGCCAAAATGCTCAGAACTATTAAAGTAAAATGGATAATCTTCCCCCCAAAAAACAACAACTTAAAATCAGTTGAATCTAGTGGATAAATAAGTAAATAAACAACTTCAGAAAGGATGTCAGATGTAGAACTCACCGCCTCAGCGCTGGAGACGTGAAGCAGGTTTGGAGGGTGATAGCTGGAGGACAGGGCCTGAGATTCCAGAGTGCTGGAGTCCTGAAGCTGCTGGACTGTGGAGAACTGCGCCTGACTGTAGCTGGACTCAGGAATGCTAAAGCCTGTAGGAAGTTAATCACATCTTTTTAAGCTTTTCCCCTCAAAAATTAAAAACTTATAAAAATGAGAAGGAATTAAACTTTATGTTACTTTAAACCAATCAAACACAGATTTAAATCAGTTAAAAAATGGATATATATATATATTTAAAAAAAACAAACTTCAAATAAAAGCCTTAAATACATTTTCTTTAATTATTGGTGTTTTCATAACTAGTAAAAGTAAAAATAAAGCAATAAATAAAGATGAAGGGCAGCTTTCATCCACTCTAAGAGGAAGAGAAAACTTTAAGAAGGAAATCAGAGCAACTTTTAATTAAGTTATCAAAGAAAAAGCTTCATGTTTGTTAATGTTAAGGGAAGGAAAGTTCTGCCTTTCTTATCAAACAATTGTGAAACCAGTTTTTCAACTATTCAACACTTTAAATTAGAGTGGATTTTCGTTTGAATATTTCCAAAGAGCGCTGGTAGAGCATCTCCGAGGGGCTCTCCTCCTTCTGAAAGGTTTCTCATTCTGCACACAAATGAACGCTTTTATATTCAAGGATCAACTATGTTACCAAATGGGGTTCCTGATCAAATTTAGCAGGTTTTCACATAAGGGCTTCAGTCTGAGCACTCTGAAGAGAATTAATGCTTGTTGCTATTTTTAAGCTTCGATAAATGAGATTTGTACTTTTTTCTTTTTTTAATTGGATGACAATTAACGCCATATGACTGCATCCGTGAAATGATTAAATCTAAATCCGTTGTGGTCAGATATAAACATTCTGCCTCTCTAGATAGAATGAAGAACACTGATCTTTCTGTTCAGATGTTTTAGAGTCAGTTTAAATACTGACTGCACAGAAATAACAAGGAGGAACTTTGTAGAAGGTGAATTTCACTGCTTTCAAGATGTTGGTCCCAAAGTGAATATGAAGAAGATCAAGAGAAACTTTTGCAGATGCAAAAATTCCAAATTACAGATTTTTTTTGAAAAGAACAGAAAACATACTACGACAGAATAAGGCAGGATTGTTTGCGTCTGTACCTTGTGTTAGAGCTTGCTGGTCGAATGGAGGGTGAGGGAGAGCTGGAGGCTCAAACTGGCTGATGTTCTGAGGCAGAGAGTGTTGAGTGGTCACAAACGAGTCTGTCCGAGAAAAAGAAACAGATACAAGGGATCAAATCAGAAGACATTTTGGCTGTCTTAATGGTAGAAAATGTCTTAAAAACTTCTAGTTTGCAGTTGATTAGCAAGAGAAGATCCAGATTGACAGAACACTTGGGATATAAAACAATCAAAATCCAAAAACACAAGCAGGGATAAAGGGTATTTGAACTGAGATCAGGCACAGAAACAGTGACGATGAAGCTATTCCAACATATAAGATACATAAAAGTTTGGAATATTCAGAGATTATTTATTTACTTATACATTTATTTACTTATTTATTTTTAAGAGATTCATTTAAAGGAGTCAAGTGAGACATTATTTTCACAGCAGAATTATTTTTTTGTGACAGAAGCCTG
Source organism: Oryzias javanicus (assembly GCA_003999625.1). Classification (NCBI taxonomy): domain Eukaryota; kingdom Metazoa; phylum Chordata; class Actinopteri; order Beloniformes; family Adrianichthyidae; genus Oryzias; species Oryzias javanicus. Next base: position 9,003,967 of record CM012452.1, read on the forward strand.
AAGAAGTTTACAAACTCCTAAGAAAGTATGAAGGAGATCTGGAGGAAGCGTTTGGCCTCCCAGTCGGCCTGATCTCGAGCAGCACTCTCCTCTTTCCATTATGTGCATATTACTTTTTCAATTTTCTTCCCTACGGGAAACGGCAACCTTTAAGCTCAGACCTGCGTGTCACTTGGAATAAATTATTTTCAATAAGGAAACACACTGTGCTGCCGCTGGGGGGGCCTGCTTGATTCATTTATGTGAAAAAGGTAAGCAAAAAATTAAGTTCTGTAAATTCATCAGCATAACAAACCATGAATTAATTGTCCTATGAGTCCACCTCAAAGTCTCTCCCTATCCTTTGACTGGTTTACTGAACTTTCGTGTCAAAAACACATTATTTTTATACATACAAGGAAGCTAAAGAACTTTTATATCATGTAATAAACCAAACACCAACTTAAATCAGACTGTGGAGGATCTCTTAATCTAAAAGTCTGTATTCTTTCAGATCCTAAAACCATACCTGAGGAGCAAACTGACTTAAAATAGCCAACACAGGCATCATGACAAAGGCACATAGAGCTTAATTTATCTCAAATTACAGTAAAAGACACCAAGGAATGATCCACCTCATCTGGGCCGCTCTTATAGGAGAATGTTTAGTCGTCATGACCAAAAACGCCCCATGAATCCAAGGTTTCCATACTGATGATGTGTCCTTTTAACGGGATGACAAAATGGAACAAATAGATACATTCTGAGCTACATTGCATTCATCAAGCTATATTAGTTCTATCATTAGTTTAATGCACTCTTGCAATGCAATTTTTAGGGGTGTCAATTAATTGTGATTAATTGAGTTGACATTTTAGAGCTTTTTTATTGAGTTAATCTCTTGCTTCTGTGAAGTTTGTTCATGTCTGATAATGCACATCTGGAAGAGCATTACACCACTCATACAAAATAAATAAAAAATATTAGAACTTCAGCTCTGTCAAATTTTTACATTTGAAAAGCTTTTTTTTCTTTTTCTCTTTTTTTTCTGCTCCAGTAACACACAACCTGAAACACACATCAACCTCCACTCTGGTCTCGCTATTTCCTCTCTGAGAAAAGTGATAGTCACGAGAAATTTAACAGAGCATCATTTCAGAGGTAAAGTTTACCTCCTCCCACATGTTTTTGTCCAGATAATGACACTAAAGTTTGATTCAAAGAAAAAAGTCTAAATAGTTAAATTGTACTTTGACATTAAAAATAAATTTGTGGTCAGTTTTTGGATTGCTCTGAAAAACGTTCCAACTCTTTTTTGATTTGGTAAATTAGAGCTCTCTGGAACTGCTGTTATTTTTTGTTTTCTTAATTGTTTGAGATAAAATAAAAATTAAAATTAAAATTGGAAGTCTCTTATAATAAATAAAACTTCATAAACCGATTTTATTTTGTATTTTCATCTTTCACAGTAACAAAATGTCACAAATTTAAAGAAAATACTTCTAATGAGGCTTTTCTATACAACTTATTAAGTTAAAAATATTTGTGATTAAAACAGATTAATCAATTACAGGTCACAATTTATTAATCACACAAAAAATTAATCACATAACTTTAAATAATGCATTTTAATTACCTGTGCTTTAAAATGGTTTATATAGCACAAATTTCTTAAACATTTTTCACTAAACTAAATGAGATAAAAAATAATATTACTAATGGGGTCCTTGAAGTTTAAATACCTAAAATGTTGGAAAAAAGTAAATTATAAATTAATTCAGTGTTTCAAAGAAATTGACTATTTTTCTGTTACTTTAACAGTGAATTAATATCCTTCACCAGACTAAACTTTAAAATGTTTGGTTCACAACAGCAGCTTTAAGTGGACAAACTTTTGTGGAGAAAAGACTTACATTCGTAGGAATTTCATTTAGTTTACTCTGAATTTTGTTTCATTAAATTTTACCCAATTCTTTTCAACTCAATAAAACAGCCCTTATTTCAAAACTCTTTGGACAGGGTCATGCTTTCTCTAACAAGAATATCATCAATTAATTTATATTTTCATTCTGAAAAATACTTATGAATGAAAAGATAAAGAAGCAGAAGTGTTTTTGTAAACTCCTAACTCGCAATGACATTTGAAATTCCTGCTTTGAAGTGTGCGTCACTGTCAGTAAACGAGTCCAGTCATTGAGCGCATTGAGTTGGAGGATTAAGACACTCTCAAAACTCGGGATGTCCCCATCGGGTTTTTTTTGGGTCCGATCCAATTCCGAGTCACTCGATTTTGAGTATTTTTGCGATACCAAGTCCCGATCCGATACTTTTGTAACACATTTAAAACATGAAGAAATTGAATAAACAGATTTGTGTTGTCCCTTATTTTTATTTCATTAAACTTCTTTTATCATTAAAAACTTAAATAGAACACATCTGTGAAGTAGCTTTAAACAACTAAATATAGAGCAAATACAAACTAGGAAAAAATAAATAAATAAAAATATTTTCTTGTTATACAAGTGATAATTAGTCCTGTGAGAAAGTTTAGTGACTTTAGCTTTAATATCTTTAGAGCTATTTAACATTTTTAACCAAATGTGATTCTTGTCCTCATTTAAAATTCCTAAAAATTAATAATGACTTTGTTTTAGCATGAATTTGATGATGAGTGTTCATGACTAGATACCGTTATTAGTTTTCATTTATTAGTTCTTTTTGTTTGTTTTGTTTTTTAAGATTAAGGATTTTTTTTAAAGTTCTTAAGACATCACATATTTTGTTTTATTACCACAGTAGTTTATTTTCTTAACTTTTATTTCTCTGTCAAATAAATAAAACAGGCATATCAAAGAACAGCTCGGGTCCTAAGAAGTTAAATCACAGAGCTAGCAGTTAGCAGCTGCTGTGTAACCATCTGTCTGTCTGAAGCACAAAGAGCTTAACTTTTATCTGTTGAAATGCCTTTAGAGGTTGTTGTTTGTGTTAGGACAAACCAATAAGAAACTTGCCGTCAGTTTAAAGCGTTTTTAAAAGAGTTGTAGATCCCGGAAGTCTGAATCTGTACTCACCTAGCTAGCGTTACTCAACTGTTTTTATTGCCTCCTATTTGAGCCGATGCCGTTTTCTGCTGCGTTTTACGGCAATGACATTTTGTCATCATGACATGTTGACATCTAGTGGAGTATTTATCCGGAATGATTGAAATATAAAGCCCTGATCATAATAAGAATAAATGAAATATCCGATCCTGATCGGGGGACAGAGTCCGATTTTGATCGAGTCATCAAGCACGTGATCTGGCCCGATTTCCGATCACGATTGGATCGGGACATCCATACTTGAAACGGCATGAAGAAGATATTTTGAGATTACTTTGAGTAAACACCCAGGATTTGATAGAGGTCTTGATTATGAAAGGCAAATCTAAATTCTACCCTTATCCCAAGAGCTATTTTTAGGGCTATTCGGAGCTTTAATGGTGTCCGATTTATTTATTTTTTTTTTTTTTGGGAAACGGTAGGTCCTAGAGCTGTATATCCTTCTGCTGGGAGGGTGATCAAACTTCATTTCTTCACGTGGGTGTGCTGTGAAGTACAGAAGTCAAAATTCAAATTTAAGGCCTTATTAAAGTTATAAAACAATTGTTATGTATTTTCGTTGCTGGAAGTTTCACACTAATGTAGCCTACTGCCAATATTGGAGACGTCAACAAGGGGAAGAATTCTGAGACACTTTTTTTCTATAACTCTCAGTTTGGAGGGCTAAATGTCAGGATAGGGAGTAGGGAAGAATTTTGATGAAGCCAAATCAGGAGTTTATAAATAAGTTATAAACTGACATTGTTATATATTCTCCATGCATTGGTAGCTACACACTAATGTAGATGTCTGACAACTATTGATGACGTCATTGAGGGTTAGGAATGTCTGAATTTGAAGAGACAATTTTTACATTTATCTTCATTTGGAGGACTAGATGTAGGGGTTGTGAGAAGCTGTAGGGAAAGGGTTTGGATTTGACCGAAAGCTTCGTTTACACCGCCCTTGGCAATGCGTGTTCAAGTGACCAATAATGAAAAGTTTATGTACAGTGTTCTCTTGCGCTTTCGAGTTTTATTAGTTGTGGTTTTGCATATTCACTGATTTTTTCACTCTTGTGACTCTTCCGGTTTGTCACAAAAACCCGACAACTCAAGAGAAACTTTTGCGTCCGATGGAGGTGTTGAGGAGCATCCCCGCTCCAGTATTCCCAGATTCAGGAGTATTCGCAGATGTCTCCGGTCCCTAATCCTCACAAATAAGGGTAGGATTTCTGTAAATGTATGTTATGGGTTTCTGTTATCAAAACTCTCGCGTTAAGACTTAGAGTTTCTACAAACATTTTCGGGCTCAACATATAAAAACACACGGCACGGCCAGGAAACACGCATTGAAAGTTAAACAAGGTCAAACTCTGACCAATTAGGGACTCGGATTTGGTAGGGATGAATGGATGGCGTCCCATGTAATTCACAGAAGTGCAAACAGTTTGAAAATTTTTCATGGACAAAAAAATTAATAATTGCGGTTTATGCACAACTGGAATTATACGATACCAAGTCTTTCCTGTATAAGAAAAGAACTAATCTAGAGAAAGACTCATGAGATTTGCACCATTTTGACGCTTCCAACTGTAGGTGGAGGACAGTAAAACAGAAGAGGAATCTCTGCTCTGCTCATCCAGTGTGAACATCATACACTAAAAGTCTTGAACGTATGCAGCATGCATGGTGTAAACGTAGGTTAATATGATTCTTTGTCCTGCTCCTACTGTTCACGAAGTGCTCAGGGTTCATGTGTGCTGTGCTTTACCTTATTAAAGAAAGAGAACAGGCTTTTCCATAAGACCAGAACAGAAGAGTTAAAATATCATTTTTTGTTAGAACAACAGTTAGTTTTTCCTTTCCAAATAAACAACATTTTACTTATATTTCTCACCTTCTCCTTGCACTAGTGTTTGGTCAGTCAGAGGAGCCTCCAGTGACACTTGCTGGCCTCCATTCACAACCTCTGTCTGGGTGAGTCCCAGCATGCCTTGCTGCTCTGCTGTGGTAGCAGCAGGTTGCTGGAGTGACTCTGGCTCCATTTCCACTGGTATGTCATGGGCCACAGCGCCCGCTCCTAAGGGGTCCTCGCCTGACTGGGGCTGCAGCTGCTGGGCCAGTTCATACCTAATTTAGCGGGTCACAGAGAGGCGAATTTTACTGATGCACTTCGAACACAACATCAAAGTCCCTGCATGGAGCGGCCGTGTCAGGACCCGAACCTGTGCGTCTTCATGTGCTTCCTGCAATTGGGTGATGACTTGAACGTCTTCTGGCAGTAGGGGCACATGTAAGGTCGGAGGTCGCTGTGGGTGGTCATGTGGCGGCGCAGGCTGCCGCTGGTGGTGAACGTTGTGTCGCACATTAAACACTTGTAAGCCTTCAAGCCCGAGTGTGTCCGGATGTGAGCTTTGAGGACTCCCGAGGAGGCGAAACCGCGACTGCACTGCACACACTTGTACGGTCGTTCACCTGTATGCGACCTGGAACAACAGACACGGAGCAGGATCATTAAACCTGAAGCTTTACATGAACCTCTGAGTACAACACAAACACTTTACAGTAGGAGTTGTAAACGCAGTGCATAGAGCTACCAAACTATTTATTAATGAATATGTTTTGTTCAAGCTCTGACATGTCAGGTTTATCAGGGAAACAAGAAACTGCCAGTCAGAGCAAATAGGACTCCACTGAGACAAGAGCAATAAATCTAAAGCTGTCCAACATGAAGGGAAGCACCGACCCTGAACACCTGACAAAGACATTTCTACATTATTTCAGCTCACACTTTATTTTGGCCTGCAGTGGTCCTGGACTTCAAGGACCATATGTTGTTATCCCATTTATTCTTTCTGACTGCGTCTTTGAGCAACTGTCAAAAAATGAATGGGGTCAAAATCTGTTAGAAAGTTTTCTAAATCTATTAATGTCAGGATATCCAAACAAAGCTTCAGGACCTACAGGTTGGTGGCTATTTCGTGACAAAATAAGAAAATTTTTTACGTTTTCCCACAACATTGGAAAAAAAAACTTTTCTTTGAGCAACCTTCACAAAAATGCATACATACATCACCAGGTTAAGCTTAAACCACAATCAAAGTTTCGTAGACCTTTGACTCTGGGAGGAGGCTGCAATCTTGGAAATTAAAAAAGGCCTCCTGGGGGTATCAATTAATCAAATCTTAACTGAAATGCATCGTAGGATGCTACTTGAGGAAAAAAAAATGTGTTCTTAGGAGTTGTGTTTTTTTTACCGCATTATCGTGGCAAGCTAACAAAAATTTTGTTCCCCTGTTGCTCGCAAATTTGTCGCTAGAATATAAAAATGTAATTCATCAATCCCTGGCTCAAGCTAAACGAAACGACAGGACATATGATATAAACGCATTAGGAATAAGGTCATAGTTAGCAAAAAACCTGCGTTGCCAAGGATCTCCAAAAGTTTACTTTTGCAGATTCTTTTAAAATTTACATAGACCTGTTCATCACACCCAAGCAACGAAAAACTGAAATGGTTGCTATGGAGATAAAACCTGAAAAAAGACGCTATTTTGAAAAAAAAGTAATTTTTTTCATCAAAAATTCACAATCGGGGGAGGAAAAAGGCGCGTGTAGCAGCTGCTCAAAAGGCGTGCGGGGGGGGGAAGCACCTGTGGCCCATACAATGCTGCACACAGTTTCTCTTCTACAAATGCCTACAAAGATCGTATTTGTATATTGAAGCATATGGATATAGGCATCCAGAGTTGAATTGGACCAAACACCAGATAACACAGTTATTCTCTCCACTCTGCCTCACAGCTTAATGTCTTCATTTCTCTGCTTCATTGCTCCTCCTCTGGAATCTTTGGGTAACAAATTTAAGTCATCACTCCTGATAGCATCATAATTAACTGAGTGTTAGATATAAAAAGCAATGAAGCATTTAAAGGTAAAAAGTTGAGCCTGGGAACAAAACCAGTCTCCACCTCCCACTCCTACACCTCTCTTCTGCTGACGGATTCTTCTGCAGCACAGAGCAACGTTAGGTTTTCTTCTGCTTTGTTACCTGACGTGCTGTTTCAGGTGGCTCGATTTTTTATAGGCTTTACTGCAGAACTGGCACTTGTAGGGCCTGTCACTGCCCACCACCTCCAGGTACTGCTGGAAAGCCAGCCGAGAGTTCTGGGATGTGACGAGACCTATTTACGGAGACACGAGACGCACAGTCACGCAAGCAAAACTTTACATTCATGAACACGTTGGCGAGCAGCTCCCACCGTAGTCTGTAATGAGAATGGGTTCCTGTAACGGGATCTCAGGCAGAGGTAGGTTGCTTTTGGACACTTTGGCTTTGTTGGATTTCCGGGGAAATTTTTGCTTCTTCTGCTGGGAGTTTTTGAAGTGAGAAGCGATGTGTGTTTTCCTGTGGCCCGACGTGCGGAAGATCTTGTCACAGTGCGGGCAAGAGAAGGGACGCACACCTGAGACGAGAGTGGAGAAAAACAAGCGACACCTTTGAAGAATGAATGATTGGAGTTTCTTTTGCAAAACAAATAGTGTTCCTGCATTTATCATGAGAGTTATGTTCTAAAAATGAACCGCGAGGTGAAATCCACCAAGTAGATTTATGGCTTAGGGTTGTTCCCCTATACACATTTTATACACTTTTCTCAAACAGACATGAACATTTTCACTCTTTTCACTCTTGTTTAAATTCTCAATGTTCAAAACTTCATAGAAAAATGAGTCCAGTTTGATCAAGTGAAAACAAAGATCTGATCACGATTAAAGATTAATGTAAACGTGGTACACTGAAGGCATTCTGGACAGGAGGCATAGCACAGAGATTGACCAACAAGGTCAACAGCCAATCAGGATGCAGAGAACTGAACTGTAAAAAAAAAAAAAAAAAAGGTACAAAGCCTCTTCGGGAACATAGAACTAAATAAAAAAAGGACTGGTTTTTGGTGTGCACATAGAAAGTACATAGAGAGAATTGGACTGATCATCCTTCCCCCCTAATATTCCAAATAAGAAGTATCGGAGTCATAGTAGACTCCTATGATAAATAAACACCTATTACTATTTCCTTTTTTGCAGGATTTGTCAACTCTACATGTTCACAAATTTTTGGGAGGAGGTAAATGGCGTACACTTGTATGGCGGTTTCTACCCTCCTTCGAAGGCCCAAAGCGCTTCACAGTCACAGACCCATTCACACACACATTCATACACTGGTGGTGGCTCCGCTGCCGAACACTGGCGCCAACCTCCCACCAGAGGTAATTTGGGGTTCAGTCTGTTGCCCAAGGACACTTCGACACATGGGCGAGCAAGGAATCGAACCCACTATCTTGCGATCTTGAGACAACTGCCCTACCACTGCACCACGACCGCCCCTTTTGAGGTGTTACATCCGCTGCACATTTTTCCATCCAGGCCTTCGGCTCACCTGGCAGGTGTGGCCAATCTCCCTTAATTGTACCTGATGTCTACTTAAGACTGAGGAGGCCACACCAAGACAGGCAGGGAGCAGAACAGCAGGCTGGGTTTTAGTTGGTATGGTGGTGATGGTTTGTTTTGGTCTCTTTTACCCTTTTTGTTCTCAGCAATCTCAGACTGCTGGGTTTTGTTATCTTAGTTTGGGGTTGGACCTTGGTAGTCTTGATTTGCGGGTTTTGTTTATTTGTTTTCATTAGGTAGTTTTGGTTTGGCAGCCTGTAGCAGGGAGCTGCTGAATCTGACAGTCACATGGCTGAGTCAGCAGTCTCCCTGACCTATTTTATTTTTGGGCAAGGTTCCAACTCCCTTTTGGTTAGTCTTTTTGAACCAGCACATTAATTATGTTTCGTTCCATTTCAGGACACAGAGTTTCATTTATTTAATAAACTGTGTTCCTTTTATTTTGGTGTCCAGTTTTTGTTATTTTCCCCTGGATGGATTATAGGTCAGTGAATTGAAAAGAAAATAATCAAATATCGACTATGAATCAGATTGAAAACCACAAATGATTATATGGATCGAATAGTTAAACTAAATTGTTACACTTCTAATATTTATATTAATTGCAAACCCTTTCTACTGGCAATAGATGAGATTTAAAATTGAAGCATCAAAAGACAAGATACTTGTAAAAGCAGAGCAGACTGCAGCTGAGATTCATTAAAAGCCATCACTAAATCAAAGAAAAAGGAAGAGTCCTGTAATAGAGAGTGCCATTAGACCGTAAATAGACACTAAAGCACAGATGCACATCATAATCAAACTGATGCAATCTGCTTTTAATCAGCTTTTATTACCAGCATTTGCAAAGAACTAGTGCCTGACTTTTTATGCTGAAGCATATGCGAAATGATTTTAAACACATGGTGCATTACCACTCAGTATCACCACTAAATGAGAATGATGTGTACACGACTTTGCCATTATTGTTTGTTGTAGCCATGGGGACAATTTTTTTCGCATTCAAGTGCATGACTGGATCCCTCAGGGGGGAAATGAAGTGTATCGCCGGCAAACGCAGATATGCAAATCCACAAACGCTGCATTTCCATACATCCAGAACCGTCGGTTCCCGTCACACACCATATGGCGGATCTCTAAACATCAGCAACATAACACCCGCAGCTCAAACACTTACGCAGAGTGCATCAGGATGAGCATAAGAGAGAGGCAATTACATAAAAAAAAAAAAAAAAATGTGTATACTTTTAGCACAGGTGTAGAAAGAAAAGCTGCTGCTTCTCACCGGTGTGCAGCCGCATGTGAACTTTCATGCTGCCAGATGTGGAGAAGCACTTCAGACAGCACTGGCACTCGAAGGCCTTGATGCCCGTGTGTGTTTTCATGTGTGCCGTGAGCGTGCTCTTCACGGCGAAGGCTCGAAAGCACTGCTTGCACTTGAAAGGCTTCTCGTGGGTGTGGATGCGGATGTGGCGCACCAGGTCGCTGGGCTTTTTGAATTCCTTGGAGCAGTACGGGCAGCCATGCCAGCGGACGCCATCTTCCTCCCTGATGGAGCCTGAGCAGGAAAAAAAGACAGTTTTCAGCTGTACCTGTCACGCTCTTCCATCTAAGAGATAGAGAGTAGTTAGAGAGTTAGTTAGAGAGATAAGAGACATTTTCCAAACACTTTGTTGTCAAACTGCAGGATTATTGGTCATTCCTTGAAATTCCAGCACAATATTGGGGGTTTTTAAGAGCCTTCAACTCCCAGGATCCTCGTCTGTGGAATCAGGAAGCAGATACCATCCCTATCTTTAAGGCTAGACTTGAAACTTTCCTTTTAGTTGAAGCCTATAATGTTTTTCTTATTGACTTATTGATTTTAGGCAATGTACCTTCCCTGCACCCCCACACCCATAATGGTTCCAGTGGGTTGCAAGGAGTTAGGAGGTAAACAGAAGAGAGGTTGTTTGCTTTTGTAGAGAGGTCGCTTGTTTTTCTTCCCCTTTCTTTCTTTCTACATCTGTAAGTTAAAGACCCACTCCCATAAAAAGTGTGTTTTTGGTGTTTTTAACATGTTCTTGTGGTATTTTTCTCACGATGGAGAACATTAATTAACATAACTGTGAAAAAAGAGCAAATAAAAAATTAAGTTTGGGAAAAAAAAGCACTTTTGTGACATAAAAAATGCGGGTTACAAGCTCCTGCTCTGCTCTGCCCACAACTCTGAGGGGAAATTCTAATAAATTCTTGCCGCTCTGCAGCAAAAAAGCAAATGTTCATTGTAATGAAAACTTTTACTTTAATGTAAAAAATAAAAAAACAAAAGGAAAGGAAAAGAAATGTTAACAATCAGGACTGAAAGATCTTACAAATATTTTCTTTTTCTGTTTTGTTAGACGGCATTTTACCCCCCAGGTTAAGAGGGATAAATCACCACTAGCGGTCGGGCGTCGATAGCGGTTGCAACAGCCCGTGACATCTCATGCTCATGTGAAAAATAAAAACGATCAAACAAAGAGAATGACTCCAAACTTTTTGGTTGTAATTCATCACGTATCATTGAGATTTTCCATTGTCTGTAATGAAAACAATTTATGATTATACAGTGTTAAATTTGAGCGATGTTCTTTTATTTTTCGGCGCTGTAATCCAGTCAGGAAAAGCTCTCCGTTGTTGAGAAAAACATAAATTCTTGTGTTCACGATGTTATTATACAGAGATGATAATGTCGTGAAGTAGGCAAAGAAAGGAAGTGATTCAAGGTGAGCGGTGCAACCGATAGAGTGCTGCGTACAGATTGGGTAGTGTCAAGCCTCTATCCATTATAGGTCCATAGAGAAATGGAACGGGACGGTTGGGGCGGAGCTGCTGTAGCCACCCGTTGATTTACAGAAAGTGATGACGACATTAGTAAGCTCTAATATAGCACTAAGCTAGCAATTCCGTTTTCCTCTTTACGGCTGTATTTTTCTTTTCCTTCAAACAACATTAGATTCCAGTAATACACGATGTACATAAAGTGAAGCAATAAAAAGACGAGCTAATGGATGACCTCCATTGTTATTCCTTTTCTAGTCGTCGGACTACAATGACACGCTAGTGGTCTCCACCACGTATGCGCTGTGAAAACAAACCGCTCAGTGGAAGCGAGGCTTAAGTAAGTGGAAAGCTCGGCAATTAACTGGACTGTACTTCCTTTCTGGACTGGACTCGTACTGCTCAGGGAAAACGAGGCTTTAGCGATCTTTCTTATCGTACAGATGTTCCAGAGTTTTTGCATTGATCTATCTCTTTCCTGGCCTCTCACTGTTGCTATTACTCAAATCTCTTTTGTGTAATACAGTGATTTTTAAGTTTTACATCTCCATCTTGTTCTCTGGTTACAGTTACTAATATATCTTATAGCAGATGTTCCAGTTTTTTTTCTTTTCTATTAGACATCGGCTGGTCAAGTCACATGGTTGCCCTGCCTGAGTTTGACTTTGCTGAAGCTCTCTTTCTTCCTGATCTTTTGTTTGGAGATCATCTTCTCCACTCTTATCCTTCGCATGCTCCGTGTGAGGATTTTCACCAGACACCCACTGGTGGGATCTGTTGGTCTTTTAAAAAGACTTTTATATTGGCTTTATTTAAAGGATTAAAGGATCTGGAAAGTTGGAGAATAGCAACCATAATCAATAAATCCTGCTTTAAATTTTTCTTCTATTTGTATAGAGCTTAGAGACAGCTTTAGATTGAACTGGCATTTAAAAATAAAATGTAAAAAGTGATTTGAGAAATAAAAATGTGAAGCCCACCTCCCCGTATACCTGGCATTTGAATGGGCTTTTTGAAGATGCTCCTCTTCTTCTCCCTGAAAGGTTTGTCTGGGCTTTGCACCTTCTTGACTTCTGCGGCGGAGCTTTCTGAGCTCTGGCTCTGCGGCTCTCTGGACGTGGCGTCGCTCTGAGAAGGGACCACGCTGAGGCCGCTGTTCTCTAGAGCTTGCTGCAAAAAAACAACCATCATCAATGCTTTGACATGACACAAAATAAAACAAGTAAATGCACCTTGATGTGACAGATTTGAAAACCTGAATGTTACATTTTTAAGAAAACTGGTCGATAAAAAAACATAACCACAAGAATCTTTTTTTCTTCATTGTTTTTCTGCAAATCCTTTGTGTTACACATGTTGATAATGATTAGTTTGTGCATCAAGTAAACAAGATAAAGCAGAAGGCTGACAAATAATCAAATTAATTAGTTTAGCCCAAAATAAATTTAAGGAAGAATGCTGTTTTTCCAAGAAAGTTGAGATCAAGATGACAAAGAACGTCTAAAAAAATATATACAAAATAACGACAGCTCAAGTCATTGGGGAATTTAGATTAAACCGATGGTAAGGGCAGCTTTCACACACCCCACATCCCAAGTGTTCTTGCTGCTGTTGGAGTGCCCCTCTGACAGGGTGCAATAAGAGTTAAACTACACAGAAAGTGGAAAACAAAAGCATGAAGACCACTTCGTGAGGATGTGCAACAGCCCTGCAACTTCCACCACTTAAGTTGCACAGATGAAGGACAATCCTCATCCTCTCCATGATCTGCTTCCAAGAACAAGAGCTGAAAGCTTTCAAGGACATTTGAACAATAACATGCAGACTTTCAGCGCTGCACAAAACTGGTTCTCACAGTCTGTTCTATGAACAATACTGTAGTTATTTGACCGAGGAATTGTATTTTAGAATCTACATGAACAACATGACTCAAGAAGCGTGGGTTTTGACATTTTTGTTTATGTACATGCAACTTTAAAATATAATACATAAAAAACATATATAAACTGAGTTTTTAACTAAAAACATTAAATAAACAGCATTGCATTGTTCTTAAAGCGCTACCGCCCCCGGTCTAGCTGCCGCCTCTTGACCTGCCCTCATAAGCAGATCACCCTGATCACAGCTGCAAGAGACAAATTGATGAGAAAAAAAAACACTTTTCTCCAAATGGCAGCTTTTTTGTAAGTTTTATCTCCATAGCAACCATTTTAGTTTTTGATCGCTTGGGGGTGACAAACATGTCTGTGCAGTTTTTAGAAGAATCGGCAAAAGTAAACTTTACAAGTAACTTGGCCACCAAGGTTTTTTTGTCAATCATGCCCACAATCCAAATATGCTTATTTTGTATGTGAAATCATTTTGTTCAGCTTGAACCTGTCATTCATGCATTACATTTTTTCACAATAGTCCAGTAGAAACATGTGAGGTAAGAATAGAGAAGTGGCACTTTTGCAAGGTTATTCAAAATCTAAAAACTATCAAACCAACATTTTTCTGGATCAAAATCCCTAGGATGAGTTTAAATTCATAGAAGGTATTAAAAGGTGATTTTTTTTTCTTTTTTTGGTGGAAAATTCAAGACATCTGCCTCTGCCTCAGCAAAAGATTTCATTTCCCATTTTGTGGGAAAATGTGTGAATCACCAAGGCTATGTCTGAATTCACACCCTAATCCCTAACCACTAAAAAAATATTTAGTGCGGGACTATCTAGTGCATTTGATTTTAAAAGCAATATGGACACTATGCTCACTGCTTTTTTTTTTTGTTTTGTTTTTTTATGGCAAGTATGACGTCGCCGTTTTAACGAACTAAAAATTTAATCAATACAAAAATTTCACGTCTCTTTTTGACTGCACTGTGTTCAGATGATGAGAACGTTGATGCTTTATTTAAAAATATATATTTATTAAAAACATTTTTTTTAATAAAAATTGTTCAGAAGGAATGAATGTAGTGAGCATTAATCCACAATTGAGGCCTCTTTGGCTGGAGGTGAAAGGTGCTTTTTTAAAAAAATAATGAAATGAGAATGAAAAATAAAGTATGATGGAGTATTAGGGACAACGAAGAAAAAAGTATTATTACAAGATTTAAAGTTGTCGATTAAAGACTTTAAATGAAATTAATTTACGAGAAAATTTAAGTAAATTTACAACTTTTTCTTGTAAATGTACAAGATTTAAAGTTGTATATTTTGAAGTGAGCATACAGTCAAGCACGTGTACGTTATGTGCAGCAGCAGCAGACTGACTAAACTCATTCTAGTCAAACTGTCTTGGATTTTAACAGGTAATCTGAATGTTTCCCAATGATGTTAAAAATGTTTGGAAGCTCTTTTGTTGGATATAATGTTTTATTCATTGATGGGTGTTTGCAGTTCCTGTTGATAAAGCTGTTGATATAAAGGCAAGATTTCTTCCAACTCTGTGTGATGTAATCTGTCTAAAGAGGCTCAGTTTCTGGCATTTCCAATGTTCTTATGCTGACATAACAGACTACTTTCCTTCCTCTTTGGTGTTTTTAGTTAAAAGCAGGACGTTTCATCTGGAGGAGGCACGTTTCTTTCTAACACTTCATTCCCTTAATTTGTGTGCATGACAGTTACATGACATCAGGTGACAAATGAACTTCTGGGTATGTGAATAAAACGTGCCTCTGAGCTCCTTATTTTACATACAAAACACATTATTGTCGCCAAAAGTTTCAGAATTTGATTGTTTTTGAAACCTATCTGGATATAAAGCTTCATAATCCACAATAGTTTTTCACAAAGACTTCTGGGAAATTTCTAGGGCAGTCGAATATCGAATTGCAGATTCAGACAGCACTTCAAAATGGTGAACACACTTTGTAGTAAGTAGCCCAAATTCCACATCTTACCATAAAATGGCTGCCAAGCAGTAGGTCCTACAGCCATCCCATAATAATTTCTAAGATTTTAAAATGTTGTGCCGGCCATGTGTGCTCTGTACAGATTTGACTGTTTTTTTGCCTATAAACAATCCATATCCGCCTGTACGGGCAGTGGTGACTAAAGTTTTACTGATTACTGCAAAGGTTCACAGAACCCATCTTGAATAGAAATTGCTTTTCTTTTTTAAGGCTTTTGGAGACTGGGAGCAAAGACCTATTGGGAAATGTCCTTCTATAATCCCTAATCTAATTTCAATTGAACATCTATGAAGGGAGTGCATACTTTTCAAACCTGAGACTTTTGGAGTTGTTCACAAAGAATCTATCAAACACCCGTAGAAGTTTCATTGTTGGCCAAAGAAATAGTTTGACTTTAGTGATTACCTAAAAAAATAGGTGAATATGAAACTAGTGGATCCATGACCTTCACATATAGATCTGTTTGATAAGTTTTATTAATTCAGAAAAACAGAAATTGAAAGCAAAAGTCGGATTTTCAACAAAAAAAAAGAGATTCTTTTATTCTTCTTTTAAGTTTTAAAGTGATTTCAGTGACAAAAGTGAGATTTTCTTCAATCAACAGCAGCGCACCAACAGTATTTGTCCACGCTGTCTTTACTCAACTGCTTTAATTCATGTATTTAACTTGCCTGCAGGATATCCTGGTTGATGGCGGTTTCCATGGTGATAGCTGGCTCTGGAGGCTGAGGCTGAGCCGTCTCCCCACTGACTTGTTCTGACAGCTCCAAAAGCTGCTGGATAACGTCTGTCACCCCCTCCCCACCCTCTGAACCTCCGGCAGCCTGACCCGTGGTCTCTGCCTCCTATAGTGGAATGAAGAAACAGAAAGAGAAGATGAGCAGGAGGCAAAGGGCACAATGAGCGCAGAACTGTGAAGGCTGACTAACTTCTATTAGAGGCTCTGCAGAGCATAAAATGAGCCGAGGACGGGGTCCCACTGAATGTCAAAGTCTGAAAATCCCTTTGAGGCTCGGGGGGGAAAAGTAAGGCCAGGCATACAGCCATGAGGCATTAATCCGTCTGTTTCACGGCAAACTATTTTACATTATAAACATAAAAATAAGGATTTTATTATCAGAGAGCAGGAACACATAACTGAGTTCAGGAGAAGAAAAAGAGGTGCTTTCTGCCAGGTGCTTGAGTGTCTAATGGCAGTTTAATGGGGTTTGGGCAGCGGGGGATTTGAAGCAGCAAAATGCCAAAGGCAACATCAAGGGTCGAGCTACAAAACTTTTTGTTCCTTTTTGGCCCTGGCAGCGTAATTGTCCTGCAGAAAATGGCAGGGCACCAGGAAGAAATCAAAGTCTGACACATAGTATGAAATATAAAAACAATAGAAACACCATCATGACACAGAAGTAAACTCTAAACTTGCCGTTTCACTCTCAAAGAATGTACATAAAAATCAATATTTCTTGGAATTAAGATACTGTTTGATGAAATTCATAAAAATTGTAATATTTCTTTTTATGAGATATAAATAGTATCAATTATGATTCATTTGGGTGATTTGTTTAGTCTTTGGTAACAACAATGTTAGTTTAAGCCCCTCATTTACTCACCCTCTCTTATTTGATCAACACATTTTTAACACGGTGGAACTGTATTATGAGTGACTAAGACGTCCAAGAACATAACTCTGATGCTGGTTTCGTTGCCTGTGGAATATTTAATTTTTATGAAAAATCTTGTTTTTAAGTCATCGGCATGTACTACACTTTCATACATCTGTAACATGCTGTAAAAATATTCCCCTCTTAAGTCTTTGTGCTCTGCAGACCAGTGTGTTACTGGTTCCCAGAGGCAAATGTAAGTTTCGGGGAGACTGTGTGTTTGTCTGTGCTGGCTCTTAAAACTTAAGAACCAATGCCATCTTAACCCTTCCGCTCTCCTTGGGGTCCAGATGGCTCCAACCACATTTTGTTATGCGATTTCTTCCATGACAAATGTGGACGAAGGGGGACAGGATTTTATGTCTGCCATGGACATTAGTGAAACTCCGAAATCAGTGAAAAAAAAAAGTTTCAGCGCACTGTCCTGTGGTGTCCAGATGACCCCACTTTTAATGTAAACAAGCTAAGGAGAACGGAAGGGTTACATCAGCAAATGGAACTTGTATTAAATTCTCCTTAAGGAAAATAAAGAAAACACAATAAAATGCTTAGTCAAGACAGTTTGAAGATGTTTGATTCTTCTTCTCATATAAAACGTGCGATATCATCTTTTTAAAGAAAATTATCTTTCAAAACTGAAGAAATGTCTAACTTAATTTGAGCATTTAAAATAAAAAACAATGAAAGCTTTGGAGCCAAACTGTTCCTCTATTACAGCGCCGTAATATCTGCCTAGCTGTCTTTTTACTTTATTTTATTGGTCTTAATATTTGTTTTTATGTCTTTTGTGTTTTTTAGATTTTTATGCTTGTTATGTGTTTTATGCCTTTTATGATTAAAATAATGCACTTTCTTTTCTTGTACAGCACTTTGGGCCTCTTTGGCTGGAGGTGAAAGGTGCTTTTTTAAACAAATGATGAAATGAGAATGAAAAATAAAGTATGATGGAGTATTAGGGACAATGAAAAAAAAGTATTATTACAAGATTTAAAGTTGTCGATTAAAGACTTTAAATGAAATTAATTTAAGAGAAAATTTAAGTAAAGTTACGACTTTTTCTCGTAAATGTACAAGATTTAAAGTTGTATATTTTGAAGTGAGCATACAGTCAAGCTCGTGTACGTTATGTGCAGCAGCAGCAGACTGACTAAACTCATTTTAGTCAAACTGTTTTGGATTTGAACAGGTAATCTGAATGTTTCCCAATGATGTTAAAAATGTTTGGAAGCTCCTTTGTTGGTTGTAATGTTTTATTCATTGATGGGTGTTTGCAGATCCCGCTGATAAAGCTGTTGATATAAAGGAAAGAATTCTTCCAACTCTGTGTGATGTAATCTGTCTAAAGAGGCTCAGTTTCTGGCATTTCCAATGTTCTTATGCTGACATAACAGACTACTTTCCTTCCTCTTTGGTGTTTTTAGTTAAAAGCAGGACGTTTCATCTGGAGGAGGGCACGTTTCTTTCTAACACTTCATTCCCTTAATTTGTGTGCATGACAGTTACATGACATCAGGTGACAAATGAACTTCTGGGTATGTGAATAAAACATGCCTCTGAGCTCCTTATTTTACATACAAAACACATTATTGTCGCCAAAAGTTTCAGAATTTGATTGTTTTTTGAAACCTATCTGGATATAAAGCTTCATAAGATGCACCACGTATTTGATCTTCCAGCATGACTCTGATAAACAGACAATTTTGTTTTTTCTTGATAATTGATGACTTCTCTTCTCTTAAATTTGAAACTCTTTCTCATCAATTTGTTACTTTTTTCCTTTAATTTAAACTTTCACGTTTTCAAGTTGTCAATTTACTAATTTAATGTCATAAATTTACAACTTTAAAACACATAAATTTACAGGAAAAAATAGTCATAAATTCAGCCAATGACTTTTAAAGTAATAAAAATACAATTTTGTTCTTATAATTGAATAGTTATGACTTTTTTTCTCGTAAATTTACAAATTTAAAGTTGCAATTAAAATATGTTGCTTTTAAAATGGCTTTAATACAACGTTCCCCCACTTATTTGAATTTCATTAGTGCAAAGAGGTGCTGCGGTGCTGAGGTGTATCTCTACACAGTAAGTGCCATCCGCGCTCCTCTCACATGGAGAAATGGCATCAGCGACTCAAAGTGGTGGAAAAAACATTAATGTGATGAAAACGATAATTGCAGAGGATAGTTATCATCCGGAGCAGGTGTTTGTTAATTGTTGAAGGGAGAAAGCAGACGCTCCTGATTTTAAGGCACGTAGAGACAGAGTGACACTCCTCATCTGCATCATAAAGTACGCTGCGGTACAGTCTTTTGTTCTGAATTTTAAAAAAAAATCTCTTTGTGTTCAGCAATACTCCAATGTCCTTTAAAAATTGTTTAACAAAGCATGATCAGAAGTGTTTTTGATGAGTAAGGATCGGTAACAAACATCCTTCGGCTGCAGGGACCGGGTTTCTCTGTATTCGGGGATTGTCTCCGGTCCCTAAACCCCGCAAACAAGGGGGATTCCAGTACTTACTTTGATGTGACAAATAATAAATTATCAACACATTTTTCACTATTTTAAATCAAAAAGTAGTCATTTAAATAAACGATTAAAAGTAGATGAGCTAATCTTACCCTAAAATTTTGAAAATCAGCTAAACTTTTCCAGCCAAAAGTGTTTTTGAGATTTTATGGAAGCTGTCATTTTGAAATGAGAAGGAAAAGCTCTTCTACTGCCCCTAGTGGAATGATGATGAACTACAGGCAGAAAACATGGACCATATTACGCACAATGAGTTTTTAAGAAAAACTTTGATCATGTTAATGATATAAGGATCTCAGGAATGTGTGTATCAAATACAATATGAATGGATGTATAGGATTACATAAAGAAACAGTCATTTCTTCAAAGATAGAAGAATTGAAAACAGCATCGGCAATTTTAGTGATCCTCGTGTCAATAAAACTACAAAATCTATGACATTTTTAAAGTTCTTCAAGAATGAAAAAGTGTGTTTGTGGTTTTCGATTAAGTGTCCTTACTGAAGCACCAGAGGGAACCTCGATCACAGAGATGTGCATCTTGCTGATGTGGGCATTCAGACTCCCCAGCTTCTTAAACACACAGCTGCAGTCCATGCACGGGAAGAGAGGCACCCCTTTGCTCTTTGAGAGAAAACAAACACAAACATTACTCATGCATGAAAGACATATACTTGCTGATATTTCAAATGAATACATTACTATCCAATCCTCTCTGTTACGCCACAGAAAAAGAAAAAAAAAAAAAATGGTTTTGGATCCTATCCGAGAACCATTCATTATCTTAGGGAGCATATTTGTCTGTAATTGATTTAGAAAATTAAAGAAAGTATTTTGCAGAGAGATCACGAGCTGAAAATTGGATTCTGTCTCTTCCATTTAACATGGCGATTGGTGGAGATAATTCCATAGAGGTCTGCATGTATTAACCTGGTTTGTCTTGGAGATGAAAGCAGCCTTTGCTGTGACTAAATTGGGGTGACTGTGAATGTCTTAAAGAGAAAAATGAACTAAGAACGTCCTCAGGAATAAAAGGAAAAACTCAGCTATGCTACTCTTTCTAGTTACTTGAATGAAATTATATAAAGCCGCACTTTGTAAGTGACGCGCGCTGTACTCAAACGAGGGAAAACGTTCTAAAAAGAAGAAAGAGCTTTAGATCCTCCAGAGATTCCTAAAAGCCCCAAAAGCATAACTGAAGGTAGTTCTGTCATTGAGATGATTACTTTGTAGCTCCTCTGCTCTACTGTAAACAACATTATGTTGATTTCTTTCTCTTATTATTTAATAGTGATACAATGATTCAGTTTCAACACATTTTGGGTCAAATCTACATTTTTGGGACACTTTTTTCTTTAAGTTTGATGTATGATTTATGTATTTACAAAACAAAACAACTTTTTTTTTTCCTTACAAGCAAATAAAGAAAATCACTTCAAGTGATCTCATGCTAAGCCTAATGCAATGTAACAAAACAATAAAACTGTAAATTTAGCACAAAACCTGTTTGCTTCTTTTTACGTAAACATACTGGTACATGCTGTAGAGAGCAACGATTTACTTTCCACACAATTTAGTTCAATGGTGTAACATATGATTCAGCTTTAAATCACAAATTGGAGGGGGACCATCGTTAGCCAGAAGCGGAAATTTCATAACTTTAGCCCAGGGGTCGGCAACCTTTAACAGTGAAAGAGTCATTTAGGCTCATAATCAAATGTTTAAAACCTAGAAGGAGTCACATGTTCGTACTTTAGCCTTTAAGAAATTTGGATTTGACCTTTTTTTCCAAATAATAAATGTGAATTATGTCCATTTTGGGCACAAACAAAAGCTAAACTATAAAAAGAATCTAGCATCTCTAAAAATGTGATATATATATATAGATATAATATATAGATAGATATATATATATGTGTACATACATATATTTTTGAACTTATAAAAGATTCAACTTTTTATCAAAATTTTGCTTTGCATTTAAAATCTGTTTATTCTGGAGGTAGCGTTGAGCAAACAAGATGTCTTCAGGATAAAGGGGATGTAAAAACCTACATAGTTTATCATCTATGTGCAACTCAGCCATCAATCTATAAATTTAACTCATCTAAATTAAATAAATCGTAATTAAGTAATCATTACTTAAAAAATGCTATTTTCTTTCATTTTTTGTTCTTTCTCCCTCTTTGTCTTTAGCAGTTTTGATATTTTAGTTTGGGGTTGGACCTTAGTAATCTTAGTTTGAGGGGTTTGTTTATTTGTTTTCTTTAGTTAGGGAGCTGCTGACTTGGATGGCCGACATGGCTGAGTCAGCAGTCTCCCTGGCTTATTTATGTTTGACCAAGGAGCCACCATGGAAAGATAAAACATGTGGATCTGGAGCCGCAGGTTACAGACCCCTGCTTTAGCCAGAAACAGAAGTTCCAGGTATATACTAAAAGATTCTGTGCAGTGTTGCAATCACTGTTGGTCACATGATTCATTTAATTTGAAAAAAAGTGTTTCCACTGCAGAAATACATAAACTTTGATACGCCTCAAAAACCACCTTCCACAAGCACAGAATCCTTTTTTTATTTGGCAGTTTTTTTATTTTCTTGTTCCCATTAGGAAGTGTGCAGGATTTCCAGATATCCAAGCCTCCCCAACGCCTAACTGATCACTTTGTTCATGTGTGTCCAGCTGATTAGAACATGCCAGAGCAGGGTACGTTGGAAAACATGCAGGAGACCTTAAGTCGCCAATCCCTGACTTAATCTTTATTTTTGAAAAAACTTCACAATAGATTTCCAAAAACCTCCAAACCAAAATGGTACGATCCATTTTCATGATGGGAAAAAAAAAATTTTCATCCAGCTGTCTTATGGGTCCAGATGACCCTACTCCCAACTTCAACATACCTAGGATAGCAAAAGGGTTACAATAGGTGCATGATCGTCAAGAGAACCGCAAAACACTCCTGCGCTCCTTCCTGTCTACGACCTTCTATAGTCCTGGACAACCCAAAAGCCTACAGCGCCCATACAGGTCAAGCCCTGTCTTGGTGCATGTGACTTAGGTTTTAGATATGAATATGAATTTTCATGATTTATTCTTATTTCTATTTAGTCATTTTTTTCATGTTCACTCATTATTCATTTTACGTTTGATGTTGTTTTTTCTAGTAGTTGTTTTAGCTGACTCAACAAATATCAGCGCTTTCTCCACCACAGACTTACGACTGACGCAACATCTTACAGCAAACACTAAAGGACTTGTACACTCTCAGAAACAGTCCGCTCTGTTTTGTTAACAGCCTCTGTTCAGTCCGTTCTGCTCAAAGAGATACGGCGGTGGGTGGTAATATTATTTATTTTTTTACACAGAGAAAGCATTTGTGATGTGTTAGGAGTCTGACGGAAACGATGCTCAAAGATGTTCCCGTCTTCATGTCTGCGGCATTGACTTCCTACCAAACGTGTAGAAACAGGACACACAATGGAAAAAAAGACTTTGAGACGGTCAGCACGAGAGAGGAAAAAAATGGAAGTGTGAGTACAGATAAGAATCGGGTAATTATATTCATGAGCAGTGAAGAGACTGAGTGGAGATGACTGCAGTGAAAAAGAAATCATGAGAGAAGCAGAGGGTTCTGGATGATGAAAAGATGAGAACACAAAAGACGAAGGAGGAAATCGGGGCTTGATTTTTATTATCATAAATATGAGATACCGTTTTAGAAATATGCTAAGAAAGTTTGAAGGCTCTTTCACGAGAGATGATTGAAGTTAGTTAACACTTCCTAAACACCAATAAAAAACGTTGGTGTGCAGACGAGACGCAGGGTAAAAAGACTAATAAAAGTATGAAGAGATAGAAAAGCTAAAGCTGAAAATAAATCACATCAACTAGTAAAACCCAAAGAAGTCAAGTATCTCCTGAAACTTAAAATGAAGAAAGAAAAACCTTCTAACACCTTTTTAATGATAAATTATTGATTTTAATGACTGATGCACCTTTTAGTAGTTTCATAGTAATTAATGGCTTTTAAATGAGTAAATACTCCACTTTTTAAAGACTATTTGTATATTAATTAGTTGCAAATTCTTGTTTTCAATGACAAAGTGATGCACTTTTTGTTTATTTGATACAAATTATTTATTATTGTTAAGTTTTTTGAATGATGATACACTGAATTAAAAGCACTTCTTAAAAAAATGATCTATACATCCATCAACCCAACTAAATATGAACTTTAAAGACCATGTCAGGGTTTTATTTGTGAGGACATTTTTAAAATAGGTGTTAGTTGTTCTCATAAAAACTCAAAGGAGCTCCCTACTTCATTTCCATCGTCCGACCAGCTGGAGGTGAATGCTAAAACGTTGATTTCAAAGAGT
Organism: Oryzias javanicus; assembly: GCA_003999625.1. NCBI lineage: Eukaryota > Metazoa > Chordata > Actinopteri > Beloniformes > Adrianichthyidae > Oryzias > Oryzias javanicus. Next base: position 9,027,734 of record CM012452.1, read on the forward strand.
CAACAGCTGGACATTCTTCCCATTTCTGCAGCAGACGGACTGTAAAAACCTCTGACGTCTGTAACTGTGTCAGCTGCTCAGCAGACGAGGGAAAAGAGTCTACTGAAGCTGAAGAAAACTGAATCACGCCTTTGGATTCTGAAGATATGAAGCGATCTGAAGTGTCTGTCCGATTGTGCAGGTGGAAGTCAGAGGAAGCAGCTCTTTACAGCCTCTGCAGAGGTTTTAGTGGTTCTGAGGGAACAGCAATAGAGAAAGAAGGCAGAATACATCTACAAGTTTGAGGAAAACTTTAAAAACCTGCATAAAAAATAGACTAAATTGCTGAATTACATAATTTTCAACTCTAATGGGATAAAAACAAAGTTTTTAGTTCCTAAAAATAGCACTTCTACAACCAACTCAAAAACATGAAGGGAATTGAAAGTGTCCATCCCTTAAAAACATTTAATATTTTGTCTCCATTATATATCTAAGCTCTTTTTCTTTCAATGTTTATATCTATCAGATTTTTAAATAATTTATTTGCAAATTATGTTCAATAAGTATTTGGTCACCTACAAGATTTCTGTCTCTCACAGACCTGTAACTTCTTCTATAACAGGATCCTCTGTCCTCCACTCGTTACCTGTATTAATGGCACCTGTTTCAACTCGTTATCTATATCAAAGACACCTGTCAACACAACATTGCACAGTCAAACTCCAAGACCAAAGAGCTGTCTAAGGACACCAGAAACTGAATGGTTGACCTGCACCAGGAGACTAAATATGTAACAGGTAAGGATCTTGGTGTGAAGAAATCAATTATTAGGAAATAGAAGGCAAACAAGACCACTGATAATCTCTCTCCCCGCAAGATCTGTGGGGTCAATATGATCACAAGAATGGTGAGAAAAAATCCCAGAACCACACGGGGGACCCAGTGAATGATCTGCAGAGAGCTGGGAACAAAGTAACAAAGGCTACCATCAGTAACACACTACAAATCCTGCAGTGCCAGACGTGTCCCACCACCCGGTTAAGCCAGTACATGTGCAGGTCTGTCTAAAGTTTGCTGGAAAGACTTTGGATGATCCAGAAGAGGATTAGGAGAATGTCCTATGGTCATAGAACTTTTTGGTAAGAACACTACTGTTTGGAGGAGAAAGAATGTTGAGTTGAATCCAAATAACACCAAACCTACTGTAAAGCATGGGGGTGGACGCATCATACTTTGTAGCCATTTTTCAGCAAAAAGACCAGGACGACTGATCCATGTAAAGGAAAGAATGAACGGGGGTCAAACTTTGAGTGAACATCTCCTTCCTTCAGCATTTAAGATGAAAAAATGACATGACAACGATCCCAAACACACTGCCCCAGTAATGAAGGAGTGGCTTCGTAAGAACCATTTCAAGACCCAGCCAGTCTCCAGACTCCATAGAAACTCCTTGGAGGGAGTTGAAAGTCTGTGTTGTCCAGCAACAGCCCAAAACATCACTGCTCTAGAGGAGATCCTAGTGAAAACCTTGTGAAAACTTGCAGAAAATGCCAACAAAGAGTATACAACAAAGTATTGAGTCGAACTGACCAAATACTTATCTTCCACCATAATTTACAAATAAATTATTCTGGACTTTTTTTTTTTGCTCATTTTGTCTCCAATAGTTGGGGTTTACTAGATTAAAATTTTAGGCCTCGCTTATCTTTTTAACCCTTTGACACCAGAGCTTCAGGGTTTTTATTCTTTCACATACTGTAACTCTTCAACCGTTAACACGATCAATGCAATCCCAGTAGAATTTGAAGGAGAAAAGCGCAGTGAGATCGTGTTAATGGTTGAAAAGTTACAGTGTGGTAAAGATTTTGTGTTTAAGCGTCACCGGCGACGCCTCAAGTATTAAAGGGATAAGTGGGAGAACTTGCACAATTGGTGGCTGAATAAATACTATTTTTGCCACACTGTAAAGATGACATGTTGACTACAGTGAGGTTTTTAATGGTAAAATGTGATGCAATTGCAAGTAACCCAATAAAAAAACACATAAGAAAGCTCAGCTAACCTCAGAGTAAGAATGAAGAACATCAAGAAAGGAAGACTTTGACTTCAGGACAAACAGATACTAAGCTGAAGGTTTGGATGCTGAGCTGTAAAACAACATGAGTGCTTTACCACAGACAGGCAGGCATCAGTTGACCTGTCTGCATGTATTTGCTCATGAATAGTGAGACAAATAACACCTGGATGCAATTTTTCAATTAAGCCGGTGCGTTCTGAGGACAGGCCATTCCAGCAGGCAGGGGAGCTAAAGCATACTTGCAAAAATTGCATTCATTATTAAAATGGTCCGACTGTTTGGCCTTTTTCAGAAATAATTAACTCACCTCAATCCATCAGCAGCTTTTAGCACCGAACACACAAACATCACGGTGATCTTATCGAGTGTCTGGTTAAAGAAGTGGTCAAAAAATGTTGACAATGATGTTTTTGTCTACAGCAGAAATTAAATGTTGGACTGACACAGACAGAGGGAAATACAAAAATAAGAGTCAAAGAAAAGCCTCTGATTCTTCTCAGTATTCCACTGATTCACGGTGGGGTTTTAATTATGATTATGCAGGGTTTTTTTTCCCCAAAATAAAAAAATAAATAAACCTTTTTGTTTTCTAGGACAGTTTCTGCAGAGTGGCAGGAGTTCATTAGAAATTTGAGGTAACACTTTAGATGACGTGCTGCAAAACACTCAGTATAATATTGACAAAGATAGTTAATACATATCTTAAGCTTGAAACAGTTTATTAATATGGCCTTTGTAGACAATTGTCTCACTTTGGAAGGTAATGAATCTTAAATCCTTATTTGGCATATTATGCTTATAAATGTCTTATAAACATCCTATAAAACCATTAATAATGTTTGTCAATGTGCTGATAAAGCTTGTTATGGAATCTCATTGTAAAGAGTAACCGAATTGCTTCTGTGTCGTGGGTGGGAGGAATACTGAGAAACCCCGCCCCCTTTCCCATTGCTAAGAACTCTCCATTTCCACTTTTTCACACTAGCTTACAGCCCCTCACAAGCTCAGCTTAACATTACCAGTGCAACAAAAGCGGCGATCAATATTGGAGCTTTCCAGTCATACAGTTTTGAGTTAGATACCAACTCAGACGAGGAAAATCAAGACGCACGTGGAAATTTTTGTTTGCTCTTGATTCCCAACGATTTAAACAAAGAAATAATCAGAAACTCAATTTTTAGGTTAATTTTCTTAATTTACCCCCTACATCAGCGGTGTCAAACTTAATTGCAAAAGAGGCATAAATCCAAAACACACCTTAGGCCGAAGAGGATAAACATTTATTGAAATTTATTCAATTTAATTATTTAAAAACGTAACTTTTTAACATTACTACGAATAAAAACAGACAGGAATATTAATTCAGAATAAATCAACTTAAACCTTAAATAACTTTCAATAGTTTACCCTCCATTAACATATATATTTTCTCAAAATAATACAAGTTAGAAATAAGTACAAGATAAAATCTAGCCATTAATAACAATAAAATAAAATGATTTGGCGGGCCGGATCCGGCCCCCGGGCCTAGACTTTAACACGTGCTCTACATCATTTGAAAAATGCAACAAGAACATGTTAAAAACATCAGATATTTTTTCTGGAGTGGGTCTTTACTGCCTTAGTTTAAAAATGCAGTTAATCCTATTGCTGGTGCACCTTTTTCTACTGTATTTTGCTTAAATTCAAAGTCTCATTAATAGGCTTGGACATAAACATTTCTTCAGAAAATAGATTTTGTTGTTATCCTCCTGTCTCTGAAAAAGTCTAAAGGACCTTTACAAAACTATTAAAATCCCACTCCAACTATGTTTTTTTCTATTATAAAAGCATTCCCAGTGGCCTTCAATTATGATTAAGTCGTTTTAGCAAAAATAAAAAAGCTTGTGTTGTTTTTAAGACATTTCTGTAGAGCAGTAGTAGTTCATTAGAAAATTTGGTTTTGGGTTATGAGCGGGACTGTTAGCCTTGCTAATTTCCCAGCATGCATTTGTTAACACTTTCTTACATTAGCAACAAGCACCGCACAAGCCTGAGTTAGCGTTTGCGTTACAAAAAAACGATTAAGCGTCATCAGAGCCAGACAGGTGTATAGATTTGAGACAGATGTCAGCTCAGACAAGAAGATAGGAAGACGTTAATGGATCTATTTGTCTACAAGTGGATGATTTAAAACTGAAACAGAGAAGGGAGACTTTGGCCCACCCATGCCAGTTACTGCATCACAAACCTGAGCTTTTTCAAACATCAACTAATTATTCTTAGAGTAAAATAACTAACAAATTTACTATTTAGTTTGATAAATGTGAATTGTTTGAAATCCAGAGAGTTTGATAAAGTAAAAACTGGAGCCAGCAGTCTGGGAAAGCTGCCTGCGTTCACAAAGACACAGTGACCACAGAAGCAAGGAGGAAACATGGTGGAGGTGTGTGTTCAGAGAAATGTTAGCGCAGTCACTCAGAGTCTCTGCATTGTTTCCACAGGTGTAAAACTTTAGCTGACAAACCATTATGGCAAACATTGTAGAGTGTCAGTCTGCAGATGTAGCTGCTTAGTGAGGGGAAACAGAAGCTGGCGTGTATGAATAGATTTTTAGAATTTTTTATGCTATGACGTCAGGAAACAGTTAAAAAACTCAGATTCAGAAAAGCTCACCAAAAAAAAAAAAAACGCAGAATTTTTGAAAATCAGAAGTGTGCGCTTCTTCTGAACCGCTAAGGACAGGAGCTGGAGGAGCATTGTTCGAGGTCTAAATGAGGTTGGATAAATCAGGAGGACTCTTGAAGAGCAGCTGCTGCAACAATTTTGCCTTATTTCTTTGTGAAAAAGCCTAGAAAAATAACAGGCCAGAGTGCTTACTCTTCACAGTGCGTGCAGAGCAGTGCACAAAAAGTTCCTTGACAACACAAGTCAGGTGTTTTGTAGAGAAACCCTCCAGCTGAGTTTTGTTCTGCTTTCATCTCCTCTTTTGTTCTATACGTCGCTCAATCAAACAGGAAGTGATGTTAAACTGCAATAAAATCACACATGTGTTGTTTTGTTTCCTTCTTTAGAACAAAAAGTGCAAACTCCTGGACTGAAGGTGTCATGGTGTGGTGGATGTGTTACCTCAGAATGAACCCGCTGAACGTGGGAGTGCAGGTTCCCCTTCTGGGAGAAGGAGGCCGGGCAGAAAATGCAGAGGTGAGGCTTCTCGCCGGTGTGCCGCACCATGTGAGTCTGCAACACCACCTTCTGGTTGAAAGCTTTGCTGCAGTGCGAGCACTTGTACGGCCTCTCGCCTGATGAGAGACGAGAACAGGACAGGATCTGCATGGAGGACTGTAGAAGTGAACACGTTTAAAAGCAGCAAATATCCTTTGGATCTGTTTCTCTTTTCCAGCAAAAAGACATCATTCGATCCCCATGAAAGCCATTTTGAAGTCACTTCAAGGAAACTAAAGCAAAAACTGCGTGACATCCTGATTTCCTCGTACGTCAGGGGAGGACGCGCGAGTGTTTCTGCGTCGCTTCCCGAGGCGAATCTTCAACCTGTCAGCTTTAAGGCTGATTGAGATTCCAAACACAGCCGAGTCGGCGTCATCCACTTTTATTCGAGCGGTGGGAAAGCCAGCCGGCACATAAACATGTGGATGAATGGTAATCAACATGTGGCTGAGCGCTGCCGGCTACTTTACCTTGAAACCAGACGGCTGAACAATCTCAGAGCAACATTAGAATGTAAACAGCTTTTTAAAACGCAGCACACGTAGACCTCTTCGCATGACTGCTGACTAATAAGTCATGTACATTCTTCAAATTATCTAGGGGGAGAGGAGCTCTAAGAGGTGGCGGGGGCAAAAGTTTAGCAACAGAACAAAAGCTCGTGTTAGAGAAATAAATGCAGGAATCCGTCTATGTAAATGTAGAGCTGTTTCAGTTTACAAATAAAGTTGACAGAAAAGCAAATCTCAGAGGGTCTAATGACTCTTTTGTGGCTTAGAGAAAATCGACTTTCTGTGCTTCGTTTCAGGCTTGGGAGGAGGATGCTGCTCTCATTTTCTGTCAATTTCACAATTTGCACTTTCAAAGAGTTTTCATCAAAACACTGTTTACTCCAAAACAACTGAGGTTTTAAAAAAAGATGATCTGCGTATAGCGGCACATTGACAGTGAAATCTGAAGTCAACGTTTTACTAAATTCTAATTCTTCAGTCAAACAGGGTAAAACGTTTGACATTTTTACTCAAGAATTCTTTTTATCTACAGTTTTTAACACCGTAGTGACATGTACGGGTGATACGTGTTTTTGGATCTGTGGAGACTTGTTGACAACATACGTTCAATCAACCACTACCCGCGAAGTCTATGTAAACGTGCATATGTGCACATTTTGGGCTTCCGTGTTCACACTTCAATACGCAAGTCTATTTTTGGTATAAATACAAAATCTATGGTCCCTGAATGCGCACTGAAAGTTAAACTTGTTGAACTTCGACCAATCACGGACTTGGATTTGGTAGTGACGTATAGGAAGTGCCAACCGGTTGAAAATTGATTGAAGGATATATTAATAAATGTGGTTTGTGCCTGGCTGAAATTCTATGACACCAATATATCGCAGGGGTGTGGAACTCAATCACACAAGGGGCCAAAATCCAAAACACAACTTAGGTCATGGGGCGAACAGGCTTAACATTTAATGCAAACACAAAAAACCAAATTTTTACAACCTTAAAAAAACATAACCTATGAACAAAAATATGAATAAAAACAGGCAGAAATTTTCTTACGAAATAAATCAACTTAAATAACTTTAAATATTTTATTCTCCATAGAAATATATTTTGTCAAAATCATACAAGTTAGAAAAAAAAAATTTAAAAAATAACACTCAAACTTCATTACTTTTACGTCATTTTGTATGAAAAATTACTATTTTAATTAACCCAAAATATTTTGATCTTCATAAATAGATACTGTTAAAATTATACAAATATAAATATTCTGCCGAACAAAACAAACAAAGCCTGGAAATAAAAATAAAATGTGTGCTTTTCAGCAAAAACAAATCAAATCCTTCTGTTTTCTTTGCTCTGTGTTTTGTTGTCTGGCTGTTTTTTTCTCAGTTTTGCTCTTAATTATTTTATCCAGGTGTGTTTATTTCTTTCTGTACCACGATTGACAGGATGATGACAACCTTTCCTTCCTTAAAAAAGCCATAAATTATAATAACTGAACCCTCAGCCTCCATAATCATAATTTTACTTCAATATGTTACCAAGACAACAGAATATCAGGCCGTTAATAATAATAATAATATAAAATGATTGGGGGTACGGATGTAATTACCCAAAGGGCCAGGTCTGGCCCCCGGGCTTTGTCTTTGACACTTGATATATCAGAATAGAGCTGTGAAAGAAAAACTCTGGAAAAAGATTTGCACCTCTTTGACATTTTACACCAACAGTGAGTAAAGTAGTACGGAGTCACAATCGTCTGGAGCGAGTGGACAAACTACGACCTGGGGGCCATGCGGGGCCTGGTAAACTATTCATTTTATGAAGTTCATGGTAAAAATGAGTTCAAAAACCCGTGTTCAGCGTGTTTGTTGTGTAGGTTGCATTACAGTTCTCTTGAGGCTAAAGCAGCCATTTAAATATTTTACACTTTCAACAAATGTTTCCTTTCATAGGACCATAAATGTTTTATATAGAAAACTTTTTTTCTAAAGAAATAAAATCAAGATTTTAAATCCAGCAGTCTGTGATTGATGAATTAGTATGAAATACTAACATTAAAAATCAGATCAGCATCACATGAAAGTTTCTCTAAAAAGTTTCTCTGAGCAAGCAAAGGCATCGATCAGGACGGAGGAATCCGCTGTCAACACGCAGGACACGTCCAGTTCCTGAACCTCCAACTCACCCGTGTGGATTCGGATGTGTCTGACAAGTTGGCTGGGCTTTTTGAAAGCCTTCCCGCAGTGATGGCAGCTGTTGGTAAAGCCGCTCCGATCGATGCTTTTCTTGTAGTTTCTAGAACAGGAGGAGAGCGGCCTGCCAGAGGAGCAAAGACAAAAATCGAAAGGCAATGAAGTGACAGCGACGCAAAATCATCATCACAGAGTGTTCCAAAGTCACCATGGTGATCTGAGTGGCTCTTTTAGATAAGAGACATTTACATCTCATTTAAATATTACAACAGGTGCCATTTTATTCTTAGAATGAGCTAACTTTGCTTCCTTTACAGTTAAATAAATGATTAAATGAAGATAAAACACTATTCTTAGAACCATTCTACTCATATTAACCACTGATCCCACAGTTGGAACACCTCAGTAAGGCATTATATCAGCAGGATCCCTTTTGAACTGGATGACTCAATATTTACATATTAATTACAAACAAAAAAAAATGCTTGCAAATAAAGCAGTAATGTGTGAAAGTCTGTGTGGTGGAGCACCCCCATGGGCACCATTAGATTAGCATGCTGTTATCAGGCCCTTTCAGGACAAACTTCTATGAAGACACCCTGAGGAAAACTCCACACAGGAGTGCTCTCAGACAGCCGCATGTCATTAAAGGACGTCTGTTTAATTTTCAATTATCACAGCAGGTAAAAAGGTGAGACATAAAAACACTACCTGGAATCTGTGGTGCATTAATTGCCAAGAATCTGTTGGCTTTTGTTTAATTCTGACATTTTTTTTTTTTTAAGTAAATGTTACACATTTTTACAGCCTGTCTGTCGGTGACAAATAAACTTGTTAACTGAGGTCTAACATAAATTTCCTTAAATTATTAATTGCTGGTTATAGCTATAACTGGAGAGTGTGGAGACAAAAAAAAAAAAAGTTAGCTTATGAAGTAGTTCCTGAAGCTAAATGTGCAAAATACTTTTGCTTAGCTTACATTAGTTTAAAAAATTACCTAAATTTATCTTCTAAAAGAATATTTTATAACATTTCCAAACATTCCCTGCAAAAACATATTTTTTTAGCATAAGATTTGGAACATCAAAATGCTAGCTTGATATCAAGCTAGCATAGTGACCATTGACTGTATATAAGAACTAAAATGAGTGACTCCTCCTCTTGTGTTTCAAACAGGAAGTACCTGCTGGCTCCAAGAATCCAAAATCCCATTGACTTCTATTGAAAAATAAACAACTATTACTGTCATTTTATTTTTCCAAATAACCGTTCTTGCTCTGATACCTTTTTCAACATTTTCTTGCTAATCTAATTTTTTAATTATTTTTTTCTGTAGTGCGAGTTATTCAAGTTATAAACCAGCCAATCAGATGATGCAGCAAAAGTAGGTGGTCTCAAGTTGAACATTCAAAATGTTTGATTGACAGATGCTTCTGAGCCCGGTTTCAGGTGGTAGAGGTGTGGCTTTTGAACAAGCTCACTCCTGATTGGCCGTTGGTTGCCAGAGAAACAATGACTCAGACCAAACCAGACCAATCACTGCTTATTGACGATTTTTGGCTCAAACATGGCAATGTTCGCATCGCAAAAAAATGGCGACTGAATCAACTTCATTTGGTTGGAGCCAGAAGTACGGCATTTTCTATGATGCCACAATCAGTCGGTCCAGTTTTTATATATAGTCAATGGTTTTACTCGTGCCCAAAAGAAAAAAAAAAAAAAAAAAAGCAGGAACTTAATATTGTGAGTTTTTAAGCTGGTTTAACTACAAGTTTACGCTGTGTTTAATGCAACTCCGACTAGGAGGCTGAGAGTCTCATTAATATTAACCTACATATCCCTTGTGCTTTCCAAGGCACGTTGACATTGGGAGTGGGGTTGTCTGGGGCCCACAAGACATCCTTTAACTATTTTTTCAAAGGTTTTTTAGCTTCACTGGTGTCCATGGTAGACACATAAAATCCTATCTGTCCATCTTTGTCACGGGAGGGATCACACGTCAATGTAAGGGTGGGGTCATCTAGATCCAACAATATAGCACAATGATAAATATATAGAAAGAAAACAAACAAAGCAGTCTTAAGGTTTGTTTTTTTTTTTTCCTTTGGTAGGTATACAACAACCTTTGAAAAAACATGCGACTAATGTGCCATGATTGTTGGTCTAATGTTTTATTAATGGAGTTTAAAGAACTTCAGCTGTTGACCTTTTAGGGAATCATTGCAGTGAATGGGTGAATTTGATTGGATTGAGGAGAAACTGGTTTTTGTCCTGGCCCTGGAACAGCTCTTTCCAGATCTTTGAAGGGTCTTGGACATTTGCTAATTCAATCCAAATACATTGATCAAGTTTATTATTTTCATACTTTTACTGAATTTCTGGACACAGTCAAGAGATATTCCCCACATCCTTACCTGTAGAGGATAAAAATCTACAGTTTCAATTCTAAAGCCATTCTCAGACAGAAAAGGGTTTCTCTAAATGAGAACACTGAGAGGAGTTTAAGTCTCTGAATGTTCCCTATAAGAGTGAGGAAAGGATGGAGTGTCAGGATCTATCAAGGAAACGCCTGCAGAAAGGTCACTTTTGTCATGGTCCATGCTGGTGAACAGAGGAGAATATTCTTAATGTATTGGTGAATCTGTGAGTCACTATTCCTCTACTCCTCATATTTTAGCATCTACCAATTAAACTATGTAGATTACTTCTAAGTGAAGCATTATTAGCACGCCCATTTCCTGGAGACAGACTTTAATATCCACCAAAAGCAGATTATTTTTTGTTGTTCCGGTTCCGGGTCACAACGAGCAGACGTGTGCCTTCAGCTCTCCGTAACTTTCTGACTTTTCAAGTCTTTTAAAGTCGTCCTCAAGCGACTTTAATCACCGGGCTGCTGCAATACAGCTACCACAACGAGGAGAGCTGATCATGGCACCGAAGAATAAAATTGAAGCCGATCTGGCTGAGCTGAAGACCGCATTATCCCTGATCCAATCCCAGCTAGCTCCTGCTTTGCTACAGGAAGCTAAGCTAACAGCTGTGCTCCAGCTGGAGGCTAAACTAACGCCGCTGCTGCATCTTGTGGAAGAATTCCGCCAAGAAAAGGCACGCAACGAACAACGAGACAATCGGCAAGATCTGATGGAAAGAAGGATGCATGACTTGGACCAACAAGCACGGATGAATAATGTGATTCTCACGGGACTCCAACTACAGCCCAGGGTGCGGCCTGGTGCTACCGGCGCTAGCATGGATGCTAACGGAGCTGCTGATGCGACCGTGGAGGATCAGATTAAAATGTTTTTAGCGTCTAAAGGAATCTCCTTGGATCTGGAAACGATCGAAGTCTGTCATCCGCTTCCTCAGAGAAAGACCACGGATAAACCAGCGATCCTGATCAGGTTCATGAATCGAAAACATAAGACTGCCTTGATGAAACAACGTAAACAACTTAAGGATACTAAAGTGTACCTTAACGAGCATTTATGCAAATATAACGCTGATCTGGCAAAGCACGCAAGGATCTTACGATCCAAACGACAGATCCAGTCCACGTGGGTTACGAACGCCAGAATCTTTATCAAACCACTCGGACCACCGGACCTGACGAAGCCTCTGGAAATAAAATCCATGAAAGACTTTGAGAACTGTGGGATTACGCATGTTTGAACCTCTAATTCAAGCAAAATGTGAATTGTGGACTCATGAAACCGTCGGAACCGTTGAATACGAACTCTGACCCGATTCTGAAGAACTCGAGCACAATTCCCTTGAAATGAGACCTTCACAGTCTCTCAGTCAAAACAATGAAGATAGTTTACATGGCCTTAAACCTGTTCTTAAACAAAGACGTAGCTCTGATCTGAATACAATCTGCTCAAACTGTCTCTTAATGAGAATATTTTGAAGTTTTCCATTAATAAAGCATGATTTTTTTTTTACTTAGCACTTTTTCATAATAATAATCGTTCTTTGATAAATTAAATCTGCTCAAATTGTCTTTTTTAATAAGAATATTTTGATATATTTTCCTGCAGTAACAAATGAAGTTGATTGCTACTTGATATTTTTTGAATTTTTAATGAGAATGTTTAGATTACTGTTGATGAATATTATAAATGATTTGTCTATGGATGCTTTTGAAATTCTATTACATCACTGATATTATTGATCTTTTATCACCTGAAACTATATTGATATTTGATTTTAAGTCCTGAACCGGATATTGATAATTCATGTAGAGAAAATGGTATGGTCGAGTCGGGGTGGGATTATATAAGTTCGCTTCCTTCCACCCCCTTTCAAGCGATCTATTTGTGATTTATTATGTGATGTTATTCCATGTATTATAACCTGATTGCTTGAAATAAACCATTTCATTCATTCATTCATTCATTCATTCATTCATTCATTCATTCATTCATTCAGAGTAAAGATTGTTTTGTGTAACTGTCTCTAACATGATCGACCAGTGTCTGACCTAATCTTGATGTGACTCTTCATGTGCTCCTTGATCTGAGCGGATGTCTGGAACTCCCGGCAGCACCTCTTGCAGGTGTACACCTTAACGCCGGACAGTTCCTTGCGGTGCTCCTCTAAGTGTAGGGAGAGCTGGCTCTGGAGAACAAACTCATCTCCGCACTCTGTACAGATGAGATTCTGCAGGATTAGAAGCAGATCATATAAATTACGTCAGAAAAGTTTGTTTCTTTGAAGTCTGCATGTCTTGGATGGGGTCAAAGTTTACCTCCTCTTTCTCGTGCAGCATGACGTGCGACTTGAGGCTGGCGATGCGGGAGAACTTCTTGTTGCAAACAGGGCAGGTGAAGTCAAAGGTGGTGTGTGTGGACTTGTGTAGTGTGAGATTGAACTCCACGTTGAATGTCTGTGGACACTGGTCACAGCGATAAGGCTGCAGGAAGACAAAGGACAAAGGGTGATGTAAGATCAGTAACAAAGGAGTCCTGTTAATAGGTTTAGATGTTGTCCTTATGCCAAAGTCATATGCCTCCATATGGGGGTTCAACCATACAGGTTCTGCAGGTTTTTGGGTTGTGGAGAGTCATAGAGAGGTGTGGCAGCATCATTCAAGTGGCCACTTCCACTGAAAAGTCTATGTAGATCCGCATAAATGCATGTTTCAGATTCCATGTTCAAAACCCTGGCATTTCGCCTTGCAAGTTTCTATGACTCTTCTATAAATCTATGGCTTTACGTACAAATTGCATGTCCATTGAATGTGAGTTGAAACGAACTTTGACTTTGACCAATCAGGTACTCAGATTTGGTAGTGACATATGGATGGCGTCCCTTTTAATTCTCATAAATTCCAACCGTTTGAAAATAAATCATTGAGGAAAGATTAATAATCGTGGCTGATGCCCAGCTGGAATTCTATGACATCAAGTCTTTCATATAGAGTGAATACTGTGGGCTGAATGAGTGTTCAAGATAGATCGATAGATACTTTATTGATGCAAAGGAAAACTGGTGGTGGCAGGGCAACACATCCAAAGACAAATTGCCCAGAGGTGGACAGCAGTCTGGTGGCGCCAAGAAAGGCACATAAGGGAGTACAGGATATGATATCAAAAGTCAAGCATCCTCGATCTGTGTCGCGGTAGAATGGCATAGATTAAAGTACAGGCAAAAATACATCGACATTTCACCAATATTGATTTACAAAGACAAAAAGGTGGACACACACAGAGTTGCACACGTCCAGGCTTGCAGCACCCGTGTGTTATCGCACAGCACTTGATGGCGCAGTAAGAGAGAGGCTGGAAGAGAATCTGTGTTTGTGGGCTCTTGAATTTGGCGCCACATGCCCTGCGTGAACGTAGCATAACAGTCAAGCTGTAAGTACAGTTCAAGCAATGGCTGCACAAGGAGCGAACATATCACTTGAAACGCACTAACGGGCCCTTGTGCAGTGCGTAGTAAAATTTGGTTGACAAAAATAAAAAATCCGTACAACATGCTTGCATCTCACTTACCTCATCCTTACGTACTCTTACTTGTTGTTTAGGTGTTTGCTACGACTCGTTGCCTACAGCATGCCCATAGAAAAACAGTATTTATACACTATGGGCTCCCTGAGTGGTCTACGATAGGGTTGCCACAAACAATTATTTCAATATTCGACTAATGCCCGATTACTTATCTTATCAGATCATTTGTAAACTTGCAGTAAAACACACAAATATAAGTTTGCTCTCTGGTTGTGCTAATGTTAGTTTAGCTTACCTAAACGATGATCACTCTTCAGTGTCATCATACTCAGTAACAACGTGATTCTTCTTCAGGTTCACATGCATCGCCGTAGTGCTGCCTTGAAACACAAGTCCTGCCGTGCAGATATTGCATTGGACACTTTTTTCTTTTATTTATTTATATTTTATGTTTCCCACTTTCAAACTCTGTTGTTTTAATGTTATGGCACCTAAGTTTTCATAGAACTTCCGTGACATCCCGACTGATCTGGATTAGCACTGCAAATAGAGACTGCATTATAAATGATAAATTATTGTACTTTTATAGACCAGGGCTGTCATGATACGTCGTTTAGTGTCAACTATTTTAATAATCAACGACTATTTTAATATTTGATGACTACTTCACACTACATTTCAAAGTCGACTACTATTTTAATAGCCGATGATTATTTCACACTATATTTCAATAATCGACGACTATTATAATAGCTGACGACTATTTTAATAGTCGATGACAATTTTAATAGTTAATGCAGTAGCGACTAATCGACATACAGTATCTTGTCAGCCTCACTCTACAATCATAAAGTTTTGTGTCGGCCATCTTCATGCCCTGTACAGGTTTGACCATTTTTCATGCATCACCTATCAGGGTAGTTGAGACTAAGGCGTGAGACACATACATTCTGCACAAGCCTCACTCCTCAGCTCATAATAGCTCCTCTATGGATTACCCTCCAAAATGCTCCATCAGGAGAAATATCACTATTAGGAAGATGGTTTAATGACAACTTATTGACAACACAGCTGGTGTGAAGCTCGTGGTCCTAACAGATGGATGGAGAGGGCAGATTCAATAAGAAGTCCCAAATGAATCACAATGAGGGGTTGTTTGACTGACATTTTTGTTGGGAAGGGTAAAGCAAAGGAGCGAGGGAAGAAAGAGAGAGAGAGAAACAGACTGAGAGAAAACCCACAGTCTGAAAAACAAACTGGTAATTTCAAACAATAGTTCTCATGAGGCAAAAACGACCCGAAAATGAATTTCTATTTCCATGAGAGGCCCTCGCTTGCCTCATTTCAGAGCGCATTCTGAATGCAGGCTGAGACTCTTGTGAGCCCTGGAGTGGCAGAACTCAAGGGTCTAAAGCCCAGACAGGAAGAGACAGCCCTCCAAACGGAAATGATTCACGGATGCAATAACATGAGCAGATGACAAACTTTCAATAATGTCATTCAAAAAGACAGTTCTATGAAAAATAAGAGGAGTAGGAAGAAGAAAGAAAGAAAAAAGTGGTGGAAAGGAACAAAAACAGGGGTTTCTGCTGATGCTTAATGAAGAGCTTTAACACTCAAATCTCACCAGTCAAACATTGATAGCGGAGGCGGTCTGGCAAATTAATTAGCAGAAAAAATAAAAGCCTCCTGATGCAGATCTATTTAGAGAAGCTCTTTAACAGCCGCTTCTCTCCTGAGTCCAGTAAACAAAAATGAACGTAAGCAAATTTGCTAAGCAGGCGGTCTTGTCACCAGAGCTGAGTCATCAGACGACATCCAATTCTTACATCTGTCTCTTTTGCAAAAACAGGAAGTTGTTATGTACAGAGAACTGAAGCTAAAAGCAAAAAAAAAAAAAAAAAAAAAACTCAGTCTTTAACATATGCAACATTTACGTAAGTAAAAATAAGTCAAAATTAGCGTATTTTCTGTTTAAGGAATACTAGGAAATGAAATTTTAAGACTAATTTTCTTTCTATTTGTCCTCTATCATCAGATAAATGTCACTAGAACATATTGAAAATACCTTTTCATTGGAGTGAGTCTTTGAGAGACCATCATTTTCCTGAGAGACAGTATTGTTTAAACTTTTATTTAAAAAAAAGTCGTACAAAGGAAAGCCGCAGTTTTAAACTGTTTCCTGATACGACACCGTCATACTAACATCGCATGCTGAAGCGCCGCAACACAGAATGCGCTTCACCTCCAGTTCACACCAGACGCGTTTTTTTTGCTCATCTCTGGTTATTAGAGCTTCTACACTCAACAAAAATATAAACGCAACACTTTTGTTTTTGCTCCAATTAGTCGTGGCCTTTTATTGTGAGCAGTCTAAGGCACACCTGTGCACTAATCCTGATGTCAGATCAGCATCTTGATGTGGCACACCTGTGAGGTGCTCACTATCACACATTTAGACAGATTTGTGAACAATGTTTGAGAATATTGTGTATCTGGAATGAATTTAAGATCTTTAAGTCCATCTCATATGGGAGCAAAAACAAAAGGGTTGCTTTTATATTTTTGTTGAGTGTACAATTAATTTGACATCGTCCATCTTGACTTGTTGCCAACTGCTCTCTGCCTCTCTCTCGTTCGATTGTGTTTTTAGACACCCAAAACCACACACCCCCATAGTCGGCCCGCTACATTGATCTGTGATTTTTCAGTCACATGACTCAACTCGTCAACTCAAGATGCTTGTATGAGACTTTAGCTTCCTAAGGTGCTGTGGGAATTTTCCAGAAGGGGAGCACAGCTTAAGAGCACAAACAGGCGTGAGCACACATACTGGTGATGGTGGATTGGAAGGACATTTTTTTTCAAATAAGTTATTTCCTACATTAAACGGACACTCATTTTCACTTGTGCTAAAAATGTGTTGTGAATCTTAAAAAACTCCTAGTATTTCCGCTACACGTGCACACACTCAGTGAGCCTGCATGGAGAAATGGCATCAGCTGACTCAGAAGCACCACAGAAATATCCTGATAATCAGAGAGGATAATTATCATCCAGAGCAGATGTTTTTCTATGGAGGAAACCGGTAAATTCTGGATAACCTCTCACACTTAACTGATGAAGGAGGAAGCACTGACTTTTTTAAAGGCACAGAGACAGAGAGAAAGTACTCATGAAAAGTTTACATTCTATTGTTTTAGATAAAAAAAAACAAACAAAAAAAACCTTTTTGTTGAGCAATATCAAATGTTCTTAAACAAATGTTTACAAAGTATGATCAGAATGGTTTGTGATGAGTATGGATTGGTAATGGACGTTCTCAGGCCACGGAGGGTTGATGGGGGATTTCCGTATTCGCGGATTGGCAGAGGTCCCCGACCGCCGCGAATAAGAGGGGAATACTGTATTTTCATCTCTATAGTGGTAAGATACAAAGATAAGGTCACATTTGTCAAAAGATGTATTTTATTGTGAAAAATTGGTTGTATTTCTCATGCGTCTTGGCGTAACGTCTCACCAGAATTGACCCGGATTGCTCGAAAAATAGACGAGATGCCGAAACAATCACTGCACTGCAAGAGCCGGTCGAGGAGGACCGCGGCGCTTCACGTCTGGTGTGAACTACACCATACGCTAACAAGGCTGCCAAATGAAAGCGTCCTCCGTTCTGCACAGCATCCGCGTGCGGTGTGAACAAAGCATACTGACTCTTAAGATCTTAGATTAGCAGAGGATGTTAGGTCTGAGAATAAACGGTGAAAGAATCATCAATAGGTTAATGTCGCAAAAAGCTTTCTTGCCCAAACATTTACATAGAAGCAGTTTGTGTTTTCACAGAGCCTGAGGCAGGAAACTGCTGAGTGGAGCTCAGCCACCCTCTGGCAGCGCTGCAGGAAAAGCTCTAGTGTTCATCCAAAAAACATAATTTAAACTTGTATACCTGCACAATAGGGCTAGTTTGAAATACAAAAGTAATCTAATATACATTTATTTAGAAGATATAAACAAGTCTGTAAATAGACATTTGTTTTACTGCATATTTTCTCACAAAATGTGTTGTTTTTAATCTAAGGGTTGTTCATTCTGTATTCAAAGTTCCACTTTTGTTCAGTTGTATTCACAAAACTTAATATTTTTAATCAAAACAAACTGGCTTTAGAAAGAAAATGTGCTCCTTTATTTATTCACTCGTGAATGAGCTTAATTTAACCAGACATATGAGGGAAGGTGCAGCATAGAGTAGCCGCTCTGCAGGTTTGCATTCGTCTCAGACTGCAGGTGTATGCTCTAGGGTTTGATGATCTAGTGTTTTTGTTGATTTTGAGAAAAAAAAAAAGGTTTATTTATTTTAAAAAGAAAAAAAATCCCTCCAGCCTGTTTTGAGAGTGAGATGTAGCCTGAGGCGCGGCAGACTGGCATGTGTGAAGAGATGCTGAGGTGAGCTTTGGACTTCTTCAGAGAAGACTGCTATGATCAAAACCCCCTCTTTTCCCCGGTGCTCTACTTCCCTCAACACAATGCCAGACCTCCGTCTGCACAACTCACAACAACATGGCTTCAAAGGGTGTGTATTTGTGTGTGCGACTGGCCTGCAGCCACCACAGATGCATCTCCTGTTGAAAATTCCTGCCTCACATTTGAGGATACAACCAACAATGCAACACAGTGTTGTGTTGCCATGTGCTGCTGGCATTCCACACGACTTTACTGCATTGAACCGAATACTTTGGATTCTTTCCCCTCTATTTTCTACTGTTTTAAATAAAAAAATAGGGGGGAAAAAGTAAACATTTAGAGGATTTTTTGAAATTTTTAAAAATCGCCTAGAAAAATGGGCTTGACTGGCACAGACCATAATAGCACTGCCTAACCCAGAACCAAAACAGATTCTTGCTATATAAAATAAAATAAAAAAGACACAAACAATAACTCAACATATGCTGTACTGTACCTTAACTGCCTCAAGACAGAGCAGGTGGAGCACCAAAGAAAAACACCTTAATATATTTAGCCACATTAAAAATATCATCTCTGTTCAGATCTAGAAGGATCAAACTTTACTTTAAAGACTTGACAATAGTTCTGGTTGAGGATAGGAACAGAGTAGATCTAACACAATGTTACATGATTTATAAAAACTTTAAATGTAACTATTTAACATAACTATGAGCTCGATATATAGCATTACCTGCGATGATGCTAGAATGAATGCTGTAAGCCAGGAGTGTCAAACATCCGGTCCACCTGATGGATAAATCCGGTCCAGTTATGAATAAAAAAATATATGAGAATTTTCAAAAAAGAAAGAAAGTTTTGAGCCCATTCCTGTGGCGAGTTATGGTTCTTTAAAGAAGTGACCGTAATGCGAAATTTCACCACTAGGGAAACTCAAGAGATCAAGAAATAAACACAATGAATGCCAAACCACGTCGACTTTTGGGAAAGAAAGGAAGGTTAACACAAAAATGTTTGCAAGTTTAACCCACTGGAACCAAGGGCCTAAAACTCAGTATTTGCTTACTTTTGAATTGACCTCTGTATTTTCAATTTACGTGCTTATTTGGTATAATTTTAATCAAAACATGTTCACACTGCCTTTTTTTAAGCCATTTTCCATGTTCTATTCACACATCAGACAAAAATTTTGCAAAAACAGAAAATTCCGTCTGGAAAAATTAGATTTATTTTGCTGTGGAAACCCCAAAAATGTTAACAAACTGTTTTTACAACATAGAATGAAAGTTTTAGGTGTAATTTCATTAAAACTACAAGAATAAATCTAGTCAACAAACTATTTAACCCATTTTTGAATTGAAATACCAAAAACAATTCCAGTTGAAACTCTCAGATTCTTATTTGAGCCATATGAAGAGTTTCTGTAGTTAGAGGAACATCACAGAACCTCACAGCTCCATAATATGACCTTTCAGACAGTAATAGTACTTCAGTCTGCCTGTGTGGCTTCAGCTTCCAGGCAGCCCAAAAAAAAAATGAATTTCTCTCCTGCTCTCCTAGGGGCACTGCTGTCCATTTGACGTTTCATGGAATACTATTTTTTTTCTCTTTTCTTTCACTTTTTTTCCTCTTAAACTTTCCTTGTTGTGTTTGTGAGGAATCATAAAAAGGTTTTAGGGAGAAGTTTGATCCAGCTGGACTTCAGGTCTGCTTGGCTGGAATCTTCTCTCAGGTGGGGGGTGTCTTTCTGCTCTGTTGCTCGCCTCTTGTAACAGCGGCAGGTAGGACATTTGCAGAGAAACGCAGAGTTTCTGTGATTTTTAAGATTGCATTCCTCCTTGTGGGGTTTATAATAGCAGACAGCTCAGTTCCGCTCCGCCCCCACCGGGTGAGCGGACCTGCATTGCAGCCGTCTAATCAAAGTTTGTCTTCCATCTTATTTATTAAAATCATAAAGTGCTTTTGTCCAAAAACTACAAATAAAGGCAATATACTGCCTTTAATACAATCAAATATCAGTTACAGATCATAAAAACGTTTCTTTTAGATTGCGTTTTATCACGTTGATCTCACAGCTGCACAGCAGGACGCCTGAGGGCGTCCGTCGGTTCCAGAGGGTTAATTTAGTTTAATTTTTCATTGATTAAAACATTTATATTTTTTTCATAGCCCCCTCCTATACTATCAGGATTGCTTTAATGTCAGATGTAAAACATTCAGTCTGAAAAAAATTGAATAAAATTTTTTTAAATTCATTTTATTTGAAATGCATTGGACTCTGTGAAGTGAAAGTGTAATAATAAGTGATAAGGCAACTAGGTTTTAGGAAGCCTTTTTTCCAACTAAGAAAAAACAAAACAAAAACAAAGCTACAGATAACAAGTTGAACAAAGGTTATTTTGCTATTATGTTACTGGTCCGGCCCACTTGAGATCCGACTGCGGCCCCTGAACCAAAATGAGTTTAACGCCCCTGCTGTAAGCTGAACTTGGCTGCTGAAGATGATAGCTGAAATCACTGAAGCTAAAAGCTGAAAACGCTGAGGCTGGTAGCCAGCTAAAATATTAGCAAAATGCCAAATTAGCCTAAAAAAAAGAAAGTTATAGAAAATCAAAGAACATAAACACTGGAGCTCCGGTATTAAAGGTAAACCACAAAGAACAAATCAGTCTAAAAGGCAAAATGTCAGGTTTTAATGTTTGAAACTGCTACGTCATTTAGACAGTTTGCTTTTGTTGCTTAAAAAAAAAGTTCTGGCAAGAAAAATTTACAATTTCTTTGTTAAAAGTCATTTTAATTTATAATTTGAAATACCAAATGAACAAAACATATCTAGATTGTATCCAGTCAGTGAGCTGAAAATTTTGTGTATTGACCATATTTAGAGAAAGGTGCACAACCAGAACCCACAAACTTGCAAACTTTTATCTTTAGAACAGAACAACAAGTTTTTCTAACTTTTTCTTTTTTAAGTGTGGGGAAATCAAAGTTATACTGAGAGGAACCTCTACATCTTAGGTTTTTTCAAAAGTGGTTCATTCTGTGATTAATTTTGTCACATAATTTCTCTGTGCAAACAATAATGATGAATTCAAATAAACTTGTTCAATTCTTGACAATGTGGTCAATAACTGTCTGTGTGCTGCTACAGGTTGAATTGAGGCATTACATTTGAATTTCATGATTGGTCAAACCCTTTAAGTCCCACGTCATTTCAATAGTCTTTCGTCATGATCTGCAGCTCCAGTAATGATAACAGTCCTGTTCCCCAGCCCCACCCCTCTGACTGGATTTTTACATTTCAGCTGTGGGTGGAGTCAGCCTCCAACTCCATGTTTGGTTACCCTTTAATAGACGAACTGAATGTCAGCACTAAACTCAAATCTACGGCAACAGTCCAGGGGCCCGTTTCAGGAAGAAGGTTTAACAAATTCAGAGTTCAAACCTGAACTCAGAGTTCACCGACTCAAAGTTTGCAAACTCAGAGTTTTCTATTTCAGAACAGCTGAAAAGAGTTTATTCAATCAACTCTGAGTTGCTGGACTCAGAATCAGGTGTGGGCGTTGCAAGCACAAAAAGCCCTGATCAAATGGAGCAAAGACACACAATTCACCATGGCAACGGGAAACACCATAAGGGCGCCATACTTTACGGGGGGCAGGGGGAGGTTTTGACAGCCATTTCCAGTGTTTGGGGTTTAAAGACTTCTGTTGTAAAGTGGCATCAATAGGGGAAAAGAAAACTTGGTATTATTAATAACAAGTCTCTGAAAAAGGTATCACTCTAAAAATGAATTGAGAAACTGCAGTCAATCAACTCGTTCCCTCAAAATCCTCTCCTGACGTAAATGACATTCCCTCTGGATTAATCCAGCCTCCTCATCTACAGGATCCTCCATGAATGGACATGTTATTTTGGTTTCAGATATCTTAGATATCTTCTATAAACTCTGTCTACTGGATTCTAGCTCCCCATCAGGATGCAGCTCGTGTTAGATGCGGACGTGTCGATAGTTTAGTGACGTGCCTACCTTATCGTTGGCCTCATGCTCGCGGTGATGCTTCTGCAGCTGGCTCTCAGTGGTGAATATCTGGGAGCATATAGTGCACTTCTTATCCTTGAGCTCTCCATCACTTTCTGCTTTAGATTCTGCAGGATCTGCATCTGGAAAGAGGGAGGCAGTGAGTGAGCTGGGAGCCTCTTATCAGGAGGAAGAGAAAACAAGATGCTCACCTGCACGTCCCACAGGAAGAGCGTTTATTTGACAAATGTTTGCATCTAACATCCTGTTAAATTAATTTTGTTTTTATGCATGTCTGATATCAAAATAATAAATACATTTCCAAATAAAAATAGTAAATTCTTATATCTTGGTGTGATTTATTGTGAATGTTGACACATTTATTTATAAGGTTTATTAAAAGAGCAACATTAACAAACTTTATAGGCCTGCCCCCTTCAATATATTTAAATCATTGTTTTGTAATTTCAAAATAAAAGCCCTAATCTTCTTTTATTTTGTTAATTATGTACGGGAGGGGTATGTTTATATTGCCTTGACTTAAAATGTCTAATTGAATAATTTCTGTACTGCAAGTAAATCGTCACATGTGCTTTGTTTTGACATAAACCCTCACGTGCGCATTTTGGTTCGTTTCACATTTTAAACTACAACTTCTCAAGTCACGTGGTAACAAAGCATGCATGTTGCACAGCTAAACATACTCCAACAATGCCTAATGTTGGACCCAAGTGATGGCATAAACCGAAGCGATGGCGACGCCGCGGCTGTTCGGCTTGTCCGCATCGGGGGCGCGAGGCGGCTCACGCGGCCACAACGCGTCCGGCGAGCTGTCAGTAGCCCGGCCAGCCTACCACTTCTCCGGAGCAAAACAACAATGGAAAACAATCTAGCGCGCTAGCTGCGATGCTAACGGTAGCTAAACGAGCTAGTTAGCAAATTCAGGCTAACAACTAATAACTAATAAACATATAGAATGCGCTAAAAGTGAACATTAACCAAAACGACAGGCAGGGGAACCGCTCCTCTCCGCACCAATACCCAATTTAGACTGGAAGCCAATAAGAAGAGCCACCGAAACGTTATTAATATCATTCCGCCTCAATCACTACTTCGCCGTACAAAGCAAAGCCCACCCGCAATACTATATCCGGGGACTATATACACTACGCTGAAGTGTTAATATTTACATTAGAGAGGTGCTTGGCAAAATATTAGCAGGTCAATTGGGTAGATTATATGCTGTTGTATTTATTTCTTGCATTTTGGTACTTGTTACCTGTTCCGTCGTTGCTTTTAACTCTCAGTTTGCGAGGCCGGCCCCGCGGCATAGTTCCAGTACTCAAGGCGGGTGTGCTGTGAACGATCAGCTTTTCAAAATGGCGATTCGGTCATCTGTTAGATAGCAGCGGAGCCGAGAAGAAGCTCTGTGGTGCGGACAATGGCGACATCTACCGTTCATTTGTAGAAATTTCATGCTGTCAATTTCATATTTATTTTATCAAATTGTGATTTTAAAGTCTAAAAATCAAAAATTTGAAAAGGAAAGCCCCAGTTTAAGACTTATTAGAGAAAAACTTTGATATTTGATGCAAATTTTACATTTTTTTACGTTAGTATTATTAATGAATCTAAACATTAACAAATACAAAATATATAATATAAATAAAATGTAATGTAATGTTTCTAACCAATAACTGAGTGTTTTTAAAAAGATAATCTGGAAATAAACAATTTAAATAATCTGAGTTTTAAATTATTGTTTATGCAACTTCTCTAAATCACCAGCAGAGGGAGCCAATGCAATAAAAGTTGATTTAGTCAACAAGTGTGAACAGCAAAGGTAAAACAAACACATTCTCATGTGAATGTGTTGTACAAACAAGTTTTACAGGCTATTTTTTTATTTTATTTATTTATATTTTCAAAAAAAAATATTAGTCAACTTTTTCTTTTAGCAGTTTATAGGTTTATGCTGATCAAATGTTTTTTTAAGTACTTTTAATGATCTACACAAGAATGCATAAACACAACTCCAAATAACAACTCGTGGTTTTATTGATTTATAAGGTTTGTTCTATTTTCATTTACATAGATTAAAATTAAAGAGACAGCCAAGAGCCGTGACTTTTATGTTAGACCTAGACTTGCTTAAAATTAATTTCAGGGTGGGGTTGAAATGAATGAGTCTGGGGACTTGTTTTTCAGTTGCTTTCATTGTAGGTTAAAGTAAAAAAAAAAAAAAAAAGAACTCACATGGGCAAAAATTCAAGTGAACCAAGTAAATGCTCCTAAATAGATCCCTCCTGTGTGGTTTATTTGTTACAGGATGTAAGTCATACAACCTGATTGTGTCAGCAACAATTTTCCTATAGATCAGTCTGCGAGTGAAAAGCCACAACTCTTGGTTGTGTTTTTGTCTTTGTTCTCTCAAAGAGGAAGTAGGCTGCTTCAAGTTTGGTAACACAAGAAAAAAGGCAGCCGACCGAGCCGCTGCTGTAAGAGCATGTGTTGCTTCCTTTTGATTTAGTTTGGTCAACACTCTGACCTTGTGGGATGATCCACACCCCTCTTTCTTTTGCCTTTTTTTTCTTTTCTCTTTCAATTGTGGCGCACTCCGTTCCCTCACTCCAGAGACGAGTGATCAATCATTCAAATTGTCGTGAGCTTTGGGAACGGGACTGACAGGAAGCTGGCCTCTCCAGGAGACATGATAGACTCATGTAGGGAAAAACCTGCTGAGAGACAGCGAGTGAAAGAGCTGCTGTTTTTGTGACAGCAGTGATACTGACTGCTCCTTTTCACAGACAAGGCCAGACATGACTCAGACTTGGAAATGTTGTTTGTGGCACTTTTGCAGATGAGGTATCTTGTGGAAAAAAAAAGCTACTCAATTAAAGATTAATTCCCAGGCAGCTTCGATCCACTTCAGATGTAACACGGTAAAAAAGCAAGAGTGCATTTTTCAGACTATCAGGAAAAAGTCACAGCTGCCAAAAAGGCACAATAGAAAAGAAAAAAAAAACATATACAAGTTGCACTTTTGGGGAAAAAAAAAGTCTGGGTGTGCATAAACCAAATTATCTTCATATCAGTTTCATACTATCCCGGTTTGATATTTATGCTTTTAAATCTGTTATATTGAATGCTCTTCCTGACTACTGTCTGTGTTCACCGAGCTTGGTGAATTTGTCTTTTATTTTTATTTACCATAGAGCACACCTGTTTATAAGCCCAATCCACTCTATGTTAAAAAAAAAAAAGATTTACAAGCCGCAGATATTTATGTTTAGATCTAGATTTTTACTGCATGTACAGAGCGATTTTGGACTGTAAATGTACATGTGTGTATCTGCTGCCGCCAACGTTTCACCATAGATTCATTGACGATAAGCTTGCGTGCAGCAGCGTGGTTTCCTTCCTGGATAGTGAGCTCAATGGCCTTCAACTTAAAACTTGCATCATATGAACGTCTTGGTGTGGTTTTCATGATGAAGGGGCCACAATTTGAAAATAACAACCAGTTAGTAATTTGTGATGCATGTTCTACCTGCTAAAGAAAAAGTAGCGTGGGCTATTCGTCTTTGCGTTGATTTTTCGTCTAACTTACTTTTGATTTTAATTCCAGTTAGAGCACCCCTAGTGGTGAAAGAAAGTCCACAGAATAGCTGCAACTTTGTATAAGTCGCATGGTTCAAAATCTAGAAAAAAAAGCCCAGAAAATACAGTACTTACATTTTTATCTGTTTTTTTTTTTTTTTTTGCTTTTTTTGTGCTGTTTCTGTGTTTTTGGGTTTTTTTTTTTTTTGGAAGGGAAATAATTTTTATTTCTTTTGTTGATTTTGAACTTTTGCGGGCTATCACTTTTTTTGGGCCTATATCTGACCTTGACGTCTCCATGTTTAGGTTCATGAGATCATTTAGAGACTCTCAGTTCAGTGAAATTCACCATCTACAGCAGGATTTGCGTCTGAATGACAGACGCTTTCAGCAGTACTTCTGTTTATGACCCAGTTTGAAGACCTGCTGTCATGCATTAGTCCATGGAGTTAAAAAATAAGAATAAGAACAAAATTACAGAACTTTGTGATCATTGTCTTGAAAAAAAATAAGAAAAATATTATAAATTTCAGGAGGAGAACAATCAGATTCTGCTCCATCTTTGTTTTGGACGCTGCTTCTTCTTCTGCGTTACTGTCAGTCACTAATACTGATACACCTATGGTGCCCTCTGGTGGTTGTTAGTGGGAAAATAAAGAACAAGTGTTTTTTTTTTTTTTAATAAATCACATAAAAGTCACATCTGAGTTTTTCAATAGGGAGAGAACTTGAAAGTGGGATTGAAAGATTTAATTATCCAAGTTTGAATTGTGATGCATAAACAGTCAGAAGTCTTTTGGTGGCTGGTCTCTGGACATGAGACATCTTCCATGCTAGTGATGACCTTGGATCAGTGAAGCGACCCCAGAGCCCAGACACTGATGTTGGTTTAGATGGGCCGTGCCTGACCGAAGAGCCAGGAGGAGAACGTGGATTAACAAAAGGTCTTTGAATTTAAAGGCAGGGATTTGATTGTGATTGGCTGTAAGTGAAGTGAGCACTTCAGCTATTGGCTCAGAGTGAAGACCAACTGATGATGTTATGAGTGATGAGTAAACACCCAGTATGCCTGAAGTGAGGTAGATCTTCCTTATTGAAATGCGCCAAAGCTTTACTAGTCAGTCAAACTACACCAAAGAAAACTTAATTTATACTCCAAAAAATGCAATACTTTCACCATGGGGTGCAAGTGGAATATCAAGGGGGGGAGGGGGGGGGGGATAAGTCTGGGTGAGAGTTTGGGATGTCTTTTTTTATATTTTTAATTCATTTTTCAGTTGGTTTTTTATTTTTTTTTAAGTTAATTTAGGATTTTTGTGGGCCGTCGTGTTTTTGGTTTTTTGGTTTTTTTGGTGGGGGGTACTCTGTGTTTTCCGGCCTTGTAATTGTCTAAAGGGTGTCGCTGCAGATTCCTTTTTTCAAACCAGAACACTGTTGTCCACAAACTCCCCCCTTGCCCTCCCGAGGCAGACAAAGACCAAGTCAGCTCCAAACAAAAGACAAATTCAGGCCCAATATTTTCCGCGTGCGGCACGAGGCCCGGCTGCACGCTCCCGCCTGACATCAGGGGGAACGCGTGGCGGTTTTCGCTGTGACCCTCGCAGCAACCTTGCCCGGTAACATTTCACATGCTGCCAGTGCGTCTTGTCTCAGGTGCTGCAGCCTTGTTCCTCCTCCTTCTTGCTGTCAGGGCGCTCTGTCTGCACCCATGAAGCCAATCGTTTTGTGGCATCATGGAAATGGCGTCTGACAGCCACTGGCGTGCTCCCTTGTGACCGTCCTCAACGTCGGTAAGGCCATCGCTCGGCAACACTCCCGGATGACTGGTTCTTTGCTTTAGCGGGGAGACAAGAAGCTGTCACACAAACACTGTACTTGTTGTAACTTCATTGGGAACATCAAATAAAATCATTAAAAAACAACCCAAACATTAATAATAAACACCAATACTCATACTATAGTTGTTGCTACTGTAGCGTTAAACTAGAAACTGAACATTTTTGACAATTTTCCCATGAAGAAAACATTCATTTTAGACAATTATAGAAATATAAAGTAAAAAATTCAATGTAAATTATTAAAAAATAGCTTAAAATCACACTCTTATCATCTATTGATCAATTTTAAAAGCATTCCCAGTGGATTTTTAATTATGGTTATGCAAATTTTAGCCTTTTTTTTTAATTGTCGTTGCCTATGACATAGTTTCTGCAAAACGGCAGGAGTTCATTAGAAATTTACTTCTGTTTACATGCTAGCTAACAGCTGCTCACAACCCCAAGCTAACATTAGTGGTGCAACAAAAATGGCAAACAATATTGGAACAATCAGCCACACAGCTTTGAGCCAGATACCAGCTCAGATGAAGAAAATGAAGACGTTCATGGATCTATTTGCATCACAACGGAGCAAAGTGGGGAAGTTGTGACCCGCTCAGTGTATTTTCTGTCAAAACTACAAGCTCTATATAATCTTCTAATAGGTTTTTTTTTTGTCTTTTGGTCCCAATTAACAGTGATTTAAATAACAAAACACTAATAAATTAAATTTTAATCTTAAATTTCTTCATATGTGTCAAAAAAAATTTGAAAACAGAATTTTATCCATTGCGGGTTTTTAAATCTGCTCCCCACTGCTTATCTCTTCCCACCATTACCTTTTGTTTAGTGCCTCATTGTGAACGGAGGGAAGTGAAGAAATAGATGGAGTTGTTACTGCATATCCACTGTTTAGCCTCCAACTCAGTATAATAAAAAAAAAATTGGGGGTACTACATGAACAAAACCAAGGAGTCAGTCAAAATAAAGGGTGCATGCATTGGACACAAAAGCGGACCTACTCTACTTTAAAAACTAAAGCCCAGCTCCCGGTCAGCTGGGCCGGAGAGATGAAATAGCGTTGCAGGAGTGTTTTGTAATCAATAATGCATGGCTGTCCATCTTCGAAAAAGAGAAAACCCCTCCAAACACACCAGAGGCATCAGACACTTTTCATTTCATCCTGAAGGTCAGCAGAGCAGCGCCGACGTCCCCACAGCGGCTCACACGAGAAAGCCAGAGCATTGGGTGAGCTCTGTCTGGATGTACTTCTCTATTGTGCATATTTAAAACAGATTGATAATTACTCCAGTAAAAATCATACAGTATCTAGATTTTAAATTTACGTAAGAAAAAATAATTGTTTGAAAAAAATAGAAAAGTTTGAAAATGGACACAAAAAAAAAGTATAGAATGATATGGTGCAATTTAACTGCATGTCCAAACATGTGTCGAATATATTTATATTTTATGAGTGAATATAGATATCCATTTTGTGTACATAGTGCAATTTGAAAGTCCCACTCCCATCATCTTTTGATCTATGTTTAAAATGTTCCATGTGGTCTTTTAATTACCATTATTTTTAGCCAACATAAAAAAAGAAGAAATTTTCTTGGATGTAGTTTCTGCAGAGCGGCAATAATTCATCTCTGAGTTGTGGGTGAGAGTGTTGGTGCAAAGCAAGTCCAACCCCCACTTCCCCTCCCCGTTGCTGAGAGTTCAGAGCAGGGAGCTCATGGCCCTCCCACAATATTTTCTTTCACAAAAAGCTCTTTTTGAAACAGTGTTTTTACGTTTTGGCGTTGTGCTTCAACTTTTGTTGTAATTCTTAAGCGTTAGATGTTTTGCTTTGGCTTTTGTTGTCGTGCTTCAGCTTTTTTGTTGTGTTGTAAACTTTTGTTTTTGTGCTTCGGGTTTTGTCGTCATGTTGTCGACTTTTATCGTTGTGCTTCTGCCTCTGGTGTTTATGCTTCAGCTTTTTTCAACATGCTTCGGCTTTTGACATCATGCTTCGGCTTTTGCAGTTGTGTTGTTGACTTTTGTAGTTGTGCTTCTGCCTTTGTCTTCGTGCTTTGGCTTCTGTAGTCATGCTTTGGCTTTTGTCGTTGTGCTTCTTCCTTTGTTGCCGTGCTTTGTTGTTGTGTTGTAGTCTTCTATCGTTGTGCTTCAGCTTTTGATGTTTTGTTGTTGACTTTTGTCGTTGTGTTTCTGCCTTTGTTGTTGTGTTTTCGACTTTTGTTGTTGTGCTTCGGCTTTTGTTATCGTACTTCGGCTTTTCTCACCGTGCTTCGGCCCTCGTCGACCTGTTGTTATTGTGCTTCTGCCTTTGTTATTGTGCTTCAGCTTTGGACCTCGTGCTTTGGCTTTTGTTGTCATGCTTCGGCTTTTGTCGTCGTGCTTCGGCTTTTGTTGTCGTGCTTCGGCTTTTGTCGTCGTGCTTCGGCTTTTGTCGTCGTGCTTTGGCTTTTGTTGTCGTGCTTCGGCTTCTGTCATCGTGCTTCGGCTTTTGTCGTTGCGTTATCGACTTTAGTTGTTGTGCTTCGGCTTTTGTTGTCATGTTGTTGCCATCTGTTGTTGTGCTTTGGGTTTTGTCATTGTGTTGTGGCTTTGTGTGTATGTGACTAGTGTCGGCCACCACAGTTCCTGATTAACAACAATTTGAATAAAGAAATACTCAGAAATGCAATTTTAAGATTTATTTTGTTTTTGTATTTCTTCCATCAGGAGAAAAATGTAATAAAAAGACGTTAAAAACGCCACTTTACTGGAATAAGTCTTTACATCAATCTTCAGTTGACTAAAATGTTGTACAGTGTGTCATAAAACAGAAACATAGAAACAATCCTTTAGGAAAAACAAAGACGCAAAAGCATGAGAAAATTATACCAAATTTGCTAAAGATATTACATTTGATGGAGAAAACCTTTACCTCTCAGCAGAAGGAAGCAGCAGCTTTCCATGTTCTCAGTGTTCCAGTGAAGCATGATGACTGTACGCTGCTAATGGGCTGATCTTCAGTGAGTGAGCAGGTTGTTTGCTCAGAGCTGCCCGGATCAGAGTTAATCAGGAGAAACGACTCACAAATAAAAAAACAAGGCCATGATCGATGTAGGAATGAGGGTAATCATGAGCTAACGGTAGTTTCTGGCTGCTTGTTTTTAATTAAATAATCAATATCTGCAACGCAAGCGTGGAGCGGGAGTTATTAAAGAAACGCAACAAGCTCAAAACCAACGGGAAGCGTGTTTACATGTCCTGTAATGTATAATTTCAGCCTGAAATATAAACCACTACATGTTTCAAATCACTGCGACAGTCACAAGAATTCTGTAAGTTTATTATAAAAATCTTTTATATGTTTTCTGAATGCGCTGAAGCCTTTTGGAGTCACTGGGTTGCTGGAGCCTATCCCAGTTTGTTGCTGGGACAGACAATCATAGGTCCCTGTTGTAAGAGGTTTAAAATATTGTAGTTTGTGTTGCTTGTTGATGGGGACTGGATTTTAAGTCTTAAGACTTTAAAGTCGTTCTATTTTGACACTTAAAAGCTCAAAGTTTGACTCACACTTAGGCTGAAATTCAAATTAAATTCATATTTATTTATGTAGCACAATTCATACATAGTCTTACAACGTCCTGCATCAAAAACATGAATAAATAATTAATAAAAAAATGAGGGGTGCGTGGAGGTGTAGTGGTTAACCCTTTCACCTCACAGCGAGACTGCTCTGGTTCAAATCCCAGCTGGATTCTTGAGTTTGCATATTCTCCTCGCTCATGTGATTTTTCTCTGGTTTCCTCCCACAGCCCAAAAGCTTCGTAGGTTAATTGGTGACTCTATATTGTCTCTGTGCTTGTGTGGTCCTACAATAGAATAGTGACCTGTTTGGGGTATCCTCCACCTTCACCCCACAACAGCTGGGTTGGCTACTGTTGACCCCGAAAGATCATTTTTAAACATAGACTTTAACCCCATCTTATACCACCCACCCCTTTTAACCCGTGAAGGTAACCATGGGAACAGGAAAACTAATCAATATTTAATCTATAGTTTTAAATTTACATCCAAAATGAACTGTTTTATTTTGACCAACATTTTACAAAATACAAGTGAAAAATACTATATAAATGTTACACTTTCATTCACAAAATGAAACAATCAAACAATTTAAGCTAAATTTGAGCAGTTTTATTCTTGGGAAATAAGCAAAAAATATATATTTTAAGGGCATATTTAAGTCAAAAACCAACTTTTTGAGCTTTTAATTATATT
Source organism: Oryzias javanicus (assembly GCA_003999625.1). NCBI lineage: Eukaryota > Metazoa > Chordata > Actinopteri > Beloniformes > Adrianichthyidae > Oryzias > Oryzias javanicus. Next base: position 9,059,829 of record CM012452.1, read on the forward strand.
CTAATAATCATTCCTCAGTATAAACAACCCCAAAGGAGTTTCTTGATCCGTTCGTCCCATTTCTGAGTAATCCTCTAAAGATCTGTGCTGTGAGCACCAGCTCCTTCATAGCGAGTGGGTACTCACGTGCTGATGTCACAGAGTGAGAACAGCCCCTTTCAGGAAGCGTCGGCTCTGCTAGCACTGCCCCCAGTTTAACACTAACACCCAATTTCTCCAGTCACGTGGTGGTGTTCAGCCGCGAGCTTCGCCGCTCAGCTAGCTCAACTGCTAGCCCAAGTGCCACCTTGTAGCAATGTAGCAATGACTGGTACTACCAAAGCCAGATTTACGGTATGCAAATCCATGTTTGCAAAAGTTCGAATGTGGTTTGTGTTTGTTACATGATGTCGCTGCTGGCTGTAGAATGATGTCATGAAGTGGGTGGCGAAAAGCGGAGTCTTTGAGATCAATGCGAAAAAAACTAATGAAAATAACTCATATTCCATAAAAAAAATTGTTTTTTAGTGTGCCAAAGGTGAAATATGATCATCTATATGGATAAAGTTTACTCTGAGAGACTTTAGAAAATAATTTTGGCCTTTCAAAGCAAAATAGAGATTCTATATTCCATTTCCTAAATAAAGATTGATTTGACTTTCCGGTACTGAGTCCAGTACCGGTACCTATACACAGTACCACTACCCTTACCCTAACCCAGCACTTGAATACCCAAACACGATACTGGTACTCTAACCCAGATCCTTAATACTTAAACACGGTACAATTTTTTAAACTCTGCTCAGTTGCTGGTAAACGTGATGTTTGTTTGTCTTTCTACTTTTTCTATGTTGTCTGAATTTGAAATTGCAAGTTTGAGGGAAATATGAGTCAAAATGATAACCTTTCTCTGCTGTCATGACGCAGGCTAAAAATAGTCATGCTTGATTACTATTTTCTTAAATGATTCACCAATACAGGAGCTTTACCTCTCGTCATATCTCATCATAATAATAATCTGCGCTCCTGCTGATTATGCTAAATGCTTTTGGCTGATACATCAGCTCTTTCTGTAAAACTCTTCCTCCATTCATCCTCACACTGGTCAATGATTTTTATCAACTCCCATCCACCATCCTTACCTTAAATATGAATCCATTTCCATCCATTCTGCATCATGACAGAAGGCTCATCACATTCTCGGGAGCTGCGCTCGGTATCGATCTCCCCGCGGCTTCTCTACATCTGGATGTTAAATTATTCTGACCGTTGCCCCTTTCTTTTCTCTTCTCAATGGCTCTAAGTGCAAATATGCATATTCCCTCCTGACGCGCCCATGTGCTTTCGTCTGTGCGTGTCTGCATCCAGCTTTAAGCAGAGGAGGAAAGAATACACAAGTGCTTTACACCTGTTTGCACGCACTCATTGTCCGCTTTTAGCTCTGAATCTGGCATGTAAGGATAATCAGCCTCCCTGCAGCCCTGTGACAGCTCCGATCAATTAGACCCCGTTAAAGGCTGGTCCCGGAGCAGCCGCAGAGGCCATCCAGCGTCTGCTCTTCCCTACGCCTGGTGGTGCTAACAAAATCTATCTCCTCTCCTACCCAAACTTAATTACAGGTAGAGATGAACCGTGTGAGATGAAAAGCAGCGAGATGCTTTGATGGATGGCGAGCTCCTGCAAAACAGAGCAAACAGGTAATTAACATGACAATGGGGGCGAGCAGGAGTGTCACACAAAGCGTGGAGCTGCTGCGGGTGTGGGACCAGGGATGTGCTTCTGTGTGTTCGAAGGAACAAAAAAAAGGGCGGAAATAAAGAGAGCTGGAAACTCAGACGTGCAGTGAAAACGCTACTTGCACAGCTGTGAAGTGGGATTGATAAGAGTCTCACACGGCGCTGCAGGGAGTGACCACAGCCTTAATGGAGGTGTTGAAACCTTGTGTGTGGATTAATAATTTAGCCTTTGACAAAGTATACCTCATGCATTTTTCATTGGCGCATATTTACGAGTGGATCATGAAGACATAATGGCTGGATTCATTTAACTTGTCAAGTGGTGGGGAAAAGGAAAGACCTCCGATTCAAAATGACCTAACATTCTGACCAAACGTTTGTGGTCAGGGTTCAAGCTAACGTGAAGTAAAACCTTTGTGTTTCAGTGCAGCAAACAGACAAAGACAGTAAAAAAAAAAAAGGTGATGTGAAAGCGACGCTATACGCTCCAGCGGCGCATGAGAATCAAACCCACACCCCCCTAAGCACTAGATGTGCTGAGGGAGTTGCAAACTGCTGTAAATGATATTACAACATGAATCCTCTGTGGGGCAGGTACAACACTTTTGTCAAGGTTTCTAGCAACAAATGCTAGGCAGCAGCTTTCTTGGGTACTGCTGCTTGTTATTTTTAACTGAGTGTAAGATCATTAAAAATCCCCGGAGGTGGTAATCCTAAAAAAACCCATAAATTGTTCCCCAAAATTAAGTATTTTGAAGGCACAAATTATTGTTTTGTGGGCAATAATAATCATTTTGTGGACTCAAATGAGCATTTTGTTCATACAAATTAGTATTTGAGTGTACAAATTAATATTTCATAGATCCAAATTAGCCTTTTGTACACAAAAATAATTAATATGAAGTTGCAAATTATTGTTTTGTGGGCAGAAATAAGTGTTTTGAAGGCTCAAAACTTGTAGTTTTATCTGCAATAATTAGCATTTTGTGGACCCAAATTAGCATTAAAAATTAGTGTTTGAGTGCAAAATAGTATTTTATTAGCCTTTTGTGCACAAAAAATAATATAATAAAGTCAAAAATTAGTAAAATGAAGTCACAAATTATTGTTTTGAGGGCAATATTTTAGCATTTTGTGGACTCAAATTGGCATTTTGTATGTACAAATAAATTAGTATTTTAAAGACACCAATTGGCCTTTTTGCACAAAAAAAAATATTTTAATGCATAAACTGGAATTTTGAAGGCATAAATTATTGTTTTGTCTGTACTAATTAGCATTTTGTGGAATCAAATTTGGGGTTTGTGCACTAATTAGTATTTTATAGACACAAGTCAGCCTTTTGTGTACAAAATTAGTATTTTGAAGGCAAAATTTAGTATTTTGTACGCACCAATTTGGCTTTTGTGGGCTCTAATAAGCATTTTGTGTGCACAAATTATTTTATCGAGGACAGTTATTGGTATTTTCTGCACGGATTTGTAGTTTATGTGTATTATTTTAAATCCTTGTTTTTATAAAATTCTAATTTGGTTGCACAATTTAACAATTTGTCGCCACAAATGAGTACTTTTTGACCAATATTAGTATTTATGATACTACAAAAACTAATTTGTGCAGGTAAAATGCTCAATTGTGCCCTCAAATTACTTGTTTGTGCACAAAAAAACTGATTTCTCTGCGCAAAATAATAATATGTTCATAGAAAATGCTCATTTGTGAGCACAGAATACTGATTCATGGCCACATTTTTTGTCATGTACAGGGTGCTGTGTTAAAGCTATATTCTACAGACATTAATAAAAAAAAAATTAAAAAACAAGAAATTTCAAAGCGTGAATTATTTTGAGTAACTGCAAAAAATCTAGTAAAGTAAGAAAAAAAAATCCCAGCAAGTGATTTAAAAATGTCCAAATAGCTGCAATAAACCTTTGATTCATGCTGTATTTATTCCTCCAACTCAAACAGCAGGTATGAAACACAACCTGTGGTCAAGTCCTCAAAGGTTACGTTTAACCGTTTGTGTCAGCTGGGCTTATCATTCTGAAAGCAGTGCAGGATCTGGCACCGGAATCGTCTTGTGCCTGTAATAACTGTCTAGTCTGTGGGCGGAGAGTCATGCATCCAGCGACTGATGACAGCTGACATTGTTATCTAAGTGCATGGTAAGTTATGCTTAATCATACGCTGCAACCCAACTAAGTCTGTCATTTTTTCCCATTAGATGCAGTAAAACTGTTGAAATGCAGCAGTGAGAAAAAGTAAAAAGGGATTCTAAAGAGTTTGAATTATACTGACTTAAATTTAAATTAATATTGACAGAACTCGTGTTATCAGTTTCATGCAGTTGTTGTCCTCTTGAACCACAGAGCGCCACCCTGACATCACTTTAGGACGGAAATATTTCAAATGGCTGAAATATTTGTGGAGGAACAAAGCACTGATTTAATCATTAAACTTGAAATACATGTTTATATTCTTCTCAGATAAAAAATAGCCCTTTAATGCAGAGTTACATGAAGTTTTAAGGTCAAAGGTTTCAATTTTTTATTTAAAAAAAAACAATAAACGATAATAAAATATAAACTGCAAGTTTTATGCAAGACTAGTTTTTTATCTAATTAATTATCCTCATATTCATGTCATTTTTAAAACTTACAAGTGAGACTTTAAAGGGACAGTTTGTAAGTTTATTTAAATTGATAGAAGAGTCATTTTGATCAGAATACATTCGTCTGCAGAGATCCTCATAATAAAATGACACATAACTTGACAATTTGGAGAAGAAGAAAAGCAAATCATTAACATAGAAGTCAACTCAATGCAAAACAACCCTGAAGGCCATTTGCACAGTTTAAAGGTTGACTGCAAGTCAACCTGTCTTTTCTTCCTTTTTACTGATCGTCTGTGTAAATGCACAAACCAGAAAGGTGAGAACATGCCGATCTTTAGAAAAGGTGTCAACAGGCTGGGAATTCTTACAGTTGAAAACAGTTCATGCGCTGAAACAATGACCATGAACTCATTTCTGCATAAAACAATCCACATATTCAGGCTCCCACTGTGACTGAACTCCAGATGTCAGTGATTCAGTTTGAGTTCAATGTTGCATACGCTTGAGTTTAAAATGATTTAAATACTTTGCTGAACTGAAATTTAAATAATGCAAAAAATGTAGTCAAGGTTCATTTAGTTGATTTTATACGTCTTACACTGCGATGCATGTATCTCTCAACATCTGATGACCAACAACCAAGAAAACTTTTCTGCATTCCCATGTAAAACTGAAATGTTCCCACAAGTCTGCAAAAGACTTATGGAGTTTAAACTTGAGTTAAGCTGACACATAAAGATGTTTGGTTCAGTCGCGTCTGTGTTCAGGTGTTTTTCTATATTTTCTTGAGTTTGGGTCTGGACAATACTGTGTTCTAAGAAGTTACAATGTCTTTAAAGTTGTATTTTTAAAGACCTTCTATGATGAAAATGTTATTTTTTGGGTTTTTTACATGTTTTGTAGCAATTATCTCATGAGGGAGGAAATATATAAAGAAAACTATTCCTCGATCTGCACTCCTGAGTATTTTTTCATTTAAATCTTTGGGAATCAGGAGCAGACGAAAAAATAACATTTGAAAAAAGATTGTAGGTGTTACATGTTTCCTGCGCGCTCCATTCTGATGTATCCACTTGTAAAAGGATCCATGTACGTCTTTGTTTTCCTCGCTCGAGCTGGCATCTGGTTTGAAAGCTTGTGCCGTAGTTGTTATTAAGATAGAATAAATTAAAAAATTAAAATCTGAAACTTTTTGAAAAACATCTTATAAATAATTTCCCAATTTTTGCACTACAGGGTGCATCATCAATGACAGTTTCAAATGTATGTAATAAATTATCCACACCAAACTATAAGATGTATTAAACAGAGACAGAAATACAGAGTTAAACTGTAACTCAACTGTTTTATAGGCTACATGATAGCCACGTTAGTTTATGAACAATACCTGCAACTCCCAATCTTGTTAGAAACAGGTTAAAAAGTACAGTCTTACACTGCTACACCATGTTAGCATCTTTATGATAACTCCCAACCTTGTTACTAATACATAAAAACAATACCAACATGTTAGCATAGCATTGTACTTAGTAACACCTCAAAAAGTGCAGTCTAATACTGCTACACGTTAGCTACCTTAACATAATTAAAATAACTCCCAACCTAATACCTAAAAAACACAGTCTTACACTGCTACATGTTAGCCACATTAGCATATTTACAAAAACTCCTAACCTATTTAGTAACATGTAAAAAAAAATACAGTCTGACACTGCTATACGTTAGTCACTTTAGCACATCTCAATAATTCCTAACCTTTTTGTCCAAAGTTGGATTTAGTAAGAGGTAGTCAATAGCTGCTTCTTTGTGAAGCCAACCTCTAGTGGCCGTTTGAGGAACTGCAGCATTTGGTAATTAAAGTTCAAACTCAGAAATAGAATGTGGGAGCTTGGCAAGTCTAAACATAAATGATTACGATCTCTAATTAGGATTAAGCATTTTATTGTTTTACAATGAACGATAAGTAGAAAGAATTTATTGATTTTTGTTCTTAGGCTATAATGAAACAGAGGAAATTAAGAAAAACTGATGACTGAAAGAAAGAGATTTGTATTTTGGTGCGGGTTGGCCTTTTGCTGAACCTTCCTTCTTGCTTATTTTTTGTGGCTTACGACCCTCAATTTGTATAAAACAGGAGATGTGTTAACCCTCTGTAATGCAGTGTGTTTTATTCAGAGCGTCAACATGAAAAATGCTGTCGTAGCGGCGTAAATCGCTGCACATCAGCTTAGATTGCATTCAGAGCCGCACACATACGAAAACGTGGTAAACCTCGAGCTTGATGGCCCGTCACATGATGGAAACACACAGTAATTCTCAGTCCATGTTAGAAAGGTTCCTCAGGGATTAGTTTGGTGGGACAAGACTCCTTTGTTTTGGATTTCAGTGTAACATTCTCTCTGCACTCCAATCATTTCACAACTACAAGACTGTTTTCTGTTTTGGCACGAAACTGCCTCGTTCTCTGAGCATTTCATTGCTGTCTTTAAACAAAACCAAAACCTAAAAGCTCTCTGATTCACCTTTTTTTATATTACATTCAGCCATTTGTGCTACATTTGGAGGCAGATAACAGTTAGGCCACAATAACCTGTGTCTACATAGCACAATGCTGTTGTGTACCAGAGAAGTGGGCGTGAAAGAGAGGCGCTTTCAAGAGGGACGCACCCAAACTTTGTATGCACATTTGTCATGCTTTTAAGTGATTTACAAATGAGAGGCATGCAGGCTTTGTGAGGCAGACACTGGGAGTTTTCAGAGAGGCGCTTTGTGTGCGCCCGCTGCACCACAGCATATAGATGCGCTTGGAAATTGTGTTTGTGCGTCATCAGCCGATCATTAAAGCAAGACACACACCAGAGCCACTTCAGATGAAGGCAATAATAATATCATAACTCACTAGCCAGTATATGAAGGAGTTTCTAAAGAATCAGTGCAAGGAAAGTGTTTTTATCATTTTATGTTTAGTTTATTTTGATCAATTCGATCACCCATTGTGTCTTTAATACTTTTTTCTCTCCTTTTTCACTTTTGTGCTAACGTTCGAGTGTGTTTGTGGCGGTTTGTTGAGGCCGGGCAGTCCTTGAACAAAGATGAGAGGGAAGAGAAAAAAGAAAAAAACAGAGAAAGAGAGGGAGACAAAATAAGAGCAAGCACCCCCCTCTTAGTTGAAAAAAAAAGAAAATGCATGCCTTGCCATGATTCTATAAGAAACCTGTCTTGATTTCATGACTTTCCCTTTCCAAATGTCAGAATTGAAGACGAAACCGAACACTCAGCTTTGTTGTCGTCCCATTTTTGGCTAGAAGTGATTTGAGTGTTGCTTTAAGCAACAGGTTGCTCAGTGTGAGCAGGTTGCACAAGAAGACGGTGGAGTAGGCATTTCACTAAAAGCACACTCAAACCCCTGCTATGATTTCCTGCCGTTTCCGAACACACAAACAAATGAGGACGTACCAGCGCGTCAGCTGTTTTGATCATTGTGTTGGGACTGTGTGCGCTCTTGTGCGTGGCTGATCCAGCCTCTAGGGTGGGGGGCTGTTGTAAGTGAAGGTGGGTTGTTAAGCGGGTTGCGTGCTCCTTCTCCACCTTTGCCACCCATCATTTCTGTGACAGAAAACTTGAGAGGACTAATTGCAAAGTCAGCTCCGGGACACGGGGATGAAACAACACACAGACGCACACATAAAACGCTAACATAATGAGCAAGATTAAGATAAGTGGGGACTCCGGAGAGGCCTGTTATGTGTGTTTAGTCCTCTGCAAAACAATTGCCAGCAGTTGTTGATTTTGCTTAAAATGTGTAAGTGCACAAACTTTTCTCATCCTCTTCCCAACATCACAGGTAGTAATTTGAGCTTAATGGACAAGAAATGTCATTGTCTTCACAAATATAGTCCGTATTCCACTAAAGGTTCTAGATATTTGACGGGAACATCTATGGTTCTGACAGACTTCTGTAGAAAGCAGTCTCAAAATCATTGACTGTAAAGAGAACCGGACCGAGTGCATGTAATGTCACCCATAGAAAACGGCTTACTTCTGGCTCCAACAAAATTAAGTCAATTCAGTCTAAGCATTGACTGTCTTAGAGAACTGGACTGAGTAAGTGTGACATCACCCATAGAAAATGCTTGCTTTCAGCTCTGACGAAATTTGGTCAATTCAGACTGTTTCTAAATATGGACGCCGCCATGTTGGAGCCAGGAATCCTCAGAATGTTGTGATTGGTCCAAGTCAAGGTCAGTCAGTAGGGAGTGAGATTGCAGGTTAGACAAAATCTGCCGAACACTTAAAACGTTTGACGTTAGACCACGTTCTATATTGGGTCATCTGATTGGTCGGTTTATAACTTGAACGAAAAAAAAGAGGACTATCAAGAACAAGTAAAAAAAAAAAGTTTATTCTGACAAAGATAATTACTGAGTAACAGCAGTTTATTTCTCAATAGAAGTCTATTGAATTTTTTCTTCTTGGAGCCATTGGGTACTTCCTGCTATGAACGCGAGGGGGAGCGGGGTCTCTCAGTTCAGTTCTGATCATCGCCGTCCCATGTTAACAGCCCTCGTCGAGTGGCGACAATCGAATGGTGGCAGTGGGAGGGCAGCGTGGGGGGAGTCAATTGTCAGTCAATTGTCGCGCTACCTTGGCCTCTAAATGGGTCTGAAAAATTGTCTAGTGGTCGTCAAATTTTTACTTTTTTTGTGAAAACGTCTGTGGGCGCCATCCAGTGTGTATAAACACAACTCCTGATTTGCAAACGCCGCTGTCGAATTTGCTAAAAAAAAGAAAAATCACATTTAGGTAGTCGCGTGATGGCATTTTGGGATATGTCTCTGTAATTTTAAAAAGCAACTGCTGACAGGTGTTGAAGCCAGTTTGATTCCATAACTAGATGATCTAAAATATAGTATACACTAGTATATATAGCGTCCAACATTATTAGCCCGAGAGTAGAATTTCACTGCAGCAGCTCATGGAGAATCAAGTTGAGACGCATCCATGCTAGTCTGGCATGAAACACACAATGCCCTACACTCACACTCTTCAAGAACTTACAAACCGATGGTTCTGGGGGACCGCAGATCCTGATCTCTGCTTTGTGATCGTTAAAGGCCTTAAAGATTCTTTCAGATTCCTTTCTATAAATGTAAAGCAGTCATCCTACTCTTTTACAATGGTCTGTTAAGTTTGTTTTTATAGTTCAAAATATGGTTGAATTTATTCCAGGAATAGTTTGTAATACTGATGCAATTTCTCTAGTTAAGTGCATTAAAATGTAAAAATAGGACATGGGCAGCATAAAAACTTCTGCCAATGAAACATTAGTTCTGTAGTAATTAAATCTTAATTCAGTGTTAATAAGAAAACTATGCATAATCATTTTAACATTTCACTTTCACTTTTATCAAAACCTTTGCAACAAACAACTAACTTGCACTGCAAGGTAATTGTAAAATTGTTATGATTGCAAAGTAGTAATGATGCGTAAAAAGTGTAAAAATGTCTTTAAAGATAATGTGGTGTTAGTTTCTTGAACATATAGGAAAAACTTGATGGAGAAAAGAAAAAAAGAAGAAGGGATTTCGGGTTCAACCAGCAAATGAATGAAAATACTGACATCATTCATTTCAACAAAAGATACTTATTGTGCATCTCTAAGTTACTCTTCTACTTCATTAAATCTTTGTGTTTTCTAAAAATGGACTGTAATTCATTTGATCTTTCCACATATTCATATTTCCCATTTGTATGCCCGATTTAAACTGTTTAAACTTTTACTTTACATTACTTGTGTAGTTTAATAAAACATAAATAAAATATGTGGATGAACACATCTTTGTTTATTTACTGGAATTTTTTTCTTGTGAATGAATGTATTTGTAAAAGAAAAATGTGAGGACACTGTCCTTCAGAGACATTTCAATAAGGGGAGATTTTAGGAATGAGAATAAAATTAACATTTATTTGTAAATTAAAGGACGAGAATGAAGTAAGTCAGTTGTCTTTGGGGTTTAGGCTGTGGTCTGGTGACGTGCATGTTGGTCGGATGAGCTTAAATAAAGAACAAATTCTGGCTTCAATGAAATCAACCAACTTGTAAAAGTCATCTTTCAGTAAAAAACAAAAAAAGATTTTATTTAATATTACATGATAATTCAATTATGGGGTCACAGTTTAAACATGATAGAAAACTAAAGTGAACCAGTGACATTTGAAATATTTCCCTGTCCAGCCACAGGACTTCACAGCATAGATGTTAGGGCGTGTTGGTCTGGGAATGTTTCCTCCCCCCCATATAACCTTCAATTGCAGCCTCCTAATCCTGCAAATTGAAACTTGTAATCAGAGGTGTCACCAACAGCGAGTTACCAACTGTGTCAAAAACAAGTACAGTAGACAAAAATCAGAAGGGAAATGTCTCTTGATCCATGATCGACAGAAACTCCTGAAAATTAACATCTTATTGTGATTTTCATTTTCTTAGTATTTTAAATGTACAATTTTTTTCATGCAAATATGTTTGTCATCATGTTTTATGTTGATTTTTGTTCCATTTTCCGTCACATCACAACAGGTTCAAGTCTAATATCAAGCTGTTTCAGTTGCACCAGGGATCTGCAACCTGTGGCTCCAGAGCCAATTGTGGCTCTTTTACCTCTACATGGTGGCTCTTTGGGTTAATATAAATAAAATAATAGTAATTTTTAATATTAAGAATTACTTGATTATCATGTATAAATACTGCTTGTATTTTTGGTAATCATGCAGTTTTTGAAATATTGAACAAAATGTGAATGAGAGTCTTCAAATTTCAACATTAGTAGATGAGCAAATAAGCCTTTAAATATATTCATGGGCTATGTTTTCAGATTTTATAATAATTTTCACAAATGTTGGCGTTTACCTGATATTTTAGTAACATGCTAACATTTTTGGCTAATTTGTTAGCTACTGGGGGTTTTAGCTAATTTAGAGTTTACCGTAGCTTCTTTTTTTAGCAAAATGCTAATGTTTTTGAGTAATTTAGTTTATTGAGGAATTTTAGGCTATTTTGGAGTGTAGCTAATAAGCATTGAGCTAGCTTTTTTGTGGCTAATTTGGCATCTAAAGTAAAAGGTGAAAACATTGAAAAAAAATCACATTTTGAGAAATGCTAGTTTCTTTTATATTTTTGCTATTGTTAGTGCCAGAAATTAGACATAATTCATATGTATTTTAAAAAAAGGTAATTTCTAAACAAAATTAAAAAGTTTTAAAAAAAAGTTAAAAAAGGCTAAAGTAAGAGTATGTGGCTCTTTCTAGGTTTTGATCAGTAGAAATCAAGCCCAAATGGCTCTTTTACTTTGAAAGGTTGCTGACCCCTGGGTTACACACTTCTAAAAGGCCATAAAGTTTGTTATCTGACTCAGTTTTCTGTCTCTGAACTGAGTTTTTCATGAAAAATGTAAATTTGTACCACTAAAGCTGGCCCTGTCCACACGTAGCCGGGTATCTGCTAAAACGCATATATTTTTATCCGTTTCGGCCTATCGTCCACACGTAACCGAAGATTTAAGTCACTGAAAACGGAGCTTTTGGAAAACTCCGGCTAAAGTGAAGATTTTGGAAAACTCCGTTTTCGCGTCTGCGTGTGGACATGCATAACCGGAGATCTCCGTTTTTAAACGTCACTCTTTGCGACAATTAGTGCATACAAGTCATAGATGCGCCGCTGTTTACGGTGCTCAGCATGGACCCGAGGAGTGTGTTAATTATTACGCTGGTACAGATGCTTCATACTTGCTTTTTTTTTTACAAACACAATTACTGCTTCTTGTCGAGGAACAAAGGAGAATAAGCGCTTTGCAGTCGGCTATTTTACAACAAATAATATCGCTTCCTCCTGCTCGGAGATTTTCACTGACTTTTAGGAAAACACTGCCAACTACTGTTCTGGCATGCTCATTACATCGCCCAGCAGCGCAAGTATGCGGGGACGTGTGGACGGAATTATTTTGAAAACGATCACGTGTAGACGCAACCGTTTTTATAAAACGGAGGTCGGCAAATATGCGTTTGTAGAAATACCCGGCTACGTGTGGACATGGCCTTAGGTACTTTTCAAGTCTCATTAAAGACAAAAAAAGTCTGAATTGAGTAAAAAGATCCCACAAATACCCATCGTTCTCAGTGAAGCACTTTCTGATGGGGAGGCCAGCGGAGGTGGCAGAAGTATCAGCGGCCTGTCCTTTGCTGATGACATTGATGGCTTGGAGGGACTGCAGAGAGGATGAACTGCTCACTCACAAACATCACAGGTCAATGGCATGGAGATCAATGCAGGAAAGACTAACAACTCAAATGGCATCTGTAGGAATATGAAAGTGGAGGGGGAGAAAGTGGAAGTTGTTGATCTCAAACACAAAATCCTGGCATTTTTTCATCTATTCCTGATTCACCGTGATATGACTAAATAAGAACTTTCATAATACCAAAATAAGCAAGAGAAACATGTTAAAATCACCATCTTCACAGAAGTGGGTCTTTTTTATGTTTTTTCAAGGGGAAAAGTTTGTGAACCTTTTAAGTTTATAAGTCATCTCCTGTTTCAAGCCTGAAACTGCAGCTGTTAGGATATTACTGTCCTGCTTTGCATGATCTGAGTCTCCTTTTGCTTGCTGTGTTTAATTTCCTTGTGTGTCATCTCACCTGGTTTCAGTTTGCTGACAGCCACACCTGCTCGTCATTGTTACTTCTGCAGTCTACATACATTTTTGTCAGTTGTACGATCTTTATCAACAGTTCTTTACATATCTGTGCGTTTCCTGCTCCACCAGTTTATCTGAAAGGATTTGACTTTAATTTGAAGCTTTGTGTGGTGAGTCACACAAAACTCATTTACACACAGTTTACGCTTTTAAAGGCAGTTTCAAAGGGGGAATGAAGTGATATCCTAAAAATCACAATTACTTATTTTTAAGTTTGGATACACCTTGCTTTTAATGGCAGAGCATATTAATTCATCTTAGTTTCCTAAGCGAGTTTGGTTGTACCTTAGAAAAGGTTAAGTACCAACATAAAACATCTCATCATACCTTTGTTTTGTTTTTAGTAATTTGAAGGATGAAGAAGAAGAAATCGTATTAGAAATTTAACAATTTATTCATTCAACAAACAGAAGCCAATCAGTACTGCATTTTCACAATGTCCTAAATTTATGTGTTTTTAACATTATTTACACATACACTACGGAAGCAAATAAAACAATAAAAGTTAAGTATTTAAATGTGTTTAAAAACATTTCATATCTGGTTTTCCAGCAGCTACAAATAAAATGATGCAAATATTTAACCCTATAAAGTCCAATACATCAAAGAATTAACAGAAATTTAACTTGAAAGAAAAAAATAAAGATGTTTTTTAAACATGTTCACAAAATTAACAAAACAAAAATCTTTACCATATCACATTTTAAATGAGATATATATTATATCAATGTATATATATTATATATATATTATATATATATATATATATATATCTCACATAATTCTGCTAAAAACAATGTTAGCTAAAGAGGCAAACATTTTGACATAGTGGAAAAACCTTATCTTAAATTTGATCCACACATTTTTAACATGGTGTAACTGTAAAATGGCGTATACTTGTATAGCGCTTTCTACCCTCCTTCGAGGGCCCAAAGCGCTTCACAGTCACAGACCCATTCACCCATTCACACACATTCACACACTGGTGGTGGCTCCGCTGCCGAACACTGGCGCCAACCTCCCACCAGAGGCAATTCAGGGTTCGGTGTCTTGCCCAAGGACACTTCAACACATGGGCGGGGCAAGGAACCGAACCCACGATCTTCCGATCTTGAGACGACTGCCCTACCACTGCACCACGGCCGCCCATATGTATTATAAAGAATGATTATTAACTATGTTTCATTTTTTAATATAGCAATTGGTCATTAAAGAATAATAATAGATGAGTTATCATCACCATGAAGTTAAAAAAAATTAGCAAAACTTTTCCCGTCAAAACTGTTTTTGAGAATTCATGGAAGCAGCCATTTTAAAATGTGCAGGAAAAGTCCTTCTACTGCCCCTAGTGGAATGATGATGCACTGCAGGGCAGAAAACATGGATTAAGTTATATACAGTAGTTTTGGGGAAAGCTTTCCAAAAATGAAAAAGATGTAGTATTTAGCATTAAAGTATAAAAATATGCATTAGATTACTCTTCCACAATGCCAAAGACTTTCATTAAAAGGACAAAAAGAAACTGAAAAATTCAAGAGACTACAATAGAAATGAACTTAAAAAATGACTGAACATTTGGCTTTTTGTTTGAGCTGTTCAAGTTTGTTACAAGTTGGAAAAATGCCTAACCACACTGAAAGCAAAAATAAAGAAATAAAGTCCTACATCTGCTGCACTTACACCACAGATTTCACCAGAATTATATATTAAAAAAAAGGACTTTTAGTTAAAGTCAAGACAACAAATGTTTGACACATCCTGTGCTGCCAGCTGACCTTTAAATGGTAACTCCTTCTTGCCTGGAGACCACAGACCGCTGAACATCCAGTCATAACAAGAGCTGCCGCTTTTTTGTGTGGTTTATCTCTTTCATTGGTTGGCGGGGACAACGGGTGATCCGAAATGTCAGTTTTTACCTGAGATGGGAAATCAGGTGAAGACAATCAAATCAAATTTTAAAATCTTTGGAAGCTAAGACGTCCTCACGACCAGACCCCTGACGAAAACACTGATGATGAAGGTAGTTCACATACGTGAGAATAATAAGTCATCTGCTGTGTGTACTTCATCATCATCATCAAAACAATAAAACAAAACACTCACAGTAGAACTTAAAATAAAAACAGGTAAAGTGTACAAAAGTGCAAGATCAGCATTTATTTCTTCCTTAAAACTCATCTCTCTTCTCCTTCTCCCTTAAAAAAATAGATCTCATCTCAATGGAACGTCCTGTTAAAATAAAAGTTAGTGCCTCACCTGCTATCAATGGATACTAATAATGAAATAAATGTGTTGTCTGATCTGTGCTATAGACACTATTTATATATATAATTCATGTTCACATGTTTATGACCCGCTGTTGAAAATTGTGTTTTTGGTGGCATTTTTCTCATGATGGAGGAAATGGATAAAGAAAATTAAGACTAAAATTGCATTGAACGCTTTCTTTTCTAACTCTAAAGGTGACAAAAGATTTGTAAGTGTAAGTCTGCTTCTGTTGCATATTTATTTTTGGGTTGTTACACATTAGCGCTAACAGGCTCGCTTGTGTAACAGACCAGTTATCTGGTGAACCGACTTGACTTTATTTACTTTCACTTTTGTGAAGGATTTCATCTGTGGTCTGAAAATTGCCCTTTAGCTCCAACAACTCAGCAAAAACAGGATTTGAGAGTCCTGGAGTTTTTAACTTATTTAAAAAAGGAACACTTCTTGTCCCAAATATGTTGGCTGTTCTGGAGAAAGCAGGAAGTGAAAGCTGTTGAACATGTGCATGAATTTAAACACAAATCCTGCTGGAAGTTTGGGCCTAATTCCTGCAATTCCATGTCTTCATGTGAAAAATTCTGGCTAGTTTTTGTACTTTTTCCAAAATCTTTATTCTCACCAGCATCATATTGTGAGAAACTTATCACAAAAGTTTGCACTTGTCTAACATCTAATGACAACGTATCACAAATGTTAACATCCGCCTTTAACCCCACATGCATCATATACTTTAGGAGTTTTACTAATTTAGCATAAACCTGAACAAAAAAAAACATTCTTTATTTTATTGAAAATAATTTTCAGGCACTTGATATGCTGGACTAAATCAGACCATTATTGACCAGGGTTCACTTCTCAGAGGGTGCAATAATCTTTGAAGTTTTATATTATCTTAATTTGAATCTTTTTTTTGGTTGGTGGTATAAATTTAACATTTCACAACCTTTAAATGATCATCTTAATCCAGTGTTGGTCCCTAAAGTTTAAGACTAGTTGTAACCAACCTATATGTGTGAATTTTGTTCTCTGCATTTTACCTATCCCCTGGGGGGGAGGGTGAACTGGCGACACAGCTGCACTCAGGAACCATTTGGTGGTTCTTCTTTTGTATGAAAACTTCTTTTGTATGAATAAAACATAAATATAAAGAAAATAAACTTCAAAAAAATAATATGAAATAGTCTATTACTTTTGACAGAGGTTAAAGGGATTTCCTTTCAAAATAAAAGACACATTGTGTCACAGAATCAGCTCATTGCTGCCAGTGTAGTAGCAAGTAGTGTAATGTCAGCAGTGATTTAACAAAAAAAGTTTATTTTTTCTAATAATTGATCTCTAATTAAAAAAAAAAAACATGAAACCAACTCAAAAAAATGAATTAGAACCAATTGTATGCACTTAAACATTGTTAAAGAATAGAAAATCTGTTTTATAATCCGGTTGGCCTTAATTCTGGTTGTGCTTTCTGACTTCCAATTGATTTTCTGTGGTAAAGGGCACAAATCTGATGTCTAAAATGTTTTTGCTCAGTACCGTTATTTTTTAAAACAAAAAACTAGATTTTTCTTTAACCAGTGAGCTACAATAGAAGGGTAGAAGAGCAACACATGCGGAGCTGTAGGCTCCACATCGCTGCCTTAAGACAATGGACGTAGATACATTTGTATGTGTGAATCTTCTCAAAAGTATAGACATGAGTATGTAAAAATGCTGTAGAAAATGAATCATGTGGACACTGCTTTTGTGGATTTAAAATTAAGCCAAAGAAATATGGAGAGAGACTCCACGCGTGTGTGTGATTTGTAATTCATATGCCAATTTGTTGCTTAAACTTGCACAAGAAACATACGCTGTCATCTGATCTAATGCATAAGTGGAGAGTTTTACACCAAGACGAGCCGTTTTACTTTCTGTTTTGTATGCAAAACATTGTCCTTGTGTGTGTATCATTGTAAAAATGATACCAGATCCAACCCGTTTATCTCTGCAAAAGAAAAAAACATTATCAGAAGGATGAACTCATGCAGCTAACCTTCACTAGCACATGGTAAATAACAAAACATAAACAAACTAAAGTCATCGTATTGACTTTGATTTTTGATGTTGCACATGCAGCAGATTCTCTCTCACATCTATTAGAGACTTTTAACAGCAGTCGTTCAGTGAAAGCCGTGAACTGGTTTGACACGTTCTGCTTCCTCTTTGTCGGCTCTCGTGGAAACATTTCAACAGCCGCACATTTCCAGAACTTATCAAATTGGAATAATGGAGCCTCTGCGCCAGACAGCGGTGTTAGCGCAGTCCTTCAGGGCAAGGAGCTGCAGAGATACCCCAACAAAAGATAATCAATATCATATGTTGTGTCGCCTGGAGTCCAGACTGCAGCCTCTCAGCAGCACACCCATCACATGCCTCCCAGCGCCTGTCCAACACCACATTCAATGTCAGACGCAATGTCAGACAGGCAACATGTCCGGGGCAGCGCGCTGATTACAACACCGTCTAAGAAGCTGCCCCGCGCTTCATCTGAAAGGGTTTGATGAACCCCGAGAAGATAAAATCTTTTGATGACAGAAATCCATTATTATAAAAGGATATTTTTAATTAATAAACTCGTAAGTAATAACTTAAAATGTCACATTAAAAGTGTTAATCTGATCATCTTTTGATCTATTGTTAAAACGTTCCTAGCGATCTTTTAGTTATGATTATATTATTATGATTTTTAGCCAAAATAAAATTTAAAAAAAATTCACCTCTTCGTTGTAAGGAGTAAGCCTGCCCCTATTTCCCATCATCCCTTCGTTTACACTCTCTCCTGCTAGCTTAGAGCCCCTCACACCCCCAAACTAACATTACCAGTATAAACAAAAATGCTATTATATTACAGCTATTTAGCCTTACAGTTCTGAGGCAGATTCAGGCTCAGAAGGGGAAAACAAAGACGTTCATGGATCTATTTGTGTCCAAGTGAATGCATCAAAGTGGAGAAGGGAGCTTGTGCCGTTGAAGATTTTCCATTAGAGCAACCATTTAATCTGGCCGCCACACTGGAATAAATGATATTTATAATCCATGTTAATAATTTAGACTTCCTTGTAATTGATATCAGGGGTGTCAAACTCTATCGCACTCGGGGCCAAAAACAAAAACACAATTTAGGTTACGGGTCAACGGCGTAAACATTTATTGAACACACATATCAAAATTTTAAAACTTTCAAACATAACTTTTTAACATAAATATAAATAAAAATAAAATATGATTCCAGAGTAAATCAATTTAAACCTTAAAGAACTTTCAACATTTTACTCTCCATAAAACAATATTTTGTCAAAATTATGCAAGTTAGAAATAAACTAAATGTTTAAAGAAAAAACATTCAAATTTCTTTATTTCTATGTAATTTTATGAACATTTACAGTTATGAATGACCCAAAAGATTTTAATCTCCATAAAATATATTTTGTTAAAATTATACAAATATGGACATGCTGCCGAAAAATAAACAAAATAAAAATAAAATTTGTGCTTAATAGCAAAAATAGATTAAATAGATGAAAATAGATGTTTTTTTTTACTATATGTTTTGTTGTCTGGCCTTTTTACTTTGTTTTGCTCTTAATTATTTTATCATGTTATGTTTATTTCTTTCTGCATCATAAGTGAGAGGGAGGTAGATGATATTGATGATGTTTCGCTTCCAAAAATGAGTTTAAATATCAGAATAGTGGCGAGGCTCGCCGCATCGCCTCAACCAATCAGAGACTCTGCTCTGGGTGGAGAACATGGAGGATCGATCCAACTGATCTCACCCTGAACGTTCATCCATTTTCTTAACCCACAGAGTCCCTTTTGGGGCTGCAGGGTTGCCTGTCGTTTAATTCTTTTTAATAAAACATCAAATGAAAAGCTTAACTACAAAAAAAATAAACAAAACAAAAGAACTAGCATGCCCACATTTGTTTAAAACATTTAACAAAAGGAATGATTTGTAATGAAAAACTTGCTAAAGAATTGACAATTCTAATTCTTCTCGAGGATATTACACATTAAAGCATTTTTTTAACATGCATACCATTTTATTTTGAAAAGTTTGTGTAAAATAAAGGCCCACAAAAAATCCTTAATCGAGATTCGAAAGAGCCAATTCTTTCCAGGGAGTCTAATGAGAAGAATCGACTCCCGAGAAAGAATTGAAGAGTCCATCACTTGGAATCGATAATAATTTCCAGGAACGATGTGAATCTTAATCGATTCGATTCCGATTTTTTTCTATTCTTTTGTTCCATTCCATTCAATTGAGTTTTGAGTTTACACGGTTTACACATTCAAACACATTTGTTTAGAATTACATGAATAATCTACTGTGTTTTGAATGCATATATGTAAATATGATACAGTTCACATACTCTCAAATGTATTAGTAAAATAATTAGATTATTAATTACATACAGTGTTACATGGTTTCTCTGATGGAGAAGTTCTAACAAAAACATTCAAGTCATTAACATTGTAAACATTGTTCTGCTTCTCTTGGAGGGCGTTTCATTTTGGCCACTAGGTGACGATTGCGCTATAGCATTACACCTTATTCCAGAAGAAAGAAGAAACTATGAGCAAGCAAAAAAAATTTTTAAAAAGTTCCTTTTGACCACAAATGGTTAGTTAAAAAAATATTTCTTCATGTCTGTGAGTAAATAAAGATGTTCAGTTAGTCAGAACTAACGAGCATTAGCATTAGCTGTGCTATGGAAAATTCCATTGAATGTTAGCATCAAAAAGCAGACTTTAGCTTTAAGCGTTGAATTGATTTAATATTTTTATGAAATTGATTTTTGATCGGTTTAGCTTAAATTGATTGGAATTGATTAATCGATTTTTTTCAACCCAGCCCTAGTATGAGGTCACTCAGCAAACCACTTCAAACATCTCATCTGGCCCATCTGTCAAATTTTAGAACCCTATGTGGCCCATGAGTCAAAAAGTTTGCCAATCCTTGTTCTACATCACACCTAGACGATTTGTACAACTGCAGTTTGGGTTTTTTTGCTCCTGACTCTCCATGATTTGAACAAAGAAATATTCAAAAATGTTATTTTTACCTACATTTTCTTTATATCTGTTCTCCATCATAAGAAAATGCAACAAAACACCATTTTCATCGGGGTCTTTAGGAGATGTTACTAAAGTTTTAAATCTGCACTGAAACTGGACACCGTGAACACAGACAATAGGATCCACTGGCAGAATGAGCTGATGAACAGAATTAGGTTCTTTTGCTGCACCTGCACACACACACACACGCACACCAGATTCTTTATTTTTCACCTTTTCCTGCCCCTGTCTCACTCTCACTCTGCTAACAACATGTCTGTCATCGTCGCAGCTTTAGAACCTGAAGACAGACAGAGCCGTCTCTGTGTTTGGATTAAAGCGGACGCTTCCCTCCTTCAGAGCCGGGCCGTACGTGACAGGGTCGCTGTCAACCAGTAAGATAAACCATGCATGTTGATGGCTGCAGCGGTTCCCTGCCTGACTTCCTGTTTGTGCAAGTCAGACATGGGATCCTCGTGGTGTGTGTGTGTGTGTGCAACACACCGGGCGGAGTGGCAAAAGATTTAATGATGAAATCCAGCCCGCAGTGTTCTGAGCGTATCCCTGATGGCTGTTTTTTTGTCTTATTGTTTGCTCTCCTGGCACCTCGTCTCTGAACATGCATGGCTGCCTGTGAATGAGCCGGGGAGGGAGGGCGTTGTACTGTAAGCAAGGAGGAGGGGGGGAGTAGTTTTGCTGTAGGGGAATATGTAGCTACCTTTTTAGTGCATGTAGAGTCTGCACTTTAGGTCATCGCTTCTCCTGTAATCAGCTGTGTGATGTTTATTTGTGTGGCTGCACTTGCAACCCACCCCCTACATGTCTGCAGCTGTTTGTGTTCGGGACTGACATGCTTCTTTTTCTTTTTTTTTTTTTTTTTTGAGTAATAATTCTGCTGAGAGGTAGGCAGACCCAAGGGAGGGTGAAAGAGGAGGAGGAGGAGGAAGACAATGTCAGAGCTGCAGTGTGATCCTGCATCCATCAGGCTGCCTCCCACAGTCACCGTGGCTTAAAAATGCACACCGGAAATGGCCTCAATCACTGGATCCACAGTTTTTCATTCCTGATGGGATTATGATGTTGTTATTGCACGATTACAGCTCATAACCACATTAGCAGCAGAGCACAACCTGGGACTTCTCAATCAGTCACCTTCTCCTCATAACAGGAGGACTTTTCAACAACAAGTCCATCTGACACACATGACAACAACAGGCAGACATCTACCTTCACCCTCATCTTCCATGCTGCTGATAAATGAGTTATTGAATGGTTTGAAAACGGCTGCGCTTTTATTTTTGCCAGTGCAGGTGGGTGTTTTGGGGTTGGCCTCGCTTCTCCTCCCTCTGGAATTTGATAAGTTAGAAAAGAAAAGTGGCCCAACCAAAAACACAGAGGAGGACCAAAGAAAAAAGAGAAAGAGGAGGGGTGAGGAAGATGTGAAATTTCCAATGATGAAAGGAGAGAAGGGGAGGAGTGTCTCCAGGAAACAGATGAAATCCAAAAGCTATTTTGGAGATGGAGTCTCAGCGATAGACAGACGGACTGTGGAGGGAGCCGCACTTCCTCTTATACCGTAAAGATGAAGTGAGACAAAACTGTCCCTCTGATACGGTGGCCCTGAAGTCTAAATCATACCAACAGATCAGTCAGCTGACATTTTAAAAAGCAAAACATAAAAAAACATTACACACTAAAAAGAAAAAACAAAAAAAATCCAGAAACCAAATCATAATGAAACCCAACAAAAATAAAAAGCAAGTCTAAATGAAATGTTAAAAAAACTAAACACAATCATAACTAGAACAGTTGCATGCTACTGTGAATGCTTTTTGCAGAAAGCAGTCGCTAAAGATGCTGAAGCTTTTTGCTGAAAATGGTAACGTAATTTACTTTAATTCCTGAAGAAATTTTCTGAAAATGCAAAACTATTTCCAAAATGTTAAATTTGCTAAAAGACTGGAAATTTCTTTAAAGAACTATGAAAGATGCTGAAGTTTACCTAAAAATTTGTAATAAATTGCTTAAAGAACCCTACTACATGACAATTTTGCAAAAATATATAGTGTATTATTTAAATATAAGCTAAACTCCAAATAACCCCATAAACCTTAGTAGATGCCAAATTAGCCAAAAGCTAGCTTGTTATGTAAACACTAGCTTAACTCCAATATAGCCTAAAATTAGTAAAAATCAGTAAACTTAATTAATCAAAAGCGTTAGCCTGTTTCTAAACTCTAAATTAACCTATAAAAACCTCTGTAGATAACAAATTAGCATAAACATTAGCATTTTCCTAAAATATTAGCCAAACTCCAATTTGAAAAAAAAAATTGCTATAAAATATTAAACATATTAAAAGGTTTGTTGCCAATCTACTTATAAATTTGACAGTTGAGGACTTTCTCATTCTTTTCCTATGGGGCATATTTTACTAATATTTTAGATTGCTGAAATTGCTGAAAGCGTGATTGAGTATTTACTTAGCGAAAAACGTATAGAAAGGAGCAGGAAAATCACTACAGTGTACTAAAGATCTGTGCTATGGGACATCACTGATTGGATGATGATGATATTTAGTATCACCTCATACCAAATAACTTTTGAATAAACTGATTGTCATGAATTGGTCCCCTGTATCCCCTCTGCCCATCAGCGAGATCCATCACCGGAGTTGAGCACTTCCTGGTTCACCACACTACACTTCCCATCAGCCCCTTCTGTCAGTCCCAGAAGCCCCACAGCCAGTTACCATCCACATTCACTTACAGGAGCATTTAGTGAGTGCGAAGTCTTGTTTGTGCCACTCTGCCTGCATCACTTAGTGTTCTCATCCTGACATGATCTTCTGTTTCATCTGACCCTGTTTTGTCTGCCGCCTACCCTGAACCTTGCCTGGACCCCGACCACTCTGGTTGTTTTCTGATGCCCTAATGTTTGTGTTTGACCTATGCCTACTTGACCCTTATTTAACTTTGTGGACTTTTAGCTTTGCATCAATCCTGTTCTCTTTTCTGCGCCAATTAACCTGTTGCACTATGATACAGCCGTCTGCTCGTTTGTGACACTGATTGACAAATGATATATCCAATCAGAGATGTCCCAAGTTACCTACCTATTCCAGTTTCTTCTTTTGCTTCATTTTTTAATTTTTTGATTTATGGAAATCTCTTTTGTTTTCTGAAAAGTGTTTCTTTCTCTTTTTAATGAAAACCATAAAAAAGTAGGTACTACAGATAGTATATTATCACTAGTCAAAGCATAAAATTTTCTTCAATTTAGTTGCCATTTTCCATGGTACGGATGTTGCCATTTTGGAACCAAACGTTAGCAAGCAGTGATTGGTCCGAGGCGATCTGAGTCATCATTTCAATGGATACCACTCTCACTATTCAGGAGGGAGCTTGTTGGAAAGCCACACCCTTTCTACTGAAGCGGTCTCGGGAGAATCTGTTAATCAAGCGTTTCAAACGTTGGAGGTGGGACCAGCGGGCACCACATGCTTTTACTGAGGCATCTGATTGGTCAGTTTATAACTTGAATAACTTGTGACAAAGAAAATTAATCATTTACAAAAAAGCTGTTTAGCAAGAACATGAGCAAGAATGTTTACTCTGACAGACAGAATGACTGAGTAATTGTTTATTTTTCAATAGACGTCTATGGGATTTTGGCTTTCTGGGACCTGCAGGTACTTCCTATTTGGAATGCGTCGGGGGAGGGGATAATCAGTCCAGTTCTCTCTATGTTCTGTCTATCATAGGTATTATGGGACATTGCTGATTGAATGATGATGCTTGTTTATCATGTCAACCAATAGTTATTTGGCATGAAGCGAAACACAATATCCTCTGTACTAAAACTTTCATTAAAATGCCAACATTGAAGACATATTTAAAAAAACTTCAACGTCATCATCCAATCAGCAAAGTCCCACAGTTTCTACCTTTTGCAGTTTCTTATTTCCTTTCATTTTTATCATTCTCATTTCTGGAAATTACTTGTTTTTTCCTAAATGTTATATATTTTTTTTCATTTTTATGTAAATATGGTTTTAGAAATGTGTATTGGTTTCTATAAGGTTAATGTTAGTTGCATTTGTTTAAATGCAACAGCGCAAAAACCAGAAATTATGGAATTATAGGAATTCTTGTAGCCAAATGTGACACATGTGGCCAACAGGAATATTGCTGTTTTACCCGCACATATTTTAAGTTTTTTGTTGTCAGTTAATTTAACCCTAACTCTAGCCTTCCTTTTGGTCCATGACGCCTAATTATAAAATTATGTATGAATATTTGTCACTTTCTCTCTAAAATCTTTTTATTATTTTTTTACTTTTTAAATTGTTGTGACCTTCAATGCTTTTGAGTGATTTCTTTGGTATTATTTGCCCTTCAGTGCCACCGTCCTCCAAAATACATATATATTTTCACAGTTTGAGTTGGTAAATGGATCCTTTATCTCTATTTTGTTATTTTTCTGCTGAACTGAGCTGACGAGGCTTCAGTTCAGAGGGAGGTGCCCCTGTACTGGTCTATGATACATGATATTTCCCATGAATATTTCACGCTGTGTGGAAATGCTGCTCACAGATATGTGCTGGTTGGAAAAACAAAGTACCGGACCAGTCCTAAATCCCCCCACCCACCTCAGCCCTCTGTCAGTTGTTTCCCTTCGTCAGATGATAATTAACATGCGGTCACTGATGCACTTTGACCTGATTGAGCACTAGGGAGCAGGAGGTGTCCGTCACTGGAGAAGCCTTGAGATGTATCGTTTGCTAAACATGACTGTATAAGAGGGGATCTGCTTTGGATAGCAAAGTGGGTCACAACCTGAGCATAAGAGTAGTCATAAAGACAGATTAACCCCCCCGTTATTACTTAAAAGAAGATTGAAATCGTCATATTTTGTTCTGGCCCTTGAAGAAAATCAGATCCCGAAATCTTCTTCCTTTAAAAGCCCGTCGCTTTTCCACAAGTACAGTTCAAAAGGAAGTGGGGAACACAAATGCACGCCGACACCACATTCGCTAATGTAAATCATCGCTGGATGGAACACTGCACATCATTGTGTTGATACCAGGGGTGGCTATATTAAGAGCTGCCCCGAGGTGCATGTGTGCTGCGCGTGTGGAGGCAGCTGTGCATGCGTGTTAACACGCACTGTGTATCTGCATGCAAGAGGCAGCGGAGGATTTTCGAGCACGTCTTTTCTTTAAAGGTGGAGGTTCACCGAGGTGTGCTTTAAAATGCTGAGTGGGTGCAGACTGAAGGGCGTTCTGCAGACGACAGACAGGCCGTTCGGCAGACGGGTTTGGAGCAGAGGCATACCGGGGGGAGAGGGAGAGGACACCTTGGAGAGCTTGACATTCTCTCCGACGAGGAAAGAAAGACTGGAGAGAAGAGGGAGGCTGTTTTAAACACGACTCTCTTCTAACAGGAAGTATCAGAGCAGTGACTCACGCGTTACACAGGGAGAGACTGGGAGTGTTGATGCTCTGCTCACACGTGTGTGTCTTTGTTAGACCCACTTTTGGGAGTAGATTTTTTTTCCCCATGCATATAATGGATGTAATTATTAGAGTGCATTAAGGAAACCCATATATTATCAGTAATTTAAACCATTGCTGCATAGGATTCTATGACATGAATGTGGACTTCCACATGCCTGCAAATGTGTTTGTTGCAAAGCAGATCACATTTCAAGCCTGCTGTGCATGAGTGTGAGCACTCTTAATGGCTGTTTTCTTGTATTAATTTCTGATTTACTGCGGTGCAGATTTCATCAAGGATTTAATGATTGGGTCGTCTTGATGAACGTGTTCCCTTCCCTGCTCAGGTGTGCATGTGCGTAGGTCTCACTGCTTATTACTGCAGCTTATTATTGCAGTGGCAGCTCTGCTCTGGGATCAACACGTACAGCTGTGTGTGTGGACTTCAGGTGTGTGCTGGAGCCCCTGTGGAGCTTCGCGCGCATACACAGAGCTGTGCCTGCCCTTACAATTCAAGGGCTCATTGCTGATAAGATGTCCCTGTGTCTTAAAGTCGGCGATACATCAGCAGTCAAAAATGTGCCCTCATCTCCCGTGCAAACAGCCCTGACCTCTGCACAACACCCACAGTAACACCGTAAAGTGACAGTTATTGCTCACAATTTCATTGCACATCAAGCTGAGCTTCATTTAGTCAACATCGTCAGTTTGCATCAAGGTGGTGTCATACCATTGATCGTACCAAATTTTCCGCACTATAGGGCGCACAGACTTACAAAAGGTCTATTTTTGAAATGATGCCATGTAAAAGGCGCACCGAACTACAAGGCACATTAAGTGAGACAAGAGTCAGAGATATGTCTGTGCGTTAGTCACACTTTATTAACTGTGTTCACAGTCATTGTAACTCTTATTTGTGACATGCTACATGTAAGCCATGTTAGCATATAAACAAAATCACTCAACCTTCTCAAAAAACAGACTGAAACCATTTAAACATACGTAACAGTGACTTGAAACCTTGTTAGTAAAAAAACACCTTTTCCACAGCTACTCGTTAGCTACATTAGCATATTCACAATAACTCCCAACCTTGTTAGCCACACATAAAAAAAGACTAATACCCCTAAAGTAAGTGTTAGAGGGACTAAGCTAACTCCCAACCTTGTTAGTAGGACATATAAAAACACAGCCCGAGAGCGCTACACGTTACCTGCATTAGCATATTCACAATAACTTCTTGCTTTTTTCGTAACATGTAAAAAAACAAACTAATAAAGCAAATGCTATAGTAACTAAGCTAACTCCCAATCTTGTTAGTGACACGTTAAAAAATACAGTCTGACAATGCTACACGTTAGCCATATTAGCATATTCACATTAACTACAAACCTTCGTTTGCAATACGTAAGAAAGAAAGATTAATTTGCTGTGACCATGCTAACTCCCAACCTGGCTAACAACATGTAAAAACAAACAAACAAAAAGAACGACACTGCTACATTACATATTCACAATAACTCCTGACCTCATTTGCAACGCATTAAAAAGAAGACCACTACAGATAAAACTAATGTTACTATGACAATGCTAACTCTCAACCATGTTAACACTTAAAACACTGTTACATGTTAGCCACATTAGCATAATTACAATAACACCTTCATTCACAATCACACCCAACCCAGACTGACATTTTGACAGAATGCTGAGTAACTCTTAATTTCGACACCAGTAAGCACAACCAGAATTTATCCATTTGTAAGGTGAAGAGTTTTTTATTTACATAAAAACAAATAAATAACATTACAAAAATAATGCTTTAAAGTGTGTCTTATTGTGTGGAAAATACAGTATATGGAAACTGAATTGAGTGAGTGTGACATCACACATAGAAAATGGCTTACTTCTGGCTGCAACCTAATGAAGTCCATTCAGTCACCATTTTTTTTGTAATACGCCGCCATGTTGGAGCCATACAACATCAGAAAGCAGTGATTGGTACTAGTCAAGTCAACATTTCATTGGCAACTACACTCCTCAAAAGGAGTGAGCTATTGGAAGGCCACGCCCCTACCCAACCATGTACTTTTATTGAGGCTTCTGATATTGGTCAGTTTATAACTTAAATAACTTGAAATAAATAAAAAAATATATCAAAATAGGATTATCAAGAACATGTTATGAAAAGGTAGCATTGCAAGAATGGTTATTCTGACAAAAATAATGACTGAGTAATAGCTGTTTATTCAACAGAAGTCAATGGGATTTTGGCTTGTTGGAACCAGCGCATACTTCCTGTTTAGAACACCACAGGGGAGGGAACGCTCATTCCAGTTCTCATATGAAGTTAATGTGTCCTGTTGGCTGTAACAAACACTGGGCTAAAATACATGTAACGAAATCCCTGTTAATTTTGAAAGATTTTGTCAACATTTCCGACACACAGTTTTCTAGTAATCACACTCCTCCTTGCACATGTTTTTCTAGACTTTCCAGTCCTGCTGGGGCTCAAGCTGACATTTACTCAGGTGGGTTTAAAAATAATCCATTTCATTAATCCATTTTGAGTTTTTTTTTCTAAATACAAATGTGGCAGTGAACTTTCTATGAACATGAGTGTGGTATTTGTTTGGTATTTAAACTTATAAGCACACAAAAGCATTGAAAACAAAAACCTGCTTGACTTGCTGTACAGCCGCATGGATAAACCTTTGATTGTTTCTATGAAAAATATGTGATGTTTGTGGTTTTAAATTTAATATGATGACTAATTGATAAACATAAAACATGTTAAAGTTTTTTTTTTATTGAAGTGGAAAAAGGTGTTTCAGAGTTAACATTTTATGCATGTATCAAAATAAAGGATATTTTTAGATTTGATTGTGGTAATTAAATGCATTTTGTATTTCTATTGTTTTAATGTGGAAAGTACGAAATAAGATCAAGGACTCTTCATCTGTAAAAGCTTACAGTTTTTCCCCATAAAACTGAGAATTTTATATCTTTTCTGTATCATAACATAATTCATAGTCCCAAAGTGTCGATAAATAGGTCCAAGAATTGGCAGTGTGGCACTCTTGAAGCACTTTTTTGAGTCCACGCAGCGGTATCAACAACTTTTCGCTGATGAGACAATAGCAGATAGTTCCATTTAATGCGGGAGAAACCATTCTGTCGGAGAGCAGGGGTGTCAAGAAACCCACCGAACTCCCACCCTCGCAACAAATCGGCAATTTTTCAAGAAATATGAATAATTTGTAAGTATATGTAGTATTGTGTTGTAAGGATAACGTAAAATCTGCGGATAGATTTCACGTGTGGCTGATCCTGCGGAGGAATCCCCGCTCCGACCCCCCACCGGACAGAATGGAGTCGACCTACTCAATCATGCACTTCAGCATATACTGCAAAGAGCATGCTTTCACCTTTAGGATTGTCTCTGCTTCTTGAAGTCTCCCTGGATTGTTGTCGTGGAGAGAAAGATAAAAACCAGCAGGTACGCGCATGTACTGTTTTCCTTGTGCTTTAATCCACGCGTGGGGGCTTCGCGGAGTGTTTAGAAGAGACTGCTGGTGGAAGGAAGGCGAGTGTCTAATCTTGATTTATAAATAGGTTACACGCAGGCAGGGGGGTGTTTTATTGAATAAAAATTATATATATACAGTTTATATTCCTGGATGACCTGCTGTGGGTGATCATCCTGTGTGGGAATAGAACCAAGAGAATGGACTCCTCTCCCCACTTTTCATAGGAACTCCTGAGACTGTGAGGCGTTTAAAGACACCACCTTCATTAGAAGTCATCACAGTTTAGACCAGCTGGATAAACTTCACCAATCGGCTGTAAAAAGGCTGAAAGAATGGGAGCATCAGCAGAACAAAACGATCTGCTGACATCCTTGAGGTGAAGCAAACTTTCCACCAGCTCCTCTTTTCTTTTTTTCTCTGACGTTTCCTTCTTTCATCAAAAAATACTTTATTCCCCCCCCCCTTTTTTTTTTTTTTTTAAATAGATTGTTGTATTCACTCGGAGACAAGCACACACAGGGTGGACGTTGGGGAGGGGTGGTGGTGGTGGTGGGGGGTGTATATCCATATTAGGAAGTCGTGTCCTACATAATAGATAGACGCGGCACAACTGCCACTGAGCAAGGCACAGGTGCCAGCGGGTCTGAGCGGCTGTTCGGCACTATGAGGATCCGAAACCGCTGGAAGCCCCTCTGGTGTGTCTTTTTTTTTCTTTCTCCTTTCAGTGCGCGCGCGCGCTCTTGATGTGTGCCAGTGTGAGCGAGTGTGAGTGGCGCGTGCGCACACACACATGTGTGTGTGTGAACATGTGGCCGGACAGAAGTGAGTGTGTGCGTGATGGGGGCTCCTCGCCTGTAACTTTTCTCCTTCGTGTGATGATGATGATGATGATGATGCGCCTACAGGATGTGGGCCTGCTGTAGTGCGCGCGCGCTCACATACACACATTGATCCCCCCCCCCCCCCCCCAGCTCATAAATTTAAGTGACTGTGCCAACTCATCTCGAGATTTCAGAGATAATAAGTCCAAACATGCATTTGTGTGCACGTGCTTGTGCTTCTTTTACATGTTTTCTTTTCACCCTCATTAGTCATTCGAACACGCACGCGCACATGCAAATCGCAGCTCTTTTCTCCTTGATGGTGTGTTCAGGTGCTGCCAAAAAATTCAGACATTCCCAAAAAAAAAAAAAAAAAATTCTCATGTGACTTTACGGCGACGCACGGGATTTGAAAGGGTCTCATTGCGTGCAAACATATTGAATAAAATAGAAATTACTACAACAAGAGCTTGGAATATTAAAACATTATCCGTTTGTATAGATAAAAATAATACCTTATACAAAAATCTGTCTCGTTATTAATCAAATGGCTAAAACAGAGTGGATGAATTGGCTAATGCTAAAAATAACCAGTTTGTTTCTGAGACAAAACATTTCCGATAACACCTGAAGGCAGCGCCAGTGAAACGACAGGAGACGAGAGGCAGAGGAGCAGAGTGGGGAGTGAAATACAGAGGAAGCTGCACTCAAGTACAGCGCGAGGAGGCAATAATTATTCACCACTACTAATTATTGCTGAAGTTGCTTTCAAAGTCGCCTCTGGAAAACTCGAACTAGGAATTTCTCCTGGATCTAGACTCAACATTTTCCTCCTTCCCTCCTGCTTCTTCTGTGCTGTGAGTTTATAGTTTTAACGGGTAAGGAAGCGTTCGCGTTAAACTGTTATTGTGAGCTGCTGCCTTTGGCCGTCAAAGAGGAGCAGAAAGTCCTTGAGCTTCGATGACGATAAGGCTCATTGGGAGGAATGTTTGACTGATAAGAGGGAGGAATAGTGTAGAAGAGAGCAGCAAAATCCCGTGATGCCTTCAGGACTGGCTCCGTATTAAAACAATTGGAACGTCGTAAAGGATTTCAGAGCGTTATAATAGACGGGGTTATTAACTCACTCCCGAGCAGGAGTCCCCTTTTCAGAATCATAGCAGATATAAAATTATTATTATTAATAATATTAATGTTGCCATTAGTCATCTTTAGAACTGCGCGACGCCTAAAAACAGTAAAGTTTTTTTTTGTTTGGAAAAAGTTAAATAAAGGTTCAGTTTGAAGTTGACAAACGAGCAACGGTCTGCGCATGCGTGTGTGCACGTGGGTCAAAAACAGCTCCTGTTTATTTGCGTTTGGAGGACAATATATCTGAAACAAAAGGGAGAATAGAGGACATAGCTTCACTTTTTAGGGGGATATTGACTTTAAATATAAAGATTCAGACTCCAGACATTTTTATGTGTTTCCATGAGTATATTTATCTGTATGTGTAGAAATATTTAGCTAAAATAGATAGTGGTTGCACTGTGCAAGGTTACACTTTATTTAAGAAAAATAATTAATTACATTTTATTTAAAAATACACATTTTTTAAGGTTTTTGTTGACATTAAGCATTTATTTACAAATATTGTAATAATTGAATTACAACAGTGTCTATATATGAAAATTAATTTATTTTATTTTGACAGAAGCACATGCAAAATACTTTCAAAGTAAAAGCCACCCTGTGTCAAATATCCTCCTGCTGCAGCAGATATATTCTACAATCAATAGTTTTTTTCATTATAATCTAATTATTTTTCTCCTTTTTGTCAAATATAAATAAAAGATAAGTAGAATTCAATTGTTTTAAAAAATGTTAAAATAAGAGCATAAAGTGAGCTTTATATTCTTATTCTTTATGGTGTGAGACACAAAACAACTCAAAATCCTTTTTAATTGTTTTAAACTTTGTTTTTACCAATATAAAATACTTTTTGAGACTTTTATTTACAAACTTTAAAATAAAACGGATTTAAAGTACATTTCTACAAAATTTTGACTGTAAATAAAGCTTAAAATGGAAACAGAAATGACAAAACTTAGATGTATTGTTCATTCCAATTGTTTTTTTTAATTAAAGCTAAATAGCTACAATAAAGGGGTTGAAGGAGCCACATGTGGCTCCAGAGCCACAGGTTGCAGAACCCTGGTCTTTAGGGCATGGGAGGGAGAATTTATACTTTTTCTCCATCCCTTTCCACATATTTCTTCAAATATGTCCATATATAATTTTAAAGTATATGTTCGAATACATTATCATCATGGAACACGATCCTGACCGGTTCAGGAAGTTGATGTCAGTGCGCTAATGGGGTCCCCCTGTAATGATCTCCCTCCAGAGTGGGACGCTCCTGTTTCAAGGCCTCAGTGCCCGATCTGCGGCGTTTTCCTCTATAGCCGTCACTTTGTTCACACGGACGCGCTCGGAGAATGAGAAAGAAAGAGATACGAGGAGGGAGGAGAGGCAGGATTATACGGCCTCCCTCATGTCAGCTTCTCTGGCGCGCACTTCTCCAGATCAGCAGAATTTTAAGAGTGCCACCTGGGATCCAGCTCACGGCTAACATCAGGAAGATTTGCAACTTTGAATATATTTAATAAATATTCTTACGAGCACATACAGCAAAAAACAGAATCTTAAGAAAGTAAGAAGAGTCTTGTGTCAAGAAACATAATCTTATAAATGAAGTTTTTCAATAGAACAATAGTTTTAGTCTAAGAAAACATGTTTTAGTGACTTTACACTAGAATTCTTGCACATTTTGTTGCTCATTTAAAGAAAAATATTTGTACCTGGTGTAGATCATGACTCGCTTTTGGAGCACGGCTGGCTAAGCTAAAAGAGAAAGATGGCCGGTGATTAATTGTGGCTGAAACAGATTCATGTTGATCATTTGGTGCACCCGCCGTGGAAAACAACCAACTTTAAAGGAAGCCTGTCACAGATGCCTCATGGTGACAGTCGGATCACTCGAGACCTGACACATAACTCAGCTGCATGCATTTTGGCGGTGTTTGTCTTTTGTATGCACGAGTGTGTGCTTGCTTCGCCATCCAACCTTTAACTCTTTATCTCTTCCAAATACTTTTTTTTTCCCCAGGGCCCGCCCCCCGTTCGCCGCCCTTCTTTTTTCCTGCATGTGTGGGAGTAAAATTAGCAATTACATTTTTTTTTTTTCGTCCTGTCTCTTCAGAATGTGGAAGTGTTTTAGTGGTGTAGCGAGAAACAATGAGGACAAGGCAGGGCTTTGTGGTGGCAGAAATGCATTTTTAACCCATGTGAATGAATGGTGCCTCACATTCCACAGCAGCAGGCCCTTCACTGAATGGCAGCACTAACATGGCTGTTTTCATTACTCATTACTGCCCTGTGCCTTTTCACATAGTCACTTATCTTCAGGTGTTTAAAGCTGTAAGGTTTCCAAGCTTTTTTGTTTTTTTGCTTGCATTAAAAAGTTCCAGAAACGTGAAAAACCTGTAAAAGTGATCCAATTGTACAGAAATATTTGTCAAAATTTCACCTAAAGTAAGTATGTTTTATGTCAAACTTGAAGAACAGGAACTGTTGATGATCTTCCCTGAAAAATAATGTAAAATGTTCCCAGGCCGGATAGATTGGATATTTTTACATAAAAGGAAATAAGAGTCCTATTTATAGTCTATTCTAAACATCATTAAGACACCAAGTCTGGAGGGTTTTTTGTTGAAATTTTCAGGCTAAAAATGTAAAGTGATGCAATTAAATTGCTTTCGTTTTTGCTTGTTTTCAAATGGAAAATTACAACTTTAATCATACGAATACCATTCTGATAAATTTTAAAGATCCACTCTAGGGCTGCACAATATAAGGAAAGTGTGCAATATTAATGATCAATACTTAAGATAAATGAAAAAACGGTAACCCATAAAAATAATAGGATACAATTTCCGTTTAATTTAATTGAAATAGAAGTCAACAAAACTTATAATTTAGTCCAAGAAGTGGATAACTAACATTAAAGGGTTCCACTTGATTGGTCTGAGATGAAGGGGTCCATCTGATTGGTTAACCCTTTAAACTCGCAAGACAATATTTTGCGGCCCCTGCCTTAATATGAAAGTTGAATATCTACTAAGCAATATCTTCTGGATGTCCATGCTGCTTTTATGATAGCTTTGTATTTACTTTGTGATGTTTCAGTTTTATGCTTAAAGAGTAAACAAATCCTAAACCAGCTTTTTTTGGCTGTTGACCTTTAAAAGTGCTGTCTGTTGGTTGTTGCCACATTTTTGACAAATTAAAATAAACTTGTTTAATTCCTAAAAAATATGGTCAAAAACCGTCTGTGTACTGCCCTCTACAGGTTGAAACGAGGTATTGCTTGAAACGTTTCAGCTCTGGACCATGAGTTCCGGTGTAGGTACCATATGTGCCCGACCTGTCAGAACGGCTCGGGGGCTTGCGACGGGTGATGACGTCTCAATGTTTGATTGGCTGCACACCGACTTGGTGATAAATAAAATCCCGATTGTTCACATGAACGTTCGTTCACATGCTAGCAAGCTAATATAGCACTAGGGGCCGAAAACATATGGTACCTACACCGGCCTCGGGAGAAGGGGGAGGCGGAAAATCCTCGAACTTGCATCACTTTGCTCTGTACAGCTCTCCATGTTTTTAATTGAACTTAATGACAAACCACTCTCCATATTGAAGACCTACCATCCATTACATAAAGTTAACCTAACTGTCAATCATAGATCCAAGCCACTCCTCCACTGCTCAGTCTGGCCCCACTAGCCCCGCCCCCTTTTTTGGAATTTTTCAAATCTGGGCTGAGAATGGAGTCAGCCTCCAACTGCCCTGTTGGGTTACCCTTTAAAACTTTGCATTTGTTGTTCTTGTTGAATCTGGTCGTCAGAAAAGTCCTTAGCAACAGTTGCTTGCATCATTAGCTCCTTTCACAGGACACTCAGAAGTTATTGCTTAGTAGTACATAGACATTAGGGTTGGGAATCACTGGGTACCTCACAATATGATACGCTAAAACATGGCTCATGATAACGATGATATCCGACATAATTTATGGAATATAGAATAACTCATATTTTTTAGGAAAATATATCCCTTTTTTTTTGGCTTGAACACAATCATAATAAAAAACTTTTCTTATTTTGCGCAACAACCAATTGACACTTTTGTGCAACATTGCTGAAATCAGTAATATTATGTCTTTGACAAGGATTAACACCAGTTGAATTTGAATTATTTGTAAAATTCAGTGTTAACAATAGTGAACATGAACAACTGTGTCACTACTTAGTGTAAAATTGTTGTAAACAACAGAACAACAATTAAATAATTTACGTAGCTGCCAGGCACATTGGTCCTCGCAACAACCAGTCTTGAAACGTGTGCCCCCTATCTACCTCCAAAGGAACATCTCATCAAAGAAAGACAAATATAACGTTTTACAGCCTCTTCAAATAAAAATAAAAGATCAATATTTGGTAAGAAACCATCAAGAATCAATCGTGGGACTAAATGTCGAGATATATCGCAATAACGATATTTTGGCACACCCCTAAAAGACATGGACAAATGCTCAATAAACCTGTTCAGTAGACATAGACAATAGACCAAAGATATAGATAGTGGATGCAAAAACATATTTTTGGCACAAATGATACCCCATACGACCCAGCCTCAGCCAGACTCTGCCTTCAGTGGCCCCCAAGGTAAATTGAGTTTGAGAAACCTGCTATACATCTTTGTTTTCCTCGTCTGAGCTGTCATCTGGCTCTAACTGTACAGCTGGATAACTTCAATATTGCTCGCCATTTTTGTTGCTAGGTTGGGGTTGTGAGGGGCTGTAAGCTTGTGAAAGAGATGGGTGCTGGGAAGTGGGGGCAGGCTTACTCAGCACTGACAGGTGAATTTCTAATGAACTCCTGCAGAAAGTATGTCCTAG
This sequence comes from Oryzias javanicus, assembly GCA_003999625.1. Lineage (NCBI taxonomy): Eukaryota > Metazoa > Chordata > Actinopteri > Beloniformes > Adrianichthyidae > Oryzias > Oryzias javanicus. Next base: position 9,096,122 of record CM012452.1, read on the forward strand.
AAAACAACATGTTTTTGGATTTTGGCTAAAACGGCATAATCATAATTAAAGACCACCGGAAAAACTTTTACAACAACTCAAAGAATAATCAAGTGGATCGTTAAGGCAGGATGAGAGCTGAAAGTGATTAAAAGGTGTTTTTCTTACCTTGAAACCGTTTTCTCTGCGGTATTAAAACAAAATCAAAGTTAGTAATTTTTAGTGAAAGCACAAAGGTGTCTTTGCCGGTGGTCCAGACAGCCATATCATTTTAATATGGGCTCTAGTGTCTATTCTGTGGGGATGGCATTGATTCCCTGCTGCATAGTGGGGGTTTTCACTCTGAAAGGGCAATCTCTCTGTGTTAGCCTTGAAACACCAAGCTCCTGGATTAAATTATAAATGAGCCCTCCATAGGAAACGTATTGCTTACTGCCTTGGATAAAGACACGGAATGTGCATTCGCTCCGACCATCGTTCAGGATTTCTCCTTTCTTTACCTGTTCTATAAGCGTTAGGAGAGGTTGGGTTTTCTCTTTTCTGTCCCACGATGCGCGTCGCAGATTCACCCCCTCCTGCTCTAGTGAGGCGCACAGTTTCTGCCAAGCCAAGCAAGACTGTCCAGGTACTAAACCATGAAGCCTGATAGCTGTCGAACTCCCAGCCCAAGAAAATGATGCAGTAATCAGAGGATTAAGATAGGAGAGGGGTCAAAGGGTTAGGGTTGGTGGAGGCTAGGGGAGGTGCAAGCAGAGAGAAGGGAAGGAATTAGGCTCAGGGCCATTTTATTCTGCCCCTTTTGAAGAGGCTGCTGTTTTTCATGCACCTTTCAGAATTATTTGTGTCAGTTTGACGAGGATTCAAACGTTTTTTCCCAAAGTGCTGATGTGCTGAGGTGGAAAACCCCTCAAAGATTCAAGAATTACCCACAAACTTTGCTCTCTGGTGTCTTCACCTGCTTTTTTTCCTCTGCCTTGCTTTAGTTTGATCTCCCTGGGTTTAACAGAGCAGACATTACCTAAAGACAGAGCAGACTAAGTCAAGATCACCAAAACTACTACTTGGATTTGTTTACTGACAGCAATAAAAAGTTGACCTTGTTCCCTAAAAGAAACTCGATAAGAGCACTCACCTTTATAGGAAGTGCAGTCATTTTGAGATGACACACAGGAGCACATTTCTCACATACTTGCATAGAAGTTATTGTCTGTATGTATTCCTTCTTTTCTGGAATTTCCTGCTCCGAATGTGTAAAAACACTTCTTAGTACTACAAAGAAAGCTGTGTCACAATGAATAAACAACGTTTCCCTTTCGTTTATTTGAATACGACATGCACGGTAAGTGTGCGTTATGTGTAAGCGTGAGCAATAGGCCTGTACAATAAATGGCAAATTTATCGTCAATGCAATATCCGCCAGTTCAATATGAATAACACAAAAGACAGAGTAAACAAAAAAAAATAATGTTAATTGTGTCATGGTAACATTAAGTATTTAATGAATCAAACAGTTCTTTAGGAAGTTAACCAATCAGATGAACCTCTTCATGTCGTTGACCAGTCAGAATAACTCCTTCACGTGACTGACCAATTGGATTGACGCCGTCATGTCATTGACCAATCAGTAGAACGCCTTCATGTTGTCGACCAATTGGATTGAGGTCTTCATGTCGTTGACCAATTAGATTTACACCTTCATGTCGTTGACCAATCAGATTGTCACCTTCATGTCGCCGACCAATCAGTAGAACACCTTCATGTAGTTGACCAGTTGGAATGAACGCCTTCATATCGTTGACCATTCGGGTGAACCCCTTCATTTAGGTGATCAATCAGGTGTGTGCCTTCATGTCGTTGACCAGTTGGTTAAACCCCTTCATGTCTTTGACCAATCAGTTGAACCCTTTCAGGTCGTCGACCAGTTGGAGGAATTGCTTCATGTCGTTGACCAATCGGATTTACCCCTTCATGTCATTGACCAATCGGATTTACCCCTTCATGTCACTGACCAATCGGTTGAACCCCTTCATGTCGTCGACCAGTTGGAGGAATTGCTTCATGTCGTTGATCAATCAGGCGAACATCTCCATGTCTCTGATTTATCAGATGAACCCCTTCATGTTGTTGACCAACCGTATTGACCCCTTCATGTCGTTGATGACCAATTGGATTGACATCCTCTCATTGTTGACCAATGGTTTGGTCTCCTTTTTGTCAGATACATGCCTCCCATAGACAAGGGTTACTTGGAGTATTATTTAAGTTATGTTGATTTCTATTTGAACAAAACAGTGAAATGAAAATTAGTTGTTTTGGAGTTTTTTTCCGCTATTTGTTCATGCAATTTAGACAAGGCAAAATTGTTCCAAAGTGACGCTGGTAGTGCTGCGTAATATGACAATGTATATCATTCAATTCAATTCAATTTTATTTATATAGCCCAAAATCACAAAGAATTTTGCCTCATTGGGAGCATCATGTGGGAGATAGAAAAGCTTCTATTATATCATTTTTATTTGTTGATTTTTATTGCTAAACCTTTATGCAAAAAAATGTTTGAATGCTAAGAAACTTAAAACTGTTGTGCGGTTTAAAAAAATGCATCTCATTTAGTTACATGTTACTTGAAAAAATCAAGTCAGAGTAAAGTAAGTTTTGACATTTTTGTCCATTTTTTTCAGGGAATAACTGAAAAATACTTAATTGTGGTATATCGTGATATATATCGTTATTGTGAAATAAAATAATCAATATAATTTTTCCATATCGTCCAGCACTAACATAGAGGATGAATAATTCAATTGTTTTAATTACTTGAAGTGAAGCTTAATTTGAGTTGTTAGGACATTCTTTATGTTATCAATATCCATTCTGATTCTCGTATTTTTTTGAAACATTTTTTCATCAAAAGTTCGACTTAGAAATTATTTTTTTCCTTCTTAATTATGTTTTTTTGGCTGCTATGACTTATGCCTCGGAGTAACTTATAGTAAAAAAAAAAAAAACAATTATATTAAAATGTATTTATTGCATTGTCCTAGTTACATGTTCACTTTGTAGATGTTTTCTCTTTGGATAAAGTTAAATAATCTATTTTGCAGCTGCAGGACGGCTGCCGCCATCTCTTTGAACAGAGTTGGCCCACACGAGTGTCTAATAATCTGATAACTGGGATGGGATATTGAACGCATTCATCAGTGCTGTAAGGGACTGATGTGACGGATGCAGCTCAAAAGCCATCGCACAGTCCAGGTTTTTCCCCAAAACTGACAAAAACCATTTGGGATTTTATGAAAGTTTTTCAAACACAAACTGAGTTGATGGTGCTGAATTAACCAAGTTGTGCTTACGGGGTCTGAGCTGACACAGTGATGATAGTTAATAGATTTTGGCCATTTCCCTGTGAAGCAGCGCTCGGCATTGTTGCTGTGATTGCTGCGGGATTAAAGAAGAGAAATAAGCTTAGCTGGGAGAAGCAGCCTGCAGAACCACGTGGCCGTGATCGGGGATTGAGAGGGAGGCAGAGAGCTGCAGCGGGAGCAGATCTCTTTGTCCGGTCCAGATGTCACCGTGGTGGACTACCACTATCGATCCACTGCCTTACACACACATGCTTAATTAGATGCTGTTAAATAGGAAATTTGGAAAGCTTTCATCAAGACTGATTTGTCTTTATTGAACCCCTCTGTGGAAATTAGTTTAACTAAAAAAAATGGTATGCTGTTTTTCTAGTGGGACGATAATGACTCATTATAAACATATTTGTGTGTTTCCTACACAATCCTGTTTGGAAATTACAGATCAGATGTAAAACCAGCTTTTCTTGGACAACCTCGTCTGTCCAGTTTGGACAGGATCGGCCCCTTTCTTAGTTCATATTTAGTAGATGAAGACAGCAAACAGTTCAGAGTAAAGGGGTCGGTGTGGTTGAGCTGATCAGTGGGGAGGCGACATGGCACCCAAACTTAATCCAAACTCACAGCAGCCCAGAGGGCATTAGGAGCCAGTGGGGGTTGGGAGATCTGTTCCCAAAGCAGAGAGGCTCCTTTTTAGCACTCAGTTCCACTTAACAAACATGATATTAGCCAGAGTGGAGATGTCAAATAAAAAAAGGCTGTTGATCTATTGAGTTTGTTTCAGCGTGTTCAAGGGGAAAAACCCAACCGTGTGCAGGAAACCGAACTTTTTAGAACGAAAAGCAGAAGTTGGCAGAAGTGACATGGACTGGGAGAAAAAAATGAACCCCCTTCATAGGAACTGAAGCCGACCTACAGACTTGTTCGGCTGGTGATTTCTGGGAAGTGATGGAAGCAGAAGGGGAACAGGAGCAGACTTAAATATCTCAGGTTGGTGATTGGAAGCAAGATAAAAAAGACAAAGTCATGGAACTTCTAACTTTTAAAAATAAAACGTCATTCCCACTTCAGTTTCACTCTGATGCAAATACCAACCGCCATCATGTGTCCCACACACACAGAGAAGAAGCGTCGGCACACACAGTTGTAGTTTCTAGAGGTGTGCTAAAACATCGATACTGTAATATAATGCGGAATTTAGTTTTGTGATTGATTATCAATGAGTTCTCACTAAGTATGAATCTTTTATTTTCGTTTGATGAGGCTGTAAAAGGTTATATTCATCATCCTTTGGTGAGATGTTTCTTTAGAGCTAGATGGGGTGCGTGTTACGAGACTGGATGTTGAGGGCAACAATGTGGCTGGCGGCTACTTGAACAAGAAAAGTTGCATTACCTGCGATAATGCTAGTGTGAATTATTTTTGCTGAAAGTAGTTATTGAAGATGCTGAAGCTAGTTGCTGAAAATGTAAAAGCTATGTGCAAAATGTTCAATTTGTTGAAATACTTGAAATTTTGTTAAAGAATAAATAGAGCTCTGAAGTTGAGCTATTTTTTGGATAAAATTGTAGTAAATTTTCTTAAAAATCCCAAATACATTCCAATTTTGCAATAATATTTAGTGTGTCACTTAAATATGAGCTGAACTAGAAATTAGCCCAAAAAACCTCAGTAGATGTCAAATTAGCCAAAAAAACCAAAACAAGCTCTTTTCTTAAATACTAGCTAAACTCCAAAATATACTAAAATTCCTTAGTAAAGTCAAAAATGTTAGCCTGTTATTATAAAAGAAGCTCAACTCAAAGTTAGCTCATAAAAACCTCAGTACATTACAAATTAGCCAAAAACGTTCTCATTTTGCTAAAATATTAGCTAAACTTCAAATTAGCATTAAAAACCTCAATAGATGCCAAATTACCCAAAAATTCTAGCATATTGCTTAAATAAGTTACTAGCTAGACATCAAAATAGCCTAAGCCTGTTACTGAAATAGAAGCCAAACTCTAAATTAGCTTATAAAAACCTCAGTAAATAACAAATTAGCCAAAAGTGTTAGCATGTGCTAAGATATTACTCAAACTCCTTTAAATATTATTATAAATTATTAAAACAGCCTATGAATGTATTTAAAGACTTGTTGCTAATCTACTTAAAATACTTTCTCATTCACTTTCTATGGGGCATAATTTTGCTGATATTTCAAAAACTATCAAGTTTATAAATACCAAAAATACAGTCAGTAATGTCCTAATAACCTGAATAATTTCATAAAGTGTCGATTATTTGTTTTGTATTATTTATTGCACAAAATAAGACACACGTTTATTATGATTGTGTTCAAGTTCAAATTAAATGGGGATATATTCTCCTGGAAAATATGTGTTCTTCTGTAAACTGTGAGTTATTAGAGATGATTTCTTACCAATTATTGCAGTATTGCGACACCATCGATATGGTGAGCCATATCACATTGTATTGTGAGGTACCCAGTGATTCTAATAGTTTCACTACATCTCGAATTGCCTTGCATTCGACTGCATTGTTAGCATCCTCTGTTGATGCTTTTCTCCCCCCTCCTCTTTGTAGTTGTGCTGAATCAGAAAGAATGGACTGGAGTTGATGTAGTTAGATCCAGCTGAAGGCCGGTGATGTTGCGTGTCTGACTAACTAAGGGAAACAAGCTGGAAATGTCCCCAGGCCACTGCAGCTAATCATTCAGCCCACAGAGGAACTGATCGTTAGCCACTGATGTCAGCCTAACCTTGCCACTGTGTTTGTGTGGAGAGAGAAGGATAAATGGATAGGATTTTGACGACCATTAAAAAGAAAAACTTTATGATTTATACGCTTAATTAGGGAGATGTAACCTAAAATCTACAACGGTGGGTCGGGGAATTAGTTCCTGCCCGAGCATGGGCCGGCGCTGTCTTTTAGGAAAGCAGAACTCATTATGTTGTTTTCGCTTTGGGAAAAGAAGAAAAATGCCCCTCCAGTGTAGGGCAGAGTCACTTCAGCTGGAATACAAGGCCGGTCCGACTCCTCGTTTCCCCCTCTTTTTCTTCCTGGGGTCCTTCATAAATGAATCAAAGGCAAAATAACACACTTTTGAGCATTTAAATAATAGAGGGAGTCGTCTGTGGATTGAAGTTAAGTGAGGCGCCGCTGTCAGGAGGAGACCCACATTTTCTTGTTACTGCAGGGAGGGAGGGGGGCATGAGGAGCCATAGAGGAAGTAGTAACAAGAGGCACTCCAGGAGGGTCAAGCAGGCTGCAGGGTCACTGAGGACAGAGGTGAGGAGGAGGAGGAGGAGGAGGATGGTGACCCAGGGGCTACTGAGCTCACCCAAAATAAACAGGAGTATCGGAGGCAGAGCTCAGCAGCGAGCATTAGGAGTGCAGTGAGGATGAAGGAGCAGAATCATCTCAACAGGGAGACAACAGAAGTGTAGGAGGTATAATTACATTTGAACGATCTGTCTTGATTCCTTTAAGTAAAAATGGCGTGTATTTATTTATAGCGCTGTCCTGCCTTCCTTGAAGGCCTAAAGTGCTTTACAGTCACATTCACACACTGGTGGCCGCTTCACTGCGGAGCACTGGCGCCAACCTATAACCAATCAGGAGCAATGTTCAAGGACACTATAGCCTCGTTTCCACTGATCAGTCAAGTATGGTGCGGTACGATCCGGTATTTTGAGCGTTTCCATTGTTTAAGGGACCCATTAAACCCGTACATCTTGAGGGCTCCCATCCATGGTAGATTCATAGAAAAATGGACCGGGATGGTTGGAGCGCAGACGCTGTAGCCATCCACTGATTGACAGAAAGGCATGATAATATTGTAAAGCGCTAATCTTGCATTTCTGTTTTCCTTATTACCCCGATATTCTTTTTAGCCCCCCTCCATATTCTTTCAAACAACAAATTCCTGTTCTACACAATGTACAAAAAGTAAATCAAAAGAAAAAGATGAGCTGCTGGTGGACCTCCATTGTTGTTGGTTTTCTAGTCGTCGCAGTACAACGACACGCTAGCGGTCTACACCACACATGCGCTGTGAAAACAAAGCGAGATTTAACTGAGCGGAAATGCTCGCCAGAATTCACTGCTCCGTCCTGTACTCCTCCTCCCGTACCGGACCACCAAGTGGAAATGAGGCTTCAGACACAAGGTCGTGGAGTGGGAACCAAACTTGTGATCTAATCAGAGGTTGACCGCTCTACCTCTACACCATGGCTGCCTTAGTGTGTAGTTATTACAGACAATGCAGCAAAAATGATTTCTTTTACTCTTAATCTGGAAGTTAGCTTGATCAGACTCTATGAAAAAGTTCTAGTTTGAGCATTGTGACTCATCTTCATATTCTATATACTCTAAACCAGTGGTCCCTGATCCCCAAACTGCGAACCAGAGTACCTGAGTCGCAGACCAAAAAATACACGTTTGCTTACGTTATGCCTGTTTTGTTTACCATTCTAAATGAAGTTTGAATTTTTTTTTTTTTTTGGAAAACTGCTGGACTCTGTCGATTTTGATTGTCTCTGAATCATTGACTGTATGTGAAAACTGGACTGAGCGATTCCTTCACACTGGTGTTCCAAACAGAAAGTACCTGTTGGTTCCAAGAAGCCAAAATTCTATACTTCTACAAAGAAACTTCTTCTTCTACTTCTATAAAGAAATAAACAGTAACTACTCAGTCATTCTATTTGTCAGAATAATCATTCTTCCTCTAGTATCTTTTTTAAAAAAAGTAACCAGACCCTGAATCAACTTCTTTTTGGCGTTTACCTCTAAAAATGGGGCTTTAAAAGTACTGAATATTGATCCTTGGCACATTTTTGACAAATAAAAATAAACTTGTTTTATTCTAAAAGTAATAGTATAAGCAGTCTGTGTACTGCCACCTACGGGTTAAAACAAGGTATTACAGTTAATTTATGTGATTGTAAGTTCCATGCCATGATTTACAGCTCCAGTAATGATAACAGTTAGAGACTCCTGTTCCCTAACCCCTCTGACTGGATTTCCAAATTTCGGCTGTGGGTTGGAGTGAGCCTCCAACTTCCCTGTTTGGTTACCCTTTAACATGTTCTTGATAATCCTCATTTTTTTCGTGATTTTTCTTCTTCATCGTAAGTTATTCATGTTATAAACTGACCAACCAGATGCCTCAGTAAAAGCATGTGGTGCCCGCTGGCCCCACCTTGAACATTTGATTGACAGATTATTCCGAGTCTGCTTTCAGTTGAAGGGGTGTGGACTTTGAGCAATCTTTTTAACTGATTCACGACTGAAGTTGAAACATTGAGTCCGACCGCTGTCGTCTGACTCCAACATGGAGATGTCTGTATCATAGAATAATGGCGACTGAATTGGCTTCATTTTGCATTTTTGCATTTTCTATGGATGACATCACAGTCGCTCAGTCCAGTCCTAATATACTGTCAATGATCTGAATTCCTTCACTATTTGCTACATTGTGCACTATAAAGGGCATTCCCCATTTAGTCAGGGATTCCAAACCTAGATATCTAAAATCCAGTTAGCTAGAAATTTCCCAGAAGTCTCTGCAAAAAGCTAGTGTACATCAATGCTCACTAGACTGTTAAATATAGACCACAATGCATTGCGTTTTAACCATTTTTTCATATGAAGGAAAACATATTTTAATGTATCTTTTATAGATTACTCACGTAGATTCATAAATAGTCCTTGTTAAATGTTTATATGATTAGGTTTTTAACGTTAAAGCAGGTTGGGGTAACGACACAAAAGTACTCACTGTAGTTTTGGACAGTTTTGCAATGACATAAATGGATGTATTTTACAGGAATAAGATTTTATTTCCAGTCTTTTGACAGCAGTTGTAAACTGACCAAAAATATATGTTTTCTTTTGTTTGAGCTTTAAATTTAGTGATGCAAATGTTGCTGAAAAAAAACTTTTTTTTTTTTTTTTCCATTTAGAATATGGCTGGTATTGAAAGCCAAACATCCTGGTTTGGTTTGAACTTTCTGTAGTTAAGATGCACTTATATTTTACTTACAACATGAGGTTTTTGCAAGAAGGAAGTACAGTATGTGTGCAATAATACTAGTTCTGAGTTGGATTTCCTGTTTCACTTTGTCAATCTTTGTCTTAACGAAGACTGGGATTCTGCTGTGATTTGTGTCAAAAAGGAGCAAAGCTGGATTTTGTTGCTTCAGCCGGTCTCTGCGCTCCCTCGCCGTTCTTCCCGCCTGCCTGGGATCCCAGCTGCCCCTCGGTCCGTCTGTTGCTCGGGGGGCTTTGCACTCAACTACACAGGAAAGATGAGACCAAAGATGAGGAGCTTTACATGCACCCCCCCTGACACCACCCTCCTATCCCAACACTCAGTCTTCCATCCAGCAGCCTGAATGTCTACAGAAGAATCCCCCAGTCAGAATCCACACCAGAGCACCCTCCCTTCAGCTATTCTCCTGGCCTTGTTTCTGCATTGTATCCAGATGTGAACAGGGTTGTTAGGGCGGGTTGGGGGTGGGGGGTTGCCCCCCGATTTCTTCCCAGCCTTTTCACCACCTGCCCCTAAGAGACCACGCTAGTTAAAGACCCACTCTGATGAAAAGGGAGTTTTGTGGCATTTTGCTCATAATAGGCGACATGTTTAAAGGAAATTGATGGAAAAAAGGCTTATTTGAGTATTTATTTATTCAAATAGTTGTGAATCAGGAGCAGATGAAATAAAAAAACCAGAGTGTATTTGTGACGTAGCATTCTGATGCATCTACTTGCAGACAGAGATCATGAACGTCTTTGTTTTCCTTGTCCGAGCTGGAATCTGGATCAAAACTGTTCGGTGAATAGCTCCAACATTGCTTGCCATTTTGTTGCACCGGTAATGTTAGGTTAGGGTTGTGAGGGGCTGTAAGCTGGGGGGAAAGTGTGTAAAGAAATGGATGATGGGAAGTGGAGGTGGGGTTGCTCCATGCCAACAGTCCTGGTTACAACTCAGAAGAGGTGAATTTCTAATGAACTTCTGCTAAATATGTTCTAGAAAAAGGTATGTTTTTTTATTTTGGCTAAAAATGACAAAATTATTATTAAAAGAGCTCTGGAAACGCCTTTAAAATAGATCAAAAGATAATCGGAGTGAGACTATAACACACCCAAGAAACCTTTTTTTCCCTGTGCTTCACTCCCTACTAAATTTATATATATTTCTTGAATTTTTATTTAATATCTAAACATTCAGCAGTAAATATGACCACTGCTACACTTGTGCCACTCCTGTTTTTAAAATGGGACCACCTAAATGAATCTGTTGCTCCTTAGTGCCACTGACTGTGATCATCTAATCCCTGGATGCACAACTCTATTTAAAGAGCATAGCTGCAAATCCCATCAGATTATACCTGAGCAACTGCACAAAACCGCACAGTTAATAGTCTTGAAGATGGGCAGAAAGCCATTCCTTTTCTTGAAAAACACGGAAATAATATGCAAAACTAAAAAAAAAGACATTGACAGAATTTTGGGGGGTTAAACATGTGCTGTACTGGGAAGCTAATGTGTGGATGTGTGTGGAAACTAAAAAAACTATTTTTAACAAGGAAAATACATGTGTAAGTTTGGTGACCTAGATGAAAATGAATCTCCGGTGTGGATAAATGTCGATGCGGCACTGAATTTGAAGGTGTGAACAGGCTGCTCCGTTCCGTTCGGATATTTTGGATGAGCCGGCCTGAATCCCTGAAGCAGTTGGGATGCTTAGATGAGGTACCTGAGCAGCGGGCAGTGCCAAATAGATCTGTGTGATATCCTTGGATGTATTAGGTTCTGTGCTTCTAGCAGCAATCAGCAGAGGCATCTGTGCCAAATTCCAGATTTTTTTTATTAATCCTGCCAATTTTCATGTTTCTTCCTCGTTCCAAATCTGAGAGGAAAAGGCTTCTGGTTTAAGTTTTTCTTCTTAATGACCTACCATCACCGAGTGACACATTAGAATTATTGATTAGCAGTTAACAGATAATCAATGAAGCTTTCTAACCTGTCTTTGTGTTTCAAACAGTATTTCTTTCCCTGCAGCGAAGCAGCTCGCTGCAGCCATCTTTGCGTCGTTGAGAAAAAGCCGTTTCTCCTGGTTCAGACTTTCTCTGCCCCGGTTGATTTCCCTATCTTAGAGTCATGCAGATACCGTAAAATTAACCAACAGCCATCGTGTAAATGATTCCACTCCCTGTTTAGAGGTCTCTGCTCAGCGCGGTGTTTGGTGAAGCACCAAAGTGGTGTGGAGAAAACAACTCAATCTTCTAGCCCTCTAAGTGTGTGTGTGTGTGTGTGTGTAACAGGCCTTTTGGTTTCCAGCGTTGACTAATACAGGTGACTCCCACCGGATGGCTCCAGCCTCTCCAGGGAAAGCTGCTGTGCAAACATGACTGCTTGATGCAACATTTGCCCTCGCCTACAACACCCAGAGCTGCTCCTCTGGATGAGGTGGACTTCAGAGTCCGGTGAACCCGCTTCAAGCCTCTAATTCATATTAGTCTTTATCTTTCTGCTTTTACTTGTTGAAATCTAAGACAGTGTTTAACCTTATGACTTAGTCACGTAGATCGGTACAGGTTCTGTGGGTGTCTTGCAGCTCCCTTGAGGCTTGTACAGCCACCGTCATGTAAATGGAACGTAAGATTGTTATGTGAGGGGTAAGTGTATAGTGAAGTGTGTAAGGATAATGTAAGTTACACACACAGGTGATGCTGTTGTACGATGCCCCAACACCACACTCTGGTCATTAGTAAGGTGGCTCCTTCCTAAGTGGCCGTAGGACGTCCGATGGATGCCAACACAAAGTACACTGATAGTTGTCCTTTCTAATAGTCAAGCTACGCTCACACCACTCTCAGCTAATGTTCAAGTGACCACATTAACCTCATAAAGTTTTCATAAACGTCTATTGAAAGTAAAACCACCTTTGACCAACTTTTGGCAGTTTTCCTTTAAATATACCAAAGTGCCAACCGTTTGGAAATTGATCATGAAAAAGAAATCAGTAACTGCGGTTTGTGCCCAGCTGGAATTCTATTAACCAAGCCTCTCGTACATTGGAGTAAACCTGTGAAAGAAAAAGCGTGACGCAAGATTAACGAGACTTAAAGGATGTAGCAATTATTCTTGAATCAGTTAAAAAAAAGATTCAAGCCCGTCGACATATTCATCGGTGCAGAAAATTAAAAAAATCGGTTTGTCTCGGCTTGTGCCTAAATTTACAAATGCAGAGCTGATGACATTTCTTCAAGCAGGCTTGCTGTGAGTGTGTGCAAATCCGAACTGGCTGCGTGCTGTCCACCTGTGCTTCCCTCCTAGGAAATTCTTGCCGCTCCTTCGGATTTTAAATGTTTCACATAAGTCAGTCCTTTCAGGATTTTGCAATGTTGCGCTCGCAACTGTTAACGCAAATTCAAGCAAACCCGAGATTTGCTGGAAACCCTGCAAATTCACATTTTCATCACATTTTCACTGCAACTTTGACGAACCTACCGTAACAACAGTCATGGATGACAATGCAACTCTTTCCTTTGTGACTTCTTCCTGGGAGCTCTACTCTTTTTTTAACCCTTTTTAGCATTCTGTCTTTTTTTCTCTGCAAGCTGCGTGTGAACATCTATTTAGTTGCTTAGTGCAAGTGCAGGCCAGTGCGCACATAGCTGCTATCAGGGAGCACAACATGAACCGAGTATGAAAGGATTTGTGATCATTTCAGTATTATGTATAATTGTTTATTTGTATTGAATCCTTTCTGTTAGTAGGAAAACTGACAGTTCAATGTAAGAGGAAAAAAGAAATCATATTAGCTTTAAAAATTCCTTTATTCATGGTTGAGACTGTATTTTTTTTTTTTTTTATCGAAATCATGACTTTAAAACTGTGAATCAAATTGAATCGTAGCTTGACTGAATCATTACATCCCTAGGAGAATTGCACCATTTTATATTTTACAGAAAGCGTCTTCTAACTGTAGATGGCGGACATGTGCTGGTATTGAGGGGGATCTGGTCACAGACAAGATGGCGCCTGAAAATCATCAGTTGGAAGGAATCCAGAACCAGAACATCACCCTCCCCTTGTTTTGTGCAACGGGGTGCTTGAGGAGGGCGTGTTTAGCTCGTGAATGGCGCTAACCCTTCCGCAGTGTGCAGGTTTCAAGGGGGGCTTGACAAAATGACTAAAAAGTGTGACATGCCAGCGTCTCACCATACTTCATCGCTTACCCTGACATGTTGTTGAAGAGCTGTCCCCCGCAGCACGCCCATAGATAACATTTTCGCTCTACGGGCTCACCAATTGATCTATGATCTTAAAATTTTGTGTGCCCCAAACAGATTTTGCCCATTTTTTACCCCCTGACAGTCCGTATCCACCCCGTACGGGCAGTTGTACTAAGGCCTTATCGACTGGCTGCTTCTAAAGGCTCATTTTAATATCTTGTAGATTGGCCTGAATAGTAAAAGCAAATCCTTCAACAGCTTTTGGCTCATCCCTTTTCTGCCACTGTTGTACATTCAGACAGCATTCAAACAAATCCATGAAAACTTGTCAAATTTCATGTTTTTTTGATGTGTAGATCCATTATCTGAGAAGAACTTTTCCTCCAAAGTGTGGTTGTTTGTGATAGACTGCGCAACCCTTCAATGATGTGTCTTTTTTTAAAGGAAGCTGGGTTAAGCTCCATCTGGCTGTGCCACCTTAATTAGGACAAAGTGGGTTTATATTGACTAACCGAGGCAGTGTGGGTTTCACTGCGTCAGTGGGCTGCGGCTGTCACGATAAAAATCTTGACGTTCAGGTCTTCACTTCTGTGCAGCTGGATTTGAAGGCAGGTTCAAGAAATCTTCAGTTCACTCATTTTATATTAAAATTAGAATCAACATGAGGTTGTTCCTGCTGGGAAATAAACTATGAGTGGTTTTTAAAAAAAGATTTTAGTTTTGAGATCAAGAAGTTTTGCTCTAAATTTAGGCCAACATTTATGTCATTTTAGAACTCGTTTGTGTTGACAAGACAGAAGATCTGACCAATATTTAATAAGAAATAATAATGTATGGCAATATAATTACAAACCAGGTAAACTTATAATAAAAAAATGTACTGAAAATAAAGAACTTTATTCAATCAGCTAAACAAGAATGAAACAGATGGATAAATAATTTTTTCATTTTGGATTTCAACAACTGGAAAGTTTGAACAAATTAATTATCCCAACAAGGATCCCAAAGACTTGCATTATTCCTTCTCTTGTTGCTTTTCCCTGCCCTTGTAATTTTGGCCAATGACTGAAGAGATCTTTAATCATGTGGTTTTGTTTACAAGCTTTGGTTCAAAACAGAGTAGTGTGGTTGATAAGCAGTCTGAATCTATCCCAAATGCAAGGTTCAGGACTCTATCCAGATCAACTCACTTTTCCAGTCTGAATACACCCTTAGTAAACCTGTTAGAGACTTTATGCGACCAGGTTAAAAGTTTTGAGGTATTTGGAGAATGTAATGGCGTTAAGTGGAATATAACATTTTCGCTGGATCTAAGTTTGGAAATTTACTACTAGAAGTTATGTAAGAACAGAGATAATAATGAGTTTCAATAACCTTCATGAATGATTGAATGATGTTTTGAAAATTTTAGGAAGGTTTACCCACATAAAAACAACACACGCTCTTTGATGTAATCAGCCCATTCTGATGCAGAAAAGGGCAGCTTTTGACATGGGGTTTGCAAATGTAAAGTGACGTAGAGTGGAATTACGTTAAACAGTTACAGTAGTCAAAAGAATGTGAGCTAAAACCCCTGTGCTAAGAAGTTCAAGAGAAAAGAAGAAACAAGTTTTCTGTGGCTTGCACCCTTCCCCCTCAAGTCAGTCCAAAACTTAATATTATCTAAATTTTTTTTCTACTCCTGCTTTAAATGTAAGTATAGATAAAAAAAACAATTTGGACTGTGGTACAGCGGTTAGCGTTCTCACTTCACAAACTCAATTTACCACTGAAGGGAGAGTCTGGCTGAGGCTGGACTGTATGGGGTTCCATTTGTGCCAAAAATATGTTTTTGCATCCACCGTCTGTATCTTTGCTCCATTGTCTATGTCTACTGAACAAGTTTGTTGAATATTTGTTTATGTCTATGTTCTGCTAAGCAATCTCTTCTGCATGTTCTGTGAAACGACAGGAGCTAATGACGCTAGCAAATGTTGTTAAGGACTTTTATAACAACCAGATCCAACAGCAATAGCAAATGCAAAGTTTTAAGCAAAAAGTAAGCTGACACATCACAAAGTAAACACAAAATTATCATTAAAGAAGCAAGGAAGCTTATTAAATTTTCATATTAAGGTTGGAGTTGCAAAATATTGACTTGGGGGCCCGCCATTTCCAGACCCTCTGCTTCTCTTTGAGTGTTTACAATTAACCATTTGAATGTAAAATATTTGTTTCATTTGAATGTGATACGAGTAACCTCTGTAGGCGTTGTTCATTTTCGAGCTTTGTCATTTTCTCCATTAAGCTACCGGTACATCTGGTGTTGTTTTACCTGAAACAAGCCTTTTCAGTTGAACCTCAGGAGACTGAGGTTCCCGGCATCGTATCTGTGCCGGTGGAATGAAAGTTTCTGATAACCGCTCGGTCCAATAAATCCTGATGTTTTCAGAGCTCGATATCAATCAGGAGCACAATGGAAAGAATAGCTAAGAACGTCTTGAGAGCTTTGCCGATTCCCACACTCAGCCACCTTTGCACAAGCACGCCTCGACTAAACCCTGTGTAAGACTCATCTATGCGTAGTGAGGAGAGGCGGGTTTGGGTGTCTAGATTGTCTTTGCGGGACTGTTGGATGAGAGTTGAGAGAAGATCTTTGCCAATTTCCTGTGCTGTGGTAACGCAGCTAAAAAAGGTGCGATTTCTATCTCGTGTTGAGTGTTTTGAAGACTGCTGGAATGGAGACACAACAGTTACAAACACCAGACACATGCTAATGAACTAGATGAGTACATTTCCCATCATTCTCGCTGTCAGACAAAGGATGAAACTCTTTCTGCCTTTTCGTTCCGTTTTGCCGTTCGGATGTTTCAATCTTCCTCATCTCCATTTGTTTCTCCTCTCCAGTCAGCTCCTATTATTTCAATCCATCCCCTGCCAACTCCACGTCAGGATTAATCACCGAAATTTCTCATGCTGCCCCCCACTGTTCATTATCCCCCTGACCTTTTCTGTTCTTCATATGGTCCCTCGTCTTTTCTGATTTTGCCTTCTTTTTAGCTGTTTTACTTTCTTCCGCTGACCAGGTTAACAAGCCGGCGTGATTTCATCAATGCGAATCAGTCATCCTGATAAGATCTGACCCAGATGGGATCTCGCTCTTTTCATGCAGCCATCCATCATGGCCGCCTCACCGCATAGGCTCTCGCTGATGGTACGGCCCGTCAGTCTGCACATGAAAGAAGTGTGTCGCGCTCGCATCCGCACACTCACCTGAAAATTTGCTTTTTGTCCCACATATAGACCTGCGGTGCTGCTTTGTCTCATCTCGCAGCCCTACTTTCTGCCCGGAGCAAACTTTTTCAGTTATTCTCGTGTATCTGAGCAGAAGCTGCAGCGCGTCTGCACACACAGGACTATTCTGTACATGCAAACTGCTATTAACTCACATTTGCATTCCCACTAAAACTGTAGAAAAGCTCAGGTGCATGATGATATGTTATTGTTTGCAGATGTGAAATGTGAAATCATGCAAACATGGAATTATTATTTTTTTTACTACACATGTGATAATGAAGTGTACTATTTGAATAAAAATCAATCTAAAAGATGATTTTTTTAAAGATAATATTTACAAAATTCTGTTAATCTATTTTTTCTAGGATGTAAAAGAAATGCATAAAGAAAAACAATCAAGCACTGAAAGTAACAGCGATATTGGTAGGAAACCACAGAAAAAAATAACATAATGTTGATGAAAAGACATAAAATTGATCGGAAAGTATCTAGTGGGTTTCTAATTGTGAAACAAAAAGACATAAAATCACAAACTTGCTTCTACCTGTTGCCTTGGAACATTTATAGTTAAGGTAAAGATGGTGAGAGATGTTTTTTTTCAGCACTACAAAACAATAACTATAGATTAATAAAATAAAATGACACACTTTTTGAACCGCAAAGAACGGAAAGTCTGAAAAACTCCAAATGTCAGGATTATATGTTTGAACTGTATATGAGAACTGGACAGTGTGACCCCTCCCCCCTTGTGTTCCAAACAGAAAGTACCTGCTGGCTCCAAGAAACCAAAATATATGAAATCTATAGAGAAAAAAACAGCTATTACTGTCATTCTATCATTCAGAATAACCATTAATTATCTGCTACCTTTTTATTTTTTTTTTAACATTTTTTTTCACTATTTTTTTTCCTTTATTGTAAGTTTATAATCTGGCCAATCAGATGCCTCAATAAAAGTAAATTGTTTCATGTCAGACATTGAAAACGTTTGATTGACAGTTCTCTCTTTTGAGTGGTAGGGGTGTGGCTTTCCAACAAGCTCACTCCTGTTGGCGAGATTGGTTGGAAACGTTGACTCAGACCAACTAGAACCAATCAACACTAAAAAAAAAAAAAAAAGTAGCAACCCAATTGAGGTTAGAACTGGAAGTAGGACGCTTTCTATGGATGACATCACACTCCCTCGGTCCAGCTCTTGTATACAGTCAGTTATTGAATCTGAGAATGACATTTTGTTTTTGTTGCTTAAAATAAAAATTCCTGTAAGAAAAAAAAAATTCTCTGTTAAACGTCACTTTTATTCATAATTTCAAATGCCAAGTGAATAAGAAATATATATATTGTATCCATTTAGGTAAAGGAATTGGACTGTATTGTATCATCTGTATTGACAATGTATTGAGACGTGTGGCAAATCATATGAAAGGGAATGACACACAACTCTAATCTTTTCTAATTGGAATACACTCAAAGTTGCCGTCTTTATCTGAGATAAGAAAAAAGTTATAAATCTGTCTTTCTAAAATATTTATAATTCTATTGCTTTTCAGATACAGTTTCTGCTGTGTGGACTTTTGTTTCAGATGTCTGTTTGAGCCCACACTCTTTCTATGAAGGAATCATGGGTAAAATGCTCCCATCCTGCCAGCCAATGTGTGTGTGTGTGTGAGAGTGTGTGTTCAGGCAGCAACACAACTCCAAAAACACACCTGCTGCCCTGCTCTGAGCTCATCTCTGATCTGGAAAACTCTTGAGTTTTTTTGAATTTTGCCTCCAGTGAAAGTCGTGTTTGAAAACAAGGAACATATTAAGTTTGTATCTAAGTAAACAGAGTATTTGAACTCGGAAGGAAAAGAAGAATCAATGCAGCACTTCAGCATGGGCATTTGTTCCTCGCTGCATACGTCGATGGCTGCTGACAGGCAGAAAAATCCATTTTGGTTCTCGGACAGAACGGCCGCGCGCGCTGACACACTTTAAAGACCTGCAGGAATAGCAAACGTTCGACTGGGAGCTTCTCCTCACCAAAATTTCATCAACTGACAACTTTTGTTGTCGGCCGACGGACTGCTCGCTTCTGCTCCCTCAGTGTGAAATGTCAAAGGAGATTTTATCAGCTGCGGCTTATTAATGTTAATTTGTCGAGTCAGCCCAATTAAAATTACATTTGCATTTATATGAGGGTTCTGTTCATCGGAGATTGGCGTGAATGTGCGCGTAAATTTTCTTAAGAGCCTGACCAGAGCGAAATGAAACGGCTTTATCAGAAAGTTGGACTGTGAAAGAGTTGGGGTTGCCGGTCTAATGACACTTCAGAGAGGCTCATTTAGCATGCAGAAGGCGGTCCAGGCGGGCAGATAGATGAGGGAGCACACGGAGGAAGAGGAGGACGGCGCTCGGGGAGGAGTGGACCTTGTGGGGAGTGTTTTGAAAATAGATGGAGGACTTTCAATTTCGATTCAAATCAAACCTGCTCACCTCGAGTGGCTGCGCTGCTTTTCAGAGATGTTTCGACAATCAATTGTATGCTTTTTATATACCTACTTCTGCTCTGTCTTTGATTTGGTTTCACTCGTATTGTGAACAAATTTAGTATGAAGCTGAAGTGAAAAGAACATTTAGTTTCATTAGCCTATATAACCATTTGTATCATATGTCATTTAAACATTTTTGAGATTAATGTGAATGAACAAAACTTTTCATTAAACCCCATCTTTTAAAACTGTAGTTCATTGTCACTCCACTAGGGGCAGTAGAAGGACTTTTACTGTTCGTTTCAAAATGGCTGCCTCCATGAATTCTCAAAAACACTTTTGATGGGAAAAACGTTTGCCTATTTTTCAAAACTTTGTGGAGAGAATAGTTTAGTTATTCACTTTTTTAAATGACTACTTTCTGTATTGATAAAAGCCAAATTTGTTGAAAATAAAATATTTTAATACAGCTACACCATGTTAAAAATGTGTGGATCAAACTAGAGACAGTGGGTAAAGTAGATGCTTTTTTTACTGAAAACGTATGTCAATTCTTTTGCATCATAAACCAACATTGTTGTGAGCAAAAACGTATCAATCACTTAATGTATTCTAAATTATACTATTTATACTTCATTAAAAAATGATATTGTACAAAAAGAGGATATCATAAATTGGTTTAAAGGAGCTATAACATTTTTCTCAAGTCTTTCAGAGTAAACTGTATCCATACATATGATCATATGTTATCTTTGGCACACTAAAGAATACATTTTTTATGAAATATTAGTTATTTTTGTGATTTTTTTTTTTCCCTACCCGTAATTAAGACACCTTGATTTCAGGGGAACTACCTTTCAATGCTTGTGGGTGCCACCCATTTTGTGACATCATCCCTATGGCTGGACTCGACAGCTTTTCTGTATTTCACCCACAAAAACGAATAATATTCCAACTTTTGCAAAGATGGATTGCATACCTTATATCTGCCTTTAGTAGCTACACTGTAGCCATCTCTACACTGGTTGTAGAAATTACCGGGGATAGCTGCTGAGCAGTGAGGCTAGTAGCTGATCACTGCTAGCTAAGCGGCAAAGATCGCGCCTGATCACTGCTAGCTGAGCGACCTATCAAGTGGCTGATCAATGCTTGCTGAGAGGCAAAGCTCACGGCTGATCTCCGCTAGCTGAGTGGCAAATATTGTGGTTGATCACTGCTAGCTGAGCGGCGAAGCAAGAGGCTGATCAATGCTAGCTGGGTGGCAAAGTTAGCAGGTGATCATCGCTAGCTGAGCGCCAAAGCAAGCGGCTGATCACTGCTAGCTTTCTCTGAGAAATTGGGTTTTTACTTAAGCCTGGGGGGTGGTTCAGGCAGCGCAGACTCTTTCTTAAAGGGACGGTTCTCACTTTGTGACATCAGCATGTGAGAACCCGCTTGCTTTTGTGGGTATGGGAGGTTTTCAGAGGAATACTCAGAAATGCTTGAATGGATCAAAATACAGCTTTGAGGTTGTTTATAGTGAGGAATGAACACAATGATACACTTAAAATCTCAATAAGTTTTGCATGGTAAAGGCCCTTTAAAAAAAAAAAATCTTGAATCCAAAAAGTTGGATTTTTATGTTTAGTTGTAGTGTGCTGTACAGGGTTAGTTGGGTTTTTGTTTGCTTATTGAGCAGTTTGACTGTTCTTCAAAGGCTCGTCTGCGGTGAAGATAAAAAGAGCTGCCATTATGTAACAACAACGTTTTGCTCGTCCTCACATGCAGTCCAACAGTTTGGGATTACCACTTGGATTTAGTGTTTGCGGTG
Source organism: Oryzias javanicus (assembly GCA_003999625.1). Taxonomy (NCBI): domain Eukaryota; kingdom Metazoa; phylum Chordata; class Actinopteri; order Beloniformes; family Adrianichthyidae; genus Oryzias; species Oryzias javanicus. Next base: position 9,117,267 of record CM012452.1, read on the forward strand.
AGATTAAGGTTGAGGTCAAAGTTTGGTTGAAGTTCAGTTTCTGGCTTCTGAATGATTAAAAACTTGCACATCGGGAGCACTCGGGGCAAACTGCTGGAAGCTCTGTAGGTTGAACGCCGACGGCAGATCGGAGGGCGTGCATACATACGCGTGTGAGGAATGCTGCAGCGCTTTAAGAATTGGTCGGGCTTTGGGGGGGTAGGAGGGGCGGCGGTGGTGAGCTCTTTGGGTAGGAGCACCCAGGGGTTAACGAGCAGTGTGAGAAAAACAGGAGGAAGGGGGAGGAAGGCTCTACACACACTAAAGCACAGTGAATCCCAGAGGAAGCTGAAGATGATTTGAGAAAAGACGACACTTGCTGCCTTTGAATTCAACTAAACTTTCAGGAGGGGGAACTTTGGTTGATCTGTCTCATAAGTAAGAAAATTAAAAAGTTTATATAAAGAGTTAGGATCAAAATAAGCTCTAGAAATCATTGCAAATGTACAAAGTTTTTATTTTGGACTAAAGATAGAGTCATAAAAGCCTCCCAATCATTTAAAAATTGAACTAAACTCTCACCCACCCTCTATTTTTATTTAGTAGGGTCCGTTTTAGGTTGAGAACCGTCCTGACCCGTCTGCTATCACTAAAATGTAAGTTGACAGTGGTGACGCAAACACCTGCTACTTCCTACACACACATAAACAGAGAGCCGAACGCCCTTCTCGCTGCGGCGAAGTGGGAAAGCAGGAGCGCTTCTCAGGAAATTTATCGGGGGGGGGGACCCCATTGTTCTGACTGGTTCTAAGGGGATGGGGGAGCAGGGATGGGACCAGTGATGGAAAGGAAAATTGAGAGCCCAACAATGCCACAAAGCGTCCCCCACCCGACTTCTCCTCTTGGTTATGAGGATGACCTGCTCTAACAGAGCAAATGAAAAGTAAAAACCCGGAGAGATTCAAAATGAAGATGGAGCCGAGATGCCATCACGCCAATTGGCAATTAAAAGGTTTTAAAAAAACCTGATCTAACAAGTCTTTTCATTGGTTTGTTGTTTTTTTTTAACTCTCTGGTACTAAAAATAAAGACTAAACTAGACCAAACCTCCTAAAACTATCACAGAAGTCCAACAGCTGTAGTTTGTTTTAGTTTTGTAATTCTGAATTACTGCGTTCTCTCGTGAGTTACGTTCTAATAACCTCTCAGATTTAATCTTTTTTTAAAGATATATAGAAAGGTATAATAGTTTTAAGGCTAACTAGAACGGTTTTACATGTTTGTCAGACACACATTAACATTTTACAACTTTTCACTCTTGTAAAACCCTTCCGCTCTCCTAGGTTTGTTTACATAAAAGTACGGTCATTTGGACCCCACAAGACACTGTGCTGAACTTTTTTTTTTTTTTTTTAATAATTGTTGATCTTTAATGGTGTCCAATTACAGACATGAAGCCTTGTCCACCTATGTCATGGAAGGGCTAACACCTGAATAGGGTGGGTGGGGTCATCTGGACCCCATAAGAGAGCACGAGGGTTAATCCTTTGGCACCGAAAATGGAAAATGTAGCTGTAGTGTTTACATTCTTTAAACTATCGTACCTCAGTCGGTGACCTAAGGCGTGTTTTGGATTTTGGCCCCTTGTGCGATCGAGTTTGACACCTATCATTTACGCAATTAACATAATTTCATTTGATGCTGAAGCAGAGAAAAAATATGCAATTATGTACAGTAGCAAGCATACATCAGCTCATTCTGTTGCGGACCAAAGCGCAGTAATGCTAAAACGGCTTTTCTCTTTTTTGTCGTTTGGTGGCGTAAACAATCAGTTACGATACATCAAGAGCGTGTGTTTCTTAGGCGTCGCCGGCAACAGATTCAATGTTAAAGGGGTTGGATACTCAAAAATTCAGATCCTCCTAGGAATATAAGTCCAGTATTATAGAATTAAAAAAAACAAGAATTTGGTCACAACCACAGATTTATGTAAATTTGTCAAGCTGAGAGTATTCTATACAGAAGACACAACAGATTAAAGAAGATTGATCAACAATGGTCTGCAGCCAATCAGGATGCACTGAAAAAAACATGAAAAATTGCACCAAAAAAATCTATCTGTGAAATGGTGATGGGCTATTGTAATCTCTCACAAAAAAAAAAAAAAAACAAACACAATATTGACAGGTTGTGCAGCAGTCAATATGTTTTTGAGGCTTCATCAGATTCACCCCCTTTATTCCGTTGATTGCTATTAAAAACTGTAACATTAGAAATCATGCCACAGACACATAAACAATAGGTGTGCAAGAAAATATCAATTCAGTGAAATATTGCAATACTTCATTTGGTGATACTTATATCGATTCAAAATGCTGCCAAGATGATATTTAATTAATTATTTATAATCAAACATGTAGTTCAGCGTCTTACTTTTGTTTTGCCACTTAAACTGCGGGAAAATCCGCGTTTACGTCCGCGTGTGAGAAAAATGAAAAATCCGGGCTGCAGTGTAGACTGACTGAAAGATTGAAATAAAACATCTTAGGAACATTCGAGCGCTGTCCTTCACCCTGTCATACTGCTTCATCCCAACAGAACCTGTTCACTTTTAGATATAGAGCATTACTGGTTAAGACATTTTTTAAGGATTTTTTTTCTCTGCTAAAAAATTTCTTTAGTGTTGAAAAAATATTTCTTAAATTACCAAAAGAAAAGCACCATGAATTGACTTGTTTTAAAAACAACTTTTAGATTCAGCTGTTTAACATTTTATTTTATGTTTATTTTTTTATTTTATTTTATTGATTTGAAGGTGTATTCATATTCAGATAAAGTTTTTTTGAAGTCACAATAAAAAAAAAAAAAAAGAAGTAGACTATTGTCTCTGGTGCTGTCTCGGGATAGGTATTGTATCATATTAAGTATGTGTAAATAGCAAACGCTCTTTGACGTAGCGTAACTCTTTGACCCTTTATGGGATCAGAATCAGCCGATACGTTGATTGTGTAAACAATTCACTGTTTTAAAACTGTTTTTTTTTTACTTTAAAAGCATTTGAAATTAAATTGATTGCATGAACGGTTGAAGAGCTATGGCAGTGGAAAACTGAAGCTCTGGTGTTAAAGGGTTAGGTAACTTTAGCTGATAAGTCAATGTAAGTTATAGCAACACCAGAGTTCATCTGCAAGTGAACCGATATCCTAATCTGGATTCACCTGTTTGATCCACAGTTCAGGTGAGCTGTCGCAGTCGTCAAACAAAGCAAACCATCCCAACAAAACAAAACACACTCAACCAGTAGAGCTTTTTTGTTTCTGTCATTCCCAATAGCTCCACCTGTGTGACACAGTTTCAGTCACAACTCCTCATCCCAGGTTCGTGCATCGGTGTCACCGGCGCTGACAGCCACAAACTTTACACAGCGGTTTGTTTTTCTGTTTTGGCTTTTGTTCACAGGTGACAAACTTGTCGCCCCAGAAAAGATCCTCTAAATCTTCAGTTTGTGTGCTCCCGACAAACACGGCGTTGGTGCATGTGTGGGTGTGCGCCGCTTTTCCAGCTGCGCTGCGCTCTCGTCGCCGTACAGCAGACCCTCTTTGTCTGCCGGTTCAGAGAAGGGTGGAAGGTGAAGAGCAGTTTGTTCATAATGGATTATTGATTAGTCCGAGAATACATTGGCTCTGCACCGTGTGGGTGTGTGTTTGTGCGACAGTGTGTGTTTGAGACCCCATAGTTTCCCTTCTGTTCCTTTCGGAGAACTGAATGTCTCTACTTTATAAGCAACTGTACAGAGGACAGTGTTGTTTTTTGTAAAGTGTTCTCTGTGTGTTCTACTCCACGAGTCCGTGTGTGAGCCGTTCTCTGTATGGTCTGTTATTCTTTCAATGCCGCCTGTATGACAGTTTTAAAAGCCCACAGTGTGCAGATGGAGTTTCTAAAGATGTGTGTGGACGACATGAAAAGCCTCCTCTGTTTCCCGTCTTGATTCCTCAGTTCTCCTGCATGTTTGCTTGTGTTTGTGCGTTCATACCAACAGAAAGTTGTCTCTGTGGTTTTTTCCTCTCAACTTTAATTTCTCATCTTTACGCCACTTTGTGGACCCATATGTCACCAACTACTTTGAATTAAAAACGCTATCTAAATGCATGTATGTGCATGTTTCCAACACATTCTCCTCCCCAAGTCGTTGACGTTTTTCGTGTCCCCAACTCCTTGTTTTTGACCTGCTGGCTGTTTGTAAAATCAAGGGTCAGCAGCCTTCGGGACACGGTAGCAGATGCAGTGCTGGATTGTTCACTGGTCCAGTACCGGTACCCTAACACAAGTTTTGGTACCCTAGCCGTGATCTGGTACTGGTTCGCGTCAAGTCCCACGTCAGGTATCATTTTGGGTACCGCGTCTGGTACCGGGTCCGTGCCGGGTAGGGGTACCAGTACCGGGTTCGGGTACTGGTGTGCTATGTGTCACGGTGCTGGACCAGTTCTGGTTCGCAGGGCGGAGCTTTGGGATCCATGATTTAATGGGAACAGCCACTTTGTCAAAAAACGATGGCTACAATATCTTCTTTGAATCGACAGGAGCTAACAACGCTAGCAACTGTTGCTAAGGACTTCTCTGATGACTTTTCCGACAACAATAGCAAATGCAAAGTTTTAAGCAAAAAGCAAGCTGAAACATATAGCAAATACAGAGCTATCATCAAAGAAGTATGAGCATGCAGAATACATTGCTTAGTAGTACACAGACTTAAACAAATGTACAATAAACATGTTCAGTAGACATAGACAATCGACCAAAGATATAGACAGCGGATGCAAAAATATATTTTTGGCACAAATGGAACCTCATAGAGCACTGGCTCCATCTGTTTAGAAAATTACGTGCAAAAAACTACTTTCTAAAAAAAAAAAAAAAAATGAAGGAAATTATTAACGTGGTCTGGGAAGGGGCTGTAAGCGTTTCGTGCCCTAAAAGTTTCCCTGTTTCCAGCCCGGTCTATGTCACTCCCTCAAGAGCCACATACCCCACTGTGATTATTTGGGTTGTCAGCTCCGCACACAGCACTCCAAAAGTGCCCTTCATAACAAAAGTGCGGGTCGCACCAACAGCAAACATTCATTTTAAGGCGAGGGCCACAAATGGCAAATGAGACCCCTGCCCTAAAAGAACCTTATTACCACCTTGGAGCTACAACCAACTGGTGTCTAAAATGGTATGGTTCGGTCAGGCTCAACGGGTTGATTTTTGGGCTAGACCGGATTTTGCCATACTGTGCATCTGTGCATCACAATGGACCGGTCCTAGATCCTAATCACCGTTGATTGGCACAATCAATCCCACACAACATCCTACACTCAATTTTTAACCAAATTCCCCAGTTCTTAAACTCCCTCACCTACAGAAGGGGCTCTTTCTAATATCAAAGGAGGAGACTATCTTCCCTTTTATGGCAAAAAAAGCATTTCCTCAGATTCGAATCCCCGCTTTTATCCAAAAGAGAATGTCCCTTTTGATGTTATCGATCATGCTCCTGACCCTTTTTTCCAGCTTGTTTTCCAGTCGTCCGTTCTCTGATTGCTGCTGATTAGCTGGATCAGGGAATCAACAGTGATCAGAGCAGGGGTGTGGGGGGGAAAAAGAAGGAGGGTGGCAGATCTTCAGGCAGTCAGCCTCTGTGGCCTCCAGAGGGAGCTGTTCAAACAGCTGCTGAGCTGGTGTGAACCGAGTTCAAGCGTTCACCGCAACAAAACCATATCAAAGTTTCGTTTTTAAGCATTTGAGTTAAAAACACATAGATTGTGATGTGGAGACAAGAATCATTTATGGATGCAACATCCAATAATATAGCTTGTTTCAAGATTCTCTCCAGATGTGGTCTGCATTAGTGTGTGAAACAGAAATGAGCAGGCCGCCGCACAAAGGTGGCCTATGGATGGGAAAATACGAGCGGATTTCCTGCTCTTTTCCCCTCTCTGCTTCAAACTGTTCTGAAGTCAGAAACACAAGAGGCCGTGCGTGTTTGGATGAAGGTGGGGGTTGGTGGTGGTGGTGGTGTTTTTGTTTGACACAGAAGTCATTATCAGCTGAGTGTGGGCCTTGGTACGCTGGCTGTGACTCATAGTGGGGCAGCCTAAATGTCCATTAGTGGCAGCTTTCTCAGCAGAGGTCGGGCAGGTCATGGCGTTTAAGGATGGCTGTTTTTCTGCAAGTTCAGAAGAAGTTTTTATGTTTTAAATCAAATTCTGTACATGAAAGTAGGAGTTTAAAAATCCTGCAGGTCCATTTAGCTGATCAGTTCCAGGGATCTCTGGTTTAATGTTTCTGTCTTTGTGGGTCAGTGTGATTGTGTGAATGCTTAGAGAACATTCACACTACACTGACTCTCCTGCTCCTTTCCATAATCTTTCAGAAAACTTGGTATAAAAAAGTTCAGTTTTTTCAAGACGTTACTGTTTGTATTTTTGGTATTCAGAAACATAGTTTTTGAAATATTGAGCAAAATATGCACCATAGGAAATGAACGAGAAAGTCTTTATTTTTCAAAATTTGAGGTTGATTAGCAACCAGCCTTTAAATATATCCATGGGCTGTGTTTTAATATTTTATACTAATCCAAAACAAATTGGAGTTTACCTAATATTTTACCAACAAGCTAACTTTTTTGGCTGATTTAGATTACTGAAGAATTTTAGGCTATTTTGAAGTTTAGCTAGTAGCCTATTTATGGAATGTGTTAGCTTTTTTGGTTACTTTGGCATTTGCTGAGGTTTTTTTTATGCTAATTTGGAGTTTAGCTAATATTTCAGAAACATGGTATTGTGTTCGGCTAATTTGTTATCCACTGAGGTTTTTACAGGCAAATTTAGAGATCAGCTTGTAATTTAACAGGCTAAAGAGTTTACTGAGGAATATTAGGCCATTTTGGAGTTTAGCTAGTATTTAAGTAACAAGCTAGCTTTTTTGGCTAATTTTTTGGCATCGAAGGTTTTTTGGACTAATTTGGAGTTCAGCTCATATTTAAGCAGTACACAAAATGTTTTTACAAAAATGGCACGTTTTAGGGATTTTTTTGAAAATTTTTTACCACAATTTCTTTTAGAAATTTAAGTCAATTTCTGTGCTCTTTAACAAAACTTAGATTTTTAGCAAATTTATCATTTTGCAAATAGTGTGTAAATTTTCAGCAAATCTCTTTAGCAATTAAAGTAAATTCCGTCACCATTTTCAGCACTGACTACTTTCAGCAAAAAGCATTCACAGTATCATTATTGCAGGTAATGCAACTTTTTAGATATTTATAGGATTGTCCTGTAGGTCCTTGAAAACTTCTCTGTGTTGAAGATTGCAAGTCGTCTTTGTCTTTTCTGCCAAACGTCCTTCCTGCTCTGTTTTGTTTGTAGCCTCAGTGTTTAAGCGACCCATATTGTTTCCCTTATGGTGGCTAATCTCATTACATTTCAATTTGCACATGTGACTGCCTTCTGGATGACAGGCTTATACTGTTGAAGGGTCTCAGCCCCTCTCAGCCTTGATAACCTCGAGCCAGCAAGGCTCTGTAATAGAAAATAAAGTCATTATCCTCCCTTGTTTTTGTCACTGGAAGGAGAAGAAACTACTAAGTATTAATGAGTGACATGAGGTGGTGGAGACAGAGAGCAGATGGAGCTGAATGGGGGAGGGCTAAGTGGGTGAAGGCTCGGGTAGCAGTTAGTTTCATAAAACGTTGGTAAATACTAAGGATGCCGCAATTTTCGTTCAAAAACCGAACTGTATGTTCCACCATTAAACTGGGAATTGTTGCATTCCTACTGCATACAAATATGTTTAAATTTCAATGTGTCAAACAATTGTGATACATTTTCAAATGATTTAGTTATAAGAAAAGAAAACATGAATTTTAAGTTTGTATTGTTGAGTTGTTATACACAAATGACATAATATAAACCTTGTTTCCACTTTGTGATCTGGTCCAGTCTGGTATTTTGAGTGTTTCCATTATAAAATGGACCCATTCAGCCAGATAAAACCCTATCAAGAAAAAAAGAATGGACCGGTTAGGGTGGAGCTACTGTTGAAACTCATTGATTGGTGGACAGAAATTCTGTGGATACCAAGTACCAAAAACCAAGCGGAAAACAAAAGGAGCTGTTGAATGACTTTTCTTGTTGTTAGCTTCCCTTTTGCCACAGTCGCAGTCCTATGACGCAAAGCTACGCGATCGGTCAACACCCCGCATGCCTATAACTTTGAGTAGAAACGCTCACCGGAATTGTCTGGATCATTCTAACCTGGACCGGATCGTACCGCTTAATGGAAATAAGGCTTTATTTTACTGGAACAAAACTGTGACCCAAAAATCAAGGTTTGAACCAAAGCGTGGGGACACTGAATTGTTGTATCCATAATAAATACACATCAATTTAAAACTTTTAGCATTCCAAAGAATAAAAATATTCAAATTTTGCTTGAATTGTCCAGCATAGTAGATTTAGAAGAGCGAGATGGTGAAGCATCCATTGTGTGAAATAGTCCTATCGAGCAGAAATGTCTTGTTAGCTGCGCAATATGTCTTTTTAAATTAAATAAAAAAAAGATCATATTCCAAACAATCGTCCCTTTTTAAACTTCTCTTTATAAGCACAAATTTTTATCTTTTTGTGGTTAGGGCCGGCATGTCCAAAGTCTGGCCCATGGGCCAAATCCAGTCCGGTTCAAATGTCCTTAAGCTCACAGGCCCCTCTTAAAATCATTAATGTTGCCCCTGTGACTTTTAAAGAACTACAGTTTCTTGCTTGTGAATTACATTATAAGTTGCTGTAAACCTGCGACAACAACCTGTGGCTGCTTGACTTTCAGATCCTTAAAGGCAAACAAAATTTTATTTGTTTCTTTGATCAAAACGATTGTTTGTACTTCATAGTAATATAACTACTTGTATTTTTTGAATGTATTAACTCATGTATTTACATTTATGTCTGCTTTATGTGAAGACACACAATTACTCCATTGCAAAATGTATATTTTTCATTATTTAGTTAATTTGCCTTCATTTTTGCAAGAATTGAAAGAATACAGGCTAAATGGTTAGCCCTCCCTCACTCATTTTCACCTCACCAAATTTGGCCTTCTTGTAAAAGAATTCGGACAGAAACCATGTGTGACACTTCACAGACCTTAGTGGCATGATGCAAGCAGGAGGTGTGTAGCTGTAATTATTGTCAAAATGTGATTCGGAAGAGGATTGTAAAAAAAAAAAAAAAAAAAAATGCTCACTTCCTCAGCAATAGTGACAGACAATCAGGATGTGCTCATTGTGCTCATGAGATCCACCTCCAGACGGGTAGACATACAGAATGTGCTAAACCCTTTAACACCAGCGCTTGAGTTCCAGCGTCGACTACCATAAATCTTCAACCATTTAACAGAATTCCAGCAAAAAAAGCAGTTATGTAAAGTCTATTTTCTCTGAATCAGCTGATTGACGTTTACCTTAAATAGCATGGTTTTTTTAGGTTTCGCCAACAGCATCTCAGGTATTAAAGAGTTAAGAGTTTTAATAGTGATTTATGTTCAATTTTTGTCAATGAGATGCCTGAACAGAAACTGTCAGCTGTCGTACTAATGCTCATTTTAATAATCCGTTATTGGCAAAACATACAGTCATTTTTTCAAAAATCATGATCTTTATCAAAACACTGATTTCTGTCAAGTGTCAAAAACAAATTTAAAGTAATCTATTCCTGTCAAGTTTTCACCAGAATAAAAGCACTGACAATGTACTTGTAAAGGAGCGTTTCTTTAAAAAAAGAGCGTACTCTCAGCTGCACTCCTGCCTGCGTGCTGTAGTTCTCTTTTTTCCTTGAAGAAGCCTGAGTTTGCTAAGCACTCCAGGAGGAATAGCACTGAAACTCTGAGGCTGCTCTCAATTGCCAAAATCACTCTAGAAAGATAGAGGCTCTAGTGCAGGGTAGTCATTTAAGTCCAAAAATGTAGGACTTTTGATTGTTCTTGCGCTAACTTCCCTCCTCCATCACCTTATCCTCTTATGATTATGATCAATTATCCACTTGTAATTAGAGCCTGGCAGTAACTCAGCTTATGGGCTCTGACACTCCGTGTAATAGCCTGTAATAATGTTGTCAGTCACATTTCATATAGTGCACACGTTCAGGCAGACTCCCCATAGACATTGCTTTTCATGTTTCCCACCTTTTTTGATTGGAATTTAGACATTGATGATAATTGTATTGCTAAATATGACAATTTTATATAAAAAAATTATTGATCTACGTTTTCAGGTCAAGATGGAAGATGTAACAGACTTTTATTGTTGTTGCATATAATGTGTAAAGCAATAGAAAAAAGTGTCATCACAAATCACAGTTTTTTTGAGATTTCAAAATAAAGCGTCGACAGAGAAGATGTTTTTTTTCCTGCAGCTGGAAGTACGATTCATATAATGAAGTGTATCATCTCCACTGAAGCCTACGTGCGTCCTCTCTTATCACTGTCGTTTTTGTTTCCTTTCCTCTTCGACCTCGTTCAGCTCCAGTTTGAAAAAAAAAAAAAACACCAAAACAAACTGTCTGAAGAGCCACTTCCTGTTGTGTACTTAAGAATCCCTGTCATGTGACAGCGGCGGCGAGGCAGGCGTGTGAGGCCAGAATGGGGAGGAAATATGGCGGTTCGGCTGATCTTGCTGATGTGAACACAACGCCAGCCTCCCCCACGCCCCCCACCCCCTTTTAGCCATCACGCTTATTGTGTAAAGTGTTGACTCAGCCGATGTGGCATCACAGCCCTGCACTGGCCAGGGACAACCTCTGCGCAAGCGCACACATGCGTGGAGAGTTGTCATGCAGAGTGTAGTTTGGTAGCTCATATTACCCAAATTCATACTTACAACCATCCTAAATAACAGTGTGTTCCCAAAACAGTCATTGTAAATATGGTTTACACAACAAAAGTTAAGGTTTGGGTCTTAATATGGTAATGCTTCAACTCACATGAACTTAGTAAGTAAGTAGAAAGTAAATTTTTGACACTTTTTTTACAGACAAAGGTTACACACCATGAAACATAGAATACACTATCAAGTAATTTTAAGGTCCTTTTTTCTGCTTATTCTGTCCCTAAACTGTGGTAAAGTTCCACAAGAGACACATTGACTCAAATACACCTAAATACTAAGTAGATTATATGTAAAAAAAAAGCCAGTGTTTGCAGCATAAATACCCAGTAGGTATATTTGTGCATAACAAGAATTTAATGTTTTATGAAAGATGAGTACTGCCATAAAGAGGAAAGAAAACAGAATTGCTAGCTTAGCGCTATACTTGCACTTTCTAATGTCGTCATCAGTTTCTGCTACAGCAGCTCCGACCCAACTTTTCCATTATTCTATGGACCTATAATGGAAAGAGGCCCCGTGGAGATATGGTTCAGTACATTCGTGATCCGTATGTAGCCACTGTTCTGCCCACACGTGTGCCAGTGGAAACGAGGCTTAAGAGAGTCATTCCTATGAAAATTGCATTTTTAACGTTTTCCTTTTGCATTGTTCTGATGATGGAGGACATATTTGAACAACATTTAGCTTAAGAACTATGTTTCTGATTATTTCTTTAGAAGCAGATGAAAAAATCAAGTATCGGAAAATACTTGCTAAGTACAAACTATAATCGAGGGGCTACAAACTCCCTAACTTATTCCTTTCTGATTTATCCACTCATAGACACATAGATCCGTGTACAGCTTTGTTTTACTCGTCTGAGCTGAAAACTGAACGGCTGGATAGCTCTTGTATTGCTTGGCCTTTTTGTTTTACTTTTAATGTTAAGTTGGGGTTGTGAGGGGCTGTAAGCTAGTGGGAGGGAGCGTAAGTAAAGGAATGATGGGAAATTAACACAGGCTTACTCTCCACCAACAGTCACTATTCAAAGACGAATTTCTGATGAACTGCTGCTGCTCTGGTGATACTATTTCCTAGAAAACCATAAAGGTTTTTAGATTTTACCTAAAAGTAGTATAATTATACCTATAGAGACCCTGTAAGTATCATAGAAAGCACCATGTAAATACCATTTGAATACCTTGGAAGTACTGTACTGTAAAAAGAAACGTTGCCTTCAGCTTTTGTCAGAAAAGATTGCATGTTTGCAGCATGCAGCCTTCAATATCCACATTTCTTTCTGTAAAAATATCTTGAAAGATTTCTTGACATGACATTGGTTTACTGACGTGTCTCCTGTCTTTTTTCTCCCTCCCCTGATCTCTTTCAACTCTGCAGGTTCTCTGACAGTGACATTACCTCAATGCCGGTGACAGCCTCATTCACCGCAAAGACAATGAGAGGCACAAACGTTTTGGGATAGCTGCTCCAGTGCAAAGGCCTCTTAAAAGTCCACTCACACCATGAGTCTTTACATCATTCAGTCTCAGTAGGGTTGACGCTACACCAAAAAAAGAAAGCAGATGAGCGTTGCTTTGTCAGTTTGGCAGTAAATCACCTGCTCTACTAGTTTCTTGACTACTGGAGGATTACAGGCAGATTGGACTTTAATCACCAAGTAAGGACCAGAGGACGTCTCTAGATGTACATGTGGAGATAGCAGTCAGCTGTCAATGAGGTTGTGAACGTCCCGGTACACTGGCGTGGCGTTCATTTATACCATGAATCCAAGAGACGGCGTGGAGGTAATGGAGACCCAGGCAGAATCGCAGAGGGAGAAGGTGATCGGAGACAAGGCCAGTCCTGGAAATGAGACGGAGGTCGAGGACGACAGAGTTCCTGGGGCTTACAACTGCAACATCTGTGGACGCAGCTTCCCTTTCCTGAGCTCTTTGTCGCAGCATATGAGACGCCACACGGGCGCACGCCCCTACAAATGCCCGTACTGTGACCACAGAGCTTCTCAGAAGGGAAACCTCAAAGTTCACATTCGCAGCCACAAACTGGGCACGCTGTCTAGCCACCACTCCAGCAAAGACGAAGAAGGTGGAGCTGAGGAGGAGGAGATGAGGGTCTCCGAGGGTTTGGACGGAGGGACTAGTCCAACGAAGAGCAGCTCAGCCTGTAATAAGATGGTCAATGGAGATGTTGGTGAGGACAGTCGGAGGAAAGTGCCTGCGCGAAGCCTGAAAAGAGACAAATCTGTCACCAACCAGCGTCCTTACTGTTGCCGGTTGTGTGGCTACGAGGCCCAACGAGAAGACCAGCTCCTCAGCCACATCGAGAAGGTCCACATCACTGCGGACGCAGAAGAAGACAACGTCTCCATTAAAGAAGAAGCTATGCCTGAAACCGAAGCTGTCCAACCCCAGAGTGATGGTACCTTCCCCTGTGAGACCTGTGGCCAGGTTTTCTCCCAAGCCTGGTTTTTGAAGTCTCACATGAAGAAACACGCAGGAATATTGGACCACTGTTGTCGAATTTGTGGTAGACGATTCAGGGAAGCTTGGTTTCTGAAATCTCACATGAAAACACACAACACCAAATCCAGGTCCCGCTCAAAAGTTGATGTGGTTGAACATCCGGCGACCATCAACGATGTAGCACAGGATCCGGATCTAGTTACTGGCCACGCTACATCTGTTTATCAGACATGTTCTAAATGTGGAAACCTTTTTCATAGCAGAGAGAGTCTGAGAGCTCACGATAAAGTCCATGGTGTTAGCTCTGGTAGAAAATCCCCAATGCATTGTGGGCCTCAAGATGACGAGGATTCACCAGCTGCTAAGAGACGTTTTCTTGACTATTTGAACCTCCAGTCCATTCAAGAAAAAACACAAGATGGTGAAGAGGATGCAGAGAAAAAGCTCCTTGGTCAAAGAATCCCAGAGCTAGATCCAGTTTGTAGCTACCAGGCCTGGCAATTAGCCACCAAAGGAAGGGTAGTGGAACCGGTGGAGCCTAACTTTAAGGCCTCCCATGGAGGAGGACACACAGATGAAGATGGCATAGTTGGAGCTGCCGTGGTTTTTGAGAAGGAAAGCAGTAGTTATATCCTGCAAAGTCAAGAGAAACGCAGCTCGGGCCGGCGAAGCAGCTCCGTGATTGGGAGTCACAACTCTTCAGAGGACTGGACGGCAGAGAGCCTCAGCGACTCAGAGTACCGACCCTCGAGCCGCCAAGACAAACGGAGAGCGTCTCAGTCGCAAGCGTCCTCCAAATGCAACGAATGCTTCGAATGCGGGAAGTTGTTTCGCAGTCGACACCAAATGATCGTCCACCAGCGTGTCCACAAAAAGGATGGAGGGAGGACTTCCATCGATAAGGAACGAACCGCAAAGGATGACCGGTGGGCCTCTAACAGCGATCCTGATTCAGGGTCCCCGAGCCGATCCAGCACTCCAGGTTATGGAGACTCTCCGCCTGCCTCCACCCTTGGGAATCAGGCCTCTGAGATGGGCACCTCCAACTCTGGAGAGACTGCAGGTTTGTTTAACATATTTTAATTAAAAAAAAACGGGGTTTCCATAAAATTACATAAAGTTAACCCTTAACACTGGAGCTGTCTTCGGTGACACCTAAATAACACATGCTCTCTGATAGTCTGCAAGTCTTTGTTCGTTTACCCCTTGTGCTATCTCATGGGGTCCAGACGACCCCACCCTTATATTGACGTATGATCCCTCCCATGACAGAGGTGGACAAAGGTGGACAAGATTTTTCTGCCACGGACATCAGTGAAAAATCCTTGAAAAATAAAGTTCAGTCCGATGTCTTGTGGGGTCCAGATGACCCCACTTTTAATGTAAATGTGCCTAGGATAGCACAAGGGTTACACAAACTCAGTGAAATAGCTGTCTCTGACCTTGAGAAAAATTAATTTTTATTTAGGTTTTGCACTGCTATGCAACACCTAAATGGTTATTAATAAGGCTGCCACGATTAGTCGACTAATCGACGATTAATCGACTATTAAAATAGTCGACGACTAATTCAATAGTCAATTAGTCATTTCTTTATATTATATAGAGTTTATATTAAAGTTGAACGTTATACTGACATTATATAGTGTTTTGAACTATTTTGACATTTATTAAAGTTTTTTAGTCAATTTTGGAGTTTAGTTAATATTTCAGCCACATGCTAGCTGTTTTGGCTAATTTAGTCTTTTTTTCAGTTTTTTTAGGCTAATTTGGCATTTAACTAATATTTTAGCTGGCTATCAGCTTCAGCAATTTCAGCTATCAACTTCAGCATCTTCAGTTAAAATTCAGCTTACAACATTCACACTGATATTATCACAAGTAATGCTATATATCTAGTTTTTAGTTAGTTTAAAGCTAATGATGGTTAAGATGGGTGTTTTACATCCAGTTTGAGCATGACCAGATTTTTTGACTAGTCGGAAAAAATAATCGGCGATTAGTCGACTATTAAGATAATCGTTCATGGCAGTACTAGTTATTAAGCTAAAGCTCCAGTATTAATGGTATAACTAACTGGGTTCATGGCGAAAGCCCTATATTGGTGTGTTGGAATCCTGGCCTCGAGGGCACGTGTTTTCCAACCGACCTTCCATTAAAGGTCCTTATTGGCTGAGCACGCCTCATCCAACAATTCAACAATCTGATCAGTTGCAGATAAGATAGGATTTCTAGAATTTGGAAACCTGTTCTCTGCATAGTGCACTAAATAGTGAGGTAATTCAGACACAAGCACACACAAGAACAGGAGCAGACTTACCATTAGGCAAAGGTAGGTGATTGCCTGGGGCCCAACACACTGGGGCCCAAGCTGATATTAATGCACCCTTGAAAACACACCCCAGGTTTGAAATAATTTCAGTTTGGAAATGCTTATCAAAACATTTTGATCCTTGAAATTGGTTATGCTTACTACTGGACCAATGAAGATCCTAGATGAGGATTTTGAAACAATCCAACTGCTGCAGAGGGCCCCTTTTTGTTTTTGACCTGGGCCCCCCCAAACTGTTAAGTCTGCCACTGGACAGGAATAGTCTGCTAGTCTGCCCCCGTGGGTACACTGTGAATTGGTTTGAAGTAATTTATTGATGTACTGCAAAAGTGTCTCCAGTTGTGCCGTTTTAAGCTAGAATCTAAAAACTTGTGTCGTTTTCAAAGAAATCGTTTCTGCAGAGTGGCAGTAGCTTATTAGAAATTCACCTCTGAATTGTGAGCAGGACCATCGACAAAAGAAGCCGTTCCCCCATTTCCATCCACATAGCTGAGAGCTTGGAGCAAGGAGCTTGTGTAGTGTGTTTCCTTTCACAAATAAGTTTGTTTTTAATCAGCATTTTATCGTCTGCTCCCGACTCCTGGCAAACATTTGATTAAAGAAATTCTCAGAAATTAAAATTTTATCTCAGTTTTCTTTATATATGTCCTTAAACATTAGAAAAATTCTAGAATAAAACCATTTTCATTGGAATGTTTTTAGGGTTAACAAAAATACAATAAAAAAAACAAAAAACAATTCTGTTAGTGTAGATACCCGTAGAACAAAAGACCGCATACCAGTAAGCTTTTATTTTGCGTTCGTGTTTGTCTGTAGTGGCTTTTCATCATGACCCAGTAACTTTTAACTGTTACGCATGGTTCACACTGGACACGGAAGTGCTGCTAAGCAGCGCGGAACGGACTCCGCTTCCATTCGGGTCCCTTCTTAACCGACGGTGTGGCTCCCCGGAAGGTTCGCGCCGTGCAGCGGATCGTTTCGGCGTGTGGTCTTTTGTGTGTGAGCCGCGTCAATCCTGGCAGGAAATTACATCAAAATACATGAGAAAATCTGCAAAATATAACAAATTATTCATAATAAAACACAGCGCCCGACAAATGCCATCATGTTTTTGTATCTAAACAGACCGTAGAGATAAAAATGTGCAAAAAAAGCTCAAAAGCTCTGTTGACCATCGCGGAAAAATCTGGTGTGAACTGCAGAAAGCGGACACCACGCGCACTCCGCCCTGCGCCGCTTCTGCGTCCAGTGTGAACCAGGCATTAGACAGTCACAACAGAGTTTGTCAAAACAACAAATTACTCACCCTCCTCCACTGTAAACATCATTTTTAATTGAAAGTCAAGAAAGGCTAAAGTTCAACTCGTGAATCAAAGGACCCACATAGAAAAGATTAAATTTCATTCATCGAAAATCTAAATGAAATTTCTGTTGTCCATTAGGGCATTAGTTCTTAGCCTTGGGTGGGGGGTGGGGTCGCCAGATGGTTTTGGTAAAGACAATTTAGAGAAGTTTTAATTCATTGGGGCTGTCAATGTCAAAGGCTTTATGCAAGTGTTGGATGGGGGGATGGTGTTGATGGTGAAAGCAGCCTTTTTGTTTGAAGAGGTCAAGACTCAAAAAGCTCTGGAGCTTTAGGGTCTGCGTGGAACTTTTGTATGCATCCAAGCAAAAAGATAACTGAGGACACTAAAGTTTTTTTTTAATTTCAGATAGAAATGCAGAATTTTTTACACACACTTAAAGGTTTAACCCCTTAACACCTGGGGCGTCATCGGTGACGCTTAAACACAAAGTCTTTAACATACTGTAACTTTTCACGCCGCTTTTCTCCCTCAGAATTTACTGGAATCACCTGGAAAGCTACAGTAAATCAAAGAACATAATCACTGTTAAAGGGTTAAACACTCTTGGTAGCCTAAAAATAGGAAAAGAGCACTAATCATATTTTTACTTTTTTTTGTTTTTTAACTTGTCCAACAGCTGAGCAAACAGATAAGACATGAGAGCCTCTTATGTAGACAGATTTTAATCAATAAGGGGTTATTAATCTTCTGACACGCAAGTTGTATATTTGTATTTTGTAATTTATGCTAAACTGATAAACATTATAGTGATCCTGTTTCTCTTTATTATCATTCTATACTTAATCTTCCATACGTAAAAAAAATAGTAAAAAAAATATAAATAAATAAAAATAGTAAAAACTCAATTATACTTTCAGCAATTTCTGCAATATTGGTATTAAAACACACAGATTGTTAAGGACATCCTTGCTTGTACTTTTGGTATTTGTACATTTTACGGTTTTCAAGATATTACTTAATTTAAGTGATTTTTTTTTTTAGCCCCATTGAAAATGAGTGGGAATTTCTTTCAATCTTCAAATTCTGCAATCAAAACATTAAGCACGTGCAGGAAATTCATGTTTGTACTATTACTTACGCATTTTCAATTTTTTTTGCAATTTTTAAGATCATTTTTATAAAATTTGTCTAATCTTTGTGCACTTTGAAACTTTTGCAACAATAGCATTAAAACATTCATCATGTTCAGGACGTTCCTGCTATTGCTATTGTATCCATACATTTTACACAATTTTAATTTTTTTGCAATTTTAGTGATTTTTCAAGGGTTTTTCCAAATTCTTGTGCATTTTCTGCAAATTTTGCAAGTTTGGCATCAAAACGTTCAGCACGTTCAGAACATTATACAGCAAGTGAAGTTAATTGCGTCTGCATTTTTCGCAAACAGCTTCAACATCCTCAGTGATCACATTTAGCAAAAAGCATTAAGTTTGTACCATTTTTTGTTGGATCGTATTAGTATATTTACTTAACAATGAAATCTGATACTATATCAAAATCTAGATGCAAGAAGTTTCACCAAAGCATTCAAAAAGGGAAAAATAAGCAACATTTTAGATAGATTTTCTTCCAATTTGATGTTCAGGAGACCAAAAATACCATAATTTTTGGCTAGTTCTAAGCAAATAGTTTATTATTTTTGTTTTATTGTAGCTGTTTCCATTACAGTGACAATAAACTAGAGTAATAAGTTGACATTTTTCATTTTAAGAACAAAATGAGAATACAAACACGTACAAGTGGATCCATCTTCATAAATCCACATGAATCTAAAAAGTCAGTCTAACTTTATGGAACTTTAAAATAAAATCTTTAAAATACAACCAAAAGTTACAGAGAGATATTTTGTGTCTAAAATAAAGTTGTTCCATTGTCAAAAGAATGTAGCCAAAAGATTTGACTCATTTTAATAAAAATGTCCTTATTTGTAGAGAAATGAGACAAATAGTTTCGAACTATTTTGAGGAAAGCTCACAAAGATGCAGAACAAAGAGAAGTTAAAGCCTGGAAAAATATCACTAATGTATAACCCAAGGATTATAATCTTTGCCAGGATCAAATAGTTCTCCTCTTCCGTGGGAACTGGAGTCACCATGTGGTCAAATATCCAAATTACATCCATGGAAATCAAACAGGAAAGAAACAGAAAGAAAAAGAATTGCTGAATGAACTTGCTCTTCTGTTGATTTGTTGACATATTCTGAAATGTAGTACAACAAGGAAGTTGACACTTAAAGGAAGGATCATGTAAATGGAATTTGTGAAATGACTGTGACTTAAAAACAAAAAATGTCTGTGAGGCTGACAGAAGTGAAAAGAAGCATTTCCCTTCCTTCCAGTATTTAAACATAATGTCTATTGACATGTTGAGCTTTGTGCTATTTATGGTCTTCCTGTGCCAGGAAACCCCCTCCACACACAGACATCCAACTCCACCCCCAAAAATATATTACTATGTGTGTTTTTTTTGTTTTTTTACGTGTGTGCCATCTGAGCCTTACTTCCTTTAAAATTACCGTTGTTCGCCGTGTTATCGGGAGACTAATGCGTTCCCTCCCAACTGCATTCTTCTTACTTGGATGTGTACAAAAGTCGTCATTTTATATCCAGTTTCATCTAAAACATTTAAACATTAAACAAAAGCAGTGAAGTCCTCCCTATCCACTCATCCTCATGTTGTTCTAACTCCTCTGTGTTCTCACTCAACCAGATCATCCCCTCAAAACTCGGAATGAAACGTGGGAGTGTTTCCATACAGCTGCAGACAATCTTTACTCATTAAAATCTTTTATTTTGAAAGGGAAAAAAAGGTTTTAAATTAAACCTTATAGGAAGAAATCTAGCAACTGTTAATATCTTTATTTTCTTTATAGCTCGTCTGTCTCACTCCAGTCCTTCTTCTGTTTCAGCTCAACTGTTTGTATAAAGCTTTATTGCAAACAGGAAGTGACAGATAGTATCCTGCTGAGGAGCAGAGCAGATGAAAAAACATCTTTACATATTAAACTAGAATTTAAGATAGAAACTACTTTAGTTTTTTTTCTAAAAAACATTGTATCTCCTTCATCAACATTTACTTTTTCCTGTTGAAAGTGTGACACCATAAAAGCTGCTGGATCAAACTCCCCCTTGTGGACAATTTGAGGAACTACATTTAAATGTTTAGACTTTAATTTATTTAGGATCTGATCAAATGTTTTTTTTTTCATTAGACTTATTTATAGACACAACTTTATTCATAGTTTTGTTCTTTAGCAGTAACGACAGAGCTGTCCAGACACAGTCTGCTTCTTTAAAACTCATTTAATGCTGTTTATTCTGATCATTTTGTTTCAGTTTCTGGTTTACTGTCAGAGATTAGTCTTTTTTTCACTTTTATATCAGAATATGCTCTGTTTATATGTTGAATTAGAGCAGGAATCTGTAACCTAAGTTTCCTAAGCAGATCTTTTATCCCTCCATTGTGACATTTTGGCCTTAAAGAAAATTACTAAAAATTTAACAAATGGGTTTGTAGCTTAGGATACTCTCCTATCAGGTAATTAAGTTTCATCTATGTTTAGATGTATTGTCAAAAGTTAAAGAAAACCATGTTTGACTTTCTTGTATTTTTTATGCAAGTAAATCTGCTGCATGATCTTATTAGACAAAGAGTCTATTTTATTTTGAAAGGAACTTGAATCTTTTAATAGTAAAAATGTTAAAAATTTTAGTTATAGAAAATCATAATACCGTTAAAACTATAAGAATATTTACAAGATATGTTTTATAATTGAATTAATTAATAGAATTAATTCAAATAAAAATGAATTAGTAAAAACATTTAAAAAGTTTTCTAAATGTAAAAGTGGATTTTGTCAATAAGAGACTGACCCAAATGTTTTTTTCAGTGTAAAAGGTTGCACATTTCTAAGCGTTGAACAAAGCTAAGATCATTGAATAGAAATACTGCCATCTGGTGGCTGATTACCAAAAATGCATTTAATTGAACCAGACCACTTTTTTGATTTGTGGGCCATAAAGGGTTCTAAAATTTGGACCAGGATCAAATGAATGGAGTGTTTTGATAATCCACCTTTTTAACAGACAGAAATCACATGGAATCTGCCCACTCATATCTGGTTAACCCTTTAACTACTCTGCCAAACTCTATCAAACTGAACTAAAATGGTATTTTTTTGCATTTAAGCGTCATCGGCGGTGCCTCATAGAATTGGCCCCAGGGATAAATAAGGTTGTCTGAATTGAATTAAAAAAAACTTTAAATATATATGTTTTTTTTAAAACTAGTTGAGTTTTTGTTTCAAAACTGTTGCTTTGTTCCTATTTTAGTGTACCGATGGGTTGATGTCCATCAGGGAACAATACAAATTTGAGAAATACTGCGATTATGTTATAAATGATTAGAAAAAAAAACTTCAGAAAATCAACTATTTCTCCAACAATCCATGAATGCAGAATCATTTTCTACACCTAAAGGGGTCTGTAACCTGCAGCTCCGGAGCCACTTGTAGCTCTTTTAGCTCTCCATAGAGGCTCTCTGGATAAAGGAAAAATAAAATAATAGTTTTTTTTTCAAGTAAGGGTTACTAAATTAACATTGATTTAATTTAGGTTTGTCAAGGTTATAAATTTATGGCTGAGGTGCACCTCAAGGATAAACTATGTAAAGGTTTTTAAATCCATGCTGACTTGCAGAGGTCTTGTTTTCTCATTGCTTCCTCCAGAATACACAGATTTCAAATACTAAACAAAACTTTGGTTAAAAGTCTTTATTAGTTTAAAGCACATATTATCTCATGCTGTTCAGAGCTGGACTGGGACGATCCGGTCTGGCGTAAGGCGTTTTTTATTCTGAAAGCATACGAGCTTCTGTCAAACGTAACAAAATAATTTCACATGTTGAGAAAATGCTGGTTTCTTTTTATATTTCTTTTTTTTTATTCATGCTAGAAAAGAAACATAATTCATATTTATTATTAAAAAATAGATTGTAATGAATGCACATAAGACTTTGTGGCTCCTGATGGGTTTTGATCAGTAGAAAACAAGCCCAGATGGATGTTTTACTGTTAAAGTTTATTTTAGAGTGCCATCTATGGGAGACACTAGAATTACAGGGAAAACAAACATTGAGGATTATCAATATAATTATTTCCAGTTTCACAGGCCACGTTTGCGCTCCCCTAAGACTAGCCTGAGAGTTGATTTAAGTTCTGACCAAACCCTTTTTTTTTGGCATGCTCTGACTTGTGTTTTCTCTCTTTGTCTTTGCAGATAAGAAACCTTACATCTGCAGCTTGTGTGACTTTGCCAGCGTGGACTCCCAGGCGTTTCTGGATCACCTTCACGTCCAACACCCAGCTGCTTCCAAAGACACGCCCAGCCTCGTTCCCAGTCCCGGCTGCAGCCTGGAGCCCCCCAGCAGTTATCCCAAACTCCAAAAAGCTTTTCTTCAGGGTCTGAACAACACCACGTCACCTCACGCCTGTCCCGCGGCCCGCTCCTCCCACCTCGATCCAGCAATGACCCCCGTGGATCTATGTGTGAGGGCGGAGGGCATCAGGGGGACCGCCTCCTCAGCTCCGGACAGGAAGAGCCTCCCGTCTCACAAGTGCTCGCTGTGCTCCCACTGCACCCGCTACCCGGAGGTCCTGTGGATGCACCAGACTGTGGCTCATCGCATCAGCAGCTCCAGTTCCAACCTCGCTCCCAAATGGGCGGTGAGAAACGGCGCCAAAGGCTCCAGAGACGCCAAAAGACGGACTGGACCCCCGCCCGTGCTGGAGGGGAGGGAGTGCCAGCCTCTGCCTGCCGTGACCCGCGCCTCACGGACGCAGCCTCCACCCGGCGCCACGGAGGTCCTCAAGAAGAGTAAGACGCCAGCCGGCACGTCATCGTCGTCGCCTTCAGAGGCTCCCCGTCCACGTCAACCAAGCACGCCGGGAGAGTCTCCGCACGCTCAGTCAGCAGCATCAAACCAGACCAGAACCACCGCGTCAGACCCAAGCTGGATGTGCACCCTCGGAACAGCTCGCAGGCGTCCTCCGCCTCCCTGGAGAAGACTTCCGGCGGCCTCTCTCAATCCCCCGCCGCGGCGTCCAGGACGGCCGAGCGCAGCCTGATGCCGCAGGAGGGGCTGGGCTTCATGCTGTCCAGCAAACATGGACTCGCAGACTACAACCGCGCTCGGCTGTCCCCGCACCACACGCTGCCCAACTCCCACAACCAAAGTCGAGTGAACGCCGCGAGGCCCGGCGCCGTCACCTACAGCACGCCGCCCAGCTACAGCTCCACACCGGCACGCAGAGCTCCCCTTCAGAGTTCTTCCTCCTTCTCCTCCTCCTCTTCCTCAGACGCACACGGAGACGTGAAGGTGGAGCCAACAGCAGAGAAGCCGGACATGCCGGCGGATGTTCTGGGCTTTCTCAAAAACTACAACCCGCACGAGCTGGCCGCTCTTTACCACCGCTGGGGGGCAGCCAGTGCCTTGTTGGATCCCACAGGTAGGATCAGTCTTTAGGTTTTCTATGTTTTTTTCAAAAATTATTCCTAAAATCTCAAACCACTTATTTGTCAAAGTTGTTAACTTTTATTTTCAACTCAACACTGACTCTGTAATATTATAGAGTTTTTCAAAAAAAGTTCCATTCAATGTGGATTTTTCCCATGTTATCATGTTTCTAAAATACAGTTTTAAGGATGTCCTATAAATCTATTTTATTGTATTTATCTTCCACGCCTTAAGTCCCGCTTCATGAAAATATAGTCTGACTTTAAACCAGTCCCCGAGGGTGACACCCGGAAGAGCTCATTAGCATGGTTAGCATCCCAGCATGCTAGCATCAGCGTGTAACAACAGTGCTGTCTCCAAATCAAAACTTTTATTAAACTTTCTGTTGTTGCTCTCCTCCTCCAGGACTGATCCTTTTTAAAGTCGCCTCGTGTCCCGCCGCTTCCTTAGCCAAAACTAAACGCTAACAGAAGTGATTAGTAGAAGTTGTGTCTCTGGGTAGTGGGGGGGGGCTTCTCGCGGCTCTGAAATCATTTCTTTTTTCTCTCTCTCTGCCTCGCTCCAAAGAAGCAGAGAGTTGGTCAAATAAAATTTCAATTTTCCCAAAAAGAAATTATTCAGAACAACAAAATAGTTAATTGATTAAGTTGATTTATCACCTAACTCTGCATTCTTGGGATCATAGGTCGCATTTCTCTTCCGACAAACCCGTGGGGTTGAGTTGATGCCAAAGAACTAGTCTGGGACGTACACCAGTTGACCAATTAGAAAATCAGCTGCAATACCTCGTTTTAGGCTATTGGGGGCAGCACACAGATGGTTTTTAACCACCATTTCAGGAGATAAACAAGTTTATTTAAAATTGTCAAAAATGTGGTAAGAACCAACACTTTAAAGTCCAATTTAAAGACAGCAACATAAAAAAAAGTGATTTGAGGTTTGTTTACGCTTTAAGCAGGGGCTCTGTGTGAGCACTGCAACATGTTAAAGCATTAAAGCATACGTATCGGAGACTGTGGTAGCTGCGTTGAGATCATCAACTAACTCCTGCCGTGTAGATTTAAGGTGATATGATCATGAAATCCCACCAGGGGAAATCTAGTTTGGAGCCCTAGACCTGCATAAAGATGGATTGATGGTCATGTTGTATTTTGGTACCTTAAAGTCCCCCTCTGATGAAAATCATGTTTTTGAGTTTTCAACATGTATATTTGGCATTTATCTTATCAAAGAGTGTAAATGTAATAAGAAATCATTTCTCTTTTGCATTTGCGAGTATTTTTCTGTCAATCAAACTGTCTCAGAAGAACTCTGTTAAAGTTCTTAAACCGTGCTTAAGTCACGAGAGCACTGGAAAAACTCCACCAGACCACGGAGCTTCTTGATGTGACCACGCAAGTGCGAACGGCGGCTCATTTGATCGGGGAGGGGGCGTGTGTCTGTGCCCGTGCTCCAAAAGCCACGCCCACCCAGAGGACTTTTATCAGGCTTACGCTTCATATCAACATGAAAAATATCTTCTTAAGACATGTGGGTTGTGGGATTTTGGTTAAAAATGTCATAATCATAATTAAAACCCTACTGAGAACAATTTTTTTAAATAGAAAAAATGTGTCATTGGAGGTTTCATTGTCCATTCTGGTCTACAATCTTCTCCCTTAAATCCAATGAATGTTTTTTAGTCTTTCCATGTCGTAGAGTTAGGAGTCTGACTGATGGACAGGTGAAAGTCTAGCTGGTCTGTGTGAACCAAAAGTCTTAATGGTTACTAGGAGCTCAAATACTTCTTTCCTCCACTGTATTAGGTCCAAAAGTTCCGTTTGTCAGACAGTGATCGACATTCTCTTCTCCTTACCTTTAGGGCTTTCTTCATTTATAGGAGATACTATGCCTGCTCCTATTGTGCTGAGTTTGTATCTGGGGCAGCTTGCATGTCCATGTGTGCTTCAGGATCACCCAGGAAGGAGGCTGTGTCTGTGTACGTTCCTGTCTTTCTCTAACGGTGAACGACGTGGAGGAACCTTTGCCGCTCTCAGGTCTGCGAGGCACGCCTGCTCTCCAGCTCCACTCTCCCAGAAAGCTGTCACAAACTGTTTAGGTCACGGCTCCGCCTGACGAGGAGGCTGGCGCAGATGCGAGCGGAGGGATGGAGAGGCGAGGGAGCAGGGGAGGCACAGAGAGGGATGAGACAGAATAATTACCCCACCAGCTGCTTTGGAAATGGTCATTACCCAACATCCGCATTATTTGCCCATTTTTGGGTTGTGTCTCCGAGGTCAAGTGGGGCTGCGCGGAGCCAGGGGTCAAAGACAACAGCCCCAGAGCGGACGCATGACATCGCTGTCACCCGTCCGGGCGCATATCGTCACTATCTGCCTTAGCCCTTTGAGTCACATGCGATAAAGTGACCTTTTCTGAGCAACTGAGTCTTTCTCCCCGTTTCTCTGGGTAATATGTGTCCAAGTGTGTGTTGGTCTGCTTGTGTTTTCCGTCCAACGCTGTCTTGTGTTTCATTAGAGCATCAGTGAGAAGGGCTGGCGGCTCCGAGTAGAAGCAGAGTTATCCAGAGGCCAGCAGCCAGGCTGCCAGAGACACGCTCTGTCACCTCCCTGTCCTCCTTGTTGCCCCCCCCCTCCATCCACAGTTACACACAAACAGCCCTCACGACTGTCGACTACACAGGTATACCCATGTGTCTGCTGGCCTTTTTAGGCCCCCTTTCTGAGCACCCCCAAACCTCCAGGCTTGTTATGTGTCAGGAAGAGAGGTCAGCGTTTGCCGGTGTTTGTGTGTCTGTGTGCGAGCGTGACGGTCCGAATGTCATTAGTCAGCTTCACAGGCCGGCTTCTGCCAAAAACCCTCACATGCAGTTTGTAAAACGATTGCAATCTCACAGGAATTAGGTTCCGTCGTTATCTAAATGACCACTTTTACCCAAAATATCAATCTTGGAGGTCTAATGCTGACCGTTCATATTTCTGCTGCAGTTTCTGTTCTGCTTTTTCAATCACTTTGCTCCTTTTTTTGTCCTTCCATGCAGCAATAAGGACACCGGTTTTTATTGGATTCATTCTTGGATTTTTAAACTAAACACGACTAGGTGACATGCTGTCGATTTAAGCTGCGATTGGTGAAATCCACAATGAAGGATTCTAGATGGTTTAAAGCTGTAAAACTACACACTTGATACACTTTTCTCAGACCGTTTTTTTTGGATTAAACTCTCAAATTTCAAACCTACATAGAAAAATAAGCCCAGTATCATAGGATGAAAGCAAAGAACTGATTGTAGATTTAACTACAATAATAATAACTACAAATCCCATAGAATAAAACCGAATCACATTCAGAAGCGCGAGATCTTAACTTAAAACCACCAAATCCCGTTCTAAATATTCAAAGTCCCGCGAGATTTACGTAATCTCGTTTATGTACTACCTCGTAGATTTTGATTGGTCCTTCGTGTAAGCCCCGCCCCAAAACGCCACAACGGGGCTAAAAGTTTTGAAACTGAAATTTTTAGATTCGAAAACAAACAAAAGTTCAAAGTAAAAAAAATAATTGAAACTGAAAAAAAAGTTTTGAAATTGAAATGATGAGTTTTGAAACCTGAAAAACAGAACATTTAAAGCTGAAAATAATTAAGTTTAGCTTAGTTTTTTAAGTTTAGTTTTTAGTTTCTTTTTGGGTTTCAAATCATTTTGACCCTAAAACAGCTCCATACACGCGTGTGCAGGTGGTATGTATCTGCCCGTAGGACGCCTGTTGGATGTCTACACAAACTATGGTCTGATTGTCTGATTTCCTCATTTCTAACAGTCAGGTTGCAAGCGCCTACCACATGAAAAGGGCTAAAGGCTAACGAGTTTGATAGGGTTGGAAATACAAAAACTCATACCACATGCCTGTATCTCACCCTTACTTCCTGTTCTTTCTTGTCGTTTGCAGCACGACTGTAGACTGTGTTCACTGCGTGGTCTACGACCTTGATATTAGTTGTAACTAAGACACAAGTTGTGTCTTTTACTGTTTCAGCTTCAGGTGATTATGATGGAAATTGGGACTATTTCTATTGCAGAAATACGCCACGATTCACTGTCATTCCTGTTTTTTGCTTTACCTGTTGACTACCTGAATTCTACAGGAGGTCTTCTCAGTCATTATTGCAAATTCTCTGTAAGTGAATGTGCTTGTTTTAACTTTGCTCTCATGGACAAGCACACATATATTTAAAAGCACACACACACACCTGACATGTGACACACGGGCAGCGGAGCGGGCACATCACAGCCGGGGCGTTTTAATTGCCTGTAATTTATGCAGTGTGTGTGTGCTGCGTGTGTCCTGCTGTCAGCGTGTGAGATGATGCTGTGTGACAGCTGCAGTCCAGCCCCTGGAGCGAGCCGCTCATAATGACACATTAGACATACTAATGATGCCTGCGCGAGTCCACTGCCGATGCTACCTAGCTGCACCGCTCCAGCCAAGCTCTGCGTTCACACACTTTCTCTTCCTTTTTGACCTTTCTGCCTTCATTCAGCCGCATGCTAAAATATCCTAAAAGGTGATGCTAATACCTTTGAATGAATTCCAATCAGTCATAAAAGAAAAAGAAAAAAACGTGTGAAGGCAAATACAGGAAATGAAAGCCCAAGTCATTGAAAAGGGGATGTGTAACCTTGGAATACTTTCAAACACTCGTCTTTCTTACTGATTAGATGTACCGTGTTTAACCGGGGGTTTTATTGGCATAGGTTGGCTAGGGGTGCAACATGAGCTACATCCACACCGCGCATGTGCGGGGTGTTCAAGAACGGGCTAAAGGTGGGCTTTTGAACTCGTTTTTAGCTATGGTGTTCTCACAGGTCTGTCGTTACCCGACACTAGAGACTACCTCACAGTTGGAAGAGGTTTGGTGCCAAATTTCATGCATTTTGCTTAAGGCTTCTTCCCTCACAGCTCTATTCCGATATATGAATGACCAACACCTGCTCATTTCCAAGTCGTCACATATAATGACGACGGTTAAGGACCCTACCTGTCAAAAACGTATGCTTTGGTGCCCAACTCATCGTTGTTTGATGTGTTGGTTGTTCCAATTAAATCAAGGCTCCCCAACCTCCAGGTTGCAAGCCAGTACTGGTGCTGCTACCAGAACTGGTACTGATCTGGGTGGGATACAAATCCCCTTTCACTCCGGTCCCAGACATTCGGAACTGGTACTGCATCTGGAACCGGTACCAATCTGGGTGGGATACCAATCCGCGTTTGGTCTATACCGGTACCGAACATGGGGTACCAATCAGTGTGTGGTCCAGTACCGAACTGCATGGGGTACCAATCCGTCTTTGCTGTAGTACTGGACATCCGGAATCAGTACTGAAATGCGTGGGGTACCAGTCCGCGTTCAGTCAGGTATAGGTATTGATCTGTGTGGGGTACAAATATGCATTCGGTCCGGTTCGGACATTCGGAACCAGTATACTAGATTCCTGCCCATATTGAGTCTATTGTTGTCATCTATTCCATTATTATGATTTGCTTTAAACATGTCTAGTCTTGTTCCTGTATTTTGATAAATACATTTCTCTAAAAAGTGTGACTTATGTCAATTTTTTCTTCATTATGCGCTTTTTTTTTTTTGGTGTCTGCGACTTACCAGAGTGACTTATAGTCTGAAAATACAGTATACAACTAATACTAGATTTATCTGAATCTTTTTTTTTGCTTTTTTGGCCTAACGAAATAAAAAAAATAATCACACCTTCACATCTAAAATTAAGAAATAATCTTATTATGTGGAAATGCGTATTTAGAGTTTAACATTTAACTTTAGTAGTCAAATTTTTTGCCATTCCTAAAAGAATCTTCTTGATTTAAACTTTCATTTGCTACTTTGATGAGAACGTTCTATAATGCTGTTCAGACACATTGCTGACGTGTGTGTTTGTGTTTTTCCTCTGTGTGTCTGCAGGTATGATGAGGTCTTTCATGCGGCAGGGGCAGTATTTCTGCCACGAGTGTGGGAAGAGTTTCAGTCAGCCCAGCCACTTGCGCACTCACATGAGATCTCACACAGGTAATTAAGCAAAGTTACACACACCGTCAAGCGGCTTGTCCCGCTTTTCTGCTTCAGAATCTGCTGGAATTCCATTGTGTTAACAATTAAAAAATATCAGCCAATCAAAGAACATAAACACTGGAGCTTTGATGTTAAAAGGGTTAAAGAAAAAGGGATCTAGGAGGTAGAAGCACTGATTGGCAGCACTTACTGGTGGTGAATTTGTTAAAAACTGGTGGATGAAAATGGTGGAGAACATTTATGCCAAGAAGAAGTTTTCCAATGTAAAAAGTATTCCATTGCAGTAATATTAATGTCACTATTAGGGTTCAAAGAATGTCAGGTTTGCCCTCACACATTTCTATCTCCCCAAATATGGCCCTGTTTGAAAAAATTGACGTTAACAGTTAAAGAGTTATGGGAATCGAAAGAATGAATAGAAAACTAAACTTATGTGACTTTCCAGCCCCTGCTTCAACTCTATAGGACTTTTTTTTGGCCTTTTTACCCCCCCAACTCCCATATGCTGCAGCTATGCACAAGCATTTCCACTCTGTCTCGACACATACAGAGTATCTACAAGGGAATTCACATTACCACTAAGTTGTCATGGCCGGACTCCACCGCTCAGTCACTTCCTCCTGCAGAACGCGGGACGCGGAGCTTTGTCTTGGGCTGAGTGTGGCAGCTGGTCTGAGAGCGCCTCCTGCCCTGGGCTGGGCAGCTGTCTCTATTTTTTAAACGGAGACATGATTTGCTGCAGATACTGACCTGTGACAAATTGTATACATTATTAATCGCATGTCAATTAGAGAGATGGAATTGTGCATCTTAATGAAGCAAAGCAGCATTTGTCCATGCCAACCTTGTGAATCCATTTGCATGAATCTCAGAGCCCCTCCCTCAACGGCATGATTCAAAAAGCCAGACTTTTGCTTCACATTTACTTTGTTACTTCTGCTGACTTGTGGTCTCCTGTCTCCCCTTTGAGCTATTTTGGAGTTTCAGCTGTTATATTGACGTTATGCTAGCTTTTTCGACTGTTTTGGCATTTAATAAAGTTTTTGAAGCTACTTTGGAGTTTAGCTAACATTCTAGCTACAAGCTAGCTGTTTTGGCTAAATTAAGCAGTTTTTCATTTTTGTATGCTGTTTTAGAGTTTAGCTAATATTTTCGCAACATGCTAGCTGTTCTGACTAAATATGACATTTTTTCAGTCTTTTTTAGATATTTTTGAGTTTAGCTAATATTTTAACCACAGGCTAACTATTTTTTTCATTTTTTTAAGATAATTTGGAGCTTAGTTAATATTTTAGCTTTAAGCCAGCTATTTTAGCTAAATTAGTTTTATAGGCTATTTTATAGTTATTATTATTATTTTAGCCACACGCTAGCTGCTTTGGCTATTTTAGGCATTTTTCCAGTTTTTTAGGATAATTTGGAGCTTTGCAAATATTTTTGCCTCAGGCTAACTGTTTTAACTAAATTAGACTGTTTTTTTTTTGTTATTAAAGCCATTTTGAAGTTTAGTTAATATTTTAGCTACATGCTAGCTGTTTTGGCTGAATTAGGCAGTTTTTTACACTGTTTTAGGGTTTAGCTAATATTTAAGCTTAGTTGTTTTGGCTAATTTAGGCTTTTTTTCAATTTTTAGGCTAACTTGGAGTTTAGCTAATATTTTAGCAAAATCTCAGCAGTGTCAATATCAGCATCTTCAGGTATCAGCTCTAGCATCTTCAGCAGCCTCATTCAGCAAACAGCATATACAGTCGCATTAAGCTAGGTAATGCTATATTTTTTTTGTTCTTTGAGCCACTTTTATTCCTCTTAAATCCACCTCTTCCTGCTTTTTCACATCTTCACTAGTTCTCTAGACTTTATTTAGTCCTGTCGTGTTCTTGTCCTTTGATTTGTTTATACTTCACACTTCTCTGTCTATCATCTTCTCTTCCCTGGCATTTTGTCATTTTATTCCTTCGCCTTCTCAGCTACGTTCACGGCAACGCGTGTTCAGGTGACTGCTTTCACTGACGAGTCTATTCAACGTTCTTAAGCGCCAGTTTTGAGCCTCTGTGTTCTGAACTCTATGATTCACGTGTCAATCCTCAAGTTTATACAATTGGTTCTGGCTCTACAAACAAAACTCATGACCATTGAACTCATGTTGAAAGTTTTGGTCAAACTTTGACCAATCAGGGACTTGGTAGGTAAATATGGATCCATTTTTGCAAAATTACTTAACGAAAAAAAAAAAATTACGAGATTCTGAAATTTCACACTAAGCCTCTCTTAACTCTAGATGGCGGACATGTGCTAGACAACAGAAGAAGCCCCTCCCTTCCTGTCCAGTGTAACTCTGGATGGGCTAAAAAAAACATGAGCTAATCGCAATTTTAAGACTACACATTTAACACATTGTTGAGTGCGCAATAAATGCTCGATGTATACCCTAATACTTAAAACTTTAAACCTTAAAACTTCATGTTATCCTCGTCTTTGTTTGAAAAAATTTAGTTCTGAGACATCACTTGAACCCACGGTCAGCCTGTGACATGCCCAGGTTGGTTTCAAAGCCACAACTTCTGTGTCCAATCAGGGACTCGGATTTGGTTGACTTGTGGATTGTGTCCTTTTTATTCACGAGTGCTAACTATTTGAAAATAGATCATGGAAGAGAAATTCTATGACATTAAGTCTTTTATATATCGGAATAGAGTCGTGAAGGAAAAGTGTGGAAAAATATTCTGCATTTGGTCTCATCCACCTGTAGGTGGTGGACATGTGCTAGTATTTGTTAACGACAGTCCAGCGTGAACGCCGCGCGTTCTGAACGTAGCTTTCCTCTCTTCCTTCCCTCTCCACTCTGTGGCTCCTGGGTTTTCTAGCCTCCTCACTTCTCCTCCTGCTCCTCTTCTCCTCTCTCCTGTGCTGTCATGTCCATCAGCCGGGGTGGCAGTGATCACAATGGACACTGAGATAAGTAGCTTCTTTATGGAGAGTGTGAATGATATGTGGCACAGCCAGTGATTCCAAGTGACAGAGGCCAAATGGTAAGTGATGCAGTGCTCAGCGTCCCTCCCAGCCCTATTGTAAACACACCCGCTGCATTAACGCACGCACACATACACAAACACGCCGCGCACGGCGTCTGTAAACACTCAGAGAGGCTGTAATTAATGTTGTCACCCACAGTTGTCTTCACTACGGACGTGCGCACGCAGAAAAGGCCAGCCACCCCGAGGCCTCGATTAACATGCGTCATATTAAATCACTGACTTGCCTCCACCAGGTTTCATCACCATCATCACCACCATCATCACCATCATCATCACTGCCAGCTCCACTCGATTAGCGAGGGTGCTGGTGGCAAATGTTACTGTGTGCCGACGGTGGTGGAGAAAGCAAAAAAAAAAAAAAAAAACCTCATGTGGATCTGGTAGAGCATTTAACCAAATGCCCTCCTCCCTTCCCTTCCTCCTCCTCCTCCTCCTCTCCCTCTTCCTTCTCTTCCCTCTCCTTCTCCCCCCACAGTCAGGTTTGATTATAATGGACTCCACAGAGGTACTGACGCTCACGCCATCGCTTCTGAAGCTCCCAAACAAGTATGTGGCACATTGGCTAAAGCACTGGGCTCCTTCATTGCTTCTGCATGTCTCTCATTATTGCTGCCTTACTTCTGCATGTGCGTGTGTGTGTGTGTGTGTGTGCACGTTTGTGTCAGTCACGCAGCCGTCCATCCTGTTTGAGTTATATTGTCTGTTCCTGTGTGAGTCCCACAACGTGCCCTCTGCACCTGCCATTAACGCCTGGTGTTCTCACATGCTGCCGGATCACACCTGACGTTTTAGCATGTTTCCAGATCACATGTATGACAGGTTTGTCATGGAAAAGCTGCATTAGTGTTTCCACACTTTTACATTGTTATTTGACTTTAAAGAATCTTGACTTGAAAAGTGTTATTTCTATATGGATAATAGAGCAAAAACACAGTTACCAGGTCTTAAAAGTATTATTTTTTTGTGAAGTTATCCAATATAATATAAAACTATGCATTATTAATCTTACATTATCCTTACAAATACTTCACGATACACTTACTACAAGAATGGTACGTCCCATTTTCAAGACATCGTTGAGGTGGTCATAAGAGCCTCAACCCGAATTCTTCCCTTCTCCCTTCCCCTACATGTAGCCAACCAAACGTAGAGTTATGGAAAAATAGTATCTCTGAAGTCGGACGTCACTCCTACTTGATGACATCGTCAATAGTTGCCGGTCAGCTAGCCTTAGCGCAGAGCTTCCTGCGCTTAAATATGTATAACAACAGCAGTTTTATAACTTTTAAAAGGTCATGCTAAAATAAAAAGTCACTATTTACATTTAATATAAACTTCTGTGCGTTTGAACACACCCACGTGAAGAAAAGCACTTCTCCTGTGTAGTGTGTGATGGAGGGCTCTGTATCCCTCCACCTGGAGGATTGACCCGTAAAAAAAAAAAGCTAAAGGGTTACACTACGTCCCCACATGTCTATGACCCCTCCACAAGCCTGGACAACCCCAAAACTAGCAGGACCTGTACGGGTCAACTCATGTATGGGTACCTTTGACTACGGCATTAAATGATGTGGTGGGATGTTAAAAAAAAAAAAAAAAAAACAATTAACAGATGCAATTTTGTGATTCAAGAATCTAAGAAGTGAATATTTCATATAGAAGTGTATGCTCCTGTGCTTAACTAAAGCTGGATAGGAACATTTTGCAGAGGTTACCTTATCCACCCTCTCATCCAAATAGCCAAAGATATCTTAGTGTGAGTACCTCAGGGTGCTCTCCAAACAACTGTGGTACCTGACAAATACAAAACCGCAGTAACACAACTCTCTGTGTCTCTCCAGTCACTCGTAACATCAACAAAGACTGCAGGAGTAGAACCGGCTCCGTATTGACACTCCTAGAGAGGCGGCGTCTAAACTCTGCACGGCATCATAATTAATCACACGCATCAGAAACACACAATCCCACACAGATTCACGCCATGAGTGATGGGAGCAGCAGAGGGGTCCAATTAGATGTAGTGTCGACGCTGCGTTATGGTGACGATAACCTTTAGTTTAATGTAGTACACCGGTCCCGTCAGCGATGTTTCCTCACAGGACGACACGGTGGAGATTCTCGCTTTCCTCTCACGTCTCGCCATCCTTCCAGATGCTTTTCTGTTTCCTCAGTGTGATTTTTTTGTGATTAATTACACCTTTTTTTTGTTGTTTTTATCTCTCTTTTTGTACCCACCCTTCCTCTATTTCTCTTCTTTCTGTTTTGTTTCTGATGATGTATGATAACAGCTATATTTCCCCATTACTTCTTCTAGGAGGGAAAGGTGCGGGAGGGGCCGGGGGAGTCATTTGTTTTCCCGCTTTGATATTCTTCCATTTATCAAAATGATAATTAGGTGCAATTAAATGGCACTCTCATTTGTTTTGTGCAGAGGTGTCTGTGCCATTGTAGGTCAGTCTAATTAGAAGAGAGAGTAGAGGGTATGTGGAGTGGGTAGGGGGGTTTATTTGTGTTTTTAGGAGGTGCGTGGAGTGGCTCAGGTGATTGAGACAGATAAAAAAGTGGGACTGTTCAGACAGGACATATGTGGCACTCTACCGATAGGAGAATGCAAGGGGAGAGTTTGTCCCTTCTTATGCTACATTCACACCGGGCATGTGTTGGGCGTTACACGCGTGTTCTTGACCACGCTTTTAGCAAACGGTGTTCACACCGGACTGTCAATTCTAGCGCATAGACCTACAGTTGGAAGAGGTTTGGTGCGAAATGTTAAAGTGGTGCTTATCTTGAGGATCTTGTTCCAGGCTATGTCTTTCGCAGCTCTATTCCGATATGTTAAAGACTTGTCGTCATAAGATATTCTGGCACAAACCTCAATTATTCATTTCTCTACCATAATCTGAATCAAATTCCAACGGGTCAGATCCTCCAGGATTTAGTGGCAGATATTTATGATTGTAGCAGCAGCTTTTGTGAAAAGTTGCGAAAAATTAGCAATGTTTTTTAATATACATTTTTTTCGAAAAGCACTTAAATAATGTTAATTATTAAATAAACTGTACATTCTCGTATTCCAACTCTTTTTATTGTGACAGATGCACTAGGAAAATACTGCATCATCATCATATACATTGTCGTGCTGTATATGACAAACTGCGCAACACCCCGCCATACCAGGTGCACATTCAAGCGGCCAGAGGTCAGAGGCCAGAGCACACAGAGAGCTAAAAAGAGTTAATTAAAAGAGCACGGCTCCCGGGAACAAGTCAGAAATGGAAAAGTCACAAAGCTGCGTCGTCACCCATGACTGTTGTCATGGTAGATTGGTCAAAGTTGCAGTAAAGTTGCGGGAAAGATGTTAAGTTGAAAGGTTTGGAACCAATTGCGGCATTTGCTTTATTTTCTGTTTATAGTTGCGATCGCAAAAAATCCTGGAGGATCTGACTGGTTTACTTTAATTGAATGTTCAGTGGATGAGGGTTTTGTACGTAGAGCCTGAAAATCTTGTGTAGCCATGCGTTTACGCGCAGGTTTTTGACTTGTCATGGAAGTGGTCGATTGAATGTGCGTTGACGACGCCAGTGTGAACGTAGCACTAAATGAAAAGTCGTTTGTTCATTTGACCTGTTTTGTTACTTCCAGCTGACTGCTCTCATCTATTTTTTTGTGTGTTCTTCTGTGTTGGCTTAAGCTTCCATGTTTTCAGAAGTCTCTCAGTCTCATCTAAGATGTCACCTAGGGTGTCCAGCTGACCTTTGAACTTTTTGTGTGTGCTCCCCAGGGGAAAGGCCATTCTGCTGCCAGCTCTGCCCATACCGAGCCTCTCAGAAAGGGAACCTAAAGACGCACGTTCAGAGCGTCCACCATATGCCTTTCGACAACAGCCAGTACCCTGACGCGAAGAACGTGCTGCTGAGCCAGGAGGAGCAAGGAACTCTGGTTTCCAAACAGCCAGCGGCACCGCAATGACCACAGCACCAAGACCCCCCCCTCAACATTGACCTGAAGAGTACCCAAGTCAGGGAGTCCCACAGCCCTCCAAACCCTGATACCAGTCCTGAAAAGCTTTGAAGTTGGGGCACAAGATGAACTCTTTTTGCTCTGAGGAACTCTCTAGAATTAACTTCTGTTTTGTTTCCTGATTTTTTTTTTTTTTTTGGTGAAGCTAAAACATTATCACCAAACTGAAAGTGCACTTTGGAAAAAGTGGGAAAAAAAAAGAGCAGTGAAATGTTAAGTGTCTTTTCTAGCAGGAAAACCGATATTCAGTCCTTTGGTTCTTCTGGTCTTCTTACGTATGAAGTTGATGGATTTGCCTTCAGCTCTGGTTATTGAGCTTCAAGGATGTGAAGTAGTGAAGATGCCCTACAGGAAATGTCAAGATTCAACTGAACTCTTATGCAGCTCCTTGTTTTTATTTGAGGACCGTGGCACCGCATGTCTGCTATTGGTGCCTCTCCCACATTATTTACTTCATTTTCAGCGTTGTACGAGTTTTAGCAGCTTTCAGGACTACTGCAGTGGAGAAAAGTGATCAGTCAGACAAATCAGGTGTGAAAGAGGATGTCATCCATAAAAAAATGTCCTCAAATTAAAACACAAAGAGGCAGGAAAAGCAGGTAACTTTTCAAACAAAACAGACAAATCTGACAGCTCTCAAAGTACAATGACGTCACGTTTATTATTTTTTTTGTCCAACCAAAATATATTTTAGTTGTTGTGTCCAGAGACAAAAGCTTGAAGAAAAAAAAGTAAGCTTGTAGTTGGATCTTTCATTTTAAAAGGTGGTGTGGTTTGTTTTACCTGTCAATCAAAGCCAGTCATCATGGGTATGTTTACCCAGCAGTTGTCGTTTTTGACAAGCGGTACCACATTCTCACTCCGTGCCTCCCCGGCTAATGGAAAATGCGTCAAAATAACAGAAAAAAGTTCCTTTTTCGATCATTATTTTGCATTCCTTTTTGTCTTTATGTTTTGGCTTGCACATTCAAACCCAAAATGTGCAACAGTGGATGAAAATTAGAGTCAAAACTCTTGTTTCCTTTAGTTTAAAAAAGCGAACCAGCTAGCTAGCTAGCTAACGTTTGCTTTTTTAAGCTAAATTAAAGTACAACCCTAAAGAAAGTTTTTGCTCTTTTGACAAGAAAATACATTTTGTCAGATTGTATTACTTGACTGTTAGTTTATATGATAAAAGAGCCAAAATGATAAACCCAACATGCTAGCACGCCCTGGACTAACAGTTAGCAGCAACACTGCTTGTTTTGTTGCACTGGACAGCAAGCCGGATTGCTATGATGTCAGTATGAGATAGTGAATGTGAAATTTAGCATTCCTAGGGGTCAGAGGAAGATAGAAGCTGGTTGGGGCAGAGGATAAGCCTCCCGCTAATTTTAGGGCTAAATAATTCAAACTTTTTGAATTGTACAAATGTGTCAGCCTTAGCGAAGCCGTGTGTGAGTGTGACATACGTTGGTGCGTTCTTTTCCAAACCTCTCCTCACTGACCACGTCAGTGTTTTCCTGTCTCTGTTTCTAGATGCTTTGCACACTCTACTACCTCTTTATAGCG
This sequence comes from Oryzias javanicus, assembly GCA_003999625.1. NCBI lineage: Eukaryota > Metazoa > Chordata > Actinopteri > Beloniformes > Adrianichthyidae > Oryzias > Oryzias javanicus. The sequence goes on from CM012452.1 coordinate 9,155,524, forward strand.
ATGGAAGCCTGTTAGTTAGATGTTTATGAAATCCAAAGCAGGACTGTTTCCTTGTAGGTCTTTTTTTGCTCGGAAGTGATCCGTAATCAGCCATGCTATGCCATTTTGTCAAAAACAGGAAGAGGAAAAGGCTTTGCGAAGCAGCTCAAAACTTTCCGGAGTAATCCTTGACTGAAGGTTTTCAACAGCGCCCCCTAACGGAGCAACGTAGTACTGCTCGATGATCAACAGTACGTGAACACAGTGCGTTGTTAAGTCATGCATACAATACAGTGTGCGTAAATATGCCTAATTATACACTCAGTTGTGTATATGGAGGGTGTACGTAGTAAATATACTTGAAATGGATTTTTTAGCCTTTAAAGTAGTGTAGTACTAATACCTTTGTTGTAAAGAATTCCCTTTAAGTTTAACTCGTCAGAATTTGTACTCCAAAGTGTGACTTAGAGAACTATGAAGTGGGGCGGGTGTATATAAACTGTATATCTGTGATCTACTCTTACCAAACCCTTTATAAACAGTGGTAGAAACCAAATGGCATTACTCGTGCACTTGGACTCTAGGTTAGTGCTTTAACCATTTTCATTTGGTCAGTTCTAGCGAAGCTTTCTTTAAGAATGTCTCCTTTCAATGTGCCGGCTAATACATTTTAATGTCTTTTTCTGGTTTATATGCTTTTGTTTTGGGTTTGTTTGTGAGTATATTAGAAAGAAAATATAGATTTAAATGAAAAGTGATTTGTTCAGTCAAGGCTGTGTGGCGCAGCTTCTTAGCTATATTCTCCTTATGGTAAGTCAGTTAATGCTAGCGGTGCTTTTCTTTCTTTTTTTTTTAATTTAGAAAAATGCAAGAGTGAGTTTTTAGCCTTTATATTTACTTAAATTTAGATTTTTTTTTCTTTTTACTGCACAGAGTGACTGGCAAATGTATCTCTGGCAGTTATCGTTTTCTTTTTCATGTGATATGCCTCTTAAACAGTATGATTTGGGTCCGTATGCCTTCTGTTTTTGTTGTGATTCATAATTCACCTTAGAGGACATTATTCCAAATGTGCTTGATTGATATCCATATTTATTATAATTTCAGAAAAGGATAAGAGGACAATAGCAGAGAGGAAGGTTGCTTTTTATATTACTGGGTGGTTTTTGTTTTAATATCTTCTAGTTGTCGATCCAGCAGGCCCATGTGAAAGCTCTACCTCGTCTGAGCCATTTTCAGTTCTGTTCAACTTTTGTACATCATTTCAGAAAGATGTTATGTCCACAATAAAGACACCCAAAATGACTGCGCTGTCAGCTTTTTGTCTAGTTCTTGCTCCTTTCTGACTTTGGGACCAAACACATCACGTTTTAAGGCTTTATTTATCTTTGGGTTAGTCTTTGTGTCATTTAGAAGAACTGAACCATAAAAGTTAGAGCCATTTTGAGAAATGAAAAATTAGTATGAACAGTGATATTTGATATTAATCCATTCACTCCAGATCGGGAGTCTAAACTATTGTTTTTTTGTGTTTTGGCATAAGAATTTTAAAGAGAACATAGTCTTTTTATTTATCACTTTTGACAGGTTCATATGACTTCCTTTCAAAATAAAAGACACCTTGTGCCACTTATCTCAAAGCAGCAACTGTAGTAGAAGATTCTGTAACATCTGCAATAGTAATAATTTGGAAAAAGTTTATTTTACCATTTGTGAGCATATCAGCTTGAAAGTCAAACAAATTGAAATTAAATCAGAGTGACTCTAACTTTATTAAAAAATCTGTCCGTCATTTGATTAACTACAAAGGATTGATAGATTGTTGGAGAAATCTATAAATGTTAAGTCAGCTTCAGACCACAAAAACACACTTAAAAAAGCAGACAATAATTTCCTTAAAGATAGTGATGAGTTTTTATTTTTATCGTCTATCTTTGAGATGATCTGGAGAACACACCAAACTCCAGCTGTATGTCTGCAACAGAATCCTCTGATTTGCTCAGTCTTCATTACCTGCAGAAGACACTGTTCAAGATTCACAGAGTGGAGGTGAAAGCACATCCTGCCAAAGCCACCCTGCCAGCTGCTGCCTTTCATATCATGTGACACGTTTGATGGATGCAGACTCTGATGCCTGTCCGGGTCTCGTTGTCACATCGATGTCCGTGTGTGGCCTCGCCGTCAAAGTCGAGCTGCCAAGCGGCGGTGACGAGAAACCTGCAACCTTCAACTACGGGCAACCACCCAGAGATCTGCTGCTGCTTTGCCAGTCTCTTTCATGTTCTGTGTCTGTGTGCACCATCTGTCTGTCGATCTGAGTGACAGCTGAATGACAGGTTCCCTCTGAGAACATGGCACATAACGTTAATGCCAGGCAGGCCTGCAGGCTGAGAAAAGACTTCGGCTGCCCGTCACTCTTTCCAACCGCATCAGTCACCGAGAAGGCAGATGTGACGGCCTTGAGCTCCCTGGAAAACCTTTTCGCTGACACCCTTTCTTTCTGTCACCCAGCAGAGAAAAGCTGACTGACTGACTGAGTGACTGAGTGACTGACTGAGGCGGAAAATATGCCAGGCTGACTCCGAAATGATAGACAGGAACAGTTTTTTACGTCTTTATCAGCCACAGGAGAGCTGTGGCTCCTGTTGAAGCCTTTGGTTTTGCACAGGTATGACTGCAGGGATATTTTTCAGTCTTTTTCAAAAAATATATACATATATAAATATATATTTTCTGGATGGGTTTATCCAAATCTGGGTAAAATGTTGTGGCAAGAATCTTTTAGAAGTTCTATTTTTAATGTTATTCTTTGTGTTCACTAAATTTTCTTGGTGGCAAAAAACTGAAAGCAGTGTCTTTTTCAAATCAAGTAAAAAATATAGATTTCAAAATGTTTTAATTTAGAAAGTAGATTTAAAAGCTCTCATACTGAAGTCTTTTTGCTTTAATGGAAAATTTGTATCAAAACAAGTGTGTATTACTCAAATAATACTTTAATATTTTCAAATGTAGGTATTTTACTCACAGTGTCCCCCAAAACATATCCAATTTTAACCTTATATAACTAGTTGTGTCATATTTGATACACATTTCTGAGATCCCTTCTCTTTAGCTAATTCTGTTTTCAACCCGTAGTTCATTCCACTAGGGGCAGTAGAATAACTTTTCCTGCTCATTTCAAAATGGCTGCCTGCATGAATTCTTAAAAATGCTTTTGGAGGGGAAAGTTTTTTTTCAAATTTTACAGTGATGTGAAAAACTATTTGCCCCCTTCCTGACTTTTTATTCTTTTGCATGTTTGTCACACAAAATGTTTCTGATCATCAAACACATTTTAATATTAGTCAAAGATAACACAGGTAAACACAAAATGTAGTTTTTAAATGAATGTTTTTATTATTTAGGGAGAAAATAAATCCAAACCCACATAGCCCTGTGTGAAAAAGTAATTGCCCCTGCACCTAATAACTGGTTGGGCCACCCTTAGCAGCGATAACTGCAATCAAAAGTTTGCGATAACTTGCAACAAGTCTTTTCCAGCGCTCTGGAGGAATTTTGGCGCACTCATCTTTGCAGAATTGTTGCAATTCAGCTTTATTTGAGGGTTTTCTAGCATGAACTGCCTTCTTAAGGTCATGCCACAGCATATCAATGGGATTCAGGTCAGGACTTTGACTAGGCCACTCCAAAGTCTTCATTTTGTTTTTCTTCAGTCATTCAGAGGTGGATTTGCTGGTGTGTTTTGGGTCATTGTCCTGCAGCACCAAGACCGCTTTAGCTTGAATTGATGAACAGATGGCCGGACATTCTCCTTCAGTAGAATTCAAGCTTCCATCTATCACAGCAAGCCTGAAGCAGCAAAACAACCCCAGACCATCACATTACCACCACCATGTTTTACTGTGGTATGATGTTCTTTTTATGAAATGCTGAGTTACTTTTACGCCAGATGTAACGGGACACGCACCTTCCAAAAAGTTCAACTTTTGTCTCGTCAGTCCACAAGATATTTTCCCAAGAGTCTTGGCAGTCATCCAGATGTTTTTTTTTTAGCAAAATTAAGATCATGAGCAGAAATATTTAAGTGTGACAAACATACAAAAGAATAAAAAGGGGGCAAATAGTTTTTCACATCACTGTATATTCTTAAGAATGACCACTTACTGTGTTTAAAAATGCAAAAATGTTGAAAATTAAATATGTATGATAGAGTTAAACTATGATAAATTTTGTAGATTAAATTTAAGACAGTGAGTAAATAAGGTGTTTTTTTTTTCTGAATACTCGTTTCAAAAATTTGCCCCTTATACTACCATAGTATAAGGGGCAAATACTATGACCTGGTAAGCAAAACTTACCAGGTCAAAAAACAAATCATAACTGATAATATTTATATCTCATTAAAACAAAGTCATTTTTAATCAAATGGTTTAAAAATTGTTTATTTCAAAAGATTTGATTTTTCTGTTTTATTCTTTGTTAAATTGGGCTTTACTGGGTTGACTTCTATACAACAGTCCAAAATGCCCTTATTTTTAGACTGTAGTCATATTAAAGAAATACTAGAATTACTTATTTCAAGATAGTTTTTGTGGAAAATGATTTAAAATATTATGTAAAGTTTAAAAAAAGCGAAATAATAATTAAAAATAAGAAGATATTTAAGATTTTTGTCTTCAGAAAAGTCATTAATATCTAACTGAAAAGTTACAGTTTTAAATCGAATGTGATGAAATATTTAAGTTAGACACAAATACTTAGTGAGATTTTGTGTTTTTGCGGTGAAGACGTTTGGATGAAACATAAAAACATTTGGTTTTCAGAGGAAAAGTCAAAACTCTAAAGGCATCGGTATTCTTCAGAAGTAATGCTTCCTTGGTTGTTGAAACCTCTCCCGCAGCACCCCTTTTTCTGATGCTGTATTTCTGACAGTTTTTTGTTGCTCTACAATCTTGACAATCTGACAAGTAAGCTTTTTTTTCACGTTGAGTCGAGGTGAGAGTGAATTCCTGCCTTTATTTCTCTCTTTGCATATACATACACTTCTATTACTTTACCTTTTTAAATAGTATTCAAATAAGTCCAACATCAAGACGGTCTGTCCAGAGATGTCAAATGACATCACGTCTTGCTTTAGATAATTGGATGGCAGTCCAGCTTCTTTCAGTTGTGAAAAATCTATACCATCTGTCAAAAATATGTTGCATAAGGCTCCAGTTAGCAGGTGACCGACTTATGTTCGCTGAGAGAACAGAAGAGTGTAGGCAGAGATGCTCCAAAGTCATTTTTTAAAAGTCCGAGCTCAAGTCTCAAGTGTCACAGTTTAAATGAGCGTTCCAGAGCCGCAGAAACCGATGACAACAGAAAAGAGTTGGAGCTTAAATAAGTAGGGGAAGAGAATATACATGACCTCAATACACGTTGTCTCAAATTTAAAACAAGAGGAAAAATGAAAAATAAAGACTTATTGCAATGTTTTAAGAGATATTCCAAGTTTTAAATCATTTAAAACCAAAAAGTTGGAAAACTGGATGTTAAACATAACTTTGATTCTATTGTTTTGGGCTGAAGACTTTCCACAAATACTCTTACAATGTATTAGTGATGGGACTAATAGACCAATGATAAACATTAATGTAATGTGAGGCCACTTCAAGGAAACTCCAAACAGTGCAGAATTAGAAGGAAACCGCTTTAAACTACCCTATTTGCCACATTATAAGCTGAAGCCCTTGATTTTTTTAAAGAAACAACAGTCTGTTTTATAATCTGGAGTGCCATGTATATATGGATTAATTCTCATGTTTACCGATGAAACGATTTTGATGGTACACAATGCTCTGTTGAAATATTTGGTTGGGTGTTATTTGGAAATGTGCTAAATTGGCTAATGTGCAGCTGTGTTGAACTGTTTTTTTTTTTAATTACGTGTTATATACGAACAAGGTTGTGTCATAGCGTTGTCTCCGTAATGTTTGTCTTAGCGGTATCAGTCAGTTCTTACATGTTGAATGGGTGTGTATTGTGAAGACATTAATGTGGCTAACAGGTAGCGATGTTGGACTATATATTTTTCTTAATGTTCCTAATGAGCTTTGGAGTTAGCGTAGTCACAGTTAGGCCAACAATTTGTTTTAGTAATTTCAGTCTGTTTTTTATGAGTTGCAAACAAGTTTGAGAGGTATTGTGAAAATGCTAACTCGCTAACATGTGGTGTTGTTGAACTGTGTTTTTAGTTGTTACTAACAAGCTGGCGTTAGCATAGTCACACTATTGTTTGTTTATAGTGGTTTCAGTCTGTTTTTTACGTGTGTAAACAAGTTTGAGTGTTATTATGAATATGCTGACGTGCTAACATGTGGCGGTGTTGGACTGTTTTTTTTAGGTGTTACTAACAAGGTTGGACGTTAACTTAATCACAGTACTGTTTGTTTAAGTGGTATCAATTTGTTTTCTTCATCTGTCACAAGTTTGAATGTTATTGAATAATGCAGCTAACGTGTAGCGGTGTCAGTCTGTACTTTTAATGTTACTAACAAGGCTGTGAGTTAGTGTAGTCACAGTAATGTTTGTTTTAGCAGCATCAGACATTTTTTTCTTAAGGTGTCGCAAAAAAGGTTGAGAGTTGTGAAGACATTAACTGGGCTAACGTGTAGCAATGTCAGATTAGGCTATATATATTTCTTGTGTTTCTAACAAGCTTAAGAGTTAGCATACAGTTTGTCTTGGTGTTTTCAATCTATTTTTCATGTGTGTAAAACAAGTTTGAGTGCTATTGTGAATATGCTAACACGCTAACATCTAGCGGTGTTGGACTGTGTTTTCTTAGGTGTTACTAACGAGATTGGGAGTTAGTGTAATCACAGTAACCGTTTTTAAGTGGTATCAATCTTTTTTTCATGTGTCACAAAAAAAGTTTGAATGTGATTACGCTAATTCGGCTAACATGTTGCAGTGTCGGTCTGTAATATTTATGTGTTGAGGTTGAGAGCTAGCGTAGTCACAGTAACGTTTTCTTTAGCGGCATCAGTCTATGTTGCAAACAAGGTTGGGAGTTACATGAATTGTGAATACGCTAACCAAAGTGTCTAACCTGTAGCGTGTTGCAAACAGGTTCTAGAGTTAGTGTGAATGCAGTTAATAAAGTCTGAGTAACTGTGTTTCCATTACATATATGTGCAAAAATTGATCAAAATTCTTTCAAAGTTGAAAGAATGCAATCATGCATTTACACTATTTTTGTTAAATCCTAATTATGTAAATAAACACAAACTCAACTCCTGCGATAAGTCATTCAAAAACAAGGCGTCGGATGTGAACAATACTTTGAGTTACAGCACATGCATTCAAATTTCTGCTTCAGCACTAGCGCTCATCATCATCTATCAAAGGGGACGTCTGCGTCTTATTCAGGCCATTGAGCGCCGACGAGGTGAGACTGGCTATATATGAAGTAATTTTGGGAACTCGTGGTTGGTGATTTTACAGAGGAGGTGTGGATCCAACAATTCCGCATGAGATTCTCAACTTTTAATAAGCTGTGTGATGCTGTGGGATCGCTTGTGGTGCCTGCCATGCTTTGTCCAAGGCAGCCAGTTACTACCAAGGTCACGTGGCTCGTTTAATTAAAAAGAAAATTGTTTCCATTGTAGTTTTCGGAAATAAGTCAATTTCGATTTGCCTCAAAAGCCACCATTTCCAAACACAAAAACTTAATTTTAGATAAATTGAATTTCTTTCAAAATTGTCTTGTTTACGTTAGACGAATTTATTATCGTAAATCTAATTTGCGCAATTTCAAAGTCAATGGAAAACAGGTACTAATAGACTTATCTCTAAATCCTTTGATTCAGTGCACATTGGTATGTAGAGAATAGCAGGTAAGTGTGGACATAGTTTAAGGTGGTTTTATGACTCTTGACTCTAGTTTGCTTATTTGCTAATGTGTCAGCTTGGTTAACAAATGGGAAGTACAAAACCAGGTGGAAAAAGGAAGCAGCCTTACGTTGGTTAATTTGTGAAATATGTGTGAAATGTGTGAGCCCCATCAAGTGTCGGTGGAGTCTTGCACTCAGAATGTGAGAGCTGACAGTTTGAAGCTCAGCTGTGGGTGTTTGGCAGCTCACAGTGATGAGCCTGATGGTTTTGCAGCGAGACGAGCTTTGCCGCCGTCCCTGCCACACACCGGATCCATTCCTCATTTTAGTTTCCATAGTTTCCTCATTATTTATTCAACTTTCTGCATGTTCCTCTCTGGGGAAACTCTGTGTTTCTATCTAGAGTAGCAATGAACATTTTATTGAGAGGTTTAGCTAACTATCAGAGTTCAGATTCAAATAGCCTGAGGTACATTTATTTAAATCTGTTTAGTTAACGCTGATTGATTTTATGGGTAACATTTGAAGGTCATTGTTTTCATTTTATTTAAGTTTTCAGATACTACACTCAAAAAAAACCATGAAAGTTTTGAATTTGATTTTTGAATTTATCCAACAGGAGAAAAGAGGGAAACAAACTTTCAAAATGGCTGCAGATCTTAACCCTTTAACACCAGAGCTCCATGTTTACGTTCTTGGGTTTGCTGTAGCTTTTAACCTTTAACACGATCAACGTTACTGCAGTAGATTGGAAAGGAGAAAAGCGGCATGAGCCTTAAGATACAGTATGTTAAAGATTTTGTGTTTAAGTGTCGCCTTAGGTGTTTTTCTTTTTTTTTTTGTCTTTTTAGGCTAATTTTTCATTTAACTAATATTTCAGCAGCATGCTAGCTATTTTGGCTAACTTTGGCTCTTTTTATTTTTTAAGCTAATTTTTCCTTTTACTAATATTTTAGGTAGTTAGTGACTTCAGCATCTTTACATCTACTTTGTGCATGACCCGATTAGTCGACTAACTGAAAAAATAATCTGTGATTAGTCGACTATTGAAATAATCGTTTGTGGCAGCCCTAGTCACAAGTGCAGGCCCACACAGTCACACCTTGGAACAATTCATGCCTTGCTTCCACTGACCGTTTTCTGACCGTATGCTGGATGACTGATGAATGATTGGTGATAGCTGGTGAAGACTTACAAAAGGAGGTGGTGCATGCCGGGAGATGTAGTGAGAAGGCAATAGCGCCCTCTCGTGGTCGGAGGTGGCATTGGCTGGTGGATCCTGGACAGTAGCTGTGTGTCATAGCGGTACGACTCCAGCAGTTCTTCGTATTTGCAGATTTGTTGCGTGTCCGTCCTGACCTCTGATTAAAATTTGGTCATGTGTAACACTTTGGAAAAACATAATTATTTACATTAGGCACATCCTTTTTATTGCTTCACTTTTTCTGTTAGCCTACCAACCAACTTCAGCCCCACATCAGAGAAGAATACAGTTATATAGACCTCACAAGTCACAAATTAATTTATGAATATCCTTTTGGACTGTGGGAAGAAAAAGAAACCCCCCTCACACGCATGACCAAGCATTACAGCTCAGGTGCGGCGCGGCAGCACTCTAGCTATGGCAGATGTCTCCCTTTGGCTATGGGATGGCTGAAGCCACAGGCTCTGCTGGCGACCTCGCAAAACTCCGAACTCACAGGTTCACGCGATAACACGCTATTTTTACGATTTAAGTCTTTAATAGCCCCAACTTCAAAAAAAGTACTGCGACTCAGCTCCGGCATTCAGCGAAAATTTCAACCCCACGAAACGGATTCTGAGCGCAGGAGAGGCCAGCTCACAGAAGTCGGATGTCATCAGTGGAGGTTCCTCTCGCACTTTTCCAGTTTCGTAAAGACTCTGTCAGTCGCATCAGAGCCGTGACGCTACACATTGGATAGAGGGAGACCCAACTGTAAATAACCAGGGCCTCCTCACTGTAGGGCAAGAGTGCTAACCATTATGCGGCTAAGAAATAGTTTTAGTCCTAACATTTATAACCTTCTTTTTTTAAATTTATCTTGCTTTGAACCGGTAACAGGTCTATTTTAGAAATCAATCTCTTTGAAAAAAACAGAATTTTTAAAAGTGGGTGGAGCTTTGGTTGTCAAAAATCTGCTTAAATTGGACATTTATTCTGATTGCACTTAAAACAGTCATCCAGTTAATATTTCTTCCCTTTTCCTTGTGTTTGGACAATGTAATAGCCAAGTGTTTGAACCATCTGGTAGTTATATTCTTGCACTTTTCATTTAAAGTATGTAAATAATGCTTACTAATTAGACAGATTAACGTTTTTGTGGTCTTAACACAAGATTCTAGACTAATTTTCACTTAAAACGATAATTTTGTGGGTTATACCACATAACAAGTGGGCTACAGAACAAATTTGAGATATTTTGCTGTTACTCTGATGTCACTGTGGGTTATTTTGTATTACATTAGAGTTTACTCATTGAGTGCTGCCTTTTATAGTTAGTTTCTGTCTTGGCTGTGTTTTTGGTTTGTGAGCTAAATTGAGCTATACAGATTTAGCTAAGAATAGCTAAGAATGTGTCTTTATGCATGTCTCATGTATATTCACATCTTCTGTTATCTCACTAAATATTTTTGTATATAAAATGACTGTAGTTCTGGCTTCTTCTTTTTAGTTTCTTATAGAAATCCTCCCAGCTCTGCAGTACTCTGTAGAAGTCGGAGGGTCTGATCTCTGTCTGCCACCAGGGAGCACTATTCCTCTGTAATGGCTTCTAAACGGCCCTTTTAAAAAAAGACCAGGGCCACATAACAGACCAAATGGCACTTGTATGCGTAGGATTTCAGCGTCTGCGTGGCGTACTTAAACACACTATGGCACACATCAGCACGCAGCCCGGACTCCCACCAGAGAGCCGGACTCCTCCACTTCTCTCAGGCAAAAGGCCAAAAACATTTACAACACTTCAAGTGTCTGCGACACAAGAACGCCCTCTCCGCTGTGAAATATGTAAATATTGCACTAATCAAAGGGTTGTGGAATTGCAAAATGCCACGGAAAGGTTATGACCTGGAGTCTGCGCTAATAGAAGGGTGAGGAAGAGAAGGATGGAGAAGGGAGGGAGGTGGGAGGCAGAGGAGTGACAGCTACCACAGGCGTTCCTCCTGCCTGAGGAGGACCTTCACATGTTGACCTCCGCCTCCTGCACTCCAACGCGCTGACAGTAATGAATAGGAAGGGGCTGTTTATGCATATCAAATGTTATTTACTCTCCCGTATAGTCAAGTGTAGCCACAGAGGAAAGGCGGAGAGGCCGGATCAGAAGGAAAACAGGATATTCCCAAAGACCGCGAGCTGCCGTTAGAACAATGTGGACAAGAATGCAGAGGCCTCGCGGTGAGCTGAGGTTAATCTATCCATCGCGATGCATTACATGACATGAGTTTCGGCTCTGCTTGTTGCTTTGTTCACCGCCTCGATTTTCTTCCAGGGTTTGACAGATGCGGAGTACCTGCGTGAAAAACAAGCGTGCTGCAAGTTTGTAAGCGAACTTGACAATGAACCTCTCTTGATATCTAGCCCGCATGATTATTTACTTCAACTATCTCCTGCTTCTGCCAGCCAAAGCGACAGAATCAGGCGGATGTGAACATGCATTCCAGTCATGTAACATATTTTTTAAGCAGGATTAATTCCTCTCTCTACGTTGACATGATTGGTCCTAAATAGCACAAACCTTAAAGCCAGAGGGAGGAAAAGCCGCCGAAACGTTATTCGGGAATGGGGGGGGGGGGGGGGTGACATTCCACGACGAGCTCAAGAAAATAACCCAGAGCATGAACAATGAAGAATCAGCTGCCAGAAATCGTTTGTGTTTTCCTGAGCCTGTGTGTCATCACTATCGGCCTCATTTCCCATCAGCCCCTTTTGAGAATTAAGTTGGATCTTAAGGATGCAAATGAGAACCTATGCTGCGGTCCCCACCCTCCCGTCCATGAATCCCAGGACAGAGCATGACATTTAACATCTCCTTCACTAATTTGTGTCTAATAGCCAAAAAGTGATTAGAATTAACATTAACGACGTTTCATATGTCTGCCTTTCTATTCATTACCCCTCTGCCGCTGATGCTTAACCGCCTAATGCCGGTGCCGGCTCCGTGCAGCTTAAATTTCATGTTTCACTTTTGGCAGGAACCCCCTTTTTTTTTACTCTTCACAAAAAAAGACAACAAGGAGAGAGAATTAAAATCGGAGAAGAATCGGGCATCCTCCTTTTAAATCTGCTCTATCGGGTCACATTCTCTTCACTAGCTGACACCACCACAGCAGCAGATTAGGAAGCGCTTTTCCCCTACGCCCAGACCCAAAGAAATGCTTTTAAACTTCCTCCCAGATCAGGACAGAGTGGCGATTATTGCATGAAAAATGAGCATTGTGTTTCCATCAAACAGGCAGCACTGTCCCCATGCCCTCCGCTCCGGTAATTAGTGACGGTCCCCAACCTTTTTTCTTTTTTTTTTTTTTTTTTTTTCAAGGGCGGCGCACTTCTCCCTTGTGCTTCTCTGGAGAGGTCATTCGACCCTACAGCGAGCATGTGACAGGGGTTTGCTCACCAGAAGCCTCAGGAGCACCAAGGTTTCACAATGTGATGGAAATTTAAAAGCAGGAAGTGTTTGTGAGGTGGGAAAAGAACAAAGGCATGGATGAACGATTGTAAACACACATAGCTCTGCTTTTAGTCCAAAATTGACTTTTTTATTCTAGAAAATAACATTTTTATTACAGACTCACTGATGAGATTTGTGTTTTTGTGGCATTTTTGTCATGATGGAGGAAATCAATTCAGCTTAAAATAACATATTTCTTTATTCAAATTCCTTTTTATAGCGCACAACAAAAACATTCATGATAGTCTTGTCTATAGTGAAAATGAAAGGGGACAAAAAAAAAAGAAGACTTATGGTCTCTGCCCCATTTAACTAAATCAATCAAGCTTTTCAACCAAATCTGTCTCTTTGTATTTTAACAATAATATGTCAGCTGGCTGGTAAAAAGCAATAAAAGCAGACAAATAAAGACAAACAACAACAAACAATAAGAAAATAAACTAAATACCTCAGAGTGTTATAATTGAGCTAGACTCTTGTTAATTTTTCAAGACTATTTCTGCAGCGGAAAACATTTTTTCCTTCATTTTTGTTCGGAATTTATTAGTTTTAGAAATTTTCACATCCTTTTAGATTGTAATTGTTCTTTTTTCCAACTTTTTATGTGATGTGGCAGACTTTTGTGATGTGCTCTGTACATAAGTTTTAGGATGGGAAGATCTACTTAGTCTTTAAATTCTAATATTTTCAGCTGTAAACAGTGGAGGAGATGGCTCCCAATAATTACTCCCAGTGATGATTCTGACAGAAAACAATATTTTACTTATTTTTAAACAGGACTATTACTTTTTCCGAAATAGACTTTATTGGAAAATTAATTTGAAATATCGATATTATCAATCCAAAGATGGTATTGCATTGGATCGATACCAACCCGCAGACATCGATACTCCAACTCTTTTTAAAAAACTTTTCTATATCTGCAAATAACGACCACTGCCTCACCACTCTCACCAGTTCTGATTTTTACAGTTTTTTTACAAGAGTATTAGGGCCAACTTTACGTCTTTCAATCTTATAAATTTGAATTTTTATAACATTCATTTAAATTCATCTTTTTATTTTACGAGATTTACGAAAGTAATTAAAAAAAACTTTTTTCTGTTTGTTAATTGGCCCTAATGCTCTGTTGTGGTTTTCTGAATACTTCTAATTGAAAATAAAGACCTTTTGGTTCATTTTATTAACACTTTTATTCATACCTAACTCAAAAAAGGTAGTTAAAAACGTTAAACACTGTTTTGTCAAACAACACTTGTTAGTTATTGTTAATGTTATCATTTGAGTGTTCCCTGGACAGCTATGTTGTGGAAAAAATGGTTCCTAAAGTTAATAGGTAGGGATAGAGATATATGTAAATAAATACATTCTGTGAAATAAAATATTATGTCTATCAAATAATTAAAAAAAGGGAAACTTACAAAAAACCATTTACGCCACGGCGATGAAAAACAATTAAATTTATGAGGTTCATGTCACATCCACTGCATTAACAAAAAATATCAATATTGGTATTGATAGTTTTGATGTTTGAATGTATCAAATTGGAATGGGATCAAAACCCAAATGTTCAATATCGCCCAGCTCAACTGAATATCAATATCATCTTTTGCAGTAATAAATAGTAAAATACAACATTAAGTAAATGTATCTCATATACAAGTTAACCAAAGGATCATTATCCATTGCTTAATTAGAAGACCACCAGAACTTTGACTCTATTTGTCTTTAGCGTTTTGACTGAAGCTCTCCGCACAGTGCGCGCCACACAGCCCTTATATTAGCCGAGTTGTACCAAAATCTGTGTTTGTGCCAAGAACCAACTTGACACGGATTTTCGGTTAAGTTCTTTCCCTTCGTTCAAACTGAGTTGTACATTTTTCCTTTTGTTATGTAACAATTGGGAACAACAACCACAAACCTCTTAAGTTCAGCTTTATCTCGTGAGATCTTCTTCTTGTTGTTTTGGAGATAAAGGGGGAAAAGAAAAGTAAGACGTTGGAAACTTTATTTTCTTTTTTATTTGGATGACTTGTCTTCCCAACTTTAATATGACATTTTAGGCATGAAAATGATTTAAGTTTTTGCTTTTGTTTGCTTGTTTACAAATAATAATAATTAAATATCGTCTCGGCACAACTCAGTGGTGCATTTAACTCCTGCAGAAACTATATGCCAGATTCTTAGATTTTGGTAAAAGGCATCATAATAATTAAAAAACCACTAGGAATGCTTTTACAATGAATCAAAAGACTACCGGAGTGGGACTTTATTGAAGGGAAGTCCAATGTTGTGCATTTTTAACAGAGAATCTTCTTATTTCTGAGGATCAAACAGTAAGTCGATGATAATAATGATGAAAACTTAATTAATGATTCAAATTAAAATGTGAAATATGAAGAAAAATATGATGAAAATGTTTGTCAGTGAAAGAAAAGTCAATCAAAGGTCGGTTGCATAGAGAACAAGTTCGCTTTATCATCCACAATTACTTTAACAGAACTTTAAGGAAAAGAGTCTGTCGGTCATGTGTTCAGGGCTGTTCAACTTTAAAAGGAAACACCCATCAATTAAAGCTTTTCTGCCGGTTTAATTGATCTGCTGGCCGCTTGTTTTGTCTCATTAACTGGAAAGCAGAGTTTATTTAACTGTTTTTGAAACACAGTTTCAAAGACACTGGAAAAGGACACAAAAACGGAGAGGAAGCTCTGGAGTGAGACGAAGAGTTGGGGGTGATCGGGGGGTTATAAGATCAGTGGCCCGGCCGCTGACAGACAGGCCAATCTCCCGTCGGGACAGGCTCAAGAGAGATGTGTCAGTCTCCACCGGCAACCCCTGGCCAGCCACACCACACTGCTAAATGCGTATTGGCAAAGTGTCTGTGCCAATGCCATTAGCCAGCAGACCTAAATTCCCCAGTAATTTTCCACGGCGCTGCTCGGTATTGGCACCTCTGATGGGTTCAGTATTTGAATTCCGGTTCACTTTTAATGGATGGCTGGTGGCGGGGTAAGCAGAGGAGCAACTTGTTATCTCTTGAACTAGACAGCCCCACAGGCACACACACACGACGCTTAAACACAAAATCTTTAGCATACTGTAACTTTTCAATACGATCACTGTAATTCCTGTAGGAAATAAGTAAAGGAGAAAAGCAGCTTTACTACTGGAACTTCGTTGATCGTGTTAGTAATTATATTAAATCAAAGAAAAAAAACACTTAAGCTTCAATGTTAAAGTCTCCCTATGACAAATTTTAAAAAACGTTCCAGAGTTTTAATTGTGATTATGAAGTTTTTAACCAAAAATCCCACAACCTAAATGTCTTTAAAAGTCAATTTTCATGCTCATCAGAAACCTCTGTTTCCAAAACATCCACTGAGGGGGCGTGGCTTTCTCAGAGTTCTTGGGAAAATAA
Organism: Oryzias javanicus; assembly: GCA_003999625.1. NCBI lineage: Eukaryota > Metazoa > Chordata > Actinopteri > Beloniformes > Adrianichthyidae > Oryzias > Oryzias javanicus. Next base: position 9,171,486 of record CM012452.1, read on the forward strand.
TGAAAGCTAACATCAAAATGCTCTTTCATCGATTTACAATTCTTTCCAACTGCTGTCAAATGAGCCGCCGTTCACATTTCCGTGGTCACATCAAGAAGCTCCGTGGAGTCTGGTTTCCAGCGTTTTCAGCCCTGCTACCGTAAGTATTGGATGAAACTCATACAAAAAAATCCAGTAACGATGATTTGACCACAGAAATGTGAACGGCGGCTCAGTTGACTGCAGTCAATGTGAAGATAGCATCTTCTCTTCTCCAGAAGCTGAACGAGACACGCTAGCCGGACCAGATGAGGGTTTAGTGCATGTGCAGCAGAAAGGAGATCATTCATGAAAAACAGAGTCTGTCCAAGACAGTTTGATTTACAGCGATTTAAAAGGAGAAATAAAATGCAAAAACAAAATGATTTATTATTACTTTTATAAGAAAAATACCACACATTTTAAAAACTCATCAAAGAGGGAGTTTAAATGGTTAAATAACTTAATAACAGCGTCAAACCCAACAATGGTTTCAAGGTTGGGTTATATTTAAGATTCTGACGAAGTAAAGGAACTTTTTGTTTTGTTTCTTCTTTCAGAGCAGGAAGAAGTTTGGTTGTTTTTTCAAATAAATGAAACTCTTTTCCATTAAATTAATTCAAGGACACAGCTGAAAACAGTACCTCCAAAACACACACACATAAAAAACAGTGTTTTCTACATTTAAATTTGCATTTAAAGAAACAAGAAAAAAATTATGGGATCGGTTAAGACTTTAGTTGTTCTGCAATGAAAAAAAAATCCTGTATAACATTTGATAAACGTATAAAAAATAATTTTAAAGATGACTTTTTTCTTAATTATTTTTTTTGTCTCACTCTTTGGATTTTGAATTTGGAAATATTTATAATGTGAAGCACTTTGAGCTACACTCATTTGAAAAGTGCTCCATGAATAAAGATATATTTGATTTGATTAAAGTAATTCCTATTTGTCGAGTGTATGCTTTCAATTTAAAGCACTAAAAGTTAAACGCCAAAGCCAATCATAAAATGCAGCAGTAACTTTATAAATTAAAATAGTTTTAAATAAAATAACAAAAAATGGGTTGTTTCAGCTCAATTTTGAGTTTTTCTTAATTTTTGTATTACAAAAAACTACAAATTGGGTGAAACTGAATCAAATACAACCTTAAAATAAAATTTGATTTTGTTTAGTTGTTCTTTTTATGAAGAGTTCATCACATTAACATATCCAGTACTCAACATAAGTCCACATATCTTCATGACAGGAAAATAAATAAAAATCTAATTTCATTTCTGCCTCTATATCACATCTAGATGTCTTTTAGCACCTGTCCCCACACACTAGCTACACATTACAAATTCCTCAAGTGTTTTCTTTACTAATATTTTTTGAAATAATATTTTATTTGTACAACTTTTTTTTAAAATATCCTGTTGAGCATTCTGAAATTTTACTCCAATTAAAAAACAAACAAAAAACAAACAAACGTGCCTTAAAGAAGTTTGAGCAACTTGAAACTTAAAATCATATTTCCTCCCTTGATTTTCATCTTCTGAGGCGAAAACAAACAATTTTTGTAAACTCTGGCATTTTCTCTCTGGTTGATTTCTTTTCTGATTTTGGTGAGGATTGACGCCATATTCAGAGTTGTAATTACAATTCTAACAAAATGTGTGCACACACATTGTGAAGAGTTTTTCCCTGATCGACTGGTGTAATTTTCCCTCATCACTTGAGCTGGATGGGTCAAATAAAAGCGTGAGGACACAAAAGAGTTCCACTTTGTAGAAAACTGATCAGACTTTACCGAGCAGGAAGGACACATTTACATGCGGTACGATTGTATTTAGCATGAAATTTAATTTGAAATATTTCACTTTAACTCTCCCCGGATGACGATACAAGGAAAAACGAGAAAAAAAGGGAGCCGTTTTTGCTTCCTGGTACCATTTGTGACCTAAAAACACATTAAAACTGCTGGAATTTTCATGAGCTGCCGGTTGTGAGGTGGTTCTTCTGGACTCTTGTGGGATTTGTAGCTTCAAATGTCTCCTTCCTAATTTCACTGATCTCTCCCTCACACCGCTCTCCTCCCTCCCAGCGACATTGCCCGCAGTGCATCGAGGGAATACAGCATTCATCGGGCCAAGACAAACACGCGCGCATAAACACACACACAAATGTTAAGTAACTATACAGGAGCGACTTAGCTCTCCGCCGTGATTTGTATATAGTGTTTGACAACCTTGCGAGAGAAGTTTTCACCCCAGAAATGCTAAGTAGTCCCAGCAGGAGTCAGTCAAGAAGAGGAGAGGGGCTCTTTGCTTTTTAATGTATTCCTCTGTAGCCCACAGGCCTCCAAAAACGCTAGCACGCAGCGTACACACGCTCATGCACGCTCGCATGTCTGTCGGCTCTGAAGGAACATTGCTAATGGGGCTGTTTTTAATGAGCCAGGAAGAGGAGAGTGACCCTTCGAAGGTGAATATCTCTGTTTTTGCAGGATGAAAATGTATGCACACGTCTGCGCTCAAGTCCTTGTGAATTTATACAAAATTGTAATATTTATCTCTAATTGTTTCTAACTGGCATAATTACTTTCAGCTCTGGGCTCATAGTCAACCGGTCCCTCTCATCAGGAGTGGGCACAGGAGACATCAGAAGGCAGAGAAATGTGTGTATTTTTTTTTTTTTTACTACGGCTGGAGAGCATGCATAAATTGTGAGGGTTTGGAGAAAAAAAAAAAAAGAAGAAGAAGAGCAGTTTTCTGCAAAGCCGCAGGAGATCCGTCGATTTCCTCAAGTTCCACTTCACGTTGCAAGGGACATATCCATCCCCAGACGGCCATTTCACTTTATTTCACTGATTTTTATGATCTTTTTCCTGCAAAAAAACCCCCCCAAAAAACCTGATGCAGTTCTGAGATCAACCAAAAGATGGCACAATCTGTATGGTGGGAAAAAGAAGGCCGCCTCGTGGTGTCTGTGTTTAACCCAGAACCTGAAGAGCGTCTGTGTCTCCTCTGTTGGGATTCTAGGACTCAAAGACGGGGATGGATAAGGAGGAAGAGGAGGAGGAGGAGGAGGAGGGAGTGAGCTAGGTGAGTGGATGTCACGCTTCTGCTCATGTTGCTCAACAAGCCGTACTGTGGCTGCTTTTTGCACTAAAATGAGCCTGAGGATATATAGCTGTGACATTTTATCTCAGAGCCCCTGGTTCATTTTGTCTGCAGAACATGTGGAGTTGCAGAGCAATCTGTGAACACGACTCAAAATAATGGTTATTCTGATGTGAGAGAAAAATAAATGCACCGCCTAAGCAGGTAGGACATATTTCAGCAGATGTGCAAATATTTTTTTTTTTGCCTCGAAAAAAAAAAAAAAGATAATTTCATACATCATCTTTAAACAAATTTGTCATGAGGCGTCCTCATTAATCTGAGGGGAATTGTCTTTTTCTGGGTGGTGCTGATTTCATTTCTTCCTCACTTCAGTGCTGCAGTTTTTACAATTTCTTTTTGCCGTACAGGAGCATTCCTGTGGGTTTAATTGGGAGTGATATCTTCATCGGAAAAACTTTGAGGAAAAAAGTGGAAAAAAAAGAACTGTTTGGATATTACAGTTTATTTTCACACGTGTAATGATCTGAAGCTAATATGAACATTTCTATTTTTGTGCTTTTTTTATGGGGGGGGTTTACCTGGGAGTGGATTAGTGGTGTGCTGAAATATCGACATATTGCAATATTTAGTCCTGTATTGATTCTCTATGGGTATCGATCTTTTATTTTAGTTTGAAGAGTCTATAAAATGTTTTATTCATCATGCTTTAGTTCAGGGGTCTGCATCCTGCAGCTCCAAAGCCACGTCTGCCTCTTCCATTTTGGTTCTTTGGTTAAAGAAAAATACAAAGCTTTTAGTTTAAAAAAGGCACTGTAAATTAAATAAAAAAGTAAAAGAACTTATCACTCTGCAAGCCTCCAAAGCACAGTAGCCATAGGGGTTCTATAAACAAGAACTAGACTTTTTTTTGCCAAATTTCAGTTTTTTGAGTGTGCCTCGTGGTTAAAAAATACAGTTAATTAGCTGTGTTTTAATTTTAGAAAGTTAAATTTGTGAATTTCAGGCCAAGAAACACCACAAACGTTTAAATATATTTATATATATTTTTTTATTACTCCTGACATTGCACAGCCTATCACTATATTAGCTTCATCAAGATGATCCTACGTGATACAGGAAGTCTTTTATTTTGAAAGGAAGTCTCTATAAACTGTTTCATATTCGGGGAAAAAAAAATCTATTTTTTCTTAGTTTGTTTTACTTATACCAAAAAATATAGTTTATTTATATTTCTCATAAAAACAACAATATCATAATTGCAAAGTCTATTTTTTCTAAAGGATGTAATAAGGCTCCTACTGGGTTGTGGTCAGTGAGAAGTCCACCCAAAGAGACGCTCCTTTGGAGGTAGATTGGGGGCGCACGTTTTCAATTTTAATTTAGAGTTTTGCTTCTATTTTAGCAACAGGCTAACTTTTTTTTAACTTAATTAGTTTACTGAGGAATTTTTGGCAATTTTGAAGTTTTTCTAGTATTTAAACAATGTGTTAGCTTTTCGGCTAATTTGGCATCTACTAAGGTTTTTAATGTTAATTTGGAGTTTAGCTAATATTTTAGCAACATGCTAACGTTTTTGGCTAATTTGTTCTCTCTTGAGGTTTTAAAGGCAAATTTAGAGTTTAGCTTCTGTTTTAGCAACAGGCTAACGTTTTTGACTAATTTAGGTTACTGTGGAATTTCAGGCTATTTTGAAGTTAGCTAGTATTTAAGCTATGTGCTAGCTTTTTTTTTGGCCAATTTGGGTATCTACTAAGATTTTTTGGGCTAATATGGAGTTCAGCTCATATTTAAGCAACACACTAAATATTTTTGCTAATTTGGCAATGTACTAGGGATTTTTAAGCAATTTTACTACAAATTTTTCAGAAATTTCGATCAAATTCACTGCTCTTTTGTAATTATTTTGGGAAATTTCCAGTCTTTTAGCAAATTTAACCATTTGCAAAAAGCTTCAGCATTTTCAGCGGCTACTTTCAGCAAAAAGCATTCCCATTAGCATTATCGCGGGCATTGCAAATTTTCTAGTTATGAATGTGTTCAAGCTAAAAAATAAAAGGGGATATATTTTTTACCAAAAAATATTTGTTCTTCTATATATAGTGAGTTATTAGAGATGTTTTTTTTTTTTTTTTTCTACAAACTATCACAGTGTCGTGACATCATCGATATAGTGAGCCATGAATTGCGTATCGCATCGTATCGTGAGGTACCCAGTGAGTCCCAGCCCTTGAGTGGATGTAACAGTGATCCCTCTGCTCGGAGTGATTACATTTGTTACCTCACAAACACTTAACATCCCCACTCCCCTCCTTGCTCTGAAAAATCAATGAGACAGGTTTCAGTCGCCTTTTCCTGACATCTGCTCGATCGCCTCCTGCAGCCACGCCAGCACCCTTTCCATGGACGCTCCCGGCCGTGTGAGACGCGGTGGAGAAACCGGATCCTGCTTGCCGTGTCACATCACATTTGCCGTCAGGAGGAGTTTGAAGGCCCGACGTTGTGACAGCGTCAGTCATCCTCGGGCCCAACAGCTCTGCTGGAGGGAGGGTTAGTCCGACGAGAAGAAGTGACAGAAACGATCGTCGATCCATCATTTCTGCTGAGGAGGAATCATGCTCTGACATTATAGATAAAAACCGCTTTAAAGAACATTTCCAACAATCAAAAGTCCCCACCTGCATGATCTGATTCCAGCTTGTCCCTCAACCACACCACACTAGCATTTTTAGTTCATCTCAGGTTCTATTTATTTTTCAGTCAAAGCAGAGTGCAGAGTGTCAGGCCAGAAGGAGCGCACATAAAAGCCAGCTACGAACGCACACATATGACAGTCAAGGACACACACACACACAAACAAACACAGGTGTACTCTCAGACAGAAAATGTGACGGTAGCCCAGTTGTCAGGTCGTCTGACAGCGCCGTGAGCTCCCATGTGGCTGGAGAGTTTCCAGACAGCAGGACAGCAGCACCTCACGCCCTTGCCTCAGCTCGCCCCCTTCCCCACCCTCCCCTGCAGCCTCACCCGCTGCCTCTCATCGCTCAGGACAGCAACCCTCAGAAGAGCCCTGCAAGGCGAGGGCTGACGGACAGGCCGTCTCCGGTGTGAGCGCCGGTCCTCTCTGGCCGGCGTCACGGAAAGACAGCTCGCTGTTGCTGCAGCCGAGCAGGAGGAGTTGGGAGGATGATTCCCAAAACTCTTTTAGCTCAGAATCACTTTGTGCAGATTTTTTTAGGAGGGTGATCAGAGAACACACCCACCTGTCACACGCACAAGTAAATCAACAGTCAATTTTGCTTAAAGTGTACACTTAAAAGTCCCACTTTAATCATCTTTTGATCTGTTTTATAAATCCAATATATAGGATTTTCAAGAAGTTCATTTGAAATTCACCTCTGAGTTGTGGGTGGGACATGGAGTAAGCCCATTCATCTGCTCATTTGAAAAAATTAAGCTTACTTTTTCTTTATATAAGTCCTCCATCATCAGAAAAATGCCACAGGAGTGTGTTAAAAATGCCATTTGCATTGCAGGGAAATAGAATTGCACTCACAGTCAAGCTCCGCCCATCACAAATTCATCACACAACCGTCCATTTTAAACCGGAGCATTGTACACATCTTCATACGCATCTATTTACAACAGCAAACAGGAAATTACTTCAAATTCCAGAATTGTTAGTTGTTTTGTTTTTTCCCCTCCATATAAATGATTTATGTGTTTCTAACTTATGTTTGGAGCCCCTAAAGGGACATTGAAGGGAAGAAAACATTTTTTTTTACCAAAAACTTAAGTTAAAAAAAAATCTGGTTGCTATTTGGTGAGCACCAGTTAGTAACCGAATTTTTCTTCTTCTTTTACTTCAGTTTAAGAAAAAAAAAAAAAAAATCAGTTACTATTTTTTTTGTACTTCAAATTTTTCTTTTTTCCCTTTGATGTCCCTTTTGTGGCTCCATTTTAATGCTTATTTCTGTAAATATCAAAAGTAGAAATCCAGTCTTTCAATGCTTTGGCTGCACGGGGATGAGAGCTCTCGCCTCACAGCGAGAAGGCCTCGCTTCAACTCCTGGCTGGAACCTTTCTTTTTGAAGTTTATATGTTCTCCTCGTGCATGTGTGACTTTTCCTTGAGAAATCTGGCTTCCTCTCGAAGTCCAAAAAACATGATTTATGCACCGCTCACAAAAATTAAAGGAGCACTTTAAAGAAACACATTAGATCCATCAGATCTCAATATGAAGTTGGATATCTATACAAGGGCAGTGTCTTAGGAACAAAAAGATTCCAATTCTTTTAATTGATATAAAAGTTTTCAGCCTAAAGAGACTCAATTGTGTAGACACCATCAAATCAGAGTGAAATGAAGATGTGGCTGGCGAGTCCATTTTCTCCAAAACTTAATTTCTTTGACTCAAAATGCTTTTCCGTATCTTGTGTGACCCCCCACGAGCTTGTATGCATGCTTGACAACATCGCGGCATGCTCCTAGATGACGAATGGTGTCTTGTGGCATTTCCTCCCAGATCTGTGTGAGGTATCCCTGAGCTGTTGTACAGTCTGAGGAGCAACCTGGTGGCGCCTAATGGACCCAAACATAATGTCCCAGAGATGTTCTATTGGGTTTAAGTCAGGGGATGGTGAAGGTCATTCAATTGTTTCAATTCCTTCATCCTCCAGGTACTGCCTGCATACTCTTGCCACGTGAGGCCGGGCATTGTGGTGCATTAGGAGGAAACCAGGACCGACTGCACCAGCGTAGGGTCTGACAATGGTTTGAAGGATTTCATCTGGATACCTTATGGTAGTCAAATCTCTGCTTTCTTTCCCTCGTAAATTTCTTATTTTTGTGAGTTTCTTCAACTTCAACAGGAACGCCGTCACAAGGGTGAAGCGTTTTTACCTGACGACTCATGTGACTTTTATGAACCATGTGATGTGTCCCCGGCCACATGCTCTCTTCTGTTTTGTCATAAGCAGCAGGTGACATGCACCACTTCCTGAGTTCTGCATGTCTGAGTTTCTCTACAGCAAAAAGCAAAAAAAAAAAACCTTCCTTTGACATTTTAATTGCGCCGTAAATCTTCCTCCAGCACAATTTCAAAACCCAAAAACTTGTGCTGAAAGTAAGCCCAAAATGCATATATTACACTTCAGCGTAATTAGATTGTGACTGATGCATTAATTAGGAATGAGTGAGTTACAATTAGAGCTGCTGCTGCTGGAAACAAAGCACAGCGGTTAGGAGTTTACTGCAAAAGAAACTTTAATAAAAAAAAAAAGGAAAATTTCTTTTTCTTTTTTTTTTAGTTAAAATATTTGTGACTTTATCTTTGTTTCATTTTCCCACAAGTTTAGTTTCTCTTATGTACATTTGGAAGTTCCCCTTAAAATAAAAACTGCAGATCTAGTATTTTACACTATGAAAAAGCTGCTGTAAATTATAAACCAAAGTTAGTTGGATATCATAAAAAGTATTAATGTTGTAATCAATGAATCCAACTTACAGTATTCCTAATTTTTTTTATTTCTAAATGTTTTATGTCATTTCCTGTTTTCTTGACGATATAATTGTTGGAGATTTAATGTATTTTAATGAAAGAAGTGGAAATTTACTAGCATAGATGCGTATGTTACACTTTAACATTATTAAAATGTGATTAATGCATAAACTGAAAATCAGAAAAAAAAATCCAACAAATGATAACTTTTCATAAATGATAGCCTCTATGGTCCTAACACTTCTAATCTTTCTGTTTTCTCATCTGCATTTGAAACTTCTGCTCAGTTTTTTACACCTCAGTGAAGGATTTGATTCTTTAAACTAAAAACTGGTGTTTTACACTTTAAAATAAGACGGTTGCAAAGTTTTATCGCACGAGCAACTGGATAACTTTTATCCTGCGAACCAGTGGAGCCACGGAGCGCCACTGGTCCGGAACCATTTGGTACCAGCCTGCAAGAAAAGAAACAAAACCTGCAGTTTCAGATTTATTTTGGAAAACTAATGGATTCTCTCCATGTTCAACTCATCCATGATGCATGTAAAATCGCTCGATCACGTGTTGAAAATCTATCTGATACTTTCTTAACGCGATGGCACCGACTACTTAATGGAAATCTCCAATCTAGTAAAGTTAACTAAATCAACTTTTTTTTACTGTTGACCTCTATAAATGGAGCTTTAAAAGTGCTGTCAGTCGGTCATTGCCAAATTTCTGACAAATTAGAATAAACTTGTTTAATCTTTGAAAATATAGTCAAAAACCGTCTGTGTGTTGCCCCCTACAGGTTGAAATGAGGTATTAAAGTTGAATTTTGTGATTGGTCAAACTAACAACTCCCACGTCCTTTCAGAAGTCCCAGTAGATCTGCAGCTCCAGTAGAGTCCCGTTCCCCAGCCCCACCCCTCTGACTGGATTTTGATATTTCGGCTGTGGGTGGAGTCAGCCTCCAACTTCCCTGATTGGTTACCCTTTTAGCGAATGAAACTGGCGTTAGATTTTTTAGCTTCCACCTTAACAGTCATGGGTTATGAGGGAAAATTAGGTCACATTTAGAACAGTTTCTGGATGAAATCTAGTGAATAAAGTTTAAAACAGCTGCAGATATTTGGCAGAGGATGAAGATACATTTGAATTTTAAAAACATAAAAAAAAAAAAATCAGACGGACACTTTCAGGCCTTCACTTGAGGATGATATTTACTGTTTTATCATTTAGTGTATTTGTAGTGTCTTTATGTACATCCTGTTTATTGTACTTCTATTCCCACTACATGCTCTATAATTAAATATTCCATTTAATTACAGCATTTTATTCTTAATCAAAGCTGCAGGAGAAGAAGCTCAGCACCAACGTGTGGAATGAAAACACTCAAAGATATGCTGCAGGAGTGACTCTTTTGTAAACTCGTGGCCATTCAGGTAAAGCTCTGCAGGAGTCCCTGTCAATCTCACAACCCCCCCCTCTCAGACACATCATGTATCACTGTCTCCCAAATGAAGGCCACGTCCCACCAATGATTAATAAACAAACCTATTAACAATGCGAGACACATTTCACGAAAGGTTCATTTTCGGAAATACAATCTCCCTTTTGTTAATAATGTCCATTCATCATGCCAGGATGTCGCTTAACGCAAGGTTAATGAAACACTGCTAATGCTCGCCTAATCTATCCCGAGTCAGAAAGCTGCTGTAACTGTTATTCCTCTAAACTATTTTCCAGAGGATTCTTGGCCGGTGATTGATGGACGCGGGACAGGGGATGTCCATTATTTTTAGTTGGAACACACAGACAGAATGTGGGGTCAGCTGTGGGCCGAACTCAGAAAGCTTTACCTGTCCAAATGGCTAATGAACCGCTGACAAGATATATGAGAACACTTTAGGGGCGAATTTAAGTATGACATAACAACTTGATAATGGATTTACTGCGGCGCTGCGAAGCATTCATTCCCAGCCGTATAATGTTCGTGCTGGGAGTGACTTCAGCGCGCGCTGATCTTAACATGTTTTGTGTGATCATGCCTTCGTCTTCCAGCTGTCAAGCAGCCCTATTAAAAAGTATTATTTTGTTTTATGTGTGCGTGCGTTTGTGTGTGAGCAGGGTGTGGTGTAAACACAACATTAGGCGAGACTTTTATTGTAATGTGAGTGTCTGGTGCCAGCTGAGCTGAGCTGCAAGCTGTTTGGAGAAGCGGATGACTGTTTGATTGTTTGATGACAATGCGAGACTTGCATCTCTCTGCCTTTTGTCTGCGTCTCTGAAGAATGCTGACATTAAATGTTTGATGTTGGCATGCACAACTGATGTACAAATAAAAAACCTCACCGGTGGGACGTAGTTTTTCTTCCAGCGTTTTGACAGTGTTGTTTTTTGTTGCAAAAGTTTGGATTGTTTTATCTCTCCTTCTTCAACCAAACAACCACGACGGCGGCGGCGGAGGAGCGAGAATGGAAAATTCGCTCAGGATTGCTTGCGAATGCAAGAATAATTGTTTTCCACTTGAACACCTTTCGGTTTTTAATAGGAGGGTGTGCACAGTGTGACGCTATAATACCAGAGAGCGGCAGTGGGGCTAGTGGAGAGGACGCAGGTCAATATGAGTCCTAATAAAGCGTGAGTTCATTTCCCTGCTGCGCCCCCCTCCCAACAACCCCACACCCCCCAACCCCGCCACCGGCTGCTCCATATACAAGTCAAATCGGCTTTTTGCCTCCCAAAGCCCTTTGATTTATGACCGGGCTCCATTGACTGGACCAGCTAGTTTTCATTTTTGTTAAATCGCGTGGCCTCTTAAATGAAACTATTGATTTAAAGTCAGCTTACTGAGGATTTAATTTGTATTTGGAAAATTAAAGCAGGTAGCGCTTTATAATTTCACACTACAATGGAGTAGAACCATTTATCCCCAATCCCTCGTCTTGCATCCAAAGAACAGATGCACCCCCCCCCCACACATCCGGCAACACTGCACACACCGATTCTTCAAGGATCGGGTTTAAACGGCCACTTTATGGAAAATAATGGATTTTGAAAAGGAAGAAGAAAAGTTTATAGACCTGGGAGTCCAGCGTGTCCCATTCCGCATTCACTTCCTGTACGGTCCACCTTAAGCTCGTGTCCCCCTGGAACGTTAGCCCCTTGTGATCATACTGGACTGTCAATGTCCAATAATAGCGCATATCCGCCACAAACAGTAGGAAGAGGCTGGATGCGAAATGCCAATTTTGCAATTCGTGCTCCAGGCTATTTGTTTCGGTTGGCACGACTGTGGATTAAAAGGGACTTCATCCCCATGTCACTACCTACTCAAAGTTCAACTTGTTTAACTTTAAACATTCAATGAACGGTCATAGAGATTTGTTGCATGGAACACGGAATCTCGAAACATACAAGTTCAACGTTTTTATTTTCAATAGTTGTCATGTGTATTGTATGTAGAGCCCAAAAATGGTCACAGAAACGGTCCAAATGCGCATTGATGCACATTTACATAGATTTGTCTGTGTAATTTAAAGAGGTTGTTTAAACGCACTTTGCCGAGGGCAATGTTTACACCACAAACTCTCACTCCCAATTCATCATATATGGACATATGGTTTGGGCCCCCTCAGCGCAATGATGTTTCAGGTGTCCCCAACCCGTCCTTTTTTGATGTGCTGGCTGTTCCTATTAAATCAAATGTCCACAACCCTCAGGACATGGTAGAGGACACGAAACCGATACCGGGTTAGGGTACTGAGTGTTTGGCAGCCCTCGGGCCAGTAGCAGTTTGCAGGAAGCCCTGATTTGAATGGAAACAGTCAGTACATCAAAAAACAAGTTGAGGACACCTAAAGCATCAAAAAGTGACACGGGGGAGGCTGAATCAAACGTTATATATGACGACTTGGGAGTGAGAATGTGTTGGTTTAGTAGGATGTCTGCCACGTAAATTTGAAAAAAGATTTGGTGCAAAATTTGAATCTTGCTCCAGTCTTCTTCTTTCACAGTTCTGTTCCGATATCCAGTATGAAAGACTTGGTGTCATTGAATTCCAGTCAAGCAAAACCTGTAACTATGAATTTCTTCTTCATGAACAATTTTTAAATGGTTGCACTTCCAAGTCTGAGGCCATGATTGGTCAAAGTTTGACCTGGTTTACCTTTCGGTGGCCGCACATTTTGTACGTAGAGCCACAAAACAGTTATGGTAAAATGGCTTATACTTGTCTAGCGCTTTCCTACCTATCTTGAAGGCCTAAGGTGCTATACAGTCACTGACCCATTTCACCCATTCACTCGCTGATGGTGGCTCTGCTGCTCAACACTGGTGCCAACCTTCCAGCAGAGGCAATGTGGGGTTCAGTGTCTTGCCCAAGGACACATGGGCGGGCAAGGTGGGAGTTAAACCCACAATCTTCTGCATCAGGAGTCAACCGTTCTACCGCTGCACCACGGCTGCCCCAGTTGTAGAGACTTGCATAGAGACTTTTACAGACACTTCTGAAGAGACTTGAGTTCAGACTGACATTGGGACTTGTGTTGAGACTTGTGTAGAGACTTGCATATACACTTGCATACACACTTGCTTAGAGACTTACACAGAGACTTGCGAAGACACTTGTGTAGAGACTTATATGGACACTTGTGTAGAGACTTGCATAGAAAATTACATAGACACTTGTGTAGACATTTGTGTAGACACTTTTGTAGAGACTTGTGTAGAGACCTGTGTACAGACTTGTGTACAGACTTGTGTACAGACTTATATGGACACTTATGTAGAGACTTGCTTAGAAAATTACATAGACACTTGCGTAGACACTTCTGTAGACACTTGTGTGGAGACTTTTGTTGAGACTTGTGAGACACTTGTGTAGACACTTGTGTAGAGACTTACGTAGAGATTTGTCTAAACACTTGCGTAGGGTCTTGTGTAGCGACTTATGTAGAGACTTGTGTAGTGACGCCTGTACGCGAGTGTTTTGAACAGAGAAATATATTTACACAATTTCCATAGAAAGTGGTAGATTGAACGCATGTTGCTGATGTGAACATAGCTTCAGATTTGCTCTGGTCAACACCTCTGATGACTGACAGCATCCTTCAGGAGGCGACAGAAAAATGTTTTTTCCACTCATCAAAGAAAGCCTTTGTGTCAGTTTACTTGTTTGTGCTCTGGTTTGTCACCGCTGTTCCACTTTTCACAAATCTTGGGAAAATTATGCATCAAACAGTGGAAAAGAAAAGAAAAAAACAAAGAGCACAAGTATTTTCAAAATGACACCTGGGAAGCTATTTGTCAGTCTCTCCATCACGCGATTTCCCCCGCCTGTGCCTCTCGCCGTCTTCGACGAATCCCACTTCCTGCCCAAAAGAGAAGCTGCAATTACAGCTCAAAACACTGTGACATATTTGTTACTGATTGTCCCTCATTTGTGGGGAAGAAGGCAGGCTCACTGTCTCAGCTTTGTCTCCAGGTTTTCTTCCTCTGTCTCCCGTGTTGCCATCTCTCCTTGCCACCCCGCTCACCTCTCCCTGCCATGAGCTCCTTCACCAAGCCCCTCATTAACCCCTCCCTTCTCCCCTGGCATTGAAAAGGCGCTGTCTTTTAACCTGTCCTGGCATTTTGCAGAGTTTTCAACAGTGAGGATGTGGGCGGATGGGTGGATCCCCCGCCCCCCCCCTCTCTGACTGTTTTATATTATGTTTCGTAATAATAATCACAGTGATCTCGTCTCCCCCTCCTCCTACTTTTTTGTTTAAACCTCCTGCTAATGGGGCGGAGGGACAGCGCCGCTGTCTCCCCGGCCTCCTCACCTCCGAAGCGGCTGTTTGTGTCGCGTAGCCTCCATAAAGGAGAGGGAGGAGCGGCGGGAGGGGCTGGGAAGCTCTAGGGTGTCATTAACTCCTTTCTTCTCCCTAAGAGGAAACAGCAGTTTGACGACCATGATCCTGACCCCCACCGCCCTCCCCCAACTCTAACCCCAGACCATCCAGCTTCTCTCCACCCCTCCGGTTGGCCCTCCGAAATTCCCTCACCCTCCGAGCCTCCTTCAGTCTTGGCGACCCCTGAGCACCCCCCTCCCCTTCCACCCCGGCCCTCTCCATAACTGTTTATTAACACGTCATTGACTTCAGCAGAGTCTTTAAACGGAGGACACCCACCACCTTCGTTCAGGCATCACAGAGGCCGTGCCTTCACTTTCATTATCAGGGAACTGTTAAAGGCCCGGATCCTGATCCTCTCAGCTCATGCAGAACTTCCCGCTGCCTGGATGGGTGAAGATGTTTGACTCCACAAAACGAAAACACGCTCCGTTAAAGAATCAGTTGACAAAACATGCACAAATAGTTATTTGCTTTTTGTACACAAACTCTTACATTTCAAATTTATAAAAAGATAGAAACACATAAAAAGTCCATTATTATAACCAAAATTTGTGAATCTCGTGTAAATGAGCCAAAATAAGTGTTTGCTCTACCAAAGCTAAAGGTACATCTTCTTTTCTTCATTTATGTAGTTTAAAATTTCCGTTTATCATTATATAACCCCTTCATTTCTGAATTTATTTTCAATTTAAAAAAATGTCTTCAGTAGTTTTAACAAAGGATAATTTAGTCTGTTGCAAATTAACGACATAATCCTTAGCAAAAAGTAATACTTTTGAAGTTTATTTTGTCAATTATACTTATAATATGTAAAGCGAGCCTCGTGTTACTATACTATTACCACTAGAGAGAAGGTCCCCAACCTATTTCAGGCAGTGGACTGGTTTATATTTGAAAATATTTTCATGGACCGATACGAAAAAGGCTGAAGTTGGCCTGTTTAAGCTTCTGGTTTCAGAAAATCTATTTTCAAAATAAAAGACTTTAGAAATGTGGTTTTAAAAGGTTTAAAAATATGGATCACTTAGATTTTTTACAGATGATGAAGATTCAATGAAACAAAGTGTTGATTTCTAGAATTTTTTATTTGAAAAAGAAATTGCATGATTTTTTTTCCCATAGTACACCATTTTAACTCACAATCCAGGCTCCGATTATCTTTCAGGATAAAAAGATTGATCATGTTTTGTCTTTGCATAGATCCTCATTGATTAGGTTTTTTTTTTTGTTTGAACACAAAGAAACATTTTCTGTGCTGAAGTTTCTGAACAGATGTCTACCTAATTTAACTTTGTTGTATGAAAATTCTCAAATTTTTCTTTTACAAGTTTCCATAAAGCAGCAACTTTATTTGACTGAATCTTGTTCTCTGTAAACTTTTTGCAGCTGGTTTGAACTTTGTGATGGACAATTTCCCTTTAACATCAAAGTGGAGGCTAGCAACCGGATGCTAGCTTTCAGGATTCAAATATTTATTGTCATTATCACAGAAGAACAATGAAATTTTAATTAACATGACAGATAAATAAAACAAAATAACATGGTGAAACCGTGGTAAAACTGGTATTTCCCAAATATGATATAAACATGACTGCAGCGTGTCTCCATCTATATTATCTGCGTGTGTGAAACGCTCAAGTCTGACGCCGCGTATTAGCAAGAGCGGCTTCTGCTAGATGAGGACAACTCGCAACATAGATCAAGGAAGACTCCTGGTTTTGTCTGTAAACAGCAGCTTTATTGTTCTTTGAAGTCTAAGGCTCTTCTTCAGTTTCCTCACCAACGCTTTTCTCCCCGAAGAACTTTTCCAAATACGTTTTATTGTTTGGTTTTTGTATTTAGCTTTGGGCTTAGCGATCCAGCTGGCCGCTTTAAGTCACGGGAACCAGACGGATGTTGCAAACATAATAATCCAGCAGATTCCCAAAATAAAAATGTAGAAATAAACTAAACGGAAGTAACCATAATTTTCTTTGACATAGTTTCTGTAGAGCTGCAGGAGTTCATCAGAAACTCTTCTCTGAATTATGGGCAGGACAGAAGAAGTAAGGCTCAACTTATTTCCCATGATCTATCATGATTTAGTGCTTAGGTTTTGCCATGTTCTGTTTTCCCTGTCAGTTTCACCATGTTCAGGTTAAATCATCCACAGCTGTCTTCATTTAGTTAATCAACCTCAGTGTATTTAAGTGTCTGGTTTTCAGTTTCTCATTGTCAGGTCATCTACTCTTCTACGTTCTGTCACGTCACTGGTTTGTGCTCCTGGGTTTTTGTCATGTTTAAGTTCATTTAGTAAACTTTTATGTTTCTGCCACCAAGTCTGGTCTCCTGCATTTGGGTCCTCCACCATAATCCCTGACATGATCCCTTTGTCTACACCTCGCGGTCAACTGTATATTGATGAAAAGTGCTACATAAATAAAGTGATTGAAAAAGACGCATATGTACATTTTGGGCTTCCACATTCTAAGTTCTCGCGTTTACGCCTCACTATCCAAGTTTTATTTATCGTTTTTGGGTGTTTGGTACCAAACACTCATCCATTCAACCAGGGGAAACCAACCGGGGATACAGATTTGATTTTGATGTGTGGATGGCGTCCCTTTTGATTCAAAGTGCCAACCGATCGGAAAAGTTAATAATTATGGTTTGTGCTCGACTGGAATTATATGAGACCAAACCTTTCAAATATCAGAATAGAGCTGTTAAAGAAAAACCCTGGAGCAAGAGCAGCGAGATTTGCATTGCTTCAACATTTCACAACTCTCTTGAAACTGTAGGTGGCAGACATGCTCTAGTAAGCATCCATCCATCCATCCATCCATCCATCCATCCATCCATCCACTACATCCCAACCACTTGCAGGTGAAGGCAGTGTATACCCCAGACAGGTTGCCAGTCTGTCTCAGGGCCACACTCACATACCCATTCACACTCATACGCCATGGTAAATGATAGAAAAAAGGAGAAGCCCTTCCCTGCTTGTCATGTGTGAACACCATGTGGGTTGAACGTCTGCAGCTTGATGATGACAGTGTGTGCTTAAATAAACTGAACTTCACCTTGTGCATTGAAATGTTGTTTAACCCAGAAGTCTCTCTGGTGTCAGCACATGTTGGGTCACTGGTCAGTTTAAGAAAAGCATATTTACGAATGTGCTCAGAAACTCATTCCAGTAAACATGTCAAACTTCACACATTGAACCATTTGGACCTTTTGTTCTTGAAACATTTCTCCCTCAGCAAAGACGAACCATCACCGTCTATCAAGTTAAGGTTTGATGAATGACTTTCCGGAGGAGGAAGTCCAGTGAGCTGGAAGGATCCAGGACAGTAGTGGCTGCATGAACGTCCCAGAGGGAGCTTCGGACAAGAGTCTTTGGACCGGGCTGCCGAGCTCTCGTCGGCTCTCCTCCCATAAACACCAGTGCGTGCTGATGTCTTTAAAAGGCCCTGAATGACATCTGGGAGTGCAGGAACACTGTGATTAATCGCCCAGTTGATTCTCATGGAAATCACCCCGGGCCGAGGCAAGAATAAGAGGAGGAGGAGCCGAAGACCATGTGAAACAAACTCCGGCTAAACACACAAAGATGATTGCTCACGAGGGGATTTTTATGGTACCAGAACAGGGGCTGTTCTTTGTTCTGTCTTTTGGCAGCGCACAACTCCATTTATTTTTTTTCCATTTTTGATTCAAACTGATAAAAATTAGGTAATGAAGAGGAACACTTTGATTCAATTTGCAGAAGAGCTTAAAATTATTTCCTGCAAAAAACAAACAAACAAATAAAACCCTCAAAAACTAAAAAATGAAGAGTGGCAGAATCAGCTAATGCACCAGTGTCGATTTCAGAGATAAGTATTAGGTGTTGGAGGCAGGATTACACTTGATTTAATGCGATGTTGGGTAGTCAGTGACTCTGATTTCCCAGAGGGGGTGAAAAAAAACCCTTTATCTATTGTAAATGCTTTGCATGTACCACCTTCGGTAATCACTCAACCAAACAGATCTCTGAAAAATTGCCATCTTTGTGAAGACATAGACAGATGTGCGCTTTTCATTGTAAAAAAAAAAAAAAAAAAGTTGTGTGAGGAAGGGTGGAATTCACAACTCTACCTCTTCATAACAAAGCCTTGGAAAGTTGAGTCTGACACCCTGAGAAATAAATGAAAGTTCAATAGCGCCCTGAATGTTTGTCAGCTGTTGCAGTTTATACCATTTGCCACCCGAAGCCATAAGTCTATGCCAGCATTAAAAACAAATAGCCTCACGGAGGAAAAAAAAAAAGTGGGAAGTAGGAAATTTGCCGGAGTGAGGAATTGATTTTGTCTGGCCCAGGAGAGTACTTCATTCTTGAGGGCGCCGAGATTTTTTTGGTGCTAACGGGAGAGCAAAGGCACCCATGCAAAACAATATTTTAACAGCACCTGGAGAAAAAAAAAATCACCCATTTCTTTACAGATGACACCGTGCTTTCTGCCGGCTCGTCACCTCACGGCCACTTCTCAGATTTAAAGCTGCAGCGGGACGACGTGCCACCTTCTGCTATGCAAGCAGATCTGCAGAGGTTAGATTTACAGGGAAAAAAGCGTCCGACTCTTAAAGAAACAGACGATTTCCCAAAGGAGACATATATGTCAAAGCGAACATTCTTCCCTGGAGCGAAATATGCAATGCGGCGCATGCCCGCATCCACTGTCAATCCCCGTGGTTTGCTGTTGTGTTGCATCTGCAGCCTATTGATTTTGATAATGATAACACACTTCTGCACATATAATTAAATATCCTTCCTCCATCAAAACACAGGACGTACAGACAGAGCGTGTGCCGCGCCTGTCAGGGTTTCTGTCCACCTCAGCAGAAGCGTTTGGGTTTTATAGGGCTGGTAAGGAGCGGAAAATGTGAATAAGCGATTTTGGAAAGCCCTGACTCCCCTCTGCAGTGCTAATTTAGTGTGAGAGCTAAGTGGCTCATTTTTATGTGAACACCATTGTGTTCCCTAACTGTGCAGCAAACAATCGCCGTTCCGAGGCAAAGAATGACACAATGTGAACAATGGAACAATGAGGGCCTTTTTTCTCTCTGTTGCCGCCTGAAGAAAAAAAAAAAAAAGAAAGAAATCCTCACAAAAACAAAAAAAAAAGAAGAAAAAGCTGGATAATTATTTTCCAAGGATTTAGATTTGTTAAGCACTTATTTGCTTATTTTTAGAGAAGTACGTGAAGCGTACACACATTTGTACAGACGTGCTCATGTACACGTGAAAACACACACTCAGGTGCGCGGCTGTTGTGTGTGTGTGTGCTGACAGGGATCAGCGATGGGTGTTAAAACATTTCAGGCCCCTGCTTTCCCCACAGCCATAGCATTGACAGTGTGAGTCCTGCTAAAGCAGCCTAACCTGACACTATCTATCACTGGGAGCATGCAGGAGTCAATGCAACACTGCACACACAGACTCACAATCTCCCACACCGTCTGCTGCACTCTGTCTCACTTCCCATGCTCGGCTATATCATTCGTTTTTATGTATACGTCTCTTCTTTGTTCCTCCGCATGAATGTCGTCAATCAAAATGAGCACAAAACTGGGATAGATTTTGTCCTCTTTCTGTACTTCAGTTTTTTTTTGTAATCAGCTGGACGATCAAACTTTTCCACCGAAACTCTTCACTCTTTCCGAGAGCCACATCCCCAGAGGGTGGCTCTTATAGGCTCACATCTGTTTGCGATATACAATGTAAGACAACACCTCACCCACACACTAATGTAACAGATTCGCTGTATGACAAGGAATTGACACGGTGTACTTTCCCAGAAGGCTTTGCTCTTAACGGCTACAACCTCCCTCCAACAGTCCAACCACCTCCTCCCCCTTTCAGCTCCTCAGCCTGCTAACATGGACAGCCCATAATAGCAGACATGAATCTGTGTCTCCCCTTGCTCCAAACAGATGCTGGCTGTCCATAAATCACATGCCTCCATTTTGTTGAGGAGAACAAAAAGCGTTGTTTCCGTGGGCCTGGTAATAATCCCCGTGCCCCATGTTGTGTTTTGTCTCTGGGCCGGTTCTCGTCTCCCCTCTCCTCTGTCACACTCCAACTTCTCCACATGCATTACAATAGGGGCAGCCAGGTGATGAATATTTGTGTCTGGCCTGCCGTTAAGATTTCATTAATCACCCGACGACTTGAGAGCAAAGCTGCGTACCTGGCCGGCCGGCCGGCAGACGGCGGGGCCCTCTCCGCGCTACCTCCTGGGGACGATGAACAGCCATGTTAGGTTATGTTATGGCAAGGCTTACTTGTTGTATTTGTCTTTCCTCTCTCTTTTTGTGACTCACATTCACATGGCTAAGACTTATTCTTTTGCTCCAAAAGGAATGAATTTGCTGAGAGAAGCAGAAAGATGAGTCTAACTGTTCACTTAGTCTTCTTACGGTGAAGTTATTGGAGAAACGTCTACAGAGTTGACGCTTATCTGCTTCATTTCTGGCTTTCACAGATTTTTGTTTACAACTAGTCAGTTATAGAATAAAGTGAGATGGATGCAGTGAACTTCACTCATACTATTTTGTTACATTCACACCTGGCATGTGTCCTTGAACGTCTCTCTGGACGAGCAGGGAGGGGCTTCTTCTATTTCTATTGCTGATGTTTTACTATAAAAGTGGTCCCCAACAAACCGGTTTAAACTGGACAATATTTTCACGGACCGGTCTGTGACAAACAAAATGCAACTACATTAAATTTTGTTTAAAAAGTCTTAATATTTGTAGATATATTTTATGCAGATGATGGAGATTCAATGAAATAAATTCCATAAAAGAAACATTTTTTTCCCCCATACAATTCAGTCCTGGATCCAATCATCTTTCATGGCAGAAGGAGTCATCATATGTTGTTTTAACATAAATTCTCAGTCATTGGGTATTTTTTCGATACAAAGGAACATTCTTTTGTGCAAAAGTTTCAGAATGGATTTCTACCTAATTCACCCTTAATGTAGCAAAATTCTCAAATGTTTCCACAATTCAGCAACTTTATTTGATTGAGTTTTCATTCCTGTGAAATGTTTGCAACTTGTTTGAACTTCAATATCAAAGTGGAGGCTAGCAACCAGACGCTAGTTTCAGCTACGTCTGAATTTTAAGGTGTGATGGATGAATAAAGTAAAATAAAATAAAGCAATCATCATTGGTATTTTCCAAACATAAGAGTGAATCCACTGTGTTTCCAACTTTATTATCTGCGTGTGTGAAACAGTCAATTCTGTCGCCACAAATTAGCCGGCTCATTTCAAAATGGCTGCTTCCATTAGACTTTTGGTGGCAAATGTTTAGCTAATTTTCAAAACTTTATGCTGACAACTCATTTATTGTTTTTTTTTTAACAACTACTTGCTTTAGTGGAATAGTGTAACATTTGTTAATAATTATCTCTTTTTATTACATCTATACCATGTTAGAAACTTGAGTCTGTGAATATATAAGGTGCTTTTTTTCCTCAACATTTCTGGCAATATCTTTGCATCATAAACTAGCATTTCAGTACTCATCCAACATATCATAAGCAGTACCATCTAAATTGTTTTGTGGAGTTCACCAAAGAGGTAGAAAAACATGAATTCCAAAATAAATTAATTTCTCTTTTATTTTATTTATTTTTTTAATAAAGTGGGCTAGTCAGCTTGAAAGGCTTACATTTTAATCCTAAAATAATTCCATTAACTGGGTGCTTGAAAGGACAAGAGCATCCGATCAAGACGTTCTGGTGGAAAAAAAAAATCTGGAAATATCACATAGTGAAACACTTCATGGTTTCATTGGAACTGTGAACACCGTTTTTAAAGGCTGACTGACTGACTGACTGATTTGTTTCTGACTCTATTGTCTCAATTAGGATATGGTCACATAATGCCACCAGGCAGTGACTTTAAGGAAAGTTTGTCAGCAAATTTGGCTGGTGGCCGCACAGCAGCATTTGTAATTAGGAGTTACTCTTTTACACGTTGCATGGTGGTCGCTGAGGTTTTAAGAAAAAATAAACATTTTATGGCGACCGGATAATCTTTCTCTAAAAGTTGTCAGTGCTCAGTCTTCAAGGTTGCACAGTGATGGACGAGGATGCCGCTGTTACAAAATAAGGCGACAGCTAGGGTGTGTGTTGGTGTGAGTGGTGGGGAAGCGTAAAGCCACGTTTCCACTGAGCAGTCCGGTACGAGAGTAATACGGGATGGACCAAGCGTTTTGTTTCAGGTAAACCTCGCTTCCATTGAGCGGTTTGTTTTCACAGAACATGCGTGATGTAGACCGCTAGCGTGTGATTGCGTCATTGTAGTGAAAAGGAACAACAATGGAGTTCATCCAGCAGCTCTTCTTCTTTTTGCTTTACTTTATGAACATCATGTTTAACAGGAATTTCCTGTTTGAATTTACTAGCTAAGCGTTTTAATGGTGCTGTCTAATGTCGTCATCGCTTTCTGCCAATCAGCGGGTGGCTTCAGTGGCCCCGCCCCAACCATCCCAACAACGGGGAAAAGGTCGGAACTGTTTAATGGGTCAATTTCACATTAGAAATGCTCAAAATTCTGGATCGAACTGGACCGGACCGCTCAGTGGAAACGAAGCTTTAATGTCTCCAGACGGCAGCGTTCCACATCAAGTTCCACTGACCACCAGTCACCCGCTAGCAGTTAAAAAGGAACCATTCTGCACACCTGACTGCTGCCGTCTACATTCATGACCATACCAACGATTTTCAAAAATATTATGCGGTGGGATGATGCCTCTCTCGTCTATTGCAGTTGTATTTGTGCGCCCTATAGTTCTGTTTACCTTACACGTGACCATACTTTTAAAAATAGACCATTCATTGATGTTGCGCCCTATAGTGCGGAACATACAGTAAGTCCCATTCCACACAGTTACAGTGATGTATTCTTCATTCTGTGTGGCGTCTTTTATGGTTATACCTTTGACTTGGTACAAAGGGCGTGCATTGCCAAAACTACCCAAACCTTTTACCATCATTTGACTCCGGGCACGCCACCCTACCGCCGCCGCTCAGCTCTTCGTTCTTCATTCTTTTTTATGGCACTGGTGAGGGAGTAACAGATGGAGAGACAGAGTGTGGAGATGATGAGGACGTAAAATGTGCAACGTTTACTCATTCGCTTCTTTATTGTCTTTCGCTGCAGGAGCAGAGAGAGGGACTGAGCGGAAAAACAAACCGGGGGGTACAAGGACACGGGCCTCCCGAGCCTCATTCACCAACCAATCGGCCTTGATAGGATCCACCAGCTGCCAAGGATACACTGACTCTATCTCTCTGCAGCCACCCTCGCCTCCCCACCTGTTCCCTCGCTGTCAGTCAATTTTCACTCTTTTCACTCTCTATTTGTCCTTCTTTCCTTCTACTCCCCCCTGTTCTTTTCTTCCCGTCTGTAATGCCTCGCAGTGACGGATAGACATGTGCCGGCACACAGAGGAACCTATTTGGACTAGTGTGTCAGCCCATCTTTATCAAATGTTGCAGAGGTATATTCTCTCGCCATGCTTCATTACTTTGGAATGGCGAGCCCTGAAATGTTTCTCTGCTCTGTCTTTCTGCTCCCCCTCCCCCCCCCCCCCCCATTTCTCCACAGCAACTCTGGATTTCTGGAGTGAGCGTTGCTGTCCCCTTCTCACGGAGGGAACGCGGCGACGCCTCCGGGGGTGGATATCGATTCCGTCAAGAAAGCCCCTCCCCCCGGCTTGCCCATTCTCATGACAACCAGCTGCGATCCCATTGGCCGAATCTGCACGGTGCTTGTGCCAATCAAATTGGCGGGGGGGGACAGCCCCCTGTTCTAACATGACCTCAGGATGACATCACAGGAGAGGCATTAAAGTAATAAAGAGCACAATACAGTAAAGGGCAGGGCAACATGGAGACTCATCAGTCAGCACATATACAGAATTCAAAATGAGGCGCTTCGTTCTCAGTTGAATGAGAGGTCATCCCTTCTAAGGAGCATCTCAAGACAAAAAAAAAAAATGTTTTCAGTGGGTCTACGGCCTGTGGAGACGGAATGTGTGCGTCTGTGTGGATGAAGGTATATCACCTCACAGGAAGTGGGGATCAATAGTAAATCCTCTAGAGCTGGATATATTTCTCCTGAGAGGTGTGGGGGGGCCTCTAAGCCAAATCAATGAGAGCGTCCAGCATGGAGGTTTGGACCGATCCAGTCACACCCGGAGATGATGCCAGGTAGCAAGCGGGTCAAACTTGAGGAGAAGTTTCCGAGCAGGAAAGCCTTTTAAAACGGTGCAGGTCAGCATTAGATCAGTCCCGGATAATCCTCCGTATTACTACTTAATTTTAAAGAATGAGGCTGAGCATCAAGCAGGTTGGAGCCAAAGTGGAGTGCAGCCAGTTCAACGGTTAGATTTGTTGCAGTCATATGGAAGCTTTCCCCGAGGCCTGTGGAGCCAGTGTTCTCCCAGCAGCCCTCATTTGGACCCCGGCTGGCCTTTCCCCAAATAGCTGTTTGGCCCAACAATCCACGACAGGAGACGAGGACAGGGCGGGATCAACAGGGAAAAGGAGCCATAAATCTGTCTGTTAATTGCATTTTAAGAAAATGTCAGACGTTTGGGAAACGTCTGCTTCCCCTTTAATATCAGTTATTGTCATTCCATCAAACAGAATCACATTTGAAGCCAAATATTTAGAAAAACTAGCATGTGGGAGATTCACTTCACGTGAAGCACTAAATTAGAGAATGAATGTAAACATGGGGAGCGGCTTTATGACTAAAATAATAAAATAATCATGCTGTAAATTGACTTGATCCTTTAAAATCTCCCTCCGATGAAAATCCAGTTTTTTGAGTTTTTAACATGCATTTTTAAATCATTTCGTTTTTGCATTTCCGAGTATGTCTCCATTTAAATCACTCTAAATCAAACTGTCAGACTTTTTTTGACTTAATGAGTCTTCTTTCCATCACAACATACATGCATTTTAAACTCCATTCCGAAGTACTCCTCATCTGTCCGCTAGTTGTCTAGACTTCAGCGTTCTGGTTGAAGAGAGATGGTATCTTCACATTGACTGCAGTCAAATGAGCCGCCGTTCACATTTCTGCGTTCTCAGTTCACCTGAAAAACCAATGGATTGAATGGATTGATCACAATAAAAACAACAATAAACATTGGAGAATGAGCTTAAAGAGTCTTTGATGAACTGGAAGGAGAAAGAATCAGGATTTTGGAGAAAGTTCCGACCATGAAGTTCTTCACTTCCTCGTCCAAACTGACATAAAACGATATGGCTGGACATAAATCATATTGATTGACATTTTTTAAGTAGCAGCGGGGAAGATTTATGCAATCCAGGACTATCATAATCAGACAGGAATACTCAGCTCAGC
This sequence comes from Oryzias javanicus, assembly GCA_003999625.1. NCBI lineage: Eukaryota > Metazoa > Chordata > Actinopteri > Beloniformes > Adrianichthyidae > Oryzias > Oryzias javanicus. The sequence goes on from CM012452.1 coordinate 9,197,407, forward strand.
TCCAAAAGGCCACGCCTCCTCAGAGGAGATCTTGAAAATAGTGGCTTCAGATCAACATTAAAAGTGACCTTTACATTGTAGAATTTTTGTTAAAAATGTCATAATCATAATTAAAACACTACAAGGAAAATTTTTTTAAAGGGGCACTACCATGAAAATTCTACTTTTTGAGGTTTTAAGTGTATTAAGATGTTCATTCCTCTCTAAAAAGAATCCCAAAGCGGTTATTTTAACTGTTCATGCATTCCGTAAACCTGTGCTATGTGCAGCATCTCCTCCCATACCCACGAAAACGAGCTGACATCAGCACGATGCCAACCGCTCCCTCCAGAAAGAGTCTGCTCTGGCAGCACCGTCCCCAGTCGAACACCGACACCCAATTTCTCCATGGAGAAAACAAAAAAAAACGACTTTCATTTTAGATGAACAAAGCTGTATATCTTCCAGTTGTGTCCTGTCTTCAATAAATCCAGCTCAATCCAGATGACGTCAAGAAATGAGCAACAGCCACACGGAGCAGCAGGCGGAGCTTCAGGAATTGAATTAACTAATATTCATAAATATTTTGTTTTTTAGTGTTTCAAAGGTAATATATGATCATATATATGGATATACTCTGAAAGGCTTAAAAAAATTATGGTATGGCCCTTTTAAAATAAAAAAAAAATGTCATAGGGAACCTTTAATATCAGTAACTGTCATGCTATAAAACAAATCGCAATTGAAGCCAAATATTTAGAAAAGCTAGCAAGTGGGAGCACTAAATTATAGGAAACAAATGTAAGCGGGGGGAGCGGCCTTATGACACGCATGGTAAACAGGCTGTAAATGGACTTGTCATTGGTTGGTTTCTTTAACCCTTTAACACCAAAGTTCAAGCGTTTATGTTCTGTTAAAATGATAATTCCAGTAGATCCTCCTTCAGAATCTACATGTAAACAGTTGAAAAGTTGCAGTTTGTTAAAGATTTTGTATTTTAGCATCACCGGCGGCACCTCAAATGTTAAAGGGTTAAAAAGCAACAAACTTATTTTGCTGCATAACTAGAGTGAAACAGAGTGTGTCTAGGATAATTAGGTCTATGTTCTGTTTTCCATAATAGCTCAGAAAGATTAAAAAAAATTACCAAAAAACAGAGATATCTGCACAGGAGGGGACGTTATCAATATATCTGTTTCCCATCCCGAATTCTCTCTGGTGCTCTGACAGCCCATACAGAACGTTTAACCTTCAGTGTCTGTTTCTCAAATGAAATTGCACCGTGAAGAAAAAAAAAAGAAAAAAGAAAGACTCATATTACCGTGAAAAAAGATGGCTTTTCTCTGGAACAATAAGCAGTCCTTGAACTCCACGTCATTAAAGTGAACGCCATCATTTCCTTTCATTAAGATGACTGTGTGCAGACACATATTGCAGTTGGAAGGCGAAGCTGCGGCAGGAGACTCATTTAAAAACCGCCCTAATCTGGAAAATGATACTAATGTTTCTCAAATGTTATATCCTCCCAACCTAGCATGGAAGACGCTTAGGAGAGCTGTAAGACTTTGAGGCATTTAAACCAGTCTCTCCTTAAGTAAAAAAAAAAAAACTACCCTGAGAGCTGCTCTCACATATATTGCCAATATTTTTGACAATAAATACAGAAAAAAGTGAATAAAATTCATATCTTTTCCCTGCCAGAGATTATGGTTATATCATGCAAAAAGGAGTCCTTTCATAAATCGTGAGCTGCTTTCTTTGTTGGTGTCAAAGTGGAGAAAATAGAAATAGCCACGCATGCCCTCTTCTGTTTCCCTCATTTGACTCCACGGGTGTGAAACAGTCCCTCACATCCTTGTCTTGTCCGAGAGATGAAATGACTTTAAGACTGTGTGGTGTTGCCACAGGCAGGTCGGCTGAAAGGCTATTTCAGGAGAAATGGACATGGACATAAATATCCTTGCGGGGTGCTTTGTAATAAAAAGAAAAAAAAAAAAACAATGTTATGAAATGCAGTGAAACATAAAGAGAGAAGGAGGGGAAATATCCATCAAATTAACACATCAGTGGCTTTGATTGTGATCTCTCTGGCTGGGCTCCGACTCTGCCACGCTAGACAAGCAGCCAAACGTGATTTATCAATGCAAAGCTAATGGCATCAATATGAATCTAACTAAAAATCAATATTTCATTACCAAATTGTTAGCGAGAATGAAGAAAAATGGCTGCGGCCGGAGCGTTCTCCAGGGTAGGAGCATCTGGAGTTCAATGTGACAAGATGAGCGATGCGTGACTCGGGGCTCGAGGAAGGACACGGCGAGGACAGGACTCCGTCTGGGCACACTTTGAACTCCTTCTCTCCCCGTCTTTCTTTCTCCCTCCTCCTTACTTTATTATGTTTTTGCTCCCATTTTCCTCCTTTCATATCTTTATCAGAGCGTTTCCTCTATCAATCTCCTCCTTGTGTGTCAGCGAGAGGTTCGGCGGAGGACCACACAGTGTTTCACATTCCTCCTCAATTAATGACCAACTGGAACATGGAGCCACTCAATCTCTCCTCACCCCACCTCTCCTGCTTCCTCACACACACACACACACACACACCATTTCAATTATTTTTGCCTCCTTTGAAGACAAGTCAGCATTTTTTTATCTATTCCTCGTCCCCTTCAGTCTCTCGCTACCTCCTTCCCTCCCAGTGGATATATCTCCCAAGGCTCATCACACGTTCTTCTAACCAGCGCTGCATGGCTTCCCCTGTAATGAGCGTGAGAGAGGAAGAGCGAGACGGGGAGAAGGACAAGAGAGGGAGGCTGCGTTGACGGTTGAGACACCCACCTCCGGACCGGATCGCGGCTCCCTGAGACGTGACCTTCACTTTATTTATATTCTGGGTTTTAAGCGAGGGGTATTTAGCAGAGAGGGTTGTGAAGTTCTGTCAGGTAAGTAATGATGCACCTTTGTGCTTGTGCAGCAGCCCCGCTTGCAATTAAAAACAAGCCCCTCTTTCTATCTTTTTTTTGCATCATCCCATCAACAAACACACAGGCATCTTCCCTCCTCCTGTGTTTGGATCAACTCCAGTCCCATCTTCTTCTTCTTCTTCTTCTTCTGCAGCTTCCTGTTCATTTATGTCTCCCCTGAGAGGAGGTGGTAATGTCCGAGAGGCCCATTTCTTTCCAGCTGGAGCGGACAGGTCCACTCCTCCGAATGAAAAGGGGAAGGGGGTGATTGTAAAACATGTGTCATTACAGTGTCAAAACACCATGCAAGCACAATGACTCCATCCTCCATCTTTCCCCCTTTCTGCGTTTCGGAGGGAATTCATCGCCTAATTTATGGCTCATGAGATAAGGATCCCTGAACTGTGTTGGTGCGCTAAAGGGCTGGCAATGACGGATATCATACACAGGAGAAGCGGCTAATATGAATGCTAATATCGTCCCTGACACACAGTAAATCGACCCTGGGTGTGGAACATATGCAGCTTTGGATAAAGTGTTCATGTTTCCATTGGTGGGAGATTAACCTGCTATGGATTTTATTGACATTTTTGCACCACGGAGCAGGAGTGTGGGAAGAGGAGTGAGTGGGTGTACTGAGGATTGTGGGATATCAGTTTTTTTTTCTTCTTTTTCCACAGATACACCATGCAAAGACAGAAAACTATGCTCTGTCCCACTTTCTGAACAGCATAAATAAACATGGAGCAATTAACTGCAACATCTCATGGAAACAATCAATTGTACTACAAAATCATGTTTTTTTATTTTACGTGTTTTATCTTTGTTAGCATTTTTATATAAATACAAACAAGAATAAAAGCAGAAATTGTATCTGAGAAGGACAACACACGTTATAAGATTCCTGATCACTTCCCAAGAGTTTCAATGCACAAAAAAATCCTATTTATAGTGATAAAAACATGTTTCACAGGATGTTTTGTCAGGTCTTTTGCATTTCTTCCCACAGAGCAAAAGGTTTTGTGACTCCGATCCACACTGGAAAAAAAACATTTTCCAAAACAATCAAAAAATACAGAATACAAAATGTAATGGGGAAAAGAAATGGGGAAAAAAGCCTCTTTGGTTAGATCTGGCTCATGTCGTTCACTCCAAAGTTATATTGTGTTCAGGTGAAAACTGACCTGTTTTCTATTGTAATAAAATAGACTCACCCTGATCTGTTTGTGCCTAATTCTTAATTTGTAACTCATACATTTTATGCATAACTTTGTGTATTTGCAATTGTGTTTTTATATGTAGGAAAACCATGAAATTCAAAAAAATACAATTCACATATGCACACAGACAAATCGGGATGAGTTATTTTCTCTCCATGGTTTTCAGTTGCATGACCTGAAAAAAATATAAAGGTGAACCGAGAGCCTACAAAACCTTTTAGCAAAGTGACAAAGGTTTGTGTAGTTCAGTAATTATAATTTGCTACCGAAATTTCAACTGTAATTCTTTAATTTACTGACAAATGTAAGTGAATTACAGTAACTCGTTACTTTTCAATCTATTACCCCAACACTAAATGTGAGCAACAAAAATGTTTTCATTTTTAAACTAAATCTGTATTTAGTGCTACCTTTTACTAGAATAAATGTTTAAATGATAAAGTAATTTAATTTTTCAGCATAAGCATCTTGATAAGAAGTTGTGACGTTCCTCTGAAACAGACACACCTTACACCAGGTGAGTGCTACGGCATCCAGCCTTGCTCAGTACTGCCCCCGGTGGTCGTTTGGACTGAGAATAACACCAAGCAAGACAAACAAAAGTTGATTTCAGAGGGTACAGAGACTGATGCATACCATACTTATAAACACAATAAATTCAAATTTTGACCTTTAAAATATGTAAACAAAACATTTTAAAGAGAGATGTAGCTGAAAATCCTTTTAATAAATATGTCACTTGTTTCTGACTTTACCTAAAAAAAAAAAAGAATACACATATGTGTAGAAAGTGTTGCCACATATATAAACAACTTCAATTTGTCTTCTGTTTTGGTAGTTATTTTTTGCAGCTAATTAGAAATCCTCCTCACAACCCTGCAGTCCTTTGTGGCGGTGGATGAACAGGAGTGTGCATTAAAGCCGAGCATAGCATGACCTGGGCTCACGTCCCAGAAATGAAGCTAACAAGACCTTCGTTTTGTCCTGATGAATAAATTAGAGCGATGCATAATACATCCATGATCCCATGTTGGATGGAGTGATAGATAATACATATTTTCTATTATTTATTTAACCATATTACCTTAGTTTTGAGGCTGGGTTGGCAGGGTTTCGGCATATATAGAGCCTGATTAAAGTGTGGCTCACCTTTCGTCTGATTGACAGACAGCAGGTGTCCCGGTCTTTGGAGAAAAGCTCAACACAGAAAAGAAATGTTCTTTTAAATTGTACAAGTCTTAATTAACTGTAGAGAACTGTGGCAGAGTAAGGATAAAGCAGCTCAGTTATGCAAACGATTGTTAGACTTAATCCATTTCTTTAATTTTGAATTGTAGCCCCGAAAGCTGGTTGTTAAAAGCAAAAAATGGCTCTCTTGGATGGAGACCTGTTTCCATGATACAAATGGAAACTCACACAGCATAAAACTAGGGATTCAGATCAGCTGCATTTTCCTCAACACATTGACAAACTGTCATCTAATGGGTTTCAGAGCACAGAGGTACCCTTGACATGTTGCACCTGAAAGGGCCACGAGATATTATTGCATCATTTTCCTTGTCAGGCTGCTTTGACATTTCACACAGACATACACTGATATGGTTCTCACACAACTGCTAACTTAACAGTAAAATGGATCTTGGGTTTTGGCAGCCACGGCTGCTTTAAAGAAGAAGAAAATATTGCAAAAATTCGTCTTTTTGGAAGAAACTCTTCTTCTCAGGGATTTTGTCGACCTTAAAGCAGACATGAGCACAGAGAGGAAAAACAGACAATTAAATCTATGCGAAAAGAAAACCCAAAAAAAGATGTATGTGAATTTTAACGCTAAAATGGTTGAAAGTGCGGGTCATGAAGAGATCAGGAAAGGACAATAATGGAAGATATGATCATAAAAAAAATTACGTGAATTTGGTTTATTTCATGTCTGTAAATACGAAATCCCAAGAATGTTTGAGGATCAACCGACATGAATTACTGTGCAACATAAAAGCTCTAGAGGAAGCCAGATGTTTTTATTTATTTTGTAAAAGATATGCACCAGAAAATGTTTCAAATGCTTTGATTGTACAATGTTTATCTGGATTGTAGAGTGGACCAAAGAGCTACCTTAAAAACTAGCATCTTGGTTTACTTGCAAACAAACTCTGGTGCAGTTTGTTGACTCTCCATGAGCAAATCAACCATTCAGAAAACATCAGAAGAAGAATAAAGTAAAAAAAAGTTCGATACATTCTTACGATGTGAAGAAACACTCAACAGCCATTGCACTAGCAGGACTACCTGTTCTCTTTTCTTTTTCTTCGTCTCTCATCCCACATCAAGGGATGCCATGAAAATGGACGTATGTCGTATGTGTGGTAAGTGTATCGTGAAGTATTTGTAAGGATGATATAAGTTACACACACTTGGTGCCCTTACGCCATAATCATATCGTTCGTAAGGTTAAAGTACTGGCTCCTTTCATCGAATGTGAAGCGCTGCAGAGCGGTGTGTGTGCGGTATTTTACGTTTGTGTGTTTATTTTCATGTCCACAGTTCTCTTTAGAAACAAAACTCTGACTGCATTTTTAAATCCTGGTATTTTATTGTGAAAAATTGCTTATATTTTGAAAATTGACCAGATTTTCTCGTTTGTCTTGGCGTAACTTCCTTCCCAGAGAGACGGCTGTGGAGGACAGCGGAGCTTCGCTTCTGTTGTAATATGTTCTGGTTGTGTAGAGTGAAAACAAATCCAGATAAATCAAAACTTCAAACTATTTTTAGGTCTTCTGAGCTGTTTCAACATTAAAGAAAAGAGTTTTTTTTTTTTTTTTTTATAATCCGGAATCATTCTCTGGATTTGATTTCCACAACGTGATTCCACATGATGATTACAACATCCTAAAAAATGTTTTTCACTTAACTGCAGTGTATAAAAAAAGCAATTAATACATCATAATTAATACAGCATTAATAAAGATGTTTAGTCTTTTTTTTTTTTTTTTTGGCTAGTTTAACTGCATTTTAAAAAATATTTTTCTCCTAAAAGTTTTATTTAAAAAATAGTATTTTAGTTCTATGCAGGGAAAAAGCAGGAATTTAATTAAATAAACAAAAGCAAAAAGGACAAGAAATTGACTGATGTCACATTCTGTGTTGTTTTCAACTTACTTTATTCTAACTTGATTCATTAAACTATTTATACACGATTGTGTCCTGTGGGGATCTGTCATATCAGGGCTTGCTGGCTTGGTCTGGGGTTGTTGCCGTGGTTCTCGCCCTTGCGGGGAGTGGACTCCATTGCTGTCCCGGTCTGGGCGGGCGCCGTGGCGATGTTCCTTTGGCTCCTGGTATGATAGAATCCTCCATACCATATCCTCAGCAGAAGCCTTAGGTATATTTTATGAGTTTTTTTTTCATTTCATTTTATTTTTTTTAAGTTTTCATTGTGTGTGGGGTGTGTGTTTTGGGGAGGGTGTGACGGAAGGGTTGGGCTTTTACCGTGTATGTTTTGTTTTTAAATGTAAAGCGCCTTGAGTTGCTCACAGTATGAAAAGCGCTTTTATAAATAAAGTTTGATTGATTGATTGATATTCTATTATACATTCTATTAAAACTATATTATTATGTGTTCAACATTCTAAATATCAAGTTTGTCCAGATGAATACACGGATAGCTAAGAATAAAATAAATCCTATGCAACCATATGATGTCAATCATATAGAAAAAAATAGAAACTGTGTGAATTAAATCAGTAAAAGATGAAAATAAATAACTGAAGTAAAGATTTTTGAAATAGAAGTCATGAAGATGTTTCCAAGTGACCTCCTGCAGCAAGTCTGCCCGGACAGCAAGTGTTGTCATTTTCTGGCTGGTGGTGGAAAGGCGCCCCACCCCCCCGACCTGTAGGCGATTACAGGTTTTAATCAGCCACAAAGCCACAGACCAATTAATCATGGAATAAATTAGCCGGTTTAGCACAGAGCTCATCGCTTCACAAAGGAGGAAGAGCAGGCGGAAGCTGATAATGTGAAACGGGACAGGACTTTTTTGGTTATTTTGCTCTCCGGACGTACCGCCCTGGCCTCATTTTGAAGGACGGTTCTATGGAACCAACGTTTGTGCAAATCGGAGCGTTAGCGCATCAGCAGCCTCCGACTCCAGGGGTAAAAGCTGATCGCTTTAGTCTCTTTTTTTTTTTTCTTTTGATGATGAAAAACAAATTTGCAAACAATAGATCAAAATGAAAAAGATACAGGTCTTTATCTGTTTCATAGACGTTCCCAGATCAGAGATTTCCTGACTTCAGCACTCAGGGATCCCATTAGAATTTCCAGCATTTACCTGAGGTTTCCAGCCACTCAGCCGCTCTGTGGTCCTGGAGGTGGGGGCGGCAGCGGCGGAGGGGAAGAAAGGGCCTCCAGGGTTTATCTGTGGAACATTCGAGGGATCTTAACCGAGGCAGGCATGGTTTGATGGGCGAGGCACACTTTGGAGCATGGTGAAGGCAGTATGACTAATGTGTGGAATGGGACATTTACATAGGAGAGGTAGGCTGTGCTCGCAGCCTCCCAGAGGTATGTACGGCAAGCCCAGCACTGCTTCTGCTGCCTGTCCTCGGGGCTCCCTCTGTCACTTCATTTCCATGCTCCATTTTAGATCAAGGCTTCTTTAATATTTCCACATTATCCAAGGAGGCAATCTAAGATTGGGATTCGATCCACTTTGAAAGGATGTGTCGTCACACGTCCCTTTAGATTTTCTTTTTTCCACATTATCCAAGCCGTACCTGTGAGAACACGTTCTTAATTGTCTCTACAAGTCAGAAATTATACAAAAAAAAAAAAACGTCACCATCGTGTGCAATTAATTAGCATCACCGGATGGTGACAGATCTCTACTGCGGTATTTTGGTCTCGTCATTTCTACCTGTGACAAATTTCACACACAAAACAAAAAGTATTTGCGGAGCGCCGGGAGAGAATGGCGTCACGCGGTAATGGCAGAACAACAGTAGGTATTTATACATGTCTTATGGCTACTATAAGTCATTCTGCAGGAAGTAATTATTGTGGACAAACCTTCTCAGCTTGAGTGTTATTAGTGCGCATTAGGTAGCACTCTCTTTATAATTGTACATGGCAAAAGCAGCAGGTTGGAGGGTAAATTAGTGGAATGGAGAGCCGAGAGGACGAGAACGATGATCAGAGAGTTTAGACACATGAGGAAGGAGTGTTTGGAGAACAACAAATACAAAACCGATAAATAGCAACATTTATGATAATGATGCTTCCCTTTGAATCTGTTCTGCTTCGTACTAAACTGCAGATTTCAATTCATTTAGTTCCAATTCAATGTTGGAGCCCATTTGCAAAGGGATTTTTTTTTTTTTTTTTGCAGATTTGTTTCTTTAGAAAAAAATGCTTTGGAAGTGTCAATAGTTGGAAATTACAACGCCGGGTTCACACCGCACGCGGCGTGCGCTCGGAATCTGCTTCCAGTCTACACTAGACGCGTATCTGCGACGGTCAACAGCTGTGGTTATTTGGAGCTTCTACAACGCATGAGTCAAAGTCAAGGCCCGGGGGCCGGATCCCGATGACATCCGGCCCTCCAGATCACTTTCATTTATTGTTATTAATGGCCCGATGTTATCTTGTGCTTATTTCTAACTTTTAATATTTTTGATCAAAAATATATATTTTTACAAAGAGTAAAATATTGAAAGTTATTTCATCTTTTGTGTTTATAATCATCTGATTATATTTGTAAAATGGATACAAAAAGGTTGTTTTAATTTATTCATATTAAAAAAATGTTTTCTGTTTGATAAAACATGTTTTTTGCCAAAAACCTGAACATAACAGCCATCCAATGAAAAGCTGATCAGTTATTCTATTCTGAGATCTAATTCTTCAATCTTTTGACTCATTTCCTGAACACGAGAGCTAAAAATAAATTGTTTCTGACTTTTGAACAGTGAGGTTACCTAGAGTTTAATGAGCCTTTTCTCTTTTAAACTGCGCGACTCCTTAGAAATACTGAGAATTTTTTTCATTTCATAGTTCTTTCAATGACTCCGAGGGAACAAAAGACACTCTTAATTTAGAGAAACATGGTGAAAGATGACAAAGAAAATCACAAATAATGGGAAAAATATGTGAGAAAAGATGATTGATTCATGAAATCAGGCTTCAAACCAGTAATTAGTTACTGTATGAGCTGTAAAATAGCCTTCGGGCACAATTCACTATTATGGTAATGATGAATGGGATTATGTATGTCTGATGAAAATGGCTTTGTTTATGAACTTACTTTACCTTTTCAGTTTATTAAATATGAGTGAAAGTAAATCATAAATGGTTTTCTTTCTTCTTAAAATAAGATAAGAATGACAAAAAATGTAGTGAAGAGACTGATGACACCACATACTTTATATTTTTACCTTGTGATCAAACAAAAATGCTTAAACTGAGTTCTGGAAAAACAAACTTTTCCACAGAAGCCCCTTTTAACTTTTTCCTCCCCTGTCCTCAATCATCCCCCTGAAACCTGACAGTCGCTCTGCGTCAGGAGGCTCAAACACACATCCAGGGAGCTAGAATGCTGTCTTGTTGTGCAATCGCTAATCTGCAGTTTAATATTGTCCAGATGGTGGAGGTGAAGATTGACGTCCACAAGAGCCCAGAGAGTCAAATGGCATTGCACAGTGAAGTCATTCAAGTTCTTAGGGGACCACCGTCTACAACGCCATTAAGCAGGACGCAAACATCTCCAATGCAATTAACCAGGCCCAACACAGGATGTTCTTCCTACGTTTACTTTGGCCAGCACGTCAACATGTCAGAGCCGAGCGTGGTCTTACTACATCAACTGTAATGCATCTGTGTTTTCTCAGCACGGCAGGATGTCGTTGAAAGAGTTGCTGTGCTGCCGCTGCCGCCAGGATGGCAGGCCAAAGGAAAAAACCAAAGATGGCTGCCGGTCCTCTCCGGCCAGACAAGCAGCTATTTGACATCTTACCTTCCGGGTGGCAGTTGCTGCAGCACTGCCTGCCACAACAACACCGCCTTTCCCAACAGCAATGTTTTTGGGCCAAAGACCCCCCCCCACACACCCGCCCTGTCACACTTACTCCAGTGAACGTACACATGTAAACTGAGTGACCACCTGACTCAGTGAGTTAGGCTTCCTTCTTTGATGACTTTGTCATCTCTTTCTAGCAACCCTGCTGGACTGTACACAGTTCATCTTCTGTTTCACACTCAGTCATAGTTGGACTCCACCGAGAGAACAACACTGTGACTTAACTCTAAAGTCCATTCACCAGAAAGTTCACAAAATGTCTTGTTTCAAGGAATCGTCTGTTTTTCTGTTTTTTTTTTTTTTTTTGCCTGAATCCTGGAGCTCTTGTCTCCTCATGCTTTTGTCACAAGCTTTTTAGTAAAAACCAGAGATATACACTAACCTACAGTAGAGCATTAGGGTCAGTTTACAAACAACACTTTTGTTTTAAATTGTAACTTTAAATCTGGTAAATTTACAAGAAAAATGTCACAACTGTTAAAATACAAGAATAGTTTTATATTTATTACTTTGAAAGTCATAGGCTAAATTTATGACTTTTTTTCTCCTGAAAATATATTAATTTTAATAATAAATTTACAAGATGTAAAGTCGTAATTTACTTTTTTTGTGCTCCTAATAATCTGTTGTACTAACCAGGTTAAACCGCAAGATTATGAATTGTTGCATTCACATTGGTGGAAATTCCCTCACACACACACATATGGTTGTCATAAATACAAACAAATAAGAAGATAAACTTTTAAAAGTGTTTAAGACTGGGTCATGTGTTTGTTTTAGGTGCAAAATTGGATTAATACAAATTAAAAGGGGCCTTTTTCCCTCTGAAACCAGCTCCAAGTGGTCATTTAAAGAACTGCAACATGTGACTATTCTGAGTTGGCTTGAGAGAATCAATTTGGAAAAAAAATCTCAGGACGAATGTTTCAGAATGATTGCAGATTAACTAAAAGGAAAAGAATGCATCATCAGCTATTTTATTTTCAATTTCTGTATAGAAATGTGCTACAAACATGTTTTGTTTTGTTTTAATTGCTATACTAATGTTGTTTTGGCTCATTTTCTTGTTTGCATCATATAGACTGTATTTTAATTATGTACATGTTTGAAGCAAATGTAATAAAAAATAAATAAAATAAGACAGAAATTTTGTGCATTTTTATCACTGAAACAAAAGAAAACTTTACGTTATGAAGAAAATCTCAAGAAGGTGGTACAATATTTTTGTCTATCCAGGAATAATTTTACTCAGCAAGAAATCAGAGGTTTATTACAATCTAGAAACAAAGAGTTCAACACAACATTGAAAAAAGGGAAAAAAAAGCTAAAAAGATTAACTTTTTGATGGAATGAAATGTCATACACCCCAATTATTTACTTTTTTTTGCAAGTTGTAGGCAAATGTTCTGTTTTTTTTCTTGGAGTTTTCATGTATCTGACTGTAGTTCATTTTGATAACAGCGATAAAAAAACTATTGTAATTTGTAAATTAATGAATTTGGAACAAAATGTGAACAATATTAGAACATGGGTTTAGTAAAAATTAGTCAATCTCCACAAATTCTTCATAAATCAAGTTTTTCTAATTTCAAGAGAAAATTTCTCAAATATTTTCAGAAAACCTTGCAGTGGTGCAAAGAAGTAAAAACATCTTAAAACCTGAAAAATATCTTGATTGTTCAAAAAAAAGGTCTCAAACTTTCCAAAGCATCAACTAGTTTGTACAAACTCATATTATTGGGGTTACAAACTAATGGCATATCATTAGGATTCTGATTTTAGTGCAACATTTGTGGCACAACTCAACAGGTGTATAAAATCCAGAGGGTTAGATGATCATTTTTGCTTCAAAAAAGTCAAACTTTGACTATTTAGTCTCCGAACTAACTCTCATTTTTAGTCTTTCTGACTCAGAAAAGGCAACTCTAGAACGTTTTATGAAATTCTGTAGTTATTTTACGAATTTCTTCAAACATTTTCCCTTATTTTAGAACTCCAGGAACAAAAAAAATCGGCATTCATTTTTATCTGATAAATAAATGTGTGCACAATATTCAAATTATGGTAGCAACTTGCAAGATTTATTAACCAGCTGTCTTAATCCAAATAGAATTGTGTTGATATGCAGTTTGTATTATTATTATTTAAAGTAGTTTTTGAGATTTAGCTAGACTTTTGCTTATTATTGGTTTCAAATAAAACATTTTTCTCTTTTTGTTTAGAAAAAAACTAGCTTCACATGAGTCATAGTTTTTTTATGTTTGGTAATTATGATTTAAAGTTTGAATTTAGTACTGATTGAGTACATCTACACAAAAAAGACATGTGATGGGTATAGAGTTCACTCACAGAATCAATAAATAAGTCTTAATGAAATGTTTGGCTTCATACGACCACACTGTCATCTTAAAGGGACTTGAATTGGAGGAGAAGTTTCCAAAGGCCCAAAAAAGACAAATATTCCTCTCCGTTTTTTTTTCTAACAAACAAAAGGGTCATGAGAAAAAGTGGCCACATCCTCTGGTCTGCAACTTTTCCCAGTGCATATCTTTGCTTTCATCTTCGCCCTCTTCCTCCGTCATGTCTCTTCTTTTCAGTCGCAGGCTTTCGTGTCTGTAATGCGATGTTGCACAGCATGTAGCAGTCAGCAACAACAGGTTCATTTAGCACGGGGGAGAAGTAAAGGCTTTCCTTCTCAGCGCCATAAATACTGCAGTTAAAGTAATGAATTCTGGCTCAGAAAGCCACACAGATGGAGCCGCTTGATGGCTGTAATCCCCTTTGTACTGTAACATACATGCATTAGCATTAATTCTGTCAAAACACTGAGCTTTTAACTATTCATTTAGCATTTTTGCGTGTGCTCGTGAGATCAGCTCTGAGATCGGTGACACTTTGTCCTGGAAAATAGAAAAGATTTCAACCCTGACATGCAGGATTCATGAGCTTCTTAGACATTTACTTTAAAGAACGTGGGCTGTCGAGCCGAGCGCGCGGAGAACGCGGGGCAACGCTTGGGTGATGCCTCCTTGACCTGAAGCAACGCGGCGGGTGTGGGTGGGCGGGGGCGCAAGTGGCCTCTCCGGGGCGCTAAGTGCTCTGCTTGTCCAGGCCTGGCAGGTGAACTGGCAGGGGCGTCACCCTGAGGTTGGAGGGCTTAGCATCGGCGTTTATTTGCTTCTACAAGCGCGTATACATAAGAACACATGCTCCCTCTTTGTGTGCATGGTTTCACCCATGAATGATGAGCACCCTGGTGGTACCAGGAAGCAGATGGGGACTCATCCTGGAGTCAGGTAACACGCTGACGAGCGTTTTGGAGAAGTCCAGATCCTCCAGAGCCCTCTAACCTTTCTGTCGTCTCTACCAAACCTCCGCGGTGGCCTTTTTTCCAGCGGAGGGGGCAAGCAGGACTCTACCTGGCATGAGGGTGACAAAAAGGGCACGAGGAGTCAGTGGAAGGAACAAGCTCTTCCTGAAATCCACCCTGACCTGTTTTCACTCCTAAAGAACAAGATAATCCCACTAAAGCACAAGTGCACCCAGTGCTCTCTGAGTGACATCACAGAATTTCCTCGCCTTTTGATTTCATCTATTTGTTTTGTTTTTGAACGCAGAGTCTCGCTTCCACCGCACCATAAACACGTGTATGACAAGTTTATAATTGTAGCTCCAAATCGGCGTGTTGGAGTGTGCCACATGGAGGCAGAGGAGGCCATAATTGGCATTCCTACCTCTGTGTGCCAGCCCGTTCTCCCTCCTCTCGTCAGAGTGAGAGCCGACAAAGAGAGCGCCAAGCGTTTCCAATCCCACATCCCTCACTTTTTTTTTTCTTCGCGGCCTGTGACGAGAAGAAGGCGAGATATGTGTGCGTGCGAGTGTTTTGGATTAGTGTCTTGCTTCACAATAAATCTTTGTTAAACAAATGCAAAGCAGATGGCATGGTGGTGTCTACACCGTGAGGAGGGAAAAAAAAGGAGAAAAGCAGAAAGAAAGGAGAGGAGGAAGAAAAAAAAAACACACGCCTACTTATTCTCATCCTCCACAGACACACTGATCATGCACGTTACACAGACGGCGACGGTGTTGAGCTGCACAACACTTAATCCTGGAGTGGAAGTGAAAGGTGATGCCTGAATACCGACGGACACCCAAACATATTCAGCTCAGAGGAGAGAACATTCTGTTTGTCTGACAGCGTGACTGTTGACATTAATGAAAGAGCTGACATTTTTTTTTGCCCCGACACTCACAAAGAAAACGTGACCAGGCTGTGCTCCGCGCCGGGGAAAGGTAAGGGGAGGTAGCGGGCTGCGCCGCGTCTCTACCTTTTCATGTAGAAGTGGCCTTTTCTGCCGCGCTCGGCCCCGGCTGTCGCTGATCGTTATGGATCCTTTTCAAGAGCTCGCATGTTTCCTGACACAAAAGAACGAGGAGGCCCCCGGGCGAATGCAGGAGCGGCGTCGCGAGATGGCCGGAGACGGTGGTGAGACTGATTTCCTCGTCACGAAACGACACTGAGGAATCCAGTGACCATTGTCCAGATCAGACAAGACCCACCGACAGCGGGAGGGCTGTTGTTGGATTCGGGGCATGTACAAAAACTCCACTCTTTATACTTCTCAATGTGTTATTTATTTTTGGCTCATTATAATATTCAACCTGACAACATGTCCAGTCGGCCCGGAGTAACCTCTGTGAGGAATCATGGGATACATATTTAGAAATAAAAGCAACGTGGGGCTGGGTCGTAATTATGATGATAGCTGACAGTGTTACCACGACACACATCATCGTAAATGACAGCGGCCTGTGTGTTTATGTTTGTGTGCAGCTGCATAATCCAACACAAAGTGGAACTGTGCTCCTTTGGATTACTACAACTATGATCCAACTCACAGATACGAGATGATTTCAACATCATGTTTTTCCGCTTTTTCTTGAGATTAATGGACGTTTTTATACAGCCACATTCAATGTCATTGAAGTCGCTATTATCTATGTTGACAATCCTGAAGCTACGATCATGTCGCCCTAATGAAAAATCGACAAAAATGTCCAGTTTTGCTGTCAATTTCAAAACGCACGTTTCTGCTTACCTTTTTCACGCTCTATACATCGACAGTATAAGAGAAGCGGACTGAGTGACCACTCCCTCCTCTTGTTCCAAACAGGAAGTACCTGCTGGCTCCAGAATGACGTCTATAGAAAAATTAACAGCTATAACTCAGTCATTCTATTTGTCAGAGTAACAATTCATTCTTCGCCAATTTTTTAATGTGTTCTGGCTAATTCTCATTATAGTTTTTCTTAAATTCCTCAAACTGACCAATCAGATGCCTAGTAAAAGCGTGTGGTGCCTGCTGGCCCCCACCTAGAACATTTGATTGACAGATTCTCCCAAGTCAGCTTTCCGTGTTGGGGTTGTTGACTTTGGACAATCTTACTCCTCATTGGTCACTGTATCTGCCCTGAAAAGGGTGACTAATTCCCACCCTATCTTCTCACCCTAATCTCTAACAACTGAAATGATGATATAATTCAGAACCTTCTGGTTTTTTCCTCAGCATTCTGTTATTTCACGTGTGGTGAACATGGCAAGAGTCTTGTGATATGATACGTATCCCGATACGTGTCTAATCAATAAATCACGATATATTCCACTTATTTTAAGAGAATGACTTGAAAAAGCAACCTTCCTGAATATTAACATGTTTTCATTGTAATACAATGATAATATTAATTTAAATTTAGGATCGAAACGTTAAGCATTTAACACAAGCTGGTTCTTGCAAGATTTTGTTGTTTTGGTCGTTGCTCAAAGAGATTCAGTGTCCTGTGCTGCCAACTAGCAGTTGGTGGTTTTAGTAGAAAACAAAACTAAGCCGCTGAAGGACGCTCACAAAGAATTGATTAATTATTGTCTTGTCAGCATTTGAAATCAATACAAGCGTTGTCAAACAAAATATTGCGATATATCGCCAAATCTTCTACCTAAATCTGATCTTCAGTTTCTGATCCTGCTTTATCTCTGATTGCTTGCTGCCTGCCCTGACCCTCGCCTGGACTCTGATAACTCTACTCTCTTAAGATGACCTCCGCCTGTCTGACCCTGAATTAGCTTTGAGGACTGTGCTTACTTCCTGTTTGAATGAATGAACCTACTACACGTGGAATCAGCTTTAATCGTCTGTTCGAGACTCCACGGTTGTGATGATGAAAATGTTGGTGATTTATTTAAAAATTACATTTAAACAATTTGTTTTCCCCAGAAAATTGTTCAACCGCAATGAATTGTGGTCTATATTTCCCAATTAGTTCGCCTCGATGCACACTGGTGTTTTGTTCTTCTAGGAAATTTCTAGGGCAGTAATTGTAAATTCAGATAGCACCACAAAATGCTAAACGCATCATATAGTGAGTATTGGAGGAATGAAG
Organism: Oryzias javanicus; assembly: GCA_003999625.1. NCBI lineage: Eukaryota > Metazoa > Chordata > Actinopteri > Beloniformes > Adrianichthyidae > Oryzias > Oryzias javanicus. Next base: position 9,215,076 of record CM012452.1, read on the forward strand.
ACATAGTTTCAGAATAACTTGAACTAATCACTGTCGTCTGTTTCCAACATGGCGATGTTCATGTCAAGAAAAATGACAGCTGAATTAGTTTTAACTGTATTTCGCTGGAACCTGAAGTAAGACATTTAGAGAAAGACATGAGTACAAAAATTCCATACTTTATACCTTGCTTAGTCCAGGTCTCTATATTTTACATATAAAATGTGTGAGCATTGATTGTGCATTGAAAGTTAAAACCGTTGAAATTTAACTAATTGGGACTCAGATTTGGTAGTGACGTATGGATGGTGTCTTATTTAATTCACAAAAGTACCAAACATTTGAAAATTGATCGTGGAGGAGAATTATGACATTAAGTCTTTCATATATCAGAAAAAAGCTGAAATGGAAAAGTCTAGAAGAAGATTCACCAGATTTAATGGGTAGCGACTGTCCAGTCTGAACACCGTATGTCCAAGAACACGCTTTTAGCATGCTCTAGAATGCCTGGTGTGAGCATAATGCAGAGGATCCTAACATCAAGGTGCTCTTCTCTTCCTCTCAATAAGCTGCAACTTATCCAAGACATATATTTTTAGACTCAGCGTCTGACTGGTGGCCGCTGATTTCACCACTGCAGTCTTCACTCCTTTCATCTTGCTTGGAAATGGAGGGAAAGCATCACTTAACACCGCGGCTCTCTACACAATTACCTGAGTACCTGTCCTTACAGCAATTACAAGCCCAAGACAAATAATTAGTCTGACAAATTACTGCTGGGCACATCGTCCTTGTTGTGGTTGAGCCATGTAATTTGGAAGCCCGGCTCCGCACGCCTCCACCATGCAACGGTAATTAACAAAAGTTACTTTTCACCCCAAGAGAGTGCAGAAATGCCAGCGCGAGTTTTGGCGTCACGGCTGCAATCGGGAGCTGCAGAAGGTGGAGTGTGGGCTGGCTGAATCTCTGCACGTCAACCCTGATCTTCCCAGTCAGCGGCACAGACAGCAGCAGCCCACCTGCCAGCCTGTCACGTCTCCCCAGCGAGGGGCTGACACCGCGTTGTCAATGCCACAGATTGAGCGGCGATCCTTTTTTACAATCCCCTCTTCACTCCATCTGCTATCATCTGTGGTCTGTCTGCAAGTCGCCGGGTGTGTATCTGCTCTGTCGTGGCTTCCTGCCTTCATTCGCTCCGTCCCGCCTGTCACAGCTGACAGCGGCTTGTCAAATGCTCCTGCGCGTGCAGGTTCATCCATCATTAAACGGCTGAGGAGAATTGAAATAATCTCTATCAGAGCCCTCAGGTAGTGTGGGACGCAGGTCTGTCGTCTGCGAGGCCTCGCTCGCAGAAGGCATCATTACTTCCACATCTGTCAAATTTGAGTAAAATGTTACACAGCTAGAGGGGTAAAAAAAAAAAAAAGACGTGTGGTGGCAAATTCAGATTGAAAGAGTAAAGTCATAAAAGTAATTTGAACTGTCTGCTGCCATGCGTCAAATCAGACAGCACTCCAAAATGTACAGTCACCATCCATGTGGCTCAGCACCCTTTATTACAAAAGTGTTCACAAACACACAATTGCAACCCCTCTCCCTTCCTTTTCAATCAACATTAGCTCAATAGATCAATAATTTGTTCATGAAAATATAGATCGATTTAACACATAAAGCTAAAGTCTGCTAGCTTGATGCTAACGTTCAATTGGATTTCCCACAGGACGGCTAATGCTTAGGTCGGCGGCGTAAACTAAGGCCCAATCCAAATTCTTCCGTTCTCCCTTCCCCTCCACTTAGAACGGGCAGTTTAAGTGCAGAAATTCGTATCTGTGAAAATATTTTTTATTTCAACTAAGGATACAAAGTTCTACGATGTGAGGCTAAACCGGGTCGTGCTTTAAAGCGCTTTTCTTCACGTTTGTGCACTTGGAACCACAGCAGTTTACATTTAAATGTAAGTAATGACTTTTTGTCGCGGTGTGACTTTTTCTTAAGTTATAAAACTGCTGTTGTTCAAGCGCTGGAAACTGCGCATACGTGGCGGTTATTCCTGACATCATCGAATGAAAGTGACATCTATATACGAGGCACTATTTTTTCATGACTCTCCGTTTGGAGAGAATTGGGCCATACATTGCTGACTAAATCTTTTATAAACTCACAGGCATGAATTTTCAAACTCTTTTAAGTAAATATTTCTTACAGTTTTTCGCTCATACTTTCTTTTTTTTTTAAAAAGTGTAATGGTATAGCGGATTGCCACCTGGTGGCCAAACTAAAACGCCCCCATGAGAAGCAGAACAATGTTTACATGTTAATGATGAACATTTTGCTGGAACTTCTCCTTTTGAGAATCCATGTAACACTTTATGCTTTTAACTATCTCATTTTATCAGTATGTGAACTGTATCAGATTAATATAAATATATTCAAAACATATATTAAATTATCAATGTATTTCTAAAAAAAATGTGTATAAATCTGTAAAATAAAAATTAAACTGGATAGAGAATTGAGATTGATGAATAAATCCAGGCTCTTGTGAATCGAATCGAATCATTTCAGGGAATTTTATCGATACCGAGCCCTGATTTCCACACGTTTGCGTTCTCCCTCAGGCCTCTTTAGGGGCAGACGCTGCTCAGAAGTAAATGGATGGCAGGTGTTTTCTCCCCTGACCCCGCCGTGGGGATTAAGTGCAGGTAAATCCTCGCCCGGTCCAGCCTGGGAGGCCGCGTCCCGACTCCCCTCGGTGAGTCACGGAAACCCCGGAGCGGCGAGCCCCCACGGCATCAGCGCTCAGACACACACAAAGCGAGCGCAGCACAGGTGTGTAGCCAAGCAAAACAAAAATATTCCTAATTAGGATATTTCATAATCTATGGAGGCAGGGAGGCTAATTACTACAAGGAGTAAATACAGACGTTTCCATATTTACCACTCGTGAAATAACAGAATGCTGAAGAAAAACAAAAGGGGATGATCAGGGAAATGTTAAACACAACACAGAGGGGGGAAAAACTCCAATGAGAATTAACAAACAAAGGCCTCTGTTATTCTTATCACGCTATCTGATCAATCTATTTTTGTTCCTCAGCAGCTCTAATCTTTATCGCACTCCCTCCCTGAAACATTTTTTTGCACTTCAGAGATACAAATCACAGACTTCTTCTCCACTCCTCCTTCTTTTGTTTCCATTTCACACAAACAAAAGAGATAACACACCCACATGTGACAAGTCCACCCACATCCGCCAAACTTTACTCCAACCAGCCAGACGCCGACCAGGAGGAAGACTCTTTTCATCTGCGAATCAGGGCGAAGAGCGTCAGCTAGCCCCTCCGAGGTCAAGCAGGAGAAAGCGCCGTCCTGCTCTTCATCCGCATCTTTTCCCAACATTTGTAGCGAAGCATTCCTGCGCCCGAGCCAGATCTGTGTTGCTTTTGGCTCGTCCTCATTTAGAAGATAAATGACGCTTCCCTTCAAAGACGCTTCAATCAAACGGCGTCTAATGCTGGGACGTCTTCTTTGTTATTTATTTGTGTGGATGAAGTTTATTTTCTGGTATCAGTCACATCTCTTCGGTCCGCTCCTCGCCTCGCCGTCGATGCTGCTGAAAGTGGAAAGCAGAACTCCCTCCCCCCCCCACCCCCCCCCTCGGTGCACTCGGGAGAACTTTTCCCGGGAAATGCTTATGTGACAGCGGGGATTTATCACGGTGAATGTAAAAGCTTTCATGAAGCCGACAAGGAATGAGTAATTATTTGATGGTAGAACAGCCATTTGTTATGAAAATGTAGCTCATTACGACTGATTGCCACTTAGAGCCGATTCATTGGCCTTGTTCCTTGAAAAACTGCTGACAGCATGTTTGGTGTATTACACGTTCAAGATGGACAGATGAACTATTCCTCAGGTCATGATTTTAGATATTAATCCAAGATATTTGATATGATCCAAACAAGCCAACAAACTTTCCCTTTTTAACAGCAGCTTTTGGTAGAGCTGTAACGATTCATTTAAACAATTCAATTCGATTGGGATTTACGATCCAATTCAATGTTGATATTGGTTCATTTTGAGACAATTCGATTCAATCACCTAAAATGGATCCAGGACATCTTTATTCAAACATCTACCAGTGTGACTCAGAGATAAAAAGCTGTTGCTGCACAGGACAGGTAAAGTTTTCCAAATTCTTTGTATTTTTAAAGTGAAAATTAAATGTGAGTACAAACAAATAAGTAAATAAGACTTAATGTTAAATTTATTCACATTTTAGTTTCATAAAGTTCAGTCCACTGTTTTTTTCCCACATCAAAATAATACAAAATTATTAAAACATTCTACCACACTGTATGGTCACATGATTGTTCTAAAATCAAAGTGCTTCCACACATTGGACTCAGTTTTGGCTGCATCATAGGGGTTGTCTGCTGTGATGAAATGAATGAATGAATTATACTTTATTAATATCACATAGATGGTACTTGGTCCTCTAAATCAGGGGTCCACAAACTACGGCCCGTGGGCCGTATCCGGCCCTCTTCCACATTTGATGCGGCCCCCCCAAACTGCTTTGGCTAAATGACATTTTTCCAGTTTTTAGGCTAATTTGGCATTTAGCCAAAATTTCCACTCCATGCTAGCTGTTTTAGCTAATTTAATCTTTTTTCAGTTTTTTTTGGCTAATTTGGAGTTTAGCAAATATTTTTGCTTTATGCTAGCTGTTTTAGCTAAATTAGACATTTTTCTAGTTTTTTAGCCTGATTTGGCATTTAGCTAATATTTCAGCTACATGTTAAGTTTTTTGGCTAATTAGATTTTTTTTGTTTGTCTTTTCAGCTAATTTGGCGCTCCGCTAATATTTTAGCTAGCTTTCAGCTTCAGTGTTTTTTGCTCTCAATATAAGCATCTTCACCCATTAATCAACCTTTAATCAATAGTAATTTAAACAATTTTAAGTGCTTCAATTAACTAGCAACCTCCCTATTTTACAGTGAATTCATGTACTTTATTTTAAGTATTATTTTTTAAGGTCATACATCAAATCCTGCATTTTTTTCATTCAAGAATTACTTTAACTTAACATTAGCGAAAAAGTACATTCATTTGAAAACCTTACACCATAAATTTACCAAAGTTAGACCGTACACCAGCAGGTTAAACATCAAAGTGCATGAAAAAAAAATTCCGATCGGTACCTGAAGTACACACAAGTAACTTCGAAGCACGGGCCTCGTTCCCACAGCCAACATCAACAGGAAATAAATTACCGCAGTCATTCTAGCGCTAAGACAAAGTCACTTCTTACCGGCTGCTTCTTCAACAGATGGAGTATACTCGCGTACAGATAGGCATGCTTTACACATGCGATATCGATATATATAAGTAATATATATATATATATATATATATATATATATATATATATGGTCCCGCCGTTGGCCATAGACAGTCAATACCATACAATGAACAAAAAGGAACAATATGAAATCAATTACTTTTGAAATAACTCTCCAATTTGATTCTCCTTAACATATCTTAAAACAGGAAAATGTGTGTACAGCTTTTCAAATCATTTTTTTGTAAGTTCCAAATTTGTCATATTGTCATATTTGTCCTCCTTCTTCAGAACTATGCCACAAAAACATGAAAAAAACAAAAAACAATTTTTCATCTGAGTAGGTTTTTAACTAAACATGTCTAAATCTGTAAAGTAAAAATGGTTTCTGCTTAATAATTCTGAATATAGTCCATCAACAATATTGGACTGAACATCTATCAGTGGTTTTACTTGTGGTCTTCTGCAGGTCGACCCCAAAGAATGTTTTATTTTGAAAATCAACCTCATTCACATGCAATTTTTGTGGTTAGCATTGTAAATTCTTAAGATTAGGCCAGGGTCGAACATCTGCAGCCAAGAGATCCGCGAGAAGGGTGTTCAGAGTCACATCTGCATCCCGTCCCGCCGGAAACCACCCTGTGGGAGAACCCCAATCGGTATAGACTGCTGAAGGAGTGAACGATCGACTAATTTATGTATTTTTACACAGCCCTTAAGAGCCTACTTAAGCAAATATGGGCAAACACAGGTGGGGTCACCACGGAAACTGCAAACAAACCATGTGGGCTCCACTTATGTCACGTATATCATGAATGTGTAACAGAAAACCGAAATCACACACTTGGAGAATGCACATTGAATGTTGGGAGTGGCTCTGTGACACTGCCTTTTCATCATAAGTGTGATTCTGTTAGCTGATCTAAAACCATGTCACATGTACCCTCCCAAAATAACCTCAAATGCATTTTCGTCAAAGGTAGCATTAAAAGTCTACGGAAGATGGTTTTCGGATACACGACCGTCTTTAAGTCCGATTCATTAGCATGGATCAATACTGATAAAGGCAGATGAGGAAATATGCTCCTGTTCTTCTGTAATTTGAGTGGAATGGCCCTTTGGAACTGGCTAAAGACTGTAATTGTTATCGACAGAACACCTTCATGCCAAACACAGAATAAAACATGTCATACTTCTGATTTCGGTATAAATACCGTTGTTACACCACAAGGGCGTGAAACAAAGACTCAGCAGATGAGCCTCCGGAGATGTGATACACCAGAAGCGACGAAGGGAAAAGGTCACGGTAAACTGGACCAGAGATTTAAAATGTTCATCACAATCACAGCTTGCCATCAGCTATTAAGCGTCCGGCAGTGGACAGCCACACAAATCCAGGCCTGACTGCCTCTCACAAAACCTCCTTATCTCACCTGTCCACCTGTCCCGCTCACTCGTCCATCTTCAGCTCGCCGAGCGCCGTGATTGCATCTTTAGTGTTACTGCCCGAGCGACAGCTCTGCTGCAGAAGCAACATAAAGTCAGCCATTAAAAGAAAGTGTATTTATTATTTCTGAAACACAGAGAGACAGCAGAGATGATTGCCTCTTCCTTTGGCCACAGAAGGGTGGCGTGACGGAAGGGGGCTGTGAAATCGGCCGTTCATTAGCAGACTGGCACAGAGGCGTGGAAAGGGGGGAAACCGAAATCGTAGTTTATTCACATGGCAGCAAACTTACAGTGCTGTGCTGCAATCAGATATCCATTATCTATCAAAACTGCTTGTTCTGTCTGGTTTAAAAGCTACGTTCACACTAAGCATTTCACGCTCATGCAAGAAGGCTCTAAACACCGGCCCGTGATCGCAGGTTACCCCACAGTGTTCACACTGGACAAGCAGGGAGGGGCTTCCTCTTTTCTACTACAAGCGCATGTCCACCACCTACAGTTGGAAGAGGCTTGGTGCAAAATGTGGAAGCGGTGCAAATTGTGAATGTTTATTGACAAGAGTCCAACGATACGATACACGTCCTGATATACATCTCGCGATATATCCAAAGACTGTAGTAGAACAATTTCTTACTTTTCAGTACCCATCCCACTCAATAACTTATAAGTACATAACTCATAACAGAAAACAAACCAAGTTACAGGGTTTACTTTACTTCCTATGTAAATGCCAGGTTGCAGCAAACCAGTTGCCAAAGGGAGTTATAGCTAGACCGCTCCCTCGTTGCACCTGTAAAGCTAACCGTGGGAGCCCGGGATAAGATGCTGACGGAGGCTCATTAATTAATAATTAAGTATTATTTTGTCAGCAATTTTAATCAAGACAAGAATCGCCAAACAAATTATCGCAATATATCACCGAATCCATGTATAGTGCAAACCTTGTGATTTTTTTTCTATCACAACTCTTTTCTTGACATGTAAAAGACTTGGTGTCTTAGAATTCAAGTCAAACTGCAAAAACTAATTCAATCTCCATGATCAATTTTCAGTTGCCACTTCAGTGAAATAAAAAGGATGCTGTCTATGTTTCACTACCAAATCTGAGTCCATGATTGATCAAAGTTTAAGTCAGGAAATAGTCGTGGAGACTTGCCCATCTATGCGTGAACACGAGAGTTTTGAACACGGAAGTCTGAAACGCACTTTTACAAAGACTTTCCATATAATGTGGTCACTTGAATGCGGGTTTTCGAGGGCGCGGTGTGAACGTAGCTTTACAGCATCAAATGAAGTCTGAAATAATTAGATATCAACATTCATTACACAGCAGTGTAATGACTTTGCCAAATTCTTCAGGGACAAAATCAAAAGCATTAGACAAACGTTTCATCAACTACAAGTTCAGGATATGAACCCTATCCACTAAAAACCAGTATAAACCTAATGGCTCAGTTTCAACCCATGAACAGTAAAGATCTGCAGGACATTCTGTCAACTGAACTCCTCCTGGTGTAAGTTTCAAAGATCCTGGAACCAGTCCTGCTCCAGATTGTCCACTTATCTTTAACATCTGGTGTTTTCCCAGATCCACTGAAAACAGCTGTAATCAAACCTCTCCTAAAAAAGGACAGTCTAGATCAGGGGTCAGCAACGTTTATGACTTGAAGTGCCAATTCAAAATGTTCTCCTTAACAACTGTGCCATCACCAAGTACGATGCGAATGTTTGTTTTGGTTCACCTTTCTGCTTATCCTGTCAGGGATCACCCACAGTGAACCAGCTTTCACTGATTCTCACAGGTGGTTATACAGAGAGTTTTACACTGGATGTTATTCCTGATACAATCCTGTGTTTTTAAGCCACAGAGAGATCAAATTATGCAGCATCATAAAGAGTCTTATCTAAGGACCCTCACTGGATTTTAGCTCAATGAACCAAGCCCAGGTCCCACACCAGCCAACTGAGCTATTCAGCTACTGTACCTCTAACTGCAATGCAAACTTTAATCCCAAATAAAAAAACAAAATTATAAAAAATCACAATATCTGAAAAAATGTAATTCACAAAAAGCAGGTCAAAAACCTTTGTTTTTAACATATTAGCTCAAAATTGTAATAATACTGCAAAAAAGGAAATACTTGAAATAGTATTGCTACTATGTTTGTTTGAAAACCAAAAGCCCAGCGTTTGTGGTATGTCATACTAACAGAAATAGGATTGGATACATCAGAACAAAATATCCAGAATATTTCTAAGAACTTCACAACTATTCATAATAAAATAAAAACATGAGCAAATGGCTTTTGGCTTTTTAAAATTTTGTTACATTATGAGACAGAACCTGAGTAACTTGTTAGTTCAGTCTGTGATGATGCTTTTATTGCGTGTAAAATTAAATGTTTTAACCTTTTTGTTAGTTTGCTATTTATAGTTATTCAAATTTTCTGCATCTGGACAGCATCATTCTTCATTTTCACCCCAGTAAAGCAGTGGTGACCAGCTTTAACATTTATTCATGTATAAAACTTGTTTACATTTCATGTTGACATTTGACAGATTAGAAAGTAAAAAAAAAAAAAAAAAACCTAGGACCACTTCTATTTAACATCTACATGTTCTCACTGACCCAGGTTATAAAGAACAACAGCACTAGTTATCATAGCTATGCAGATGACACACAGATATATATTAGACTGACACCAGGAGACCGAGGCCTGTACAGGCTCTTGGTAAATGCATTGAGGACATTAATGACTGAATGTGTCACAACTTACTTCAGTTAAACTAAAACAAAACTGAGGTTATTGTCTTTGGGGCTAAAGAAAAAAGGTTGGATGTCACTACAGAGCTTCATTCTATCCATCTAAAAACTACCAACCAGGCCAGAAACTTGGATATAGTGATAGAGTCAGACCTAAATTTTGAAATCAGCCTACTATCATTTCAAAAATATCTCAAGGATGAAAGATCTGATGTCTAAGCAGGACCTGGAAAAACTAGTGCAGGCTGTCATCTTTAGTCAGGACTACCAAAAAAACCCATCAGGACACTGTCTGCAGCTGATTCAGAACTCTGCTGCTCGGGTTCTCACTAGGACCAAGAAAGTAGACCACATCAGTCCAGTTCTGAGGTCTTTACACTGGTTACATGTCTGCCAGAGGATAGACTTTAGAGTCAGAACTAAACATGGACAAGCTGCATTCAGCTTCTATGCTCCACAGATCTGGAACAGAAAACCTTAGATCAGCTGAAACACTCAGTGTATTTAAATCCAGGTTAAAGACTCACCTGTTCTCAGCTGTATTTGATTAGTATGTATTTAAAAGTTTAGATCCACTCTGTTTATCTATGCTTGTTTTAAATTAAAATCTTTTTATTTTCTTTTAATTTTATTTTATTTTAATGATCACACTTTTACTATTTATTTTGATTGTTTCTTTTAATGTTTTATGTAAAGCACTTTTAATTGTCTCTGTACATATAATGTGTTATACAAATAAACCTGCCTTGCCTAGTAGTGGTTCATAGAGCTGGAACTGCAGATGTTAATTTGATGCTGGAACTTGCTGTTGCCGTTTTACATTGAGTGCTGTGGTTTTTCTCTGAGAATAACTTTGTGACATATAAAACACAAAAACACTATAGTTTACTAAATTATCTTTTGTCCTTAGTAATGAAGTCAGAAAAGGTGCCAGATTTGTTCATAAAATATGTACTTTAAGCTTTGTTTTTGTGTTTTTAACATGTTCTTGTGGCATTTTTTCTGTGATGGAGAACCAATCTAAAGAAAATTAAGATTAAAACTGCATTTCTAAGTATTTCTTTACTCAAATTATTGTGAATTAAGAGCAGTCAAAACAATGCGATTTAAAAAAGAGATTGTGATGTAAAAAACATACACAAGGTTCTCACTCCATTTGGCTAAAATCAAAAGACAAATAGATCTTTGAACATCTTCGTTTTCCCAGTCTGAACTGGAATCTATATTAAAACGGTATGACTGGACAACTCCGATATTGCTCGCCTTTTTTATTAATTCAGCTATTTTATCTTGGCGGTTTGAAGGCTGTTAAGTTAGTGGGAGAGAGTGCAAACGTATGGATGACGGGAAGGTGAGACAGACTTACTTTGCACCAACAGTTCGGCCAACAATTCAGACACAAGTTTAAGATGAACCGCTGCCCTAACTTTGTCCTGAAAAAACTGCAGTTTTGAAAATTTTGGTTAAAAACAGCATAACCCCAATTAAAAAACCTCACAGTGAACGCTTTTAAAATAGATCAAAAGATGATAAGAATGGTAGTTGGAAAAGTAATCAGCTTATTCTGTAATAAATGTTAAGCTGATTTAAAACAGCTTTATTATTATTCTAGGAGCAGCAACAGATTTTCTGATTGTGAGTTACTTTTTAATTTATAATTTTGGAAAAAGCAATTGACTAAAAAAATATTTTCTTACACGTCCTGATTTGAAATATTATTGCATCATTATTTATCTTTGTGGTAATAGAAAATTAATCTCTGGTTCTGATTTTTTTTTAATAATGATAACTATTTTCAGGACTAATTTGTTTGTAAAATGAGCTTAATGATTAAAAAACTGGAACACACTGCTAATATTTAATTAGCTCGCACTGTCAAAATGTGCTGTCAAAACAGGATCTTTTCAGAGTTCTTGGAATTTTGAAATTATTTTTCTTGATTTTTGATTGTTGTAAATTTATATTTCAATGTGTATTTTATCTTTTGTCTCAAATGTTGCAGTTCTGTACATTTGAAAAGACTATTGTACATTAGTAAATATCTAAAGGAAGATAGAGATCTGTATGGAAGTAAAAGTTAAAACTTGGGTTAATCTGAGTAAAACAAAGAACTTCCACGTCTGTGTGTTTTGTGGGGACATTTCTTTCTTGGCCAGAACTAGAGTTCAGTGCGCTTAAAGCCGTGATGTGACTGAATCTGTGTTGTCTTCTTTGGTGCCGGGGGGCGTAAAGGGCTTTAAAGTCAACGGGTGTCGTGCTTCTTCCACCAGGCAGCCACCCGTCTCCGGAGCCAACGCGTGTCACACTTATCCACGCACCAACTTCTGCGTCGTTCCCGTGGACAGCACCCCCCCTCCCCCCAACCCCCCCTCTCCTCGGCCGAGATTCATCCCTACAGAACGAGGTCAAGCCTGCATAATGACCCCTACGAGTCAAGATGCACCGGATTAGATTATTTCAAACAGTTTGCGGGTCTACCGTTCTGACAACAAATATCCCCGAGCCAGAGAGTGATGGTCAGCGCCGGTCTGCTTCTGACACGGCAAAAACAATGTGTTGATTTGGATTTCACGTTCAGACGCCCGCCGCGTCCACACGGCTTATGTGGACAGATGTGTCATTCCGGGGGTTAAGCTAATTTCGGCCGGGACCATTTTGGATGATGTCAGCCGGCGCGGGGAATGTGGCTGACCTCTGCTGCCCCTGCTTGCGCGTTACGCTTCCTGTTCGCCCAGCTCGCCCGATCCGCCTGATGGACCTCTCAAACCGGCAGCCCGCACCAACAGACGAGCGCCGTCCTGCTCTTGTAATGCAAATCGACGGCAGGAAACGGGCCTCCAAAATAAAACGCCGGGCTCCCTCCGTCTGCGTCTTCTCCTGCATTTGCTTAAACCCTAATCTGCCTTTTATTTTGGCTGTAATTATCAACCCCAGAAAATAACCGGGCCTCAGCCTCTCTCCTTTTACATTGTGTCTCCTTTGTCTTCCTCCTTTCTCATTGGTTTTTTTGTTCGCCCTTCTGTCTTTTGATTCCAGCGGATTGAAGAAGAACAGGCCTGATTGTCTCGCCTGAGGTAAGATTTCATAGGTTTACATATCAAAGTCTATAAATAGATAAGAGCTTTTGAAAGGGAAAGTGAGCAGAGAGAGGAGAGAGTGTGTGTGTGTGTGTGTGTGTGTGTCGAGGCAGAGAGGCTTTCCCACTTGCAGTGAAAAGAGCTTCCACCAAAACAAAAGGGATTATGGTGTTTCAAGGGTGTTGTGTTTGCCGTGTTTATCCACATCGCTCATGGGGCTGCGCAGGACCGGCAATGAATGTCAATGTCAGGGAGCGAAAACGCTGCAACACAAGATAAATATGATGAACAATAAACGCAGATTAAGGCTGAATACGTCACGCTACATCGTACGCACATCCCGAGTCTCCTGACATTAAGGAACCCTTGAAAGTGTTGACGAGATCACGTTAAATTAAAAATGATGACGGTTGCCTGCCTCCAGTGTCACGCCACAGGCGGGACCGTATTCACACGGATAGTTCCAGGAATTCAGGTGTCATACCTGCTTAATCCCAACCTCAGTGAGGCTGCAGAGATGCACCCCCGTCCAGACGGGAGGCGACAGATGCATGCTTTTACCTTTCAAGGCTGACGCGAAGTGAGGATTTTCAAAATAAATGAACTCTGACTTTTTTTTTTTTTCAGCTCCTGGATTCATGTTTTTTTATTTTGAGACTGAAAGTCAGAACTGAGGAAAACAAGCTTTTGTAGACGGTTTGATGATTAGACCGATGGCAGTTTCCTTTTCCCATGACAGTTCAGTTGAGTTCCTAAGTGTTACAGACAACATGAAGCAAAGTTTGGCAGAGTAAAAAAAGTAAAAACACACTTTTGATGCAAAACACTTTAATGTATTTTATGTATTCTTTTTTATTTATTTTTTATATCATTAACGACATCTAATGACCAAACCCAACCAAGAGACATAAAGTCACTGTTTAAATAAATCCTTTTTACTTGCGTTTTTGTAGCCATTTATGTATAAAAATTTAGCTTTTGAATATTTACAATAGTCGCACTATAAAAGTGTTGTAACTTTCTTAAAATAACGATTTTAACTTTACTTTTGACAGCAGCACATACAAGTTCCCTTCAAAATAAAATACATTCTGTCTCAAATCTTCCTGCCTCAGCAGATTTACTTGCATTAAAAATGCAAGAAAGTCAAACATGACATTTTTTATCGTTATGACTTTGGCTATAATTGGCTGTCATCCTTTTTCTACTTATGCTATCAAAAAATAAATGTGAAAACACTGGTGTAAAATCCAAAAATGTTTTAAATCTATAAATGCTTTATGCTTATTCCAATAATAGACAATTTTTACTATCATTTTCTTAGTTATCTGACATGTTGAGAATTTAAAGTTAAAGTTAAAGTTTATTTATTTATATAGCGCCTTTTCTTCTGGCGAAACACAAGGCGCTTGAACTTTAAATATGAATATGAAACCTTAAACTAAAAACTAGTAAATAACTACCTATTATTTATTCTAATAATTTGCAGTTTTATCTTCAAAGCCAAAGAGCCACAATGGATGAGATGAAGGAGCTGCATGTTAACCTGGAGGCTCATATCAGATTTAAAAGACAAATGTTTGTTTAAATTCATATTTTGATTTTGAGGAAATCCAAAAAAAATGTTGAAATCCTCACATCTTAATGACTAAACAAACTTGTAACTGAAACTTGCTTGTCCTGGTCCATTCACATCAGATGGTGAAGTTAGGCTTAGAATAAACAAAGACGTTAGAATCTCACTCCTGATCATATTTTTATCAATGGTAAAATCGTTCTTTTTATTATCAGTATGCTGTTTTTAGCCATAATATAAAAACCTGTTATTTTTTAGGACAGTTTCTGCAGAGCGGCAGCAATTAATCTGAAATTCACCTCTGAGTTATTAGCAGGACTGTTGATGATGAGGAGTAAGCACATCCCCCATTCCTGTCACCCATAACTGAGAGCTCTCTGTTTGAATCTAGTTGTCTACAAGTGGACACATCTAAACAGAGTGAAGCAGGGAGTTTGTCACAAATCGCTCTTTTTTCCCCACAACATTTATTCATCCACTCCTGATTCACAACAGTTTAAATAAAGAAATACTCAGAAAAAGCTACTTTATTCTTAATTTTCTTTATATGTGTGCCTCAACATTAGAAATATATCACAAGAATGTGTTAAAATAACACAATCTCCTCCCCAAGTCGTCACATATTTGGTTAAGGACGCCTCAGAGTCAAAAACTGCCGTTTTGGGTTTCCTCAACTCGTTTATTTCTGATGTGCTGACTGTCAGTAAAATCAAGGGTCCGCATCCCTCGGGACGTGGTACCGGGTTCAGTACCAGATGCAGACTGGTCCTAGGGACGCGTTCAGTACTTATTTTTCTCGCCCATTTAACCCCAAAATGCGGCGTAAATTTAAGTGGAATTTTTGTGGTTATCCATATGAAGATATCATATGGATAAATCCTGTTTAAAATCCCTTATTTGACTTCAAGAATCATGTCAGTAAATTTTTAATCATGTTATAATCATCTGTGCTGTTTTTAAAGGAACTTTTAATCAGAGCCTGTTAACAAGTTATTAATGATGTAATCTGCATGATTCCTTTCCCAAATGGAAGCTGATCCCAATCCGGTTGTTCAAACTTTTCCAGAGAGGGTTTGGCTAAAAAAAAAAACAAAAAAAAAAAAAAAAAACAGAGTGTAAATAATGATCTTTTAGGCGTAGGGAAAACAGAGACTAATGCATGAAGAAGTGCGGTTGACGGAGCGCCGTTGAGTAAATGAATTAGACTGGAGTGTGTGTTCTGCGGCAGGTGCAGGCTGCACTGCAGGTGCGGAGACGTTCGCCGCCGAAGCACAGGGAGCCACGCCGTCTACGTCACCAAAATGATGCCTCAGCAAACACACTCCTGTTCACCGTGGAGCCCAGCGTAGTGCTTTAGTTAACAACTGTAACCTTAACTTTAAGTTAACCGATTGCTTTTTTTTTGCTCTTTTTTTTTTCCGTATTTCCACATCTAATTACACTTTCATTCATCAATGTTGATTAATAGGTCCTGTGGCACGCCTGCCTCATTTTACTCTCAATTAAGCTGGTTGATGCATGCTCTCATCAAGCAAGATGCATTGGCCTGGTTTACTTGAGGCGCTATTAGTGGACACTGTAATTAGTATCCCGGCACATGGAAGTCTCCCCCCCCCTCCTCCTGAGCGCCTCTCCTGAGCGGCCTCTTTTAATGCTTTCCAAATAATAAAGATAACAAAACAGATGAGGGATGAGCGGCCCGTCCGGCGCCCGTCCTCTCACTCCGCGGCTTCTTTCGGTTTTAGCGGGAGAATTACGAACCGCGGCGCTCCCAGTGCCTTGACAGACCTCCTTTGTGTGCCAAGCTCTCCAGCTCCTCCTCGCATTTCCCTTATCAGTGTGGAGATGTATGTCTTTATCACATTTCACACTCAAACGGGAACAGCCGGCTTGTTGCGTTTGCCAGTTACTAAATGTGGGGCTTTATCGAAAATATCAGACTAAGTTGTGCACATTAGCTCTCGCTGCTCTTTGAGAAGCCACTTTAAAAGAGGGCTGATTACACGCTTGTTGCTGTCTTGATACCGGCTTCGGCACTCAAGCCCCCTTTTTCTCGCTCAGCCAGCCTTCCCCGAGCGCTCGTCTGCCTCTGATTCCCTGCACTTCAAGGGATCTCTCTGAGGAGGGCTCTTGGGGCCTCAGCAAAGAGCCCAGCTGGGCAGGCTAGAGACTAAAGGATGGGTGAAAGATGGAAAGAGACGGAGAGAGAGAGTCATCAGGGGTAATAAAGCCAAGAGGAGCCCGCAGAAAGAGGAGTAGCCGCATGGCAACGCTGGCCGCTCTTTGTGCTTCAGACGCTGCGGCGGCGGCTCCGACTCGTCCCCGTGTCTGTGCAGACAGCTCCCATGGGCCCCTGCGCCGAGCTTGTAAGCGCTAATTGGGCCTGTTAGGGTCAGCAATTAGCCGGCTGCTATTGAAGGATGGTGACAGCCGGGCCTTTCACAGACCCGTCATTCTTTCAGGGCAGAGAGAGAAAGAGCGGAGCCCGGCGTGGACAGAGCTGATGTTCAGACAACTCCAGACATAAGGCACA
Source organism: Oryzias javanicus (assembly GCA_003999625.1). Taxonomy (NCBI): domain Eukaryota; kingdom Metazoa; phylum Chordata; class Actinopteri; order Beloniformes; family Adrianichthyidae; genus Oryzias; species Oryzias javanicus. The sequence continues at coordinate 9,231,798 of CM012452.1, forward strand.
GGAAGATAAACCAACAGGATGTCCCACAATGCAGTGTGCTGAGGGTTAGAAGAGGGGGAGGAAGAGGCAGCGCGAGGCTCCGCTTCAGTCAAACTGATGCAACTCCCTCCTGCAAGAAATAATCCATCAGCTGGCACGCTTCTCTTCCTGTATCAGTTTGCAGCAGAGACTTTCTTTATGCTTGATGTGGTGCAGCTGGACTGGTTGTGGGTGTCGTGTTGTGACTTTTGCCGCAATTTTCATTGCTTCCTTCTGCATGCGGTGCAGTGGAGGATATTTACCAGACCGTTGCAGCTCGGACAGCGGACAGACAATCCGCATTTGATTAAAACTGGACGGTAAAAGGAAAAAGGAATGTGACTTCCGATGGCAGGAAGGAGATAAAGGGAAAATAGTAGAGCCAAGAGCAGGAGGACCTGTGAGCACCAGCGTAGGTGTAAGTAGCTGTCAGATGTTGGCGACAGGCTGTAAACCGTCTGACAGCTACTGAAGCCATGCAGACATTGCAAGGCTCCCTAATGAATGTGACAGGAGGTCATTAGCAGATCTGGCCTCTCGTGACCACAGCTGTCTCTTAAATCATCCGGCATTCTGGTTCCGAAGAGCCAGCGGCTCATAACAGAATATACAAGTGGAGGATGTTTCATCTCCTTACCAAGAAGTGAAAAACACATCGCTGTGGTTTTTATACAACAAGACTCAAGTATTTTCTTCAGGATCCAGTTCAGTAAAAAGATGATCAGAAATTAACAAAGCTGCAAGCTAGAAAAGATCAGAGCATTCAAATAATGTCACATTTGTCTGGTGTTTATTGTTTTTTGTTTGCTGGAATTTAAAGTTCCACTCTGATCGTCTTTTGATCTATTGTAAAGCGTTCCTAGTGGTCATTTCATTATGAATATTCTGTGTCTTTAGACCAAATCAAATCCTTTTCTTTGAAGTTTCTGCAGAGCAACATTAGTTCATTAGAAAGATCTATCACTGTTATGGTACGTTTACATCAGGCTCGCGTTTGAGCGACCGCTTCCAATGAAAATTCTATGTATGATGTGACAATATTTTATTTCAGACGTTTGGTTAAAGGAAAAAAAGAGACACGAGTTAAAAAAAAAAAAGGAAAGAAAAAAAACAAGAAATATCCTAAAAGATATTCACAATCAGGCTCCTCGTTCACGTTGCGACCTAACAGGGGCAACTTTTTTTTTTGTGGTATTGCCTGCTAAGGGAGTGCAAATGGTAAATAGCGTACACTTGTATATATATTGCTTTTCTACCCTCCTTGAAGGTCCAAAGCATTTTACAGTCACAGACCCATTCACACACTGATGTGTTGCCCGAGGACACTTTGGCACATGGGCAGGCAAGGGGGGAATTGAACCCTTAATCTTATGATCAGGAGTCGACCGCCCTACCACTGCATCCAGGCCAGTGGATGAGGTTAATTAGTTTATTACTAATTTTTTTAATGTAAAATAACATTTCCAAGAAGAACAGTAACAGTTGATCTAATTAAGGCCCAATCCGAATTCTTCCTCTACCCCTACATTTAGCCCTTTTAACTGAGAGTTATGGAAGAATGGACACCACTTGCAAACAAAAACTATATTCACTTGAGAGAAATTCTCTCTCTTCTGTGGTTCAGAGGAGTGTTACATATGGGCCACAAAAACCAGCCAATCACAAACCCTGATCAAAGTTCAATCAGCTGATCTTTTTTTCTTTTTCCTGTTCATCAGCTGAGCAAACAGATTAGAGCTGAATGTCTCTCGTGTTGGATATATTTTACTGTTACAACAGGGGTTATGAACACATACAAAGTGTATATTTGTATAAACCCCTTGGTGATTGAGGCCAAACTTTATTCATATTGATTATGTTTGTGTATGTTTCTTGTTGGAAGGTTAAGGAAGTTTGCTGATGATTGAAGAAGAAGGAGGGGTAAAAGCACAAAGCAGTAAAGTGAAAATGTTAGTCAAAAGGGGCGGAGCCTGTCCACACACTCAAACATTACAAACTTAGTACCTGTTGGCTCTAATGATCTAGCGCACAAACATGTCAACATGTACATAATACAACTACAGCTCACAAAAATGTAAAGCATTTTATTCCGTCACACATATTAGTGCAAAGATGAACAGACACCTGTGCTCAGGTGATTGTTTGTGTTCTTCTATGTTGGATGAAGGAATGTAATAAAATGAGAATGCCCTGCCACTCCCACGCCAAGACCCCTGCTGAAGGCGAGTCGTCCAATGGCCAGGGCCCCCCTGAAACCTACACAGGATAGCAGCTGAACTTTGACCAATCAGGGACTCAAATTTTTATGGTGACATCTGTCCTTTATTTAAAAAAAAATGGAAAAAAAGCCATCATGAAGAAGTTTTTCTGGCTGAAATTATATGACACAGTCTTTCATATATTGGAACAGAACTGTGAAATAAAAAAAAACTAACAAGAGTTGCGAGATTTCCACCACTTTGACATTTCGCACCAAATATCTTCCAACTGTAGGTACTTGCATGTAGTACCTGTTCCAGCCAAGGACTGGTCCTCAGGATACATCCAGTACCGCATCTCAAGGTGTGACGAAGACGCGGAGGCGTGTTGATCCATGTGCAAGCAGGTAAGTTTTAATAAGCATCCAAAAACAGACAGGGCAAAAACAGAGACGAGGTCAAGGCCAGGCAGAGGTCAAGGACGAGGAGCTAGACAGGAAGACGAGTGGGACAGGCAAGGGTCGAATAACGAGTAGGCAAAACAAGAATCAGAATCGCTCAGAAATTGCTATGTAAACCACAATGCAATACTTTGCAAAGAAGAGGTAACAACTGAACCTATAAATATGGTCAGCCTGATGAGGGAAATTAGATACAGCTGGTGAAGATGATCAATATTCAGGAGAAAAAAGAAGAAATATTACGTTCTTCTTTTTTAGGACGGACAAGCGATTTAGCAGGACGATTAAAGAAGAATTAGCTTATCTAAAACTACGTATTTGAATAGAGTTAAGCTAGATAGGACTGAGGGACCGGTAGGGGCGAGTTCCACAGCCAAGATGAGCCAGAGGCGGGGTCCACGGTGATCACAGACGATCGATCCACCTTGAATCTCTCCCACTCTGAGATGCGAGATGATGTGAGAATGTGTTGTATTAAATGATCCACACACAGCTAGCTTGTATCATAAGATCAGAGAAACTCCATCCCCCCTTCCCATCATCCATCTGATTGCACTGTCTCCTGCTAGCTTACAGCCCCACCTTCTCATAAACGACGATCAATATTGGAGCGTACCTTTTTGAGTCGGATACCAGCTAAGATGAGGAAAACAAAGACGTACATGGGTCTATTTGTCTGCAAGTGGATGCATCGGGGAGTTTGTGTATAGCAATATGAATAAAAAAAAAACACTCAGAAATGCAATTTTAAGCTTAATTTTCCTATTTCATGTCGTGCACAATGCCACAACAGCACATCAAAAACACCATGTTCATTGAAGTGGGTCTTTATCAATTAGCATTAAGCATTTCTGACCAAAAGCTTTGATGGATAACCTGCAGTCGTAATCACAATACCCTCGTATCTTCAGCAGCAGACGTGGAGTTTTCAGAAGAATCTAACAAATGAATCAGGTCAATCCTGTCAGGAACTGCAGCCGCAAAGAATCACACTGGAACACAGCAAAAAAAAAAAAAAAAAAAGCCACTCAATGCTGTTCTTCACAGTGATTTGAAATCAGCTCTCAGGCTTTGATTCTGCTTCACATGGTGCCTAACAGCACCTCTTAGCTTCTCTAAATTCACTGTAAAGCGCCGCCTCTCATCTCCTTTAGCTTACATCAATAAGCCTTTTTACAGCAAACAGCACATGAGGAGTGTGAAGTTGTAGGTACATTTAAAAAAAAAAAAAAAAAAAGCCAAGTGAGTGTTTGACACACAAGTGGCCCTCGGCTGGTGCCTCCTTATTAGGCACAAGTTCAGCGGTTCCTTTGATTGCATATTTGAGTAAAAGAGCAGCGAAAAACAAACAAAAAAAAAGATTTAGCCTGAAGTCGTCATAGCAACGCTGTCACCATTTTCATCTTACATTATCACCGAGTGAGGAGAAGTTACCTTCCGAGCACGTGTGTGACGGGTGGGGACTTGTTGTGCTGCGAGAGAGTGATGGGTTAGGCGAGCTGACAGGCTGGCACAAGGGGCAAGCAAGATGGCGACTGAACATGCTTGGATCTGGGGAGAGGTGTCAGTCCTGCAGCCAGCCATGCAGAAACACACAGCAACACTTAGGAGAAAGGTGATTTAAAGAGGGAACAAACCGAGGCTCCACTTCAAATATTCCTCTGAACCTGGAGGAAGTGAACAGCCAGGCAGAAGGTGTTTTATTATCCAGTAAAGCTTTAAAATTGTGTTTAATTGCCTTTCTTTTTTTCTCCCATGGGTTTAATTAACTGCACACAACACTGAATGATGTAATTTTCCCCCTCAAAATCTAAAAAAAAAAAATCTCACTTAACAGCAGCTACATATAAATAACTATGATTTGAAGCCTCAATGACAGACATCAGACGGTCAAATTTACAGAGAAAAATCTGCATCACAGGCTTCCAGACATCATTTTAATCAAAGGATGCATCTAAATAAACACATTTCCAACATAACAATCTGTTTTTAAGGACTGAAAGATGCCTGACTTGTTGTCTCTCTCATTCATGGCTAAAGAGCGATTTTTGCCTCAGCTTCATCTTTTACGTGGAGCAAGGCGGGGAATTAATCAAAGCTGAAGAGTGATTTTTTTCTTTTTTCCAGCCGGCTCCCTTGGAGAATAAACATCAATAAACATTACTTAATACCCTACAACACAGCCCCGCAGGGTCCCATTTAATTTCGCTGGTGGAGAATGCCTAAAGTGCTACTGTTTTACACCAAATTACATAGTCTGAAAGTTTGAAGAGGCAGCTAGTTTTCCCGCCCTTGAGAAATAAATTAAATTAGCTCAAATAAAACTGCCGGGTGGGGGGAGAAAAAATGGCACGCAGAACAGTAAATGCAGCTATTTGTCTTTAAAGGTTCAGTTTGACACCCAAGTTGTTTTCCATTGGTCTAAATTCCTCCAAAAAGGCTCAGGAAATTGGATATTAGTACAGAAAGGAAGATGAAATCCATCAAGCAATGGACGGGATTTAATGACAGTAATTACCTTAAAGCACATGTGTTAGAGTCAAGGCCCGGGGGCCAGATCCGGCCCGCCGGGTAATTATCTCCGGCCCTCCAGATCATTCTGTTTATTGCTATTAACGGCCCGATGTTATTTTGCGCTATTAATTATAACACTACAATTATAGAGGCTAAGAGCTCAGTTATAAGGATCTATAGCAAAAAAAATGTTTTGTTTTGTTTTATTACAAGTAGCTGTAAAGTAAAAAAGTAGGAAGTAATGTAAACAAGGAAAGTGGTTAATCATTCATTAATGCAACAGCAAGCAGTTCAGTTTTGAGTCGGACTGAAACAGATTTTTTAAAGTCAAGTGGAGATCAGTGAACACAACCAGAAATCATATTTTTGGGTTTAAATGCACCTTAATGTTAGAAAAATACAGTAAGAGTCACTTAACCAGCTCTGATTTCATTGTAGTTAATTGGATTTACAAATTTCAGGCTAAGATGGAAAACAAAAGGTAAAATAAACTCTTTATTCTTTAAATAACTGCTGACTTCACATTACCCATCACTACATGTTGTGGTAAATGCTGTCTTTTTTTTTGAAAGGACTTCATGTTAAACTCTGTTAAAAGTTATAAACTGTTTAATATTTTGAAAAAATGCTATTTTTTAAAGTTTTATTCATACCAAAAATCATGATTTCATTCATAATTATCATAAAACAACATTAAATATTAGTGGAAATCAGAATCTTACTTTTCCAACGTGTGATTTAAGAGTTTGTGGCTCATTCTGGGTGGTGGTCTGTGAGAAACCGAGTTAAAAGGCCCTTTAAGTGTTAATGGTTGCAGACCCCTGATATTGACAATAGAACAAAGATATAGGTCTCAAACTAGCAGCCCGTGAGCCGGTTGCGGCCCCCAAGTCGATATTTCTCTGCCCCCTGCCTTAATTTCAAGCTTCAACATCTACAAAGCAATATCTTTTGCATGTCTACACTTCTTTGATGAAAGCTTTGTATTTACTTTATGATGTCTCAGCTTACTTTATACCTAAAACTTGTGTTATTGTCACTGGATCTGGTCGTCAAAAGTCCTTAGCGACAGTTGCTAGCGTTGTTAGCTCCTGTCTTTTCACAGGACATATTGCTTTGTAGTACATAGACATTAACAAGTGTTCAATAAACTTGTTCAGTGGACATAGACGATGGACCATAGACATAGACAGTGGACGCAAAAACATATTTTTGGCACAAATGGAACCCCATGCTGCCCAGCCTCAGCCAGATTCCTCCATCAGTGGCCCAAAAAGGAATTGATCTATGACTTCACTTTCTTTTATTCATATTTATGTTTAAAAAGTTACATTTTTAAAGTTTAAAAAATGTAGTTTTAGTGTATTCAATAAATGTTTATCTTGTTCGGACTGCGACCTAAGGTGTGTTTTGGAAGTTGGCCCCCTGTCTGATTGAGTTGAAACCTCTGACCTAAAGCCGTTCTTAAAGTCCTGAGAAAAGAGTGACATGGAGATCGTTGGCGTCCTTCCTCCACCTGTACATGCTCGCACATGTGCTTCCGTTTAAACCCAGTGTGCGCAGGCTGCAGAACGCTGTCAGCACGCCATGCGGTCCATCTAAAGGTATCACTCGCGCGTCAGTCTGCGGATTTGGCAGGCGGGTTTCAAACCAGGTGTTTTCAAGCGCTCGGCGCTTACCACCGCTCGACCTCGTGTCAGTTCCAAAATGAGACTGTCATATTTCATCATGCTTCTCCCAGACGTTCTGAAGAAGTCGGCTGACACGCCGGCGTGCTGACTTATCGGGTTCTGATCAAATACAGACTTAGTGCGCGCGTGGGAAAATGTGTCCATCACAGCTGTCACCGACTTCCTGTCAACTCCATCACGTCTGTCAGTCTTTTATAATTTGCTACTACAAACAAATGTCTTGATATGTCGGTGGTTTTCCTTTTGTCTTGTAAGAGACTGACAGAGCTTTTCTGAAGTAAACCATGCAGCTGTACGATTCTGTTGTCAGAATCAATGTTCAATTGGGAAGATCAAATCTTGTCAGCTGCAAACAACATTAAACCTGAGGCTTTACTAAAAGTCTCCAAGTTTTGCCCATAAATTTCACTCCAATCATCATTTGATCTATTGTAAAATCATTCCCAGTAGTCTTTTAATCATGATGATGCTGTTTTTAGCCAAATTTTTTTTAAAGTATGATTCTTTTGGACATAACTCCTGCAGAAATTCATTAGAAAATTCAACTGAGTTGTGGAGGAGACTGTTGATGCAGAGTAACCCCGCCTCCCTTCCCATTATCCATCTGGTTACACTCGCTCCTGCTAGCTTACAGCCCCTCACAACCCTGACCTAACATTATTGGTGCATTATAAATGGTGAGCATAATTGCAGCTCTCCAGCTGTACAGTTCTGAGCCAGATGTCGGAGGCATCAGAATGGAGCGGAGCAGAGGGCTTTGGGTCCATGATATTTTCTACATAACAAATACATACTTTTAAATGTAATTTTGTCCTGATTAATAATGATTTGAATAAAGAAATACTAAGAAATGCTGTTTTTAGATTCATCTACTTTATTATTTGTCCTTTATTAAGAGAAAAATCAAACTACCACATGTTAAACAGTATTTGCATCGTAGTGGGTCTTTAACAAACCTCATGTTACCAGAAGACCAATCTAGTTAAGCAAACCTAAACACAGCAAGAAGTCATCTTGTTCTGTATGCTTGTTTGGTTTTTGTTGGTTTCATCTTCTCTTTCTGCGCAGACGGACTGTGGCTCCTCCCACCTGATCCACACCCTCACCTGATCTCTGTGCCCAGCTGTCTGCACTTTGTTAATTTAGCTTGGTCCCTATTCATGGTGACATCTTTCTGTGTTCAGTGTAGGTCTGTTTTGTATGCTCACCTTGTGTTTTTCAGCTCAGCTTGCAAACTTGATTTTTAACTTTTTCCTCTGGTGAGGTTTTTTTTTTTCTGTTATTAAATCTTCAGACTTTTTTACTTGTATCTGACACCCTGTGACTCATCAACTGAATTACATGAAAAACACATTGTTGTAGTAATAAACTATGCTGAACTGGATCTGTTTCATAGCCCACAGTAGGAGGAAGCACCTGTTTCCAATGTTATTCTATGAGACTCCCTAAATCAACCCTTTTCACGGTGACATCAGACAAAATGGCGACAGAGCCGTGAGCGTGATACGCAACTTCTGGTTAATAGATTTAGACTGGGAAACCAAAGAACTGAGCGCTTTTAACCCAAAGGTGACCTTACCAATTTCAACAGAAAAATACACTGTAGTTATTTCATGAAAGTCCTGTAAACTGCATTTTCATTTCCTGTCTTAGATCATTCACAAATCTAAATACAAATTTGAACAATTCTTCAATATTGGATTTTTTGTTGAAACTATTAACCCGTCATTTGAGCAGATATTATTCTAACGGGTTCTATTTCGGTTGATGTAATTTGCACGTGTTTTAAGTGCGATCGCATTTTAATCGCTTCCCATGCTAAATATACTTGTTCTACGGGATATTTTAGGAAATAATTGTAAAAAACAGGAATGGTTTGGCTCAGTGAAAATGTTAAAAGCAGCTATCGAGCCAAGTATTTTCAGCTTTCAAAATAAAAGCGGCAAGTAAAAAAAATCTTCTCTGGGCGAACATGTATTATAATATTATGTGCAAATAGTCACTTTTGTATTTTTGGCAACAGTTTTCAATTAATTTGATCATTTTTTACATTTATGAGCAAAAGCAAAAGCGAAGGGGAGCGACGTTAGAACCACGGCTGTGCAAACAGCAGCTCACTGACTGCAGTACAAAACAGTACAACATTAATAAGTTGACTTTAATGCCAGAATCGCTGGAATTGTCTGACTTTTGCTGTGCTTACAATGATTTAGGCAACTTTTAACTGGTGAGAAAATATGTTCTGCAGCTGCATGTCTCATAGCCAAAGCTAATGCTAGCATTAGCATAAGCGTAGACCAATAGAATAAAATTATAATGACCTTCATAATCAAACAAGCAGCACTTATTGAAGTACTTTAACCTTTGTCTAACTTTAACCAAGTTGTCAGAGAGAAATGATCCAGGACTCATGTACTGTACTGTAACATAATCCATAGGAATTTGGGGAATCAGCTGAGCTGCAACGTTCTGACTGCAGACAGGATTACGGACATTTGTAGTCTGATTTGTGAACGATCTCAGAGGGAAAAACAAATACAACCAGGTAGGACTAAAATAAATATTGTACACCATTCGGTTACAATTGGCTGGGTTACCTTTTATTATTTACGTAAAGTTGCTATAAACTGCACTCAGCAGTCAGATTTGCCGTTCTAAACAATATCCACCGGAAGCAACTCTGCATATTACCGCCGATGTGTGACGTCACATGAAAAGATAATTTGTTCCTTGAGTGTGTCATTATTCAGAGCTTAGGTTTTGTCATGTTCTATTTTCTGTCAGTCTCACCACGTTCAGGTTAGTCATCCACAGCTGTTTTCATTTAGTTAATCAACCTCAGTGTATTTAAGTGTCTGGTTTTCAGTTTCTCATTGTCAGGTCATCTGCTCTTTTACGTCCTGTCACCTCACTGGTTTGTTCTCCTGGTTTTTCATGTTTAAGTTGATTTAGTAAACGTTTATGTTTCTGCCACCAAGTCTGGTCTCCTGCATTTGGGTTCTCCACCACCATACCTGACAAAGTGCTCCATTCTGCAATCATCCTAGTTCTTTAGGACTGCTTCTGCATATACTGGTGAACATTGCGTCTTTCATCAAACGTGTTTGAGATGACCAAGCAGATCGCCTGCAGCGAGGTTAGTTTTTTGCTCTGACGTCACATATGTGCCGACATGTAAGTATTGCGAGAAAGTTGCGGGTTCAAGGCCTAAACGGTGCAGCCAGAAAATAGGTACTGGGCTGGCTACAAGCTGCCTTAATGACTGCAAAAAAAAATGCATTGTGGAAATTGTGTCCTAATAGTTTCTGTAGTTCGATGTGACGCTGATTAGAAATGACTGCCGCAATATGAAGGAAATCTGTGCATTTTGTAGATCTTTCTAGAAACTCCACACAAAAGGAACCCAGCTGGGATTCAAACCTGGAGATTATTGTGGAGATGAACCCTGAAACAAAAGTCAACAGTTGAATTCGGATTTACTAAGAAGCTCAAAACTAATGAAATACAATATTTCACTGCACAGCCACACACACACAAAAAAAAAGTTTGAAGCAATTAAAAAAACCCTCCAATGTTTAGTGTAAAAGTTTGTGATGGATGAAGCCCACAGTAATGATTCTGATCAGTTTTATCAGTTGGAACAAAGACCTTACACTGAGATCCACCAACAGCTTTTATCTGCACCTGCTGGAGCTGAACGCTCCACCCTAAACATCCTACCGTCACGGGACCTCATCATCACTGTGGGAAGAAGCTGGAAATCTTTGGAGTGCCTGAAGATTACCCAGAGGATGCTCTGGGAGATCATGCACATTTCACAGGGAAGAGACTTTCTTCACCAAACACCAACTGTGTTTCTGTGAGGTGAGGTGCTGTGCAGCACGCCACGCTCACCCCATTTAAACACGGTAAAAACCCATTCTGTAGAACACCGTGTTTTTGGTGTTTGATGAAGTACCAGTTGTATTAAAAAACTGCTTGTGCTTTTTAAGGTAAAGTGTCATAAAGTTAAGATGTTTTAAGTGACTGCTGAAACGTCACAGATTGGAAACAAAGCTGTGAACCTGATGTCAACTGGCATTTACCTCACTTTAGTGAGTTTGTGGTACATTTGAGTATTCTCTCACTTTTCCTCCAACTGGTTTGAAGCTGTCACAGATCAGAGAAGTTCACTCTTTTGATGCTGCTGTATGGTAATACGTTCCTGCCTTACATGTACATTATTGATGTCGTTTTCCTCACTCCCATGTAACCTGATAGAATCAACCATTTCAATCAGCATGTTTTCTTTTTGTATTTACACAGCGAGGCTGTCCTTCTGCTGGTTATGTTGACTTCCTGCCAACAGACGACCCTTTGATCGAGAAGCCGAGTTCTTATGAGCTTCTCCACTGCTCACCTTGACCTCTGACCTCTGTCAAGCCTTGAGAGCACAGAGTTTTCCTGAAGGGGCCTGTAAGGCATCATATTTTTTTTTTTTGAGTTAAAAAAAAAACTGATCTGAAGCTGAAGTGGTTATTACTTAGTGTGTTATTCAGAGTATCAGATGTGATTTCTTTTTGTAGCAAAGTTTGGCTTGGGGTAGAATTATACTCGGGAGTGACTTACATGTGATTTTTTTTAAATAATAAATATTGGTGCATATATTCGTTATTTTCTCACTAACAACCCCAAGAGGGCACTTTAGTTTGGTTTGCTATTGAAAGCAATGCAGAAGATGAGCGGTCACAAAACAAACATGGATACAATTATTGTTTTCCTGAGCATTATTACATTTGTCTTTTAGGCGTTAAGACATTCTTATTCTTGCTTTTATTTTTTCCCTCCTTGGACTAATCCAGCACAGCAAGTCATCAAACTGGGTTACAGAAAGGGCTTGGTTGAAAAAAAAAAAAAAAAAGAAATCAATTTGAATCGATTTAATAGATCAATAATCGATTCACAAAAGATATTAATTGATTTTGCACATAAAGCTGAAGTCCGATAGCTTGATGCTAACGTTCAATAGAATTTCCCATAGGACGGCTAATGCTAACGTTCGGCTGACCTACACACACATTGCTGACTAAATCTGAACATCTTTATTCACTTACAGGCATTCATTTTTCAAACTCTTCAAGGAAATAATTTTTTAAATAAATAATTTTGGTCTAAAACTTTTTTTTCCCCTTATGCTTTTGTCTTCTTCTTGAATAAGGTGTACTTCTGTAGCGCAATCGCCCCCTAGTGGCCAAACTGAAGCGCCCTCCAGGAGAAGCACTTTTTACAGTGTTAATGATCAGAACATTTTTATTAGAACTTCTCCTTTTGAGAATCCATGTAATACTGTATGCTATTAACAATCTCATTATTTTACTAATACATTTTGCAATATGTGAACTGTATCAGATCATTATAGAAATATGCAAATTAAATAGTAGATTTTTAACATTTTTAAACAAATGTGTATAAATTTAAAATTGAATTGAAGAATCGAAAGAATCTGAAAAATTCTAATTGATTCAGGGTTTTGTTAATCGAATTGAATTGTTTCTAGAAATCATAACTGATACCCAGCCCTGGTTACAGAGAGACAGGAGTATCGCTGACAGCGTCTTCAATCAGACACAGCTCCTGCAGTAGACGGTTAAGATCACTGTAAAAAAAGAGAATGATCTCATGAATCCAGATATGAAGATGTGTAAACTTTTGACACATTCTTAGACAAGCATTGAGCATCAAATCTGATCAAAAAAGAGGAAGTGGACACAAATTTGATGCCTATATCGTGTGAACGAAGCATGATGATGGGCCTGAAAGATTTGTTCAGAAGCGCTTCAGCATGGAGTCCATGGTCTTCACACTAGACAAGCAGGGAGGGGCTTTTTTTTCTTTTTTCTACTGTTTATCAGCCCACGTCCAGAACCTGCAGTTGGAAGAATCTTAGTGTGAAATGCTGAGAAGCAGAAGCTGTAAATGAGCATTTACACAGGTTTACTTAGACTTTTTACTGAAAATGGCCACTTGAACATGTGTTGCTGAGGGTGATATGAATGTGGCTAAAGAGTCACATCATCTTCCATGTTTGATCAGAGCTCAGAAAAATGTTTTTTATAGAAAAATTCCACAGTTCCAAGTTTATAAACATTCCAGAACACGATCTTGCCATTATCACTACATTGTGACATGATATTCTTTCACTTTTCAAAGCACAAACTCCAAGCTTAAAAATTCTCCAAAGTAATCACCTGTATGAAACAAAGATGGTTTAATAGCGAGAAGAGCACTCACTCCTCACCAAAAAGGAAAAAAAGAAAACACTAAAAAATTAGTCACAATTTCCTACACTTCCAGGAGATCTATTAGAAATGTTTTCTGTTGTGATAAATTCAACACAAGTTCATAAAAATAACAGAAAACCTAAACATCCTGACCTTAAGGACAGGAAATGTACAAGTACCTATTTCATACAATGAACTGTCTTGAAAAAAACAAAAAAAAAACCCAACGATCTATAACTAAATATAAAAATATGAGTAAATGTGGTTAAATACATTACTGCACGAACAATCCTACATTAAATATTTACACCTGTTTTAAGGCAAAGCATGAAACATATCTGAAAGAAAGAAAAGAGTACTCAGACAAACAAAAAGTATGTTATTTAGTCGATACAAATCTGACAAGTTTTCACATCCTCCAGCTTCCTAGAATCCACACAGTCCATCATTTTTTTCCAGAATATCTTTATTGTGTTTTCAAAACTTTAACAAAATTGCATAAAAGAATTTAAAGTCTGGCAACCAAAATAAAAGGGGAATAGCAATAAATTCAAATGAGTAAATTTAATGTATTCTCAAATAAAAAAAAATAAAAAAAAACTCAAATAAGGGGTATAGTGTTCTCACAGAATTATTTAAGTTATTGTTGAGCATTAAGCGGGATTATTCAATTATTTTAATATATATATATAAATTAATCTTTTGGCTTTTCCAGAAAAAAAAAAAAAAAAAGTGTTGATTGAATCCTGATATTCAACACTTTGCTTTTCATTTCCCCCCCATGGAGGCAGAGGATCTGACAAGAAAGACTCCAAATGTGTTTTAAATCACAGGCGGACAATGACATGACATCACACACTCCCTCACACCACCACCACCACCACCCAGCCGTAATCTGCAGAACAATCAGAGAGGAGCCACACATCACAGTGACAGAGATGCACCTCCTCTCTACCTCTCCGTATCGATCTCCCATCCGATCTAAATGACCCTGTTAACCATTCCCTTAGCCCACCCCGCCTCCTCTCTTTACCACCCCTCACCGCTCGGAGCCCTACTTAGCACTGACCCCCACCGCACCGCCAAAATCCCCACCCACCACCTTCCTTCTCTTGGTTTAAAATGGCCCGGTGTGAAATAACTCACATCACTACAAGAGGGATGAGGTCATTAGAACATGTGACGCCCTCTTGAAACAGCACGCATGATTGAAAAATCAATTTTGATGCCTGTTTTTTTTTTTTTCTTCTTTCTTTTCTCCCCCCTCCCCCTTCCCCCTCATGCTATCTCTGCCTTCTTTACTCCTGGAAAAACTCTCAACAACACATTTACACCGTCGAAACAGTGAATCAAAAGACATGAAAGTGCCAGAGCAAGCGTCCCCGCACTTCAAACAGCCTTTATCTCAGCTGCCTCTCTTTTATCCTGCTGCTGCTGCTTTCCAGCGCGCACCAAGGAGTCGCTTCTCCCAAAAGCAGGAGTTGAGGGTGGGCTCTGCAGCACCAGCCGGGCTGTCACCGACTCCAATGATGTTGTGCTAATATGTTATCATATACAGAACACCCCACCACCACCCCCCACACACACACACTTTTTCCTCTTAGTAATATTTCAATCTAGCTCATTACTCGGAGCCCCTCCATGTGACTGCAGCCTTTTGGGAGTGCAGCGACGGACGGCTTTGAGTGATTTCGGAGGTTTTTTTTTTTTTTTTTTTTTTTTTTGATCTTTTTAGCAGATCGCTGCAGGTTAGCTCCTCCGCTCACCTCACATCCCCCCATCCATTAAACCCAGAGTCATTTTGAAGCATGTTCTTATTAAACGGCACCTGTGTTCTTTTTGGTGGAATATTTTCAACCCAAGGACGGGGCCTGCCCACGGCGAGAAAAAAGCGAGATGGAGGACGCCGCTGTGTGTTTTTCCTTTTTTTTTCCTTTCCTCCTTTTTCTTTACCAGCCGTCAACCTTGTTGGATTCAGTGTAACTTTCATTAGAGAAGGAGATTTAGTGCACTTGAAAAGACAGATGAAAGAGTTAGAGGCTAATTATCAGGAAATTGAAAAAAGATAGATGTACTGCAGCGACTACAATTAGTGAAGCACAGAATATCAAAGACTTATCAAGAGCAAGTGAAAAGGCTGCCTTGAAGAGCCAGCACAATTAAGGCATCTGCAGCCCATGTGAAATGGGAGAGAAGAGGAGGAATAAAAATATGCCAGCCCGAATACCACTCCTTTTTTTTAAAACTTCTTTTTTTTTTTAAACTTTGCTCAGGGTTGCTGAATTCCTCCTCTTCCTCACTTGTTTCCCTCAACAAAGCTCACTTCCTGAAAGGACTGTAACCCCCCCCGCACACACACACACACACACACCCTCCTTGCTGACACAGACTTGAGAAGATGGGGGTGATGTCTGGTCTCGGCGGTGATGGGACTCTCACGCTTCATTGCCTCACAAATGTGCGCTGATCGGCAGCCACAGGTCACACATGCTCACAAACAGGTCATTTTGGGGGGTGGCGTTTTGCGTGGGAGGACGTCAGCCCGCCCACTCGTCGGAAAATGTTTTGTCATTGGCTGGGTGTCCTGTCAAAGTAAATGTGCGCTGAAATGATCAGATTATTAGAGAACGGCTCCGTTAGAGCTGAAACATTTGAAATTGCACAAGATTTAACATCTTCAAGAAGTATTTTCAAAATAATGTTAAAACTTTCAGTACGATATAAAAAAATTGAATTAAGTTTCAATATGATAATCTTAGAATGTATTTAAAAAATACCAAAAATTGCCATTAAAAAAATAATGTCTCAACAAAATAAAATTAAAATTGACAAAATAAAATTTAAATTAAATTACATCTAAAATAAAATTGAAAATAAAAAAAGTTAAGTTTCACAATTTTGATATTTTGTGAGAAAGTTATATTTTAGGCAGTTTTCATACTACAAGAACAATTTGTTCCTGATCAAGTCCTAAACCATGCCTGTATTCAGATCTACCGAAGACTTTTGTTCAGGACCAAAACTTGTGACTAAAATCTCCTCAGCCAGCAGTTGAAAAAGATGGAAGTGCTGCGGTTTGTGAGGACTGTCCACTCATTGAAACTTTTCATTTCACTTATCAATTGTGAACGTCTGAATGAAGGCTGCTGCTTTGGTGCGACGGAGGCAAACTGCAAGGCAGTTACCGGGGACGGTGTGGCTACATGTAAGGTGATGAGTGTTTACGACATAAATTGTACGGAAAACGGTGTGATTCACGTTAAAATAAATGTTTTAATGACCCTGCGTTCATCTGACCACACTTTAATGAGCTGTGTTGCATCGCTGCCCCACGTTTTTCCACTAATGACCGACTACGGTAGCCGTTTTGGTTCAGTTGGATCGTTCAGACTGAGGAATCTCAGAGCGAACCGAAGTTCAGTCCGATTGGAAATGAACCAAGACCACCTCGAAAGATGCGTCAGAGAGCGGCTCCTGGTCCCGGACAAGAGTTCGCTTGCACTTTTTCTAAACTTCTTCTATGTTCTCTGATGTAGGGTCAGGGTTAGTTTGCAGATTAACACTAGTGTAAAAATCGCAGGATGCGATCGCAGGGCCACGTCCGGCCCCTGAAACTATTTAATCTTGCCTGCCATAATGGAATAAATTATGATGATTACATTTAATATAGTTTCATATTCTGGTGTCTCCCCAAAGATGTTGCACTCCAAATGAATGTACTTTTGTGTAGATGCAGACATTTTTTTTTTGTTGACATTTTCGTGTATTTTCCAAGTCTGACAATCATTTTTCCGATCATTCCAACACCATTATGAACACAGCGTCTCTCTAATTTGTGTTGTTGCAATTGGCACTAAAAGGAGAAAAAAAAGACACAATTATGAAATGAATATACAGTTATTTTCAATCAAGATTCAAAATGAAAGCATGTTTTTGTCCAGATTGCATCCTATTTTTTTTTTTTTATTAGGTTGATTACCTAAACACGCCACGCATCTCCTGGTCTGGCCCTTCCGTCAAATTTTAGAACCCTTTGTGGCCCAAGAGTCAAAAGGTTTGCCCTCCTGTGGTCTAAATTCAAACATTTAAAGTTTTTCAGAGAGCTTCACACAACCAGAGAGGAACACAGACTGCAGAAGAGTCAAAAGGTCTTGATCACATAGCTAGGCTAAAAAAAGTGTTAATGGGGTCAAGCCAAATGTGGAGGCGGGGTCAGATCTGCCCTCGAGGGCCGTAGTTTGGGGACCCCTAATAATGGTGATGAGTTATGTTCCGTGGTCCGGAGCAACCCTTCCCCGCTTTCTGTCATTTATCTATTTACAATCTCGCCTGCTAGCTTACAGCCCCTCACAACTCCAATTTAGCATTAGCGGTACAACAAAAATGGATATTGGAACAATCCAGTCAATCTCAGATGAGGAAAACAAAGACGTTCATGGATCTATTAGTTTGAAAGTGGATGTATCAGATATGAAGTGGAGCAGAAGCTCAGTGTCCACCCAGTGTATTTTTCACTTTTCAAATAAACTCTTTTTGCAACTGAATTTATTCATCTGCTCCTGATTCACAACAATTTGAATAAATAAATGATTAAAAATGCAATTTTGAGCCTAATTTTTTATGATGCCACAACAACATGTTAAAAATAGCAAAAACACAATTTGTGTAGGTGTGGAAGTTTGCAGTTTCTGTTAAAAATAATTGTTGTGTTTTTAAAGATTAAACCTCCAAGTAAAACTTTATTATGATTGACAAAAGTTTTACATTTCCCCATATTTTCTCATGTATAACTTTAAAGAGCCTTTAAAATAATATAAAGCAAATCAAATTATCCTCACTAATAATGTGCAGTATAAGCAGTTTAATCATGAAAACTCTAAATTTTATTGATAGAACAAAGACTAAGAGGGTCTCAGTAATGATGGAGATGGGGAGCATCTCACTTTGCCTCGACTGTGACTCCCCAACATGTGAGCGATGCTGCGGGGTCTTTGCTCTTTCCAGACAGGCTTTTACATAAACTGCATGTCGGAGGCCTCGCCAAATCTACCATCTGTTGGATCCCTCGTTCTCTCGTTTTCCCTTCTTCCTCCAATGCCATCCTCCTCTCATCTCTCTTTTCTGCTGCCTTTATTCCAAATTCAAGAAAAGATAATAAAAGCTGCCATTCTCAGGCTGTTTACAAAACAGAAGCTTTGTAGAAGAGAGAAGTCAGTTAGGACAAATCATCCATTTCTTTCTGCTTTCCTTTTTGTAGAGCATTTGTTACCAGAGATGTTGAGGGGATAGAAGTCTTTAGTCGGAGGACCTGTTTTTTTTTTTTTTTTTCTATTTTTTTTTCTTCTTCTTTTTCTATTAGTAGAATGATATAAAACATGACAAAACAGCATCTCTGTGAAGCCGGGTGTTAGACGGGTCTATTCTCTCCGGGACTGATATGTAGGGCAAGAGAGGTGTAGCAAAAAGAGAGAGAGGGGGGGAAAAAAAGGGACGGAAGGGGGAAAATTGAGTCTTGGATGAAAGCTAGGGGGCGCACACAGCTCATGCTCACCCCAGTGAGGACACAGACTGGCTCAAGTGAGATTTGAGGAGGTGGGAAAAAAAAAAAAAAAAAAAGGAAAGAAAGGCAGCTTGTAAAATAAGTTCTCATGCAAAGTGGAAAATTACACAAAAAAAGTCACAGAGAGGCACAGACAGGGTTTTCATGACCTCTGCCGCATTCACAAGATAAAATGACAGGCGCTGGTCTGGCTTTGACTGGTACGCCTGAGGCTGGGCCGCTTGGGATGTGGGGGTAAAACACATGCTAACGTCTTTTAGCCGGTTAGCACACATGTCTAGCACAGGGATGGAGGGAGATTGGCATCTGTCTGTTAGCATTGAAGTCTGCAGAACAGCACTCATTGTTCCACTTGCCGTACACGCTCCCATACTGAGGTGCCAAGAAATTAATTACTCTCTTTGGGAAATTTCTTCTTTTTTTTTAGCACTCGTATCAATGGCAAAAACATTAGAAGGCTACATTTATGCAGATATATGTGATCTGGGTTCACTTTGACTGATTTGATAAATATCAGCTGCCACTGTCTTCCAGAGAAGAACAAAAACTCTGATCTATGAGTGACAGATCTTCTAGCTTTTGGAAAAAAAAAAAGAAAAACGAGTTAGCATCTGCAAATGCCTTTGAATGCACGCATGCATTCACTAATGTGCGCTCGTGTGCATGACAAACCAAAGCTCCTGTCTGCGGCCTCCTGATTCGCTCCCACCACCTGATCTCCATCTGAATTGACAGCTGTAATGCCGACTTTTCTCCTCCCTGCTCCAGTTGACAACAGCCGACAACAGCGGGCAGTCCGAGCAGCTCTGCAGCCTGCTGATTGCGTCCGTGTGTGCACGTGTCTCTCCCTCTATGTCGACATGTCCCCTCTGTATTTTTAACTCATCTCCAGCAGAACTGTAGCGTTGCCCACTGAACCTTCAAATTGTTGGATGTTACCTCAAAGGGAAATGAAGGAAAATATTCCAAGTTGCTGTTTTTCACCTCCAACTTGCCAATCAGCAGAACTTTCTTTCATCTTTTACCCAGTAGTTTTCAGTTCAGGGCTTTATGTGCTTTTTTTACCTCCAATTTTGTCTTCCATTCCAACAAAATAAAGATAAAATTGTGCTTAACAGATATGTTTGAATTCCCACCCTAATCCCTAAAACTATATGGTGCGGAACTATCTGTTACCCTGTTTGTAAAAAGCAATTTGGACACTATGCTCACTACTTACTTTCATTTCGTGAAAATCAAATCAATACGAACATTTCACGATGTCGCGACTTTGTTGTGTTCTGAAGATGAAAATGGGGATTGTTTATTTAAAAAAATGACATTTAAATATGTTTTTTTCTTGCAATAATTGTTTGAGCGCAATGCATTGTGGTCTATATTTGCTAATGTGGTGAGCATCGATGCACATTAGTTTTTCCCAAAGACTTCTGGGAAATTTTTTAGCACACTCGATTTTAGAATTGTAGATTCGGACAGCACTAGAAAATGTCAAACGCACTTTATAATGGACTATATGCACAGTAAAAATAGAAACATTGGACCAATTAACAAAAGCTCTGTAATTTGATACATTTAAAAATGTTAATTTTTATCATATGAAATGTTTAAGTGGAGGAAACCATCAATTAAAAAGTTTAATTTGATGAAACTAATAATTTTAAATGTAACAAATCACGAAACTTTTGTCAATTGATCCTATATTTCACATTTAACCGCTGTCGTAAGTAGGGAAGGAATTCAGACTTAGCCAATGTATCTAAACCACTGACGGTAAGAGAACTGGACTGAGGGAGTGTAATGTCACTCATAGAAAATGCCGTACTTTTGGCTTCAATGAAATTAAGTCAATTCAGTCACCATTTTTTAGACGTCACCATGTTGGAGCCAGACGTCGTCGGTAAGCAGTGATTGTTCCGACTCAGTCTGAGTCACCAATTCTATGGCAAGCCCTCTGGCCAATCAGGATTGAGTATGTTGGAAGGCCACACCCCTACCACTGAGGGAGAATGTGTCAATCATATGTTTTGAACGTGAGACCACATACTTTTACTGAGGCATATGATTGGTCAGTTTATAACTTGAATAACTTAATTGAAAGAAAATTCTTGAAAAAAACGAGGATAAACAAAAACAGGTTCAGCAAGAACGGTTGTTTTGAAAAATAATTTCCCTGACTTATAGCTGTTTATTTCTCTGTAGAAGTCGATGAGATTTTTATTTCTTGGAGCCAGTGGGTACGTCCTGTTTGGAACGCCAGGTGGGAGGAGTCACTCAGTCCAGTTCTCATGTACAATCAAAGGTCCCTCTACAAGGCTAATTTGTGGATAAAATGTATTTTTTTCTGGTGACTGAGAATCCCACCTACTTTGTCACTCGCTGGCTCCTCCCTCAGGTTACAAGATTACAGGGATGCAGGTCAGAGTCTGTGTGTGGGCCTCACAAATGAACTCTTAAAGTTCCTCTACAGCTCAGATTACAGAGGTGGATGCTTGTGTTTGGGGTGGGTGACAGTCTGGCAGTCCGACTCGGTTTCTAACACGTCTGTGGAAAAAATGGAGATCCAAGCTCAAGGTTCATATAGTCGGAATCGACCAAGCAGGAATGCTAACTCCCATAGGTAGAGCTTTTGAAACCTGCACGCACTTTTCAGGCTCCTCCGACCACACCTGTAATTAAACTCCACCTGATTTATTGAGTGACACCAACAAACCGTAAGTTGGCTTTTATTTTCTTTTATGACAGTCAGACCTAAGGCATCAGGCCTTGTTTCGTCTTTTCTTTCTTCTTCTTTGTGTATG
This sequence comes from Oryzias javanicus, assembly GCA_003999625.1. Classification (NCBI taxonomy): domain Eukaryota; kingdom Metazoa; phylum Chordata; class Actinopteri; order Beloniformes; family Adrianichthyidae; genus Oryzias; species Oryzias javanicus. The sequence continues at coordinate 9,253,298 of CM012452.1, forward strand.
TGTTGTTTAAAGTAGTGTTTGAACGAGGGCCGGGGGCATGAGAATACTTCAGCTATCCTTTTTGAAAGCCCATAAATCACAAAACAAACAGATTCAGTTCATCTGCAGAAAGAACATCTCTAAACTTTCTTTGTACCGAACTCGTCTCCTCTTTCCACTCTCATGCCCCTCAGCTTCAAGTCACAAGATTGAAATGTGGATGTCTGTGTAATAAATGAAGCCCATTATGAAACACAGCATGCCCAGTCACCCCGCCCTAACCATGCATTGTAAGAACTATAATTAGCATTCCCTGTGACAGGAAGCCTTGTGGGTGTCTAGCTGACCACTCAGAACCGCACTCTGAGATGTTTTACTTTTAAAAATTACAACAGATCAGCTATCTGACGGCTCGCACAGATGACTGCCAACGCACACTAGAAGCTTTGCTGGTGAAATCCAGTTCCCTTTCCCAAACTCAAGGTTCTCCAAGCCAAACCACGAGTGAGACTGCTGTTCTTCAATATGTGCTGTCGCTGGGTTTTTGTCGGTACAGCAGAATTAGTTGAAGGGAAAGGCTGAGGCGCTGCTGGTGGATCTGATTCCAATGAAATTGTTTGTAGAAGATGCTTGGATGGAAAACGGCTGTCGATCAAGCATCTCTCTCATCTTCATCAAGCTCCTCGCTAACCCAGTCCACCTCAGAATAAGGATAGAGTATTGATACAATCAATACAAGGGTGAGTATTGATACTAGTGTGATGGAATCAATACTTTTGTCTCAATTTTTCTTCAATAGAGTAAAGTAGGGGTAGGGATACGGGTAATTTGGGTATTGATCCAGTAATTAGTAATTACAGGGATAGTATCGCCAATATCGATACTGATACTTTTTTCTTAAAATATTGTATTATGGAATAGTTTTGGAAATACATTTTTTTTTTAAATTAAGTGTATTTACTATACACACAGGACAGAGACTTTCTACAAATAAAAATGTTTATTGGCTAATGATAGAAACCTGTAATGAACATATATAAAAAATAGAACATGATATTAACAATGGCATAATACCATTATGGTAAGAAGTAAAAAGTAACTAGTGAAAAATAAAAAAAATAATGTAAATATAACAGAACCACAAACATATTTAAAAAAAAATTAAGGCAGTGATAAAATATCAGTCATTAGTGAAAAAAAAAAATCTGGCAACATTGCAGACAGACACTGTCATGAACTCTGTAAATAAATTAGATCTTGTTACTGTAGATATTGAAGAAAAACTGAGACAAAAGTATTGGAAGTATTGACCTCATCTCGTTAGTATCAATATCTCACCTTGATATCGATACTCTCGATACTCAGATATGCCCACGCTAACAATTAAGTACTCAAATTTACTAATTGAGTTTAATCAAGCACAGTATCACCATCTCTGTCCTCAGTCTATTCAGTATCAGACCTTCAACCCTGCACAAGCTCTGCCTCCAACCCTGCCTCAGCAATGGCTCCTACAACATCAACTGCAAGAAAAGGCAGGATATGGACAGAGCTTGATAATCAAATTGCTGCAGCATTGCACAGCTGGCACTGATGCTGTCACAAGCAAACAGCTGGTTCCACGTGAAACAGGTTTATTAGTACAGCCAGGAGTGAAGCACGATTACCCGGACTCACACGGCATCGCACCTGAGCCGTAACGCTAGCCGTGTGAGCCCAGGGTTAATGGTCCACAAAGCTAGATCAGGGTCAGGCGGGCAGGGGTCAATCATGAGCATGGGATTATCCAACAAGAGAATAGAGTTGTCAGGGTCCAGGTGAGGGTCAGGGCAGGCGGCAAGCAATCGGAGATGAAGCAGGGTCAGAAACAAAAGATCAGGTCCCGAATGAAATGCTCAATAATGCAGGCAGGGTGGCACAAACAATACTTTGCACTGAGTGAGGCTCTGTGCAGTGATTAAGGGTCCTGTGGGTGATTGGCAAATGGGAGACAGCTGAACAGCATCTGGGGAGTGTGCGCTGGGGTTGCTGGGTGATGAAGTGCAGTCAGTACTCTAGAGATGGGTCCGGCCGGTGACCAGAGGGAGAAACAGAGCTCTGATTCCTGACTAATGCAACTATTGAAATGTGCTGCTACACACATAGAGGCCAAGTCCACTGGATGGAGATCTTCTTCATTGGTAGAAAATGAATGAACCCTTACTTTTACACAGTTACATTATTTTATTTTTGATGCATCTTAAGTTTAAACTGTTGTAGTTCGCAAGCAAACATGGCTGGGGGACCTGAAACAGAATCACTAATGAGGGAACTTTCTGTGTGGAGTTTGCATGTTCTCCACGTGCATGTGTGGGCTTTTTCTGGGGACTCTGGTCTGGTTTCCTCCCACCGTCCAAAAAAATGCTTCATCTGTGAATTGGTTACCTTAAATTGTCCCTAGGTGTGTGTGGGTGTGTATTTGCGGCCCTGCAACAGACTGGCAAGCTGTCCAGGAAAAGTCATGCCTTTGCCCTCAAATGGCCTGGTTAGGCTGCAGCAACCCAGTGACCCCAAAATGGTCAAAACGGGTTTAGAAACTAAATGGACAAACCAAAACCCAAATTACCAGTATTGCCCAACCTTACCTCAGAATAAATGGGAAGTGGCATACGCCAGGGGTGCCCAAACTTTTTTGCTCAAAGGGCCAAAATCCAAATGCAAACATCAAACTGGCATCCTAATGAGAGATGAGGAGCTGGACTTTATTTGTTTGCCGTTGTCGCTCCATCTTGGTTAGCTGAAAAAGGCAACTAAAGCATCGGACATGACCGAGAAGGCTCTTGGGAGTTTCAAACACGATAAAGAGCCAGGGCTGAACTAGCACATTGTTTCACCCATAGCCAGAGGCAAGGATAGTGCTAACAGCGCCACCTGGAGGCCGGAAGTATATTAAAGCCGTAGAGTTTTAAAGAATCAATGGGAAACCAGTGAGGGGTTTTAACTAAGCACTCTGCATCTTCTGCAGCCACAACTAGGCACAAAATTGTATCATGAATGTGTTTGTCAGTCAAACTGCTGCTGCATCTTTCATCAGAAAGAAAGTTTCTGCAGAAAGTTTTTCTCGGCTGGCGATTGCTGCGCGGGGGTGGGGCTGCAGGCTCCGTGTTGAAGGTGTGTCATGGGGGGTTGGGGGCCAGGGGGTGGGCGGGGATTTGAGCTGACAGTTCAACACACGGAGAGCTATAGCGGTTCTCTCCTGATAGAAAGAGCGGCATACTAAATGCCTACCTGAGGTGCTACAGATGGAGAAGTCAAAGACGGAGAATCCTTTACAAGACATTTTGGAAGGCGCCATTAATATTTCATCAAAACTGCGTTTACACGCGCAAACAAACAAAAAAGGAAGTTTACCCCCTTAATCCGCCCTGCAGTCTCTCATTCACTCACTCATGCTCATATTTCTCTGATCTGCACTTCTGATCCACTCTTCATTCAGTCCTTGTTGTTTCACCAACAAGCTCTAACTGTACCTTCTATTCCTGCTATTCTTTTTGTTCTTTTACATTTCGCCTCGCTTGCAAAGAGGTTGAACAGTGTTCAGCTGCTAGACTTCATAGGGAAACTATCACACAAGACCAACAGATGTTTTAATTATCTGTAGGTGGTTAGACTGCAGCTTGGATTTTGTATAAATTTACTTTGAATATTCAGCCCCCACCCCCTGCCTTTATGGAAGAGGTGTTCCTGAATATGTAAAAGAGTTTTATTCAGAAAATGTGTGAGCGCTTGCTTAAAAAGTTACATCCACCATTTTGGTTTTCCTTTCGTCTTTGTCAGAGTAAGTGGACCAGGAGGTTGTGGGAGCAGCTTTTCATTGTGTTCCACCATGACACAAGTCTTCATCTTCATAGGGTTCAAGTTCTGATGTTCGAGAAGCTAAATTATAAAACCCCTAAACTGAATCATAAACAAGCTGCCATTTGAATTTCTGAAAAGGTTTATTTTTTATTTCTATGTGTTCATTTTAAACTGATAAAATAAAATAAAAAATCATAAACAGAACTATACTGCTGAATGACCATATAGCTGCGTTTACAATTACTGAAATTATGCAAATTTGAAGTTTTTGCTCTTGGAGGAGGTGGTTTTTGAGGCATATCCAAATTGTCATATTTCACAAAACTATAGCTTAAACACTTTTTATGGATTTAATGAGTCATGTGACCAACAGCTAGCACCAAAGAGGTCCCACAGCATCACGCAGCCCATCAGTTTAGCGTGTCATGTAGAATTTTTGGATCCACAGCTCCTCTGTAAAATCACCAACCAGCGAACCGCTATACCAAAGAGGAGATTACAATAACCTCAAAGACATTTTAGGTGGGTTTTTTTTTTTTATATAATACACAAATCTTATATTGAATCGAGACAAATCCATAACCTAAAAATTGAAAAATGAACGGTTTCATCCCTAATTTCTATGGTAATAAATATTTCCATAGCTCCATAGCTGTTGCAAGAACCATTCCTAATAAGGAAGCCAAAGATTTCCGTCGTGTCCAATTCAAAATGACATCTTCCTTTTGTAGTAATTCCCACTGAAGACAATCTCTAATTAACCGTAAATTTTCACAGAGGCTAAAAAATGGAAGAATGCCATTTTATTTATGTCAATGTATTTAAAATAACCTACATGTGTGTGAAACCAGGAGCTTATTTACGGAGCCTTTTCTTGTCGAACATCAACACCATTTTCCCTCTGCGATGGCTGCGTTTGTCACTTGGGCGATGTGTTGTTGTCATTTAAAGTCATCTAATGTATTTATGGAGCCTGTCTGGAACCGCAGACGTCAAGAGAGCAGCTTTGTGAAGCTGCTTTGGCACGTTGAACCAAGTGTTTGGAGAAGAGATTTTAGGAAGGCTGGAAATCTGTGCCGCATGTTCAGTCCCTGTAAAATCTTGAGTAAATATTGCAATAGTGTGAGAAACAATCTCTCCAATCTGCTTAATCCAAACACACAGAGCCTTGACCCGACTTTCTTCGCTCTGAACAGTATCGGAGTCTTCAGCACAGGGAAAGTAAAGGCACTCACTCACACGTACTAGGAGTAACACATGGCACAGTGGTAGATCAACATGTGACGGTGAGAGATAGCAGCAGCTTGCCGTCTTCGCCGGGAGCAGCCATTAAATAAACATGTCAAGTTGTGTGCGTTTTAATGATGATCAGCCGAGCTCTGTGAAGCGCCAGCCAAAAAGGATCGACACAGTGCAACTCCCCAGACCACCTCTTCCCGTCTCTCGCTTCGCTCCTGCCTCTCATCCACACTTCTGACAGAGATGGAGAGAAAGAAAGAAAGACGGAACAACAGGCAGGCCCTTCGTGAATCAGGTTGTGTGTAGGGGAGTTCATTTGAAAAGAAAGTAAAACATCAGTCATGCTTTTTGTGAGGACTCCCCGGTTGTGAGAGCTGGTTCTGAGTGCCATGTGTTTGACATGAGAGTGAGTAACAGGCCGGCTGGTAAACGCTCTGTTTGTGTGTTTACGGCGGTGAACACCCCTAGGTGAGCCGGCTCCACTCTCGCTCTTTCTTATTTCCGTCTCGGCTTTGAAGAGTCGGGGGCTCTGCGTCGGATTAAAGTTTGTTTGTTTTACGTTTAGCGAGCGAGAGCTGCCATTTCTCCCCTCCTCTCTCTCTCCTCGTCTTCTCCCACTCACGGCGCGAGCACTCCGGTAAATCTCACAAGCACTCCTTCGCATGCATGCGCCGCACATCAGAAGTAGTGTGGAGTGCTGAGGCTGCATATGTAAATGCTGAGAGATTGTCAAGTGTCTGGGTGTGCATACATCAGGGTAATCAAGCCAGCGCTGATGGGGAGCGCTCGCTCCAGGAGCAGATCCGCAGTACTGGCAGTCACACAGCCATCACTGAACTACTGCCAATAATGGGTTTGAGAGGTGCTGGGAGGGGGAGGGGCGGGGACGGTGTGTGTTTACTCGCACACAAACATGCCCATCTGCAACTTGCCATCTACTTTGTATGGCATGTGTGCATGCATGTATGTTAATTCGACACCTCTATGATAGAAAAGCTGATTTGGAGTGTGAAGGTGAAGCCAATCCGCCTGCAGCCGCGTTGGAGTTGCAGTTGGAGCACCAATCAGATAAAAGCAAAGCCTTCTCACCTCTCCTGCCGTATGAAAATGTAAAAAGCAGGGCAGAAAATGGAAAAGAGACTGCCACAAATTTCTCCAATTGTGGCAAACTGAGGGGAGGTGAAGAAGCTTCAGAGAGAGTAGACTTAAACGCTAAAAACCAACACTTATGTGGGTGTATTCAGGATGAAAGGTTAGGAGAATTTAGGATGCTGCAGCACAAAGCACTCATCTGAGAGTGGAGCTAATACATACTTACAAAGGAGGGCTGCTCTTTTTGCATATAGTTTCTCTTTGTATTCATCTTATTGAGTGATCTCATTTCAATCGATATTTTTAACCATCTCAGAAACTATAGATGTTAGCTTAATGCTTTAACACCATATATGTCACAGATGACACCTACAGTGAGAACACACCCTGTTTGATAAACCGTAAGGCAGGGGTGTCAAACTCAATATAACAAGGGGTCAAAATCCAAAACACACCTCAGGTTGCGGGGCTGAACAAGATGAACATTTATTGGACACACTAAAACTAAAATTTTTAAACTTTAAAACCATAACTTTTAAACATAATTATGAACTAAATATATAGCATTACGTGGGATAATGCTAGTCTTTATTCATTAAAGTCCCCCATTACATTTTTTTTTTATTTAAAAAAAAAGCTCTCCACAACCTCCCTCTTCTTCTTTTCCGTCCGGTCCAACATAAAAAAAGAGAAAGATACAAACATAATCAATATAAATAAAGTTTAGCATGAAATACAACAGGGGTTTATACTCAATAAACCCCTGTTGTGACAGTAATATCTGTTTATTGAATAGTTTATTTCCAGACATTTCCAGGCATTATATAACAGTTTCAATTCAACAATTCAACAATAACAAAAGCAAACAAAACATGAAATATCTGCCCAACATAAGGCTAATTAAGCTTTTTTTGTTTGTTTTTTTGGCTATTTTGTAGTTAAGCTAATATTTCAGCTACATGCTAACTGTTTTGGCTAATTTAGGCCTTTTTTTAGTTCTTTAGTCTAATTTGGCATTTAGCTAATATGTTATCTTGCTATCAGCTTCAGATTTTTCAGCTATCAGTTTAAAGTAGTCAAATTAAAACAATCTGAGTCTGGTGCATTAATGTTTCCTAACCTATAAAAAGTCTGGATGAATGAGGGGCCGTTTGGGAAGGAAGCTTGCCGTCTTTGAGCTGACTATAACCTTTCCTCTACATCAAAAATGTGCATGAGTGCACGTCTGCAGACTCCAGCTGAAGCAACACAGTAAAGGTGAAACTGGAACCAGATTCCTGCAGAATCATGTTAGAAAACAGAAAATCCACTTTGCACAGCTGCGCTTCTACAAGCTGCTAAATCAAAGGTACCTCACTGTTATTTTGACTTTTGACTTAGTTTGTCAGTGATAAAGACACAGTCACATGTTTTATCCATCCCTGTATGAAATACTTAAAGAATAATAAAGTATGGAGCATGTGACTGTGCGTTATGGCTGTCTTGTCCTTTGTCTGCTGTGTTATTCATGCTTAGTTTGAAGATGCTATTCTACTTAGCAAAATCCTTTATTCCATCCTCGTCTGTCACACCCTGCTCTCTTATTATATCCTGCGCCGGTCTGTTCCCCAGCCTGGCAACAGCATTGGCACGTCTGATCGGCTAAACCGATCCCCCAGCAGGCCTTGCTCTTCCCCGCGGAGAGCACGGGATTGGGAGGAATGCTAACGTTGCGCCGCAGCACACCAGCATGCACACAACGTCTTCCATGAACGACACGGCTTTATCTGTCCCTCGTGGGATCTCGGCGATGCCTTTCCCCTTCTCCTTGCTATCATACGCCGGCTGTCCCCTTTCTCTCACCTCCCCCTCCCTCCCCGAGCACACATGTGCGATAGACAGAATATCAGGATTAGAGTATGAGCTGACATGGTGACACGGTGTTAATCGTCGGGAGTTGTGTTTGTTTCCGCCCAGAAGCTGTCACCCTGTAATAACAACCCCCCAAAACCCAACACAATTGGTGCTGGAAACGGCAGGAGTGGCACAATGGGCACAAAAAGCCGGCAATCTTGTCAACATACACAAATGGAAGGCATGGAAGGAAGCCACGCGCATCCCCTTTACTCGTCTTGTCATAGAACACGCATGTGTAACCTTCATGTCTTCTTTCTGAGCCGTGTCAGCAGAGGTCTGCAATTAATTTGTGTAATTGCTCCCCTCCAAACACACAAACACACGCGCGCGCAAACACACTGAGATAAAAGCGGTCCAGGCCCACCTCTGTCCTTTGAACTCCCATTGAGTCTGGCAGAACAGGCCTCTCCATCCCACAAAACACACACTTGGATCAGTGAATCCTGATAACCTTGAGCAACATTGTAGTTGGAAGAATGGAAGACAGTTTTACCAGTGATGCACTGAGTGGTTTACAAGAGAAAATCTGAAATAAACTAATTCAGCAAACTCCAGGCCCAAAACCATTTTTAAGTTGTAGTACTTCCCAATGGCAAAGCTTTTTCAACACTTTAAGAAGCTTGTGTTGATGATTTTGTAATGTTTGACTTAAAAATTGAGGGAAGAGTGAGGGGTCAAAGATTTTGGAAGCTCTCCTTGTCCCTCCAGTAGCTGCCCCCTGGTCCTGCCTTAATCTAATGCACGGTAGAGTTTAAATCTCCATAACTCTGAAACTATTTTAAACATATACATTTAGTGTGTTTTTTTTTTTTTTTTTTTTTTTTTTGCATAAAGAAATGATGCAAGATCCTGTTTTATGCAAAGAAAGTAAGAAAGTTTTGTGGACCATAAAGCTATCACCTTTTTGTAGTTTTTCAGTACTTGACCTTAACATACAGCGTGCGTTGGTTCATGCAATGGTTTATTCTAGTTTATACTTTATTGTCTTTCTTTTCTTTTATTTTGAAAAACATTTATTTTGGTCCAGGTTTTCAATTCTTCCAATCCACTTTTATTAAAGTTATGATTTTAGTTGATTTAGGTCAAAATGTGTCATCTGGATGCTTTTCTGAGTCTGCAATGGTTCTTCATCCAATCACCTCATTGTTTTGACCCTCCATCACGTGGAGAGGGAATTATTTTCTTTAGTTTAGATCAGGGGGTCTGCAACGTGAGGCTCTGGAGCCGCGTGAGCCTCTTTTGGCCCTTTGTTGTGGCTCTTTGGCTTAAAAAAATGGTAATAATTTTGGAAAAAAATAACAAACTAGTCTATTATTTGACGTTGGAGGTATTTTATTTTGAAAGGAACTTGTGTGTATCTCTTTTAAGGTAAAAAAATAACGTTAAAATAGTTATATAAAGAAAAAAGAAACACAATTTTAATTCAATTCTAAATGTTGTAAGGGACAATTCATGAGTAAATGGCCACAAAAACTTTAAAACATTTAATAAACATAATTTATTACATCATTTAATAAACAGTGAAGTTAGACTTTAATTGGTCTGTAGTTTGGTTTTGATCTGTAAGAAACTGAACCAAGTAGCTCTTTTGGAACTAAAGATTGGAGACTCCTGGTTTAGATCATAGACCAGGGGTGTCAAACTCAAGTCATCGAGAGCTGGTGTCCTACACGTTTTCCCTCTAATTTGCCATTGAAGCTCATTATTGGCTAAACACACCTGATCCAGATATAGTAGCAGATGAGGCAGGATTTCTGGAAAACCATCAGCAGGCCGGCCCTTAGACCTGGAGTCTGATATCGCTATATGTTCAAATTCCCTCCCTTCTCTTTAACTACTAAAAAATAAAAAAACCAAAGAAAGAATTAGTGCAGGATTGTCTAGTGCTCTGGATTTTAAAATGAACTTGGACATCATACTCATTTCTATATGATGTAAAACTTTTTACGAAGGCCATTTATGAATCAAGTGTGTTCTAAAAATGTTAGATTTTCATTATTGTTTTTATCCACATCAGCTCTGAGGATCTCTTCTCTGTTCTCATTCACCTCAACTCTCCTCTCGTCTTTATTCTTTATTATATTTATCTGTGCTTCTGTTTGGTGCAGTGCGAGAGGGGAGCGGGAGTGATTTCAGGATGGACTTTGCTCCTGTTCCTGGCCGTGGACTGCGCCTCTGGCTCTTCTAGGCTATGGACCTCACCCCCACCTGTCCCCCCCAGTCCTATTTGGCTGAACTCTATTCAAATACGGAGTTGTAGAGTTGGATAAACTAATTCTTCTTTAATAGTCCTGGTACATTACCTGAGTTTCCTGGGAGAGCATCCCTCCTTCATCCCAAGGTTTCTTCTTTTTTTCCCCGAATCTGATTTTTTAGGAGTCTTTCTTTACCAGGAAGAAGTGTCTAAGGGCTGGAATAACCAGTTTTATTGTGTCTGTTTAGTTTAGCAATTAGCTGCTGTTTATATTTTACAACCAACCTTCTGCTTCTGTACAATTACTGTATGAAGCCCAATGAGGCAATTGTTTTGTGATGTTGGGCTACATAAATAACATTGAATTGAATTGTCCTAAGAAGAAAACTTGGACTGATTTATGTAATGCATATTAACAATTAACTGGTCTAAATTCATTAATTTAGAGACATCCACACACACTGGTGTTTTGCAGAGCATTTTGGGAAATTTCTAGGGCACTGAACTTTGAAATTGAAAGCTTTATAAAATGGTAAATACGCTATAAATCTAAATAGTGAATGAATTCAGACACAAACATTTTGTTTTGTTTTGTCTTGCAGTTTCTGCAAATCCAGTCATGGCTGCAGTAGTGTGTTTTGAGTAGGTATGAATGCAGTTTTTAATAGTAGGTCATCTGCAGAGTCTCACACCGGTATCAGGGCGGTGCTCTTGTGTTTGTGTGCGCTTGTGTTTGTGCTTTGATAGCAGCTCACCCACGTTGCCAAAGGGAAAGTATGTGTGGAGCAGCAGCAGCTGCAAAAAAAAAAAAAAAAAAAGGGCCCTCCCAAACCCAAGCTGACGCAAAGTGACAGCTCTGCATATCTCTCACTGGCACTGACAGCTGACAGATGGATAGCACTCATACACCGCAGGAAAAAAAGACAGAGCAGAGGAGTGCAGGGAGAGGAGGGAAGGAAAGAAAGAAAGAGACCAAGAGAAAACCCTCAGGATGATTCGCCAGCATTGCTCTCTGTTCAGAGGCCGGCGTTTGATTGAGTGCTACAGAGAATAATAAACCCTCCACTACCCGGTGCAGTACCAAGCTTTCTCTCCCTCCTTATCTCCCTCTTTGGCCTCCCTTTCTCTCTAGCGCCTCTCCTCCCTTAATTCTCTCCTTCTCTCCTAACCCTTTTATTGTCAGGCCTCCTCTGGGGCTTTGCTCTTGCTCCTTTATGCTAGGTCTCCTATTCCCCAGGCCCATCTCCAGCACCTCCCGGACTATCTTTATGATTTCTTTCTCACCCTCTTTTTTCTCCCTTTCACTCGTCTGCTATCTGCCCCAACCTACCATCAACGGCGTATTTGTTTCTCTCTATCAGGGGTGTGAGAGACAAGGGTAAGAGGTCCCTGTCAAGCAAACCAACAGCACTCACTCACAACTATTCCCCAGTGAATCTGACTGTGTTTCTGGATCCTTACAGCGCTCTTACTTCCACAAATACTCACACACACAGCAGCTTTCACCACAGCAGGGACACATGTGATCTGCCGTATGAGCAAAAGCATCACATCAAAGCCATGTAAACCTTAATTATGCTCAGAATCTGGTTATGAGAAGACAAATAAACCCCTTATGCAATTTCATTTGCTTATCTTGGGGGGGGGGGGGAGATGCACGATTTGATAACCAACCAACTAAAGTGACACCTCAAGAAAATAGTCATTTTTAAATCAAGGTTTATTAGAAAAATACTAAAGAAATGTTTTATTAAGACACAGAGAAACTAAATTAAGACTTCTGAAGAGTCACTGACAGGTAGAGTAGTGACAAACTTAGATGATTGGATCTATCCATGTAGTCATAGGAACATACTCCCGTCTTTTTACAGAAATACAAAACAAACTGCCTTCATTTAAACTCACAAAATTGTGAGTTTTGACTGGAAAACCCTGAGCACAGAGCTAAGGAAGGAAGTTTACACAACAGCCAAATCTGAATGGCTTCCCTATTCCCCTGGCTCCTCCCCATTGCTCCAATTGTAGGGGTAATTGAAGGTGTAGGGGTGTCTGGACCTTTTCTATTTTTCTTTGTCCGCATCCTGCTCAGAGGAACACATGCTCTGAACCACAGAAGTTTACACTTAAGTTTAAGTATTGAGATTTTGTTTGTATGACTTTTAAAGGTCATAAAACCACTGTTGTTGTGTATTTTCCAAGCACTGATAGTTACATGACCAGCAACTATTGATGACCTCATCAAGCGTTAGTAACATCCAAATTTGAAGTCGGTGGCTACTGTATATCGGAATGCCTTCCCTACTCACTACATGTTTTACCATATAGAGCAGTTTATAGTGCTTTCACCATTTTCTAGTCCAAATCTAAAATTCCAAACTAGAAATTTCCTAGAAGTCTTTGTTAAAAACGAGCGTGCATCAATGCTCACTACATTACGGAATATAGACCACAATGCATTGCGGTCAAATGATTCTTGGGGAAAAAACGTGTTTACATGTTATTTTTTAACTAATTCATCCACATTTTCCTCATCAGAACACAGTGGAGTCACAAATAGACGACGTGAAAGGTTCGTATTAATTCGATTTTCACTTTGTGAAATCGGTGACGTCATATCCGGTGTTCAGAAAAGTACAGAGCGCATGGTGCCCGAATTGCTTTTAAAACCCAGGGTACTAGATAGTCCCACACTATAGCTTTTTAGTATTTAGGGTGGAAATTTGAACATAGCCACTATTTATTCCGTATTTCTCTGCTTGGAAGAGTAAATGTAGGGATAGGGAGAAGACGTATGGATGGCAAAGCAATCTGGATTTGTCTAACATTTGCAAAGACACAATTAAAAACTGAATTGCGGCCCACATTGGAAGATTTTGATACAGATTCTTGCATTTTTTTATTTTGATTGTACTTGACAATGAGATTCAGCTAATGCAAAATCTGCTGTCATGCTCTGCAGGTTGAGGGTGGAAAATAACCCACCCAGGGGTGGAGCTAAGAGAGAACAAGGCCTGCTGGCCCCCGAGGGAAAAGCTTTGAACCTCAACTTGCCCCCCCAATTTTTGAGCCAATATTAATATCTTTATGAACAAATATAAAGAAGTAATCGATACAAACTTCTTCAGTCATTACAAATGCTTAAGGAAGTTTTAAACAAATACAACTGATTGACATGTATATTTTGTATCCTTTATATCTTTTATATATCTTTATATTTTTATATCTTTTATATTTTTTTAACCTTTATTTTTATATTTTGTATCCGTTTCATCCTTCCACCCTACAAATTTCATGTGCTGCTATTTCAAAGTCGTCTTCCCAAATAAATAAAAAGTTTTAGCTGAACCCACTGAATCCATGTCAGGATCACATAATAGCCTGCAGCAACCCAGAAAAAAAAATCATGGGATAGGCTCTAGCAACCTGACATAAAATAAAAATCACAGGATAGGCTCCAGCAATCCTGGCCAAAAAAATAAAAACAAAAAATACAGGACAGGCTCCAGCAAACCTAAAAAACTTACTGGATAGGCCCCAGCAACTTAAAAAAATATATGATAGGCTCCAGCAACCCTTAAAACACACAGGATAGGCCCCAGCAACCTGTGATTCTTTTTTTTTATGCTCACAGGGTTGCTGGAGCCTATCCTGGGTGAAGATGTACCCAACTGTTGCAGGGACATACAATTGCACACACACACACACACACACACAACTAGAGACATTGAAAGTCACCAATTAAACTATGAAACATGTTTTTGAGCTGATGGGGTAAACCAAAGTTTTTGGGGAAAACCTACACATGCCAGCTGGGATTAGAACTGGGGTCTTCCTACTATGAGAGGAAAACATAAATGTAACTTTTTTTTTTTTTTTACAGTGTCACAAACAAAGTCTGTGTTTTATGAAAGTAGTACTGTTGAAATTGTTAAGAATATCAATTCCTTTTTGATGATTTTGTGTAAAATAATAAACATTTTGATGTGTGGACGAGTAAATCGGGGTTAGTGCTGCCATGATGTCACAATACAAACAACACGTCCTGACCCTGGCTGCCATTGGACTTGACCGTCCGACACCACAGAGCCGGTACTCTTCTGAAACAAACAGAAAGTCCTCAGATAACTTTTTGTAATGATGGCTGGACAGAAAAAAGGAAGGACAGAGACTCACAGGGATTAGAGGAAAACGTTTTTGTTGATCTGTTAAAGCTGATGCCCACTGTGTGACATAGAGCAAACAGCAGAAATGTGGTGTCAGACGGATCTAAATGTCATCCTTTCTCCGTCCTCTAGTTGATCCCCACACACACTTATCTGTTCAGTTCTGCTCCATTTCCCGTCTCCTGCACGGGGGTTAATCTGTGAATCTGTTTCAGTGCCCTCTTCTCTTTTCTGTCCTCCTAACTCCTTTCAGATCATATATTTATTTTGCCTCACGCCCCTCCATCCCTTGGGCTTGCCGGCTGCCGGTTTCCCTGCATCTCAGCGCTGGATGGTTGACTGGCACGAAACCGCTGAATGTTCACTAAACTGCCCCCCGAGTTGCTTACTTTGTTGTTAAGCCTGTAAGAGTGACACACAAAGAGTGACATCCTGTTCCACAATCACATGGGCTCTGTCTGAATTTGCAGTTTTCCAACATTTTTAATGAGTGGTTTCAATTACAGTTCCCAGTCCTAGAAGGAGATTTCATCTTGGGAAACACTGGAATATCATTTTCACTCCCTTTAACACCCCAAGTCATATTTACTAAGACAGAAATTCACACTGGGTGAAGCTCATCAAGAAAACAGCACCTCCTAGTTGCTGAGGAAGGACAAAGTTATGACGGCAATAATTACAGCGATGAAGAACCGCCTCTGTGTTTGAAACCTCCAGACACATTTTCACACATGATCATAAACAGTGCTGTCATGGAATTATTTTTTTTAGAGAGATTAATAATTAATTATGACCTGTAAATAATTAGTCAAACAAATTTATTTTTAATATTTTCTATGAAAATTTTCATTTAAATTTGTAACATTGTGACAAAGTCACAGATCAAACATACAACTAAAAATGGCTTTATGGATTTTTTATTATATGTGACTTTCAAATTTTACTTTTACACCACGAGAGGTATTATTATTCCCCCCCTCCCCCCCCCCCTCCAAAAAAAAAAATAGGTCTAAACTGTTGGGAAGCAGGTGTTAAAGACCCACTCCCCACTGCTTTTTGGTGTTTTAAACATGTTCTTGTAGCTTTTGTTCTCATGTCGGAGGACATCATGTCAAGCATTCATTTGAGACGAATAGACAGACTAAAGACCAGATCCAAATTAAATCAAGTTTTTTTTAAACATGTTATGTGTTTTTGTTTTTTTTTAAATAAAAATGTAGAATATGTATATAATAATTTAAGAAACACAAAATTTAAGTATTTCTTTATTCAAATTGTATTGGATCAGATCAGATGAAAACAAGGAAGTTTGAAAAAGTTTACGTTTGTGACGCACCGACTGTCAGTTCTGAAGCATCCACTATTTGCGTTCAAATAGATCCATTAACGTCTTCATTTTCCTCGTCTGAGCTTCCATCTGGCTCTAAACTGTACGTCTAGATACCATATTGCTCACTGGTTTATTGCTACGCTAATGTTAGCTTGGGCTTGTAAGGTTATTTTTTTGGGTGGAGCATGTAAACAAAAACCTGACGGGAAATAGCAATCAATAAATTAAAAATTTAACTGATTTAATTATTTTCCCTCATCTGAAATGGTTTGTGGCTCAAAACTGTACAACTGGATGACTCAAATTTTGCTTACTGTAGTTTTTTTGCTATGCTAATGTTTGCTTGGGGTTGTGAAGAGCTGTTAGCTAAAGGGAGAACGAAGGGATAACACTTCCACTCAAAATTTGGAGGTGAATTTTTGATGAACTCCTTCCACTCTGCAGAAAATATGTCTTTAAAACAATAAAGGCTTTTAGATTTTGGCAAAAACTGCATAATCATAATTAAAGGACAGCTGGGAACGATTTTCTAGTAGAAAAAAAATGTTGTGGGAGTGTAAAGGGTTGACAAGCACACTCTTGGTTTTGTTTGAGCATTGTAGAAGTTTACTTGGGGTTTTTTGGTATTTGGTGGTTTTTTTGGCATCTGTTTTTGAACGCGAAATTTAACATTACATATTCAATCACCTATCCTTTTAGACATTTATACATAAAAACTATATCTTTTTAAAGCTGTTTTAGCTTCTGAGACGAATGTGCAAAATTTGCAATATTCATTTGAAAAGGGCTTTTCTTAGAACCCAGACATGCCCAGTTTTTGAAAACCTGCAACAAACTAAGTTTTTCTTTAGGAAAAAATCCTTTGTTGACCTGCGACAAATGAGAGAGGCAGTGGACTGTGTTAGTCAGTGAATCTTGAGTAAATAAATAGACTGCTGTTTCACGAAAAATAGTCTTGTGTCTTGCAAGGAAAAAAATCATAACCAGAAAGTTTTTTAATAGCAATATAAGTTTAAGAAAATTCATTTTAGTGAATGCAAATTTTTTCTTAAAATAAGAATTCTTAATAAGCTGATTTTCTCATCTATTTGGCATTTGCTTATTTAAAAAAAATCTTCAAAACATTTAGACTTTCTTCTATTGTTCATTTTTGTATCATTTCATTCATCAATTATATTATAACAATTTGTGTTCTTTTTATGTGATAACCAAAACCTTGGAGGTGAAAGTCTTTTTTTTTTCCCAATGCTTGTTGAGAAACATGTTCGATACAACCTCAAACTTCCCTGCCTCCCAGGCTGTAAGAGGGACAAAGCAGGTTCACCATAAATCAAGATGATAAATCCTGATCATAAGTCAGTCAGGCTGCCGTCAGAGCCAGCAGGGAGAGACGTGCCCTCGGTCGACGGGGACACCGGTGACACCCATCACCTTCACGTGTCACCCAGCTAATACACACACACCTCCCTGTCCACACCACCCGAGCTTTCCTGTCCTTCAAAAATCCCGCCAAGGACGTGCCCCCGACCGCCACCCCCCCAACCCACTGCCACGTGAAAAAGCAGAAAATATGGAGCTGCACAAAGACCTCTCCTAAAATAGAACTGTCTGTTAAAGATGCCACAGGAAACTGTTTCTTCACTCCTTAAGACAGACTTCACTGTCTAAAAGAGGAGCCTCTTCAAGAACGTTCAAGAACGCACTAAACGCGCATTCTTTGTACCACGGTGTTCACACTGGACAATCGGGGAGGGGCTTTTATTTCTTTTTCAAATCTTTTGCAACTAGCCACCTACAGCTTGAAGAGTCTCTGGTGTGAAATGTCGTAAATCACACATTTACAGTTCATATTGCAAGTGGTCACTTGAAAGCTCCTTGTCAAGAACGGTGAGAACAAAGCTCAAATCCTGGACAACCCCATTAAAAGATTTCCACAATCAACTCTTTACTTGTTCGATAGCCGGCCGCTAACAATGTTTTGCCTAAATAAATGTCCATTCTAGTATCCCCTCCCTGTTTCCAGGCTGCACGAGGATGGTTAAATCACACTCAGGGAGGTGAGAGTTTGACAGACCTGGTCCTTGTGCCGCTTGTCAGACACATTTGATATGTTGATAGCTTCACGTCTCTTCCCATTAGACCCTGGGGTCCCGAAACCATTTTAGATGTTTATCGGCAAAGCGCTGGGGGTTAATTTCTTGTCTCGTCAGGAGCGCCGGCAGAGAACGCTATCACGCTGTCACCCATCGCGGCCGATCGACGCAATCGTCCAGCTTATCAGAGAGAGTCGCGTTGCACTGACTGACATATGACAATGACCCCGGCGAATCTCAGTGGGACGATAGCATCTGAGGCTGGGGTTTTTTTTTCATCTCTTTTGGTCTTTTTCACCCCTTCAACCTCCATCTGTCTTTCTTACTGCAGGAAACAGGGAAGTAAAAAGAGTAGTAGACTGTATGGTGTCTTGGAAGAAGTCTATCACTCACACATTCACACAAAGTGGCTGGTATTATGCACAGGGTGAGCACATGTGTGATGGTGATCTCAGCCTGTTTCCATCCACCTTTACTGCTGGCAACATGAAGCAGAGAGATAATTAGTCAATACTCTTAAAAACACACAGAATCCCATACACTGGCAGACATGCACTTTTATGGGGCTTTAAAGAGCCGTTTGAGCTCATTTTCTACACATTTTCTACATTTTCTACATTCGGATTTGCATTCATGACCTTCTGTTTTAATAATAAATAGGAACTATGTCTATTTTTCGGCATTAAAAAAATCAAAAATATTAAAAGAACTCTCAAAATTTGTTTTTTTTTTTACCTCTAACCAAAGCTCAAGTAACTTATTTTAGTTTGGGGGTTGGACCGTAGTAGTCATGTTTACGGGCTTTGTTTATTTGTTTTCTTTAGATAGTTTTGGTTAGGCAGCCATTAGCAGGGAGCTGCTAAGTTTCTCTATGAACTATTTCACTTTCCTGGGACAACTGAAGTCTCTGAGGTCAAATTTATCATCAATTATGACCAAATTGATGAAATACATTGTCATAAACAAACATTTTGGGGCAGTGTTCCCTCACTTATTGTGGGAGTTGTGTTCAAATTGTGATTGGTGAAAGTAGGAAAATAAATGTTTAAAGGATAACTACAGATATTCTACACTTTTTTTATCAGACAGATATGAACATCATCTTTCATTCTTAAGCTCTCAAAGTTCAAACATTCATAGAAAATAGATATCATGAAGTGAAAACAAAGATCTGATCATGATTGAAGATTGACAGTGCCTACTCATCGACTCCATCAACTCACTCTTAAGCTTTCAATGAAAAGTCACACGCACGATGGTGCCAGAATCAATCTGTAGCCAGGAGTGGAAATCTCGCAACTGGGGGCCCTTCTGGCTTTTAATTTTCATATTTTTTTCTCTGTATCCAGATTCTCTTGAAATTTTGGGTTTCCGCATTCGGAACGCTTGTGATTGCGTGTCACTATGCAAGTCCGGTCATAGGCTTTAAAAATGCTTTAAAAAAAGACTTAAAGGCTTTTGAAAATGAGGAATTCATTGCTCTCATACTGATAGTTCAACTGGTTAAACTTTTAACTCTTAACAGCAACCCAGCACTTTGACCAATCAGGAGCTCAGGTTTGGTAGTGACGTGCAAGTAGCGTCTGCCTCAAAACGCAAAAGTGCTTACCGTTGTAAACATGCTCAAAAATGGAGAAATGACAAATTTTTGTTGAATTGATATGACTTGAAGAAAGACATTTATAGAAAGCCTGGAGCAGGATTAGCGTATGTCCACCACTTTGACTTTTCGCCCTAAGCTCATAAACAGTAAAAACACAAAAGAAGAAGAATATTCTCTACCACCTGCTAAATACGAGATGATCATGAAATTGCGTATATTGGGTTCTTGTGTGAATGCAGTCTTACTTCAATTTGACTAACTGAAGGCCTTCTGTGCAGGGAACAAAACACAGGATTGAGTGAGGTCAACAACCAATCAGGACGCAGAGAGCATGGTTTCAAAAAGGCATTCAAAGTTGCATTTGAATAATCTGCAAAACAGGTTGACGATATAGCGAGAGAACACTGTAGACAAGCTAGGTATAGGAATCATTTCAACCTAAAGTTTTAAAAGGTTTTTTCTTAATAGATGAGAAGGAATCCAAATTACGAGAAAGAAAGTTTTTTTTAAGCTGCAGGTACAACTGATACTTTTGGGTTAAATCTCATACACGTTTCCTCAGTATTTGCCAAATTTAACTGGTTGATAATAAATCCATCCTCGTTGCTCTTCTCTATAGTTTCAATGCTCCTGTTGTGATTCTAGACGCTTCCCTGCTGTTCTGCTCTCATCAGCATTTTCCTCACTATTGACTGCGATGCTAAAAACACAGAGTAAATAAATCACCAACTTTTTATGCGTCCCGCGTGAAAAGTGTGTCAACAATATATCATTTACTTCTGTGTGAACCCAGCTTCTTTTGTCTGCACTCTAGTAAACTTTAGAAAACAAATAAACAAATGAGTTTTTTTCAGTCTGACTAAAAACATGGCAGTAATTTAACATGTGGATCTTTAAAAACTCTGAAACCAAAATGCTGTGACTTGTTTTCACGTTAGATACTTGTGACATTAAAGTTTCAATAAATCAAACCCATTGACTGTATTTGAGAACTGGACTGAGAGACCCCTCCCCTCTGGCATTTTAAACAGGAAGCACCTGTTGGTACCAGAAAGCCAAAATCCCATATACTTCTATATTTCTCATTTATTTTAAAGGGACGGGACAAAAAAACCCAAAACACATTGTTACAATTTCAAAAGCAACCAATGCAGCCATGTCCACAGGCCAGCTAGCTAACAGCAAACAAACAACAAAGACACAAAGAATAACACAAAAAATACATATAATCCAGAATAATAACAACAATTCATTGGCACAACAATGGCTCTAATGTACACGGGGCTTGATTGGATTTACACCATTGTTTTTTTTCAAGTAAACAGTTTTAGATCTAGGAAGGCTTTTCATTTAGCAGGCATGGTGTTCCAGATCCTTTCACTGTGATTGACCTTTGACAAAATGTAATCCTGCATTTTGCTGATCTGTTCTCACCATTAGCAGCTTCTCTTCTTGGTTTGATATTTTTTAATCGTATTGCTT
Source organism: Oryzias javanicus (assembly GCA_003999625.1). NCBI lineage: Eukaryota > Metazoa > Chordata > Actinopteri > Beloniformes > Adrianichthyidae > Oryzias > Oryzias javanicus. The sequence goes on from CM012452.1 coordinate 9,274,206, forward strand.
ATGATTATTAGGGAAAGGCTATTAATGCATTTAAAAATTAATTTTAAAAAAGAATACTTTGCAGCGTTTTCAAAACTTAATAAACAGCTCAGTCTTACTTTGTCAGAATAACCGTTCTACATATGATATATTTATTAACTTACATTTTTATGATTTTTTTTCTGCATTGCAAGTTATTCAAGTTATAAACGTTTGAAGTTTGATTGACAGATGTGTAACTAACTTTTGAGTGTGGACTTCCAACAAGCTCATTCATGATTGGCCATAGAAAAGGTCACTTAGACTGACCCAGACAAATTACAGGTCACTGACGACTCCAACAGGGCAACGTCCACATAACGAAAAAAAATGGCAACTGAATTGACGCAATTTGGTAAGAAGTTTATTGGGTAATGTCACTCGCTCCAGATCTCATCTACAGTCAATGATCAAGCCACAAGATAAAGCTCACTTTATGATTTATTTAAAATAAGAGTTAAAATCCTCATTCCGCGGGTATGACTGTTGGCGTGTTTTCTCTAGGGGTCGTTTGTTTGCTTATTTACCGGAACAGGTCTGATGGGCGCAGCTCCACACTCTGTACTCCTTCCAGGATCTGCTGCACCACCGTCAGAGCTACTTCTCTGGCCCGCCATCACTTATGAGCTCGACGTTGTTTTATCAGTGCATCGTCGTCTGATTGATTGAAATCACAGCGTTAAAAGTTATACATAGTTGGGCGCAGGTCTATCATTTCCCTCACTGACGTTGAAGGGCTTAGTCGCAGTCGTAGCGTGACGCATGGATGGATGTTTGCTCAAGTGTAGGAAGCACACGGGTGTGTATGTGTGTGTATTTCTTTGGGAGCCAGCCATGTCAATCAGCCCCCTGCAGCGCTACTGCCCTTCACACTTCTGTTTATCTACTGCTGCTGAGGACTGGCAAGACTGATAAGAGTACATCAGTCCCTGTCTCCTTCCCTCTCCGCCTGTCTTTCAGACTGTCTCTCTCCAGCACATCAACACAAAAACGCAGACTGCTAGCTGTCCCTTAAAGCAGCCTTCATCAGCAGTCAAGTCGATCCAGAATCTGTCTCTGCACAGCCATGAAGAACATCCTGACGTGTTGAGCAAGAACTGTGTGTAATGTTATTTTTTATCCATAAAGTCAGGAAAAAAAAATCAGTGATCAAGGTCAAGAAGAAAAACGATTTACTTGCCTTTAAAAACCTGCTCTGATGAGTTCTTAACATGTTCTTGTGGCATTTTTCTCATGATGGAGAACGTATATAGAAGAAAATAAGCTTACATTACATTTCTGAGCATTTCTTTATTCACACACACTGTTGTGAATCAAGAGCAGATGTATACAGTACAGGTGATTCCATCAGCAGGCCACCTGCTCCACTCCAATCTGATGATCCACTTGCAGATAAATCGATCCATGAACGTCTTTGTTTTCCTCGTCTAACTGCGACTGGATGGATCCAAATATTGCTCGCCATTTTTCTTACACTGGTAATGTTTCTCGACCAGAAAAAGGTTGTTTTTCCTCTCTCTGGGTGGGTGGTCCTGCCTCAGGTGGAGGAGTTTCAATATCTTGGGGTCTCATCCACGAGTGAGAGAAGATCGTATCGTCAGATCGACAGGCGGATTGGAGCGGCGTGCGCTGTTTAGCGGTCGCTGTACCGCTCCGTCGTGGTGAGGAGAGAGCTGAGCCAGGAGGAGCTGGAGGAGGTGGCCGGGGAGAGGGAAGTCTGGGCACCTTTGATTAGCACCAGCTCATCCGACCTGGTCCTGGATGAGCGGAAGATAGATGGATGGATGGATGGTAATGGTTTGGGGTGTGAGGGTCTGTAAGATAGCGGGAGAGGGTGTAAAAAGCTCAGTTATTGTTGGTGGGACAGGGGGTCGGAGTTGCTCCGTGCCACTACTCAGATGCTTGAACTCCAAAGAAACTAAAAGCAACACAGTTTTTTAATTTAGCCCAATAACAACATAATCAGAATTCAAAAAACATACAATCTTTGGATAACAGATCCAAAAATGATGGAATAAGTTAGGCTTCTCTTCTTCAAAATGTAAAGGTTAAAGTCCATATTTATATCATGTCTTTGTCTGTGGTAACGCTCATCAACAAACGTATCTTTTTTTTTCCTTCTGCCACCTAAAATGTTCTCATTTTCCCCAGTTTTTGTTGTGACCATTGACTGAATAAGAAGAGTGGAACGAGGGTTTCTGTGGTCTAGTAACTGTAATTTATTAGAGAAATTTTTACTGTAATTTGTTCAGTTACTCCGGTACTGACAAAAGTAATTCAATTCCAGCAATTCATTACTTTGTAATCCATTACCCTCAACAGACTCCCAAAAAAACGTCTTACTTCCAGCTTCGTTGATGCCAGGACAATTCAGTTGCCATCTTTCTGCGATACGAACGCTGACATTTGGAGTGATTGGTCGGAGTCGGTTCGAGTCAATGTTTCCATGGCAACCACTGTTGCTAATCAGGTGTGAGGTTGTTTGAAGTCTGCACATCTTTTAATGAAAGTGGGCTCAGTAGAATTTGTCAATCAACGATTTTACTCATTTGAGGTGAGGGTCATTGGGTACCACAAACTTTTGCTGAGTGATCTGATTGGTCAGTTTATAACTTAAATGACTTGATATAAACAAAAAGGATCATGAAAAGGATTATCAAGAACATTTAAAAATGAATTCTGAGCAAGTATGGCTCTTCTGACAAATAGAATGGCTGTTTATAACTGTTTAGAATAATAATACAGAATTTTGGATTCTTGGAGCCAGCAGGTACTTCCTGTTTAGAAAGTGAGGGGGGAGGGGACACTCAGTCCAGTTTTAATATACAGTCAATGGTTGTAACTTTTTCCTGTCATTTGTTTGTGCCACTAGAACTGTCAATCACTAATTAAAAGGCCACTTTGAGGTCATATAAGTGAATAAATAAGGAAATATGCATCAGAAAAAGGTTTAAAAGAATTACTTATGTTGATTTAAATCAGCTTTTGTGCGCATGATTCAATATCTATGCAAGACTGATATTTTTTGATTTAGAAAACTGCTTGAGGTTAGTTTTATGTGAGCATTAAAAACTTTACTAAGGCCTCTTCCACCTTTGTTCCGGTATGGGAGAACTCTTTCTATTAACCGAGCAAATATTATTTTTTTTAACATGAAAGTGAAACGTTCTGGAATCGAATCATGACCTTGTGAATGTGAATCGATTCAGGAGGTTAGCGGTAAAGCCCCGCCAAAAGAGCGTGTACATGTTTGTCGAGCGGCTTAAAACGGCGCGTGTGCACGCCGGGACGGGTGTGTGTGTGTGTCCTCACTCAGTCAGCCCAGCTGAGTCTGCAGTCAGTTTACGTTTGACTGCAGGGCAAAAGCTCCAGCAAGAAATGAATTCTGACTCGCCGAGCGCCTCACATAAATTCCCTTTCTCATATTCCGACACAAAAGACAACATATCTGCATCGCATTAGCCCTGGGACTCCTTTCTCATTCTGACGATGATTTAGGGATGTGGAGATCTCCCCCTGAACGTCAGAGCGGAGGCAGAGAGGAGCACGGGGAAGGAGATGAAGAGTGAAGACACACGAGGAACGCTGTTGTGTGTGGCGATGAAAGGGAAGAAAACATGGAAATATATTTGCATTTAGAAAGAATAGATTTGATTTTTAATTCTGCACCTTTGAATTAGTTAAAAATAATATATTTGTTAAATGGCTTTGATGGGTGACACACTCCAGCAACAGTTAACCTCAAGATGGCATTTTTGGCATCAATTTGTTTGTATTTCAAACAATAAAAAACTTAATTTTCAATCATAAAAATAATTGATAGAAATTTTATTAAAAAGCAACTTTGGCATGTTTCTTTCTGAATTCCCGATGTTAAAAAATGTCGTATTCTATTCAAATACATCATCCCTTTTTGCTCCACACAGATCAGTATTTGGATCCCCCTTTAGTCAAAGAGTGGATTGAATTTAGACGTTACACTTGCTGCTGCTTCCCTTCAGCCTCATTTTTTCATCCCTTCTCAGACTGTGAAGCATTTTGGGATGGACCAAACTTTAAAGGGAACCGTAACTGCAGCGTTTTGTTAGGAACAGAAGTGCGCGTTTGTTGGCGTTGTCCCTAAAATTTGGACAGCTGTAGTTTCAGCGGCATGATGTAATCCTGCTGCAAACGCGCACGCCAGCTTAGGAATGTGGCCTCATGCACACAGGCCTCAACACTTTCATTTTCGTGTCTAAAACTTTCTTTTTAGTTAAAGATTGTGAAGAGTCTGCCAAATTCAAAACAGAAATATTTTCTATGTGAAAACTGTGAAAAATGGGAGAAACAAAATAAAGGAAAACTAGTTTGTTGAAACAAAAAAAAGAAAAAATGTGCTTTTTTGTTTGATTTTTTAAGTGTTTTTTCCACAATAGTTTTGTAGTTTTATTAGTTTTTTGTGAAACTTATAAACCTACTTTGGCTAAAAATTGTGTTTTCGATGATTTTAACATGTTCTTGTGGCATTTTTCTGATGATGGAGGACATATATTACGAAAATTTAAACTAAATATTGCATTTCTGAATATTTCTTCACTCAAATCTACTTGAAAAAAAACTCTATTTGATCAGAACCGTATTATAAAAAACTTTGAAAACTGTAAAATGTATTAACTAATCAATCAAACTTTATTTTAGCTAATAATTAATTAATCAATGTGATATAATTGATCCTTTGTTTGATTGCTTTTTATTTCATAATAAGTGCATTTCAATATTTATTTAATAAGTTTAAAATTTCTAATGAAATCCTGTCACTCTGCAGAAACTGTTCTAGAAAACGTAACCCATTTTTTTGTGCTTAAAACAGCATAATAATAATAATTTTAAAAAAAGACCACTGGGAAAGCTTTTACAATGGATCAAAAGATGATCAGAATTTTAGCTGCAGTTATTAGCCGGAGGAGTTTTTACAGTAAATGGGAAACATATTTTTGAATCAAACCAGTCAAATGACAAGAACTATCCTGACAGTTTCACTCTCTTTAGTCAGAGAGCTGTCGAGTAAAAAAAAATAACAGTTCAGCTGAACACAGGCACAAACCGCTGCAGCTGATTGGGCTGAGCTGCCTGTCTGTCATTCGGTTGGTTATGTTTTTAGATACCTGGGTATCTCTGGTATATAATTAAAGAAATAAATTAAAGCCTTTACTAAATGCTGTACGATGTAAGATCAAGGATAAAACTGAATGCTGGAAGTCAACTTTTCAGCGAGCTTAACTTAAAACAGGATTTGACAATGCAGCAAATGAAATCAGAACAATTAAAATATTTAAATTAGAATTAAAAGAAATCAAAGAATTAATCACAAACCTGGAAAAAAATAATCGTGATTCGTTCTCCTCCTTATTTATAAAAAAAAAAAAACAATAAATGCCATATTTTCGCTTTAAAGGGTAACCAAACCCTAAATGAACTTTATTTGTCTGTTGACTTCTATAAATGGGGCTTTAAAAGTGCTGTCTGTTGGTCCTTGCCAAATTTTTTACACTTTATAACAAACTTGTTTAATTCCTGAAATTATTGTCTGAAACCAACAGTGTGCTGCCCCCTAAAGGTTGAAATGAGATATTACAGTTGAATTTTGTGATTGGTCCACTGAGCTAGCTCTTTCACAGCCCTAATTTAAATTTATGTATCCTTTAATTAATTTTTTTTTTTCAAAATGCATTTTAATAGTTCATACAACATGTATTTGTTGCTCTTTTTCAATTTTCATCAAATATCTAAGTCCCCAATTATTACATGGTTGCAGGAAATAATTGGGCGAACAAACATGTAGAAAAATTTTAACACCAACAAAAAACAATGACACTCTAAAAATTTCACAATAAAGTTTAGAAAAAAAAATAATGAAACACCAAAACTGCACTAAACTTGTTCACCTAACATCCTAATGTCAGGATTGTTGCATAATAAAGTTATAGTTCTAACAGAAAAAAGAAATTAGCTACTATTTTGAATGACTAAAAAATTAAAACTTTAGGGAAAAAAAAAACTCAGATTACAAATTCAACAAAAGTTAGACTAACAAGGATGAAAAACAGCCCCATCTGTGCATCTATTCTCCAAACCTTGGCCTTTAGTCACTGGTAAAGCGGCGTAATTAATGGTCCAAATGGTGACCGCATCACTTCTGCTTCACAATTTGTCGTCTTTTTGTCATTACCGTGTTCCTGTCACAGGGGAGGGGATGTGATTGGGGAAAGGTTTAACCTTCAGTTTGGCTGCAAGGATGGAAGTCTTATGCACTGCAGGGTCGGGGGGGGGGGGGTCTTGGTATCAGAAAGGAAAGGGTAACATGCAGGTGTGAGCCTCTCATCATGGAGTGGCATGGGTCCTGTCACTCAGTCTTTGTTACTGGCTGTGTTCACATCTGAGCTCTTTCACATTACTCATCCTCTGTTTGCCCCACCTGACCTCCTTCTCTGATGCACACACACACCCAAATGTGTGTACAGCGGGGTGTTCAGGCAGACTAAACCCCCTCGCTCTACAATATTTATATATCTCAGCTGCTCTTGTTCGACTTTGGAGTGAAAACTGTTTGACAAAATACCAATTCTAAATTATTCACTCCTCTTTCTCTATCCGTAATTTCTCCTCTTGATGAATACGGCTGAACCGAAACGGCTATGAACGCAGGCTGCAGGTTTATCAGTAGATTTCATCACTGAAGACATCACATGAGGATGCTTTTTAAAGGCCGAGAAACAAGACGTGTGTCCTTATCATAGCTCCGAATCAAGAGGACGCTCTAAAACTCAATCACATGCTGTGTGAGGCTGCGGGAAAATCATCGGACAATCCCAAACTGTCGAGTGTTTGTCAAAACTTTATTGAGAGCTTTACAAAAACCAGAACAGGAAGTGTTCTCGGAATGTTTTTCTAATTTTGGGGGGTGGGGGGGGTAGAGAGAGTGTGCGGCAGTGGGCGAGGAGTTGTGTTGTACGCATCATTTCATGGGTGACAGAAAATGGAGTGTCCCCAGTGGGGGCCTCCTTCTGCTCAGTGGAGAGAAAGACTTTGGGGACTGAGAGAGCTGAAGAAATGGAGTGAGAGAAGAGAGAGGGTGGGGGTGGTGGTGGTGGGGGGGGGTCCTGTCGTCACATGGGAGGGATCAAACCACAGCTGGCTGATTTCATTCGTCCCTCGCCTCCCACTCTTCACAGCTGAACCTTCATCCCGTTCAAACTCTTCCTCCCGTCCCTCTGTTCTCCTGCGGAGACGACGCGTTCGGCCTGTTGATCTTTTCCAGGAAAAGTTTTTATTTTTTTAGAAGTGAACTCTTAGTTTATTTGTTTCATGGAAAAATCCATTTGGGATATTTTTAGATGCTCATCAACAATCAGGTTCAATTTTTTTTTTTTTTTTTTTTTCAAAAATTGGTTTGATAATGAAAAATCTTCCAAATATTTCTGTAAAAAAAAGTTATTTTCAGACAAATAATCAATATAATCAAATCAAATCAAAATAAATGCATCTCTGTTAGAATCATTCTCTGCCTTTCTCTCATGCTTTTTCCTAAACAATAAATAGAAAATGATTAAAAAAAAAAAAAAAAACTACAGCTGGTGCATATTTCATTCAAAGTGCTGAACTGACAGACTGATTAACCACACTCTCACTAATGTAAACTAGTTCTTCCTGTCATAATGTAAACCATCTATCTTCACCAAATTCAAACTGTAATCAGCAGAGCATCCCTCGCCTGAGTCATAACCATTGACTATATATGGGAAGTGGACTGAGTGACCCCTCCTACCTCGCGTTCCAAACAGGAAGTACCCACTGGCTCCAAGAAGCCAAAATCCCACAGACTTCTATTGAGAAATAAACAGATATTACTCAATCATTGTCAGAATAATCATTTTTGATCTGGTACCTCTTTCAAAGTTGGATTCACACTGATCCATGTGTCAGAGGCATTCAATTTTAAGGTTAAGTTAAAGTACATTGTTGGTGCGTCTAAATGTGTTGTGTCAACCAATCAGGGGCTTTGACCAGCGACATGTTGATGACATGATCAGGAGGTGGAGTCAACATGAAGAAGAATCTAACTGTTCACGTCCTAAATTTCTTGATATTTTTCTTGTTTGCATTAAGACAATAATAAAAAGATCATTTAAATCTATCAGTATTTCTTCCCTCCTTGGATTATTGTGGGACAGGAAGTCGTCAAACAGCGAGACGCAGAAATAAAATAAAATAAACAAACCTGATCTCTCAACATCATCAGTGTCTTCAATGCATTGTATTAGTGATCAGGGTAAAAACTTGGGGCAGTAGCTCCTTCCACAGCACATTTTTGGACAAACGCTGAGCAGCAAATTACAGCCGCGTCAAAGAAGAGGTGTCCAGCATGAATTTGAAGCGCAAATTATGTTTGTTCTGGGTACAGCATAACACGTTCATGCCAATCCACTTTTTAAAAAAATATTTGTTCTGTAGTGCAAGTTCTAAACTGGCCAATCAATTAAAGTATGTTGTGTCATGTTGAAAATTTGAATCATTTGTGTAGCTTGCTTTCAAGTGGTCTGAACTTCCAACAAGCTCACTGCTGATTGGCAGGATTGTAGAAATAATGACTGAGGGTATATTCAGATTGGAAGCATTTAACCAAAAGTAGACAAAATTTCAGTTACCCAAACGAACCCTGGTCCGGGACCAGGAACCACTCTCTGACTCATCATTCGAGGTGATCTCGATTCGTTTCAAATCAACCTGAGATTCGGTTCGCTGCGAGATTCCTCAGTCTGAATACAATTCACTCTCAGAGCGGAATAACCAAACCAAAATGTTAACAGATTAGGAATGAAGTGAGAGTTGAGCTGCAGACAAATGTAAAGAATTGATTCTCGGGTTATCAAAGAGGAAATAATTGGTCCAACTGTCCAACTGTTTACTTGTTAGGGATGTTCGATCAGGTTTTTTTTGGCCTGAAACGAGTCTTTTGATTTTGTGTATTTGACGATACTCCAATATGACACTTTGGTGACACATTAAAAACGTGGACAAATTAAATAAATAATTTAGGTTGTCCTTCATTTATATTTCATTAACCTTCTTAAAGATTTAAATAGAACACTTCTGTGAAGTAACTTTAATAAACAAGTAAAAATAGAGCAAACATAAATTAGGAAAAAATAACTATTTTCTTCTTATATAACTGATAATTAGTCACGTGAAAAAGTTTAGTGACTTTAGCTTTAAAATCTTTCGAGCTATTGAACAAATGTAATTCTTGTCCTGATTTAAAACTCTTTAAAATAAATGATGACTTTGTTTTAGACTGAATTTGATGAGTATTCATGAGTAGCTGACGTCATTATAAATATTTATTAGTTTTTTGGGTTTTTTTTTAAGATTAAGTGATACTTTTTTAAGCTCTTAAGACATTACATTTTCGGTTTTATTACCACAGTTTTTAATTTTCTTAACTTTTATTTCTCCTTCAGAGAAATAAAACAGGCATATCAAAGAACAGCTCGGGTCTTAAGGAGTTAAATCACAAAGCCAGCATTTAGTTTAGCACGGTTAGCTAGTACTCTGCTGGACAAAAAGCTTAACATTAAACATAAACAAAACTCTCATTTTCTGTTGAGATGCCTTTATTGGGTTGTCGTTTGTGTTAGGACAAACCAATAGAAACACTTCCTGTCAGTTTAAAGCGTTTTTTAAAAGAGTTATTGAATCTGCGAGCTTTTGTTAGCCTCCCGCTTAAGCTGCTGCCGTATTCTGCTGCGTTTTACAGCAACAACATTTTGTGATCTGTTCATGACATGCTGACATTTAGTTGAGTATTTATGCAGAATAATAAGATTCAAATATAAAGTGCTGATCACAATAAGAATAAATTAAAATATCCGATTGTGATCGGGGGAGAACATCCGATATCAATTCCGTCATCAACCACATGATCTGGCCCGATTTTCGATCACGTAATCTGATTATGTAATCTGATTTCTATGACATTGCTAGAGTTTATCTTAAACTATAAGTTTATCTTGTAGTTTAACAATGAGACACAGCAACTCATTGAAATGGACAACGCACCCTCATACCCGATGTCTCTTCAGGACTGTAGCTGCTAACGCCTCAAGCTAAGTATTCCTGCCAGTTTCCGCCTTACAGCATGGCTCCACCGTACCAAAATAACAAGTAAAAATGTTGTTCAAAACTGGTAATCAGAATATAAAGTTTTATTAAGACTTTCTCTTGCTGTTTTAACTAGCCTCATAGTTCCTGGCCAATGACTGGCGAGATCTTTAGTCACTTAATTTTGTTTACAAGCTTTGGTCCGAAACTGTAATTTTCAGTAGACGGCAGTCTGAATACAGACAAAACGTGACCTTCAGGACTTGATCAGGAACAAATAAACCAGTGACACCAGTGAAGATAAAAAATGCTAGAAAACAAAATTTTGGCATGCAGTCTTGTAGGGTCCAGATGACCCACTTTTAATGTAAACATGCCCAGCACAGCACAGGGGTTAAGTGGATTTGGTCCAACCAACGGACCTTCCCAGTCTGAATATATCCTCAGACTGACTTGGATCAATCTCTCTCTCACTGACATTGTCTGATTCCAACATGAAGGTGTCTATATCGCAAAAAAAAAAGGTTGCGAAAAAAATTGACCCTTTGGTTGAATTTGGTTGAAACTGAAAGTGAATCATTTCCTATGGATGACACCACACCCCCTCGGTTCTCATAGACAGTCAATGATTACTACACCCATTCTGTCATCATACGCACCACCTTGTGGAAAAGCTTAAGCTGTATTTGCAGAAACAAAGTCTCAACTTCTCCCCTTGTTCCTCTTGTCTTCCTCCTCCCTCCTGATCACATAGCTCTTTTTGATCGTTTGAGTGTTTCTCGTAGGAAAAATGTTACATTTGTAACAAATAAGCTTTTTAGCTATAGAGATTACAGAGCTCGAGGCCACATGACCCAACAGGCGATGGCTATATTTCAATCAGCGCCTTCACCCCCACCTCCTACGTTTCCTGCCTCATGGACTCCTTTTTTTTTTTCTTTTTCCATGCAGAACGGAGACAGAGATCAGACCACACATACAGATCCTCCACCCTCCGAATCCCCCCCACCCACCACCACAGCCATCTGTGCATGTCCCTCCGCCTGCAACTCCACAACAACAAGGCCCTGAACCTCTGCTGAGGAGTCAATCCATCACTGCAGAGAGAGGGAAAGAGACGGAGAAAAGGAAGTAAAGGGAGAGAACGGATGGGTAGAGTGAGTGTGTGTGGGGGGGTGTTGGGTGAGGAAAAACGAAAGTGAGATGCCATGAAACTTAATCATAGAAAGGGTCGTGTCGGGCAGAGGAGGGGAACAGATTAAATTAGCATAGCATTAGATATGGAAAATGATCTCTGTCAAAATCATCCGCTGCACAATTATAATATGTTAATTACTTATTTCATTAAGGAAGTTTATTATGGCCTTGCAGATGAAATCATGCAGGCCGAAGACACCTGGAGGAAAAGCACTGATGCCGAAATCTCCCTCTCTCTCTCCCGTCACTCAGCTTCATCAGCCTCGCTCGCCCCCCCCCTCGCTCCTCCACATCCCTCTTTGTTCCTCACCGCATAACTTACAGCGTCGCATTTTTGAAACATCATGTTTAATAATTGCTGTGATCACTGCAGTTGTGTTGAACATACAGTCACCAGAGAGGAGGTTTGATATTTACTCTCCTGTTTGTGGTCCATCTGCGTTCACTTAGTCTGTTTGTACAAACACAGAGCCAAATGTGCACATGTGGTTACTAAACAATCACTTACAACAAGTTCATGTGCAAAGACTTTATTTATCCTCTTTTGCTGAAAAGCTGAGCAGTCTGGGTTCTCCTTGTTTTGGTTCTTCTCTCATAGACTCTAATTACTGAAAATCTTAAGTGGACTCAGTTCAGCTGCAAAACAAACATCGCGGTCAAACTGGGTTTTTACTGATCTGCTGTGGTTTGAGGAAGAATTCTGGTCAAATCCTAACTATTATGTAACCTTGTTATGAGAGTAAGACGTAGTTTTAAGTCTTTTTTTTTTTAATTCATGTTACACTAATACAGATAAATGCAAGACTGAACTCAGCTAATTCTACTTAATGACACAAGTCTAACTTTAACTCCATTCCAAACACTTGACATTGTTTGAATTAATGTTTTTTTTAAACTCTGATGAAATCCACAAAAACTTTGCAATTTCATTTCTTGTATGAGAAATAGATAGTATCAACAATGGTGTGTTTGGAAGAATTGGTACGTTTTTGCTTAAAACTGTAAGTTTAAGATGCACCTTATTTAATCACTGTCTCAAATTTGATGTATGAACACTGTGTTGCATAACGGTGCAAAGCTGCTTTTGTCTGTCAGAATCATCTGATTTATATTGAATGCAGAAACACTTCACGACTGTAAAATGTTGAATATCAGGGCGAGGCTCTCAAACTTCAGAATCCGCTGGTATTCTGTTAATTCTGTAAACAGTTGAAGAGTTGCGTTAGTCAAAAGATAAAGCTCATTTGTTAAGGAGTTAAAGATCTTTAAAATCATGAAATAAAAATGCTTTAAGAAGTCTTTACTTTAAAGAAAATGGTGCACTAGGCACAGACACGTCTATTAGATAGAGACCTCTTTATCCTTTAGAACACTATTGGTTGACATAATAGAGAAACAGAATAAAGTTGATAGAGATGTCCTGTAAACACTGATGTGTAACTCAAACATGATGGTAAGAATTTTAAGATGACGACAACTGAGAATCATGGACCAAGTTACAAACCAAGGTCATTAGTCAAAAACATTGTAACAGTGGTAATAAATACATTTCTACCACAGATTATTGGATCCTCTGACAGTTACTGTTTGATACTAAAATCACAGGAAAATGTCCAAAAGTTCCAAATTGTTTCACTTGGAATCAAGTTCTGCAAAAGACAATGAACAAATGTAAATGACAAGCAAGCACACAGAAGTTTTCAGCCATTAATAACTTATAATAGTTTAATGTCTTGAGCTTTCTAGAACTGAACCTTGTGTCAAACTTTGCACACCTTGCAAATATGAGACAAAATTACCCGTTCGGAAATGTGCAAACCTTTGTTCAGATGGTTTCCTGTCATTTGCTATAGTGCAAAGTGATGAGCAGCACTGCTTAAGCTGTTCCAAACCTCCATACACACTCAAACTTCTTCTCATAACCTCAAGCACACCTGCTCATCCTTGTTAGATCACTGTTGTTTAATGTACCGACTTCACGTCTAAATCGACTGTGTCGCTTCCTGCACTTGGTTATAAGAGGTGGTGTCATTAGCTGCTGCCATTAGAACATCTCACAATGCTTAATTTGTCCTTCTGGAGTTTCGATCCATGCTGTGCCAGGAATTAGGACATCTTAAACATTATTACAAAGTCAGGGAACTCAGATTGATGGTTTTATAATACAGGTACTTCAAATAATAACTGCTGAAGTTATCAAATAACAGAAAAGAGATTTGATTTAAAATAAAATAGTAATATTTTTTAGGCAACAAGGAATACCTGATAAACATGGCAGAGGGAGAATTATGATTTGAGTTTAGGATTAGCAACTTGAAGGAAGTACCATATTTCCTGGATTCTAAGACAATTTGATGAGGGAGGAAGCACGCGCTTTTTTAAAACACAGAGACAGAGTGACAGTCCTCATGAAAAGTTTAGTCAGTTGTTTTGGATACAAGAAAAAACCTCTCTATACCGAACAATACTCCAATGTTCTTTAATAAATGTTTTCAAAGCATGATCAGAAGTGTTTTTGATGAGTATGGATCGGTAACGAACATTCGTCAGCTGGGGGAGTGGAGGGTTAAACGTTCAGAGGTTAGGCACCATAGGAGAGAAATACTGTATTTTCATCTCTACAGACTGTTTAGATACAAAATAGGTTTGTATTTGTCTATAGCTACATATTTTTTAGATAAATTGGTTGTATTTTGAAGATTTTCTCATGTGTCTTAACGTGACTTCCTGTCAGGGTTGACACAGATCACTCGCGACTCGCTCAAAAAATCGACCGCTGCACTGTGAAGCCGGCTGCAGAGGACCGCGGCGCTCCACGTCTGGTGTGAACTACACATTGGTTAACAAGGGCACCAAATATAAGCAGCCTCTGTTCTGCGCCAGTTCCGGGTACGATCTGAACCATGTATTATAGTGTATAAAATATGCTTGTCTTGAACCCTCTTTAACACATTTGCTGAATACGCATTAAAAGCTATTTTAGGGTATGTGGCCTCAACTGTCAAAAATATGTTACGCCCCTTTTTGTATCTGGGGATCTGGAGCTTAATATGAAAGTATGTTTTCTTCAGGTCTGTAGAAATAAGTAAAACATTCTTCAAATTTGAAAAAAAATGTCTTTGAATTAGAAAAAAAAAAAAATCTGCCTATGGGGTAAGAAAAATGGTTTCACCAAGAATTTTAATTTTAAGAAAAAGATTCCAGTCACTAAAACACATTTTCTTAAACTAAAATTATTTTTGCTTTAAAAGAATCCTCTAGTTAAAATTGTCTTTTTAAGACAGAAAATGAGACATGCCTTTTTGAAATACGTTTTTTTTTTTTTTTTTGATTTCTTAAGAGTTAGTGTTTCACAGTCCAGTCAGAGCGAGGTGAGAGATAAGTTTCCAAAACAAAGATCTACCTTGTTTCAATTTTCACTTTAGCCTTCAATTATAAGTGACACATTTTAAACAGTGAGAAACCAAAAGTGAAAAAAAAATATTAGAGAATGGAGAGTCACCGTTGTTGAGGGTAAGGATAACTTCTGAGCAGTTTCACCCCATCTAATAATTATGATCCACAAAAGTCAGCATCTTTACCGAGCCAAAGCCTGCTCTAAATCAACTTAACCAAAGTGTACAAAGTTCAGACAAAATCAAAATTTGAGATTCTTTTTGGATGCTCTGAACACCTCATCCTCCAGATCAGAGCTCAAACGCTGCAGCAGCGTCGGGGTAATTAGTGCCCCATGGAATGGGCAGCTTGCACATTCAAACAGGAAGCATTGAAGCTGAAATGCATATTTTTACATATCATAACATGCTCATAACCAGACATCTCTTTCAGGGAAGTCCTTGGATCTTTCAGCTGGATGATGATAAACCATCCGCAGTAAGTGTGCTGAACCGGACTGCAGACTGGAATGAAACCATGAGGTTCATCATGAAACCTCCAAATATCACAATGAGGCTGTAACATTATAACCAACCTTCAACTCTCCTCCATTGAAAAAATAAACAAACTGAAGGGAGGTCATTGTTGACCTTCCAACCAACAGAGGTTTTCTGATTTAAAAAAGTCAAGCTAATGCAACCAGTAAAGTAGAGAAACAGCAGGATACAAAAAGTCAGATCTTTGACTGATTCTCTTAATGTTAACTACAATTCAGTATACTACAAGTATGAATGTGTTTTTAAAAAAAATTACCAGAATTTTTGGAAAATGAGTAATTTAGTATTTAAGAAAAAAAACTAAGAAAATAATAAAAAAAATGTGTATATAACATATATATATATATATGAATGAGGCATTTCTTGCGAATGATATCTTTTTCATTGAGATCTTAACACGATGACTTTGATAACTCAGTTTCTGTCCAAACATCTAAACACTGTAGTTTTAGGTTCAGGTTTAAAGATATTGGTTTATCGTTCAAAAATGTTTACAGACTGATATACATCATCATTATTTTGGAAATAAATTTAGATCTACGTATGTTCTAACGCCGGCTCACTCTGCATCCAGTCTGGCTCCAGGACAGACTCCGGAGCAGTCTAGCCAAGTCAGATAACTCACATTAACTACAGACGGCTCTGGTGCGGTCCTGCTGCAGCCACAGGCTTTGCTGCTGACCTCGCAAGACTCCAATTTTGATTTTGAATTTTGTTCACAACACGTCTTTTTCTTCGTGACTTGTCTACATAATCGGGTAAGCACAGAACTTATATTATTTGGTCTTAATGTACATATTTGACTGTGTGACACGTATAACAAGTAGAGGAGACCGGGGTTGGTTGCCGCAATGACATGAAGTTTACAACATGAGGAAAACAGTGAGTACGGCGGAGGATACATTTTATTTTGAAAAATGCACTGGATACACTTTACACTCGCTCTTATGATTTCTGGTTTAGGTTGTTAAAAGCCCCAACTTAAAGAGGCCCTACCATGATTTTCTTTAGCGTTTTAGAGTAAACTATATCTATACGTGATCATATATTACATTGGGAACACTAAAAAACAAATTATTTATGAAATATCAGTCATTTTTGTGGCCCGTTTTAATACCCAGAAGTAAAATGACTCTATTTCAGAGCCTCCGCCTTTCGCTCCTCGTCGGTCCCGTCCATTTCTCAACGTCATCCTTGAACTCCCCAGCGTGAACAAAATTTGTAAACAAAACCATGTGACTAAAGATGGGTGCGCTACAGTCCTCAAAATCTTGTCTGGATTTTTTCCCTTTATCAAACTTTTTATTTTGCTGATGGATTTTGAGCGTCTGTATGACGGCCAGATTCAACACGGTTTGGTATCTCAGAGGAATCCTGCATGACGCTTACTGACGACGCTACAGGTACACATGCTATAAGACACGACAGTAGAATCAATGTGGATCATGTTAAAAGTTGTTTTTATGAGCATGAAATCATCCGACCATGAGTTTCCATGTCTCATTGTTGTGGTTTTATGTTGAAACTACAATAAAGCTTTCACAGCAGTAGCCCGTGCGCGCCGCGCAAGAGACACAGAAAAGTGATTTATACGTTTTTAAATAAACGTTCAAACAGGTAAGCGGTTGGACCAATTACTTCCTTTTAGATAACATGACAATTAATCCTGTACATTTGTCCGCGGCCTCACCGATCACCTCATTTCTAACGTGTTTACGTCACATGACTGTCGGGTACGGTGGCTGTTTTGGTTCAGTTGTTCCGCTCTCGGTTCATTTCATATTCACACCGCGTAATCTCAGAGTGAACCAAAGTTTGATCCTATTGGAAATGAAGCAAGACTACATTGAAAAACGTGTCCACTAGCGGTTCCTGGTACATGAGGATAGTTCGTTGTAGTCTAGGGGCGGAGCTTGCAGCACAGACTTGCAGCACAGACTCTTCCTGGAGAGAGCTGTTGGCATCAATCTTACGTCAGCGCGTTTCTAACTGCTCGTTTTCGTGGGTATGGGAGGAGCTGCTGCAGACTGTTCAGGTTCTTAGAGGATTACTCTTAAATGCATGAACGGATCAAAATACTGTTTTGGGGTTCTTTATAGTGAGAATGGTAAAATGCATTTGAAACCTCAAAAAGTAGAATTTTCATGGTAGAGCCCCTTTAACAAAAAAGTGTTCCAGCTTAGCTCAGGCGATCGGCAAAAATTTAAAGCCAACAAAACTGATTCGGACCACCAGAGAGACCAGACCAAAGAGGCCAGACCTTAGAGACCAGACCACAGAGGGCAGACTCCCGGACTAGTTGAGTTTACTAAAACGGTGCGTTGAAACAGATTGCCTTAAATTTCTTAAGTTTTTACATAGATCCAAAACTAGACAAGTTTAGTTCAATTAACTTAAAACAGTACGATAATACATTTGTCAAAAGGAAATGATGCTAGTAAAGTTTACTTAATGAAATATGTAGTCATAACTTATAATCATAAGTACATTATGTTTTCAAGAAATGATAATTCTCAAGTGGGAATTGAACCCTGGGTTTTTGCATGCTAGTCCTGTACCTAACCAACTAAGCTATCCATGTGCTGATAGATGTGATGTTGCAGAAGACGTTAAAATCCTTAATTTTGATCTTTGATTAATTATCTGTTTCTTCACTTTTAGTGGCAAAGTCCTTACAAACTCAGACTATTTTAATACATTAAAAAACCTGTACAAAACTTTTTAAAACAGAGTGCAGAGAATGTTCTATGAAAACAGAAATGATTTGGACAATGATGATGGATGATAGTTGGGAATGGTTTGGTCACTACAACAACATTTTCTTAAAATCCCAAAGGAGAAAACATGTTTACATTTTGATCATCAAGAAAAACAAAAAAAACAATGCTTACTTATAGCCCATTTTTGGCTAACAACCAGCGCTTTCAAACTCTGGGGAAAAAAATTGATTTAAAATCAACTTTTATGAACAATAAATATATAAAATTTTACTATGAGAAACTCAGCTTAAAGCAAATTCTGATGCTGATGAAAAAATTGTAAGGAGGAGGACCAAGACGTTGCTAATTAATAAAGGGCAGAATTAGAGCCAGTTTCCATCAAACACAGTTTTGATATAAGCTCTGCCCACTCTTGCAGGAACTAAAGAACAGTAGTGATCTCGACATAGTATAATTAGTAACACTTAAAACTAATTTTGAATGTGTCAAACAACAAATTTATTTAAGTAATGACACCAAACTAAAAATTATAATGAATGATTACTCAAAATTGTTATTACAGCTAAAGTCAGGGTTTACAGTGTGCAGTTGTCGGACTGCAAAGGCCAGACTGCTGAGGCCAGACTGCAGAGACCAGACCGCAGAGGCTAGACCGCAGAGGCTAGACCGCAGATATCAGACCGCAGAGGCTAGGCCACAGAGGGCAGACTGCAGTGGTCGGACTGCAAAGGCCAGACTGCTGAGGCCAGACCGCAGATATCAGACCGCAGAGGCCAGACCGCAAAGGCCAGACCAAACTGGATGCAGTGTGAGTTCCTCTCGCATTTTTTAAGTTACGTAAAGACTCTGCCATCCAAACCTGAGCAGGACCAGATCCAGTGTGAGCCCGGGGTCAGAATAAGTGCTAGTTTTTGATTTTAAGAGGATTTATTAAGTTGGACCAACTAGAGATCATGTTCTAATTTTGTTCACTTCCATAAGAAGTCATTTACTCTTATTTCAACAGTTTTTGTCTCTTTAATCAGTATCACTACAGATATATGAAAACTCAAAAATTGCTCGCTGTACTTAAAACTAACAAAAAGTTATTTTTGGGTTGTTTTGCAATAACATCAAATTTCTATATAACAGTTAATGTTTTTTAGCCAATCTTTTGTTTTAAAACTGGGGAACTAATTGTTTCTAGATTTATTAAAAGATTTCTCGATAAAAATTATTTGTCGTACAGACATATAATTTTAGTGATTTTCTTCATAAGATTTGTGTTTTTTCCTGTTTTTCAGTGCGCAAACAACCTGACACACACACAAATATATACTATATATCTCTTGCAGCAAGTAGTGATTTATGCGGCTAAAAAGCACAGGAATACTAATGTTGATCTCCATGACATGAAGTCCTGCTACCGACATTAATGAGACATTTTTTTAGGAGACCTCTGATTTGAAAACGTAACTACGATGTGCGATAATCAAACAAAATCCTAAACATCACAAAGTGGTTGAGAGTTGGATTCAGATGAAGCGTACAGATTTCAAAATTTCCAGATGCATAAACATGCACATCACAAGTTCAATCTGTAAGCATAACTGCTCTGTTCCTGATTTTCTGATCCTCTAATGGATTCAAATGCAAGAATCAGAAATGTGGCTGCAGAAAGATCAAAGACAGCTGATAAACACTTAGAACGTCTGATGTGTGTACAGTAAGCAGCTGGGAGCTGGGAAAAACAAATTCAGACATTTAACATATCTCCAATGATACCAATTTTTCAAAACATCTTTGCTGTTTAATATGTTTAGCATTCTAACTTCAAAACTCCCACGGCGCCTCTCATATTGGCTGCGAAGCTTCAAGCGAAAACTGTATTGATCGCAAAGTGAGAGGACTTGCAGAAGATAAATAAAAGGGAAAAGAAAGGAGAATCGGGAGATATATATGGCAGAGACAGGCCAAATAAACCAGGGGCAATCTTTAGTATCTGGGGCTCCGTTCTGGAAAGAAACATGCAGAAGGAGGGAGGGAGGGAGGAGAAGAGAGGAGAAAAGTGGAGGAGCGCAAAAACATCTTAGAGAGTGTGTACAAAGAGAACAAACACACACACCCGAAGGCTGGGGTCACAGTCAGAATGCTGGAGAGGTGCAGCGGACCCGCCGGCTACGCAGGAACACCTCGCTCTGCCTTTAATATCCCCTGCCCACCGCACAGATTTCAAAACAGATAGTCAAAAACAAAAATCAACGCCCCCAAACTCGCACGCATATCTCTCTGGAACAGCCTGCACAGAAACTCCACAGCCCCCATGCAGATGTAATGCAGTCTTGTTAGGTCGAGCTCAGAGGGTGGGAATGGGTAAATTCGACAACAATGGCAGCCTCCGGGGAAGCGCAGGAAAAAAAAAAAAAAAAGGATCTCACACTTCCAGTAAACTCCACTTCACACCGCGTCCCGATAAACAAAAACGAGAGGGGGAGGTGTAAACACAAACACTTTGGCGGGTCAGATTTATCCATTCGTTAGGCCTGTTTTTAAAAGGCCGTGGGGGGCCCCGGTAACAAGATCGGGATGTCGGTTTGGACGTCAGCTTGTTTTCAATCGGGACATTTATGAGGGCGGTTGAATCATTTATGCACCTGACATGCCGGGCCATGCGACAGCTCCCCCTGGTACCACAAAGGGATGGTGCTGACTCGCAACAAACAGCGCAATTACATCACGTCGTGTCAACACGCATATTTTCGAGATGCCGAATGACGCCGCGGTTGGCATTTGAAGCAGTCACCCAAAGGCCCTGCCGTTATTAATTATAAAAACACAGTTTGGTGGGTTATAATACCAGGGAGGCTGGTTCAATTCCAGTAACAGAGGCGGTAATAGATGCACCATCGGGGACTAATACCTCTGTGGCGTGCTCTTATATCTGGTGCCTCCCCGGTGTATCAGAGCTGCCTCTTATTTCATTTCTGCTCTGTCTCATTTGAAATCCAATGCTAAAGAGCTGGAAATGGGACAGTCCACCTGCATGCGTTAGCGCTGCACTTGATCCATCAGGCATCCATCCGCCTATTCGCAGAGGTCTCTTTAGGAGCCGTGCGCTCCGAGCTGTTTGCCTTCGCGGCAGCGTACGGGTGAGGGAAATTGGGAGGGCCGCGGCTTTCCTAATGGTGTTGCCCCTCCTCGCACACACCCACAGCACTTCCAATCCTTAAATCTGCGGGGAATAAAGAGCGCTGTTAAACCAAACTGGAAGACAAATGGTTTTGTTCAATGGGAAGCCGCCTCAATAAATCCCCACTTACAGAAAGAAGGCTGAAGCAGAAACAGGTGAATTTGCTGCGGCGAGGGAAGCCGTTCATTACTTCTCAGGAGAGGGGTGAAGGGGGGTGGAGGGGAAGAAAAGGCCAACATGATGGACATATGGATGAAAGTGCTGCTGTGATATGATTCTCAAAATCACTTTTTGAAGTTTAGTCTTGTATCTTATTGCAGAACACAGGAATCCTGTGATTCTATATTCCATTTGATCTAAAATTAACTTTGATATCATCAAAAAATTACAAAATATATAAGAGGATGGCAACATGCACATCAAAAATTAAAGAATAACTCGTTAAGAATAAAATGCTGTTTTTTTCATGCACTTGTGACATTTTTTTTCTTGATGGAGGACACATGTAAAGAAAATTAAGTATAAAATTGCTCTTTTATCAAATCCTTGTGAATCAGGAGCAGATGAAAAAATGTTAATGGAAAAATCTTGCAGCGGGATGAAGAAGCTACAACTGTAACTATTTTTGTTGCACCACTAATGTTAGGTTATGAGGGGCTGTTAACTAGTGGGAGAGAATGTAAACAAGGGGATGCTGGGAAATAAAGACACGCCCACGCCAGATTCACAACTCACGCAGAAGGGCTGTGAAGCGGCGCGGAACAGAGGCTGCTTCCATTCGCCGCCTTTGACAACCTATGGTGTGGTTCACGCCAGACGCACCATGCAGCGATCGTTTAGGCGTCTGGTTTAGAGAGCCACATCAAAGTGTCCTCCAATCTGGACCTGAAGTGCCCTTTAAGCCCGATATGTTGTTTGGTGAAATACCATTGAGGGCTCTGCATGCAGACTGAGTTACTTTGGTATCAAGTCGTGTCACAAAGCCGCTATGTACATTTTGTCCATTTTCCACATACATATGAAATTTTGGTCTTTTACGGCAGTGGTCCCCAACCCCCGTGGACCCCTTGCCACCGGGCCGCGGGAGAACATTTTTTTTTTTTGAGACAGAAATATTTTATTTTGAAAATCGACCGGATTCTCGTGATTAGCTTGAGCGCTAAAAGCTCCACTTATGGATCGCATAAGTGAGGGACAGAACAGACGCAAGAACCGGTGATTCCCACACACCGTGTTTGTTTGCGTTTTTATGAACAGATCTAATCTTCTCATCTATTCAGATGCTCATTTCAGAGAAGTTGTGAACAAGTGATTGATTAATGCAAAAAGTAGCAGTGCAGAGAGCAGGGCGGGGGAGTGCAGGAGAAAAGGGGACCTTCGTGGCGCGTGCAGGTAGACGGTCGATCAAAGTCACGAGTTTAAAGTTTTGTTTTCTTCCTCTCAAAATGTTTCACTTGAAGCTTCTGCATGGAGCTTCAAAGTATTCAGATTTTTTTTAGCATCAATAATGATTTATCTGTGTGTTGCATTGTGTTCCTATTCATTTTATTTTTTAAATGAGAGAACTTGTATGTTTACTAAACACTGTTTTAAGCGAAAAAAAAAAAAAAGTGTTATTTAGGACATAGTCTCTGCAGAGCAGCAAGAGTTCATTAGAAATTCACCTCTTAATTGTGGTTAGGACTGTTAACGAGAAATAAGCCTTCCTTCATTTTTCATCATCCCTTGTTTAAACTTTCTTTCACTAGCTTACAGCCCTTCACTAACAAAAATTACCAGTGGAACAAAAATGGCGAGGAATTGAGCTATCCAACGTGCAGTTTTGAGCCAGATGTCAGGAAGAATGAAGACATCCATGGATCATGGATAAATTAGAATAGGAGCTTGTGGCAAAGTTTTTTCTGACTGCATTTGCTCCTGAATGACCATGATTTGAATAAAGAAGTCCTCAGAAATGCAATTTTAATCATACTTTTCTTCATAAATGTCCTCCATCATGAGAAAAATTCTAAATTATATATAATACACAAAAAGCACATTGTCATAAAGCACATATTTTAAAGCAGTATACTTGATAATTAAGATTCTAGTTTTGTGAAATATCTGAAAATTAATTTTGACAGACATCTCTAATTCACAATATTAAGTTTCAATGGAAACCTTTGTGTTGCTGCATTTGGAAAAACAAAAAAAATTCTACAAAATATATTATTATTTGTCCTTATTGAGATGAAAGTGGACAAGACGAGAGGTTTTGGTGTGACAAGTGAAGGGAAAAGTATTAATAGTGGAGTTGGAAGTGAGTTTCTTTGAAACCATAAACTACGTATTTGACTCAGTCAAACATGCAAATGAACGTGCGCTGTCATCGTGGCCTCTTTCCCTGGAAATGGGCGGACTCTGCCATACCTCTACAGAAGCGGACCGGTCGTGAACCTCCTCCTCCGCAGTGCCTGCTAGCCTCTGAGTGGCCTACATAGACAGATAGATGTCCACAAACATGTGCGCATGCACACAGTCAGCACAACCCTCCCCTTCCGGGCACCGGCCCAAATCAGAGATCAAAGGCTGGATTTGTAAAGCTAATGGCTGCTGCGCTACAGCCAGGGACAGGGAACGAGGGAAGAGCGAAACACGGGGAAAAGCAGGCGGCAAACGCAGAGGGGGACAGAAGCGAAAAGGACGACAAATGTTTTTGTTTTTGCAAACAAAACGACTTAACACCGCGTAGATGTTAGCCAAAATGCCACGCCATTTAAAACCAAGGAATATAGTGGGAGGTATCTACAAACACCTAAACAAACAGCACAGTGAGGCGTTCACACTTTAACTTTGCTTTACTTTTAGGCAAAGTGATGAGAAACACATCCACAGATGGTGACTATCTCTCGCTCGTCACTGTGTGGGATTGTGGGATTGATGGTGTTGAAGCAGACCTTTCTCTTTGTCTCACACATGGCGCAAGTGCTGCTGCTATTCCCACAGTGCACTGAGGGGCCATTGAGATAAATGGCATGAAAACAAGAAAAGAAAAGAAGTGGAAAAAGAAAAAAGGAAAAGGAGAAAAAATGTGTCTTTGCCTTTCAGAGAGAAATATCAAGTATGCAGTCTGCCAGTTTGTATTGTCTCAGCATTTATAGCGCTTTAAGCTTGTCAGTGGTGCTCTGTCACTCCCACTCATTACATATAAATCCTCGCTGTCACACACACACACAGAGATAAACACAACCATTTTTATCGCACGCAGTTATTTGTTGATCACAGAAAAATATTAAGGAGCATCATCCACACTAAGTCTTGTGTCGTTTAGGTCCATTTTTGGCTTCTTATTGTTCTGTTTTGTCATGAAGTGACTGATTGCTGAGAGGGAAAAGTCGTTTTTGTATCCTATATGTTCTCTGACGACATCAACACTGTCATTTTACATTTGCAACAGACCAAAACAAAAGACGTGTCAGCATCTGGTAGCAACCTGTGAGGAAATTTCCCATTTCAATCAAAATATAGTTTCTTTTTTAACATGTTTTTGTATTTTCTCATGATGGAAGACACAAGAACTGTGATGGGTGGGCAAAGGACAATTAGATTCATGAACGTCTCTGATGTCCTCATCTGAGCTGGCGTCTGGCTCAGAGCTCCAGTGTTACTCAGCGAACAGGGATTTAACAAAGAAATGCTGGGAAGTCAACGTAGGGTTACTTCCATGCCAACAGTCCCCCCACAACCCATAGGTGAGTTTCTGATGAAATACTGCCAAAATACCGTTAAGTTAATCTATTTCACAGCAGATAAAGGTATAGCCGGAGCATTGCTTTTAAATGTTATGCCAGATTTACACTGGTCTGTCTATGATGTGTCTCCGTTGGGTTGACACAATGAAATAGAACTTTCCTACATTGTCTCCATCGTGACTACACCTGACATCCATCCTTCCGCAATGCAACAGTCGCTTTACCTGGGAGTTCTGTTTCCAGTCCGTCGGTGCCTCGAATTTTTGATAAGTTGCTGGAGAAACAGGAAATAGTTCTGGGTTTCAAAATAATTACTTCTATGTATTTTCAAAACAAAATTTCATTTTATATTTAAGATGAAGTGCCCACCTAATACCGCATGTAAACGCTATCATCTTTTTTTGTCATAGACAACAGAAGTTTAATTTTGGAAGTACAAAAACATTGCTTATGACACAAAAACTTGCAGTTCCAGAGACTTAAGGCAGGAGAGAACAAGAGACCTGACTGCCAAAGTTACAGGTGTTGATAATAAAATCGATGGCAGATGTTGATGGCTTAATAAATTGATAAGGAAAAGGAAGGCGATCCGTTTACAAATCGGCCACCAGGGACGAAAGTGGATCAAACTACTTGACACGCAGGTGGCAGCACAAACCATTCTTCCGTAAGTCAGGGGGAACAGACCCGAGACGATGTAAACTAAAGCCTCTTTTCCACTTAGCAGTCCAGTACAGTCCAGTACGTAGTCTGGTAAGGAGTAGTACGGTACAGACCAGTTAATTCTGATTTCACTTGGATAAATCTCACAATCAGACCGCTAGCATGTCATTGCGTCACTGTCGTGCGAACGATTAGAAGAGCGAAAACAATGGAGATCTTCCAGCAGGTCGTCTTTTTCTTGTTTTAGTTTTTGTACATCATGTATGAAAGAATTTTAATGTGTATAGCCAAGAAGAATACCGCCCTAAAGAGGAAAGCGGAATCGCTAGCTTAGCGCTATACTGGTGCTTTCTAATGTCGTCATCACTTTCTGTAAAACATTGGATGGCAACAGCAACTCTGCCCTAACCGTATAGCGTTCTATTTTTCTATGGACCTACAACAGATGTCCTCAAGAGTTAGAAGTTAGAACTGCTTAATGGGAACAATTTACAACGGAAACGACCCAAATACCAGATCGAACCAGACCCAACTGGACCGCTCAGTGGAAACGAGACTTAACTGATGCAAGGGAGACGCTCCGCAGGCGGACCGGTGTAAATCAGGGGCTGAAGAGAGCAGCTTGATATTTGAAGGTTTTCTATCTTTATTTTGCTACCATTTGAAGCCATAACGATTGTTCAAAGTTTCCCTGAGATGAAGATGGCCTTTGAGCGAACGGTCACCCCCGCTCACTTTCTCCCCAACCAACCCCCGAGACTCCATCAGTCATCATGATGGGGTGCCGAGGCCCCTCTATATCCCCGTGAGAGAGAAAGGATGAGGAAGAGGATGATGCAGAGGGATGAGGGCCAAAGCCACAGTTCTTTGTCAGATGACAAAAGCTTGCCAACCCAACAATAGCTATCAGTCACTCCCGGAGCCTGTCGGATTATACGGATCACTATACAGCTCCGGTGGAATGTGTAGGTGTCTGTTTTAGGGGGGGGTGGGCGGTTGGGGTGGGTTTAGAGCTAGCAGTGAGGGGGTTGGGGATGGTAAGAAGCCTTATCATGGTTATAACCTGCTTTCCTCTGCTACAGGTTCAACATAAACCAGCAGCAGATCACCAATAATAGACATTCTCACTAAACATAAGTGCTATGTAAATCTGACTTCATTTTTCACGTTGTTAGGCTTTTCAGCCTTGAAGTTGACCCCCAGTTCCACTGTCTGTCAGGTCAGAGTTCAGGGTGAGTGTGATGTTAAACGATCTGAGTGCAGGGACGGGCTCCTGGTTAGGAGAAGGGGAAAAAAAGAGGAAAATCAATGCATGGTGAGTCTCCTTCTCAATCAGCTTCTATGACAGCTGCTCCAGATGGCCACTGGGTAAGTTGGCTGTCAGGCCATCAGTATCATCATTACCCATAAGGCCCGGCTTGGTCAAAAGGTCATAGGGTTGTCTCTGAAGATTTGTCAACCTGGAGCACCAGGGAAGCACTAAATATTTGTATGACTATCAACACTTTTGACATTTATGTTTCTTTTGTAAATGGCACAGCAGTGCGGCTGCAGAATCTGAAGCAAAACAGGTGGAACAGATCATTCTAAAAGTATTCCATTTGTTTGTGATACAACATCAATTTGAGAACGGTTTATTATGTATTTCCTTTTTTATTCTATTATCAGTATGATACATATTTTTGCTATAAAGGCTGAATCTTTTCTAGGAACCACAGTCATGGCTGCCGCTGAATCTGTGTGTCTTTGAACACTGAATGACCCAACTGACCTCAGCAGTAACTTCACCCTAATGAATCTGAGAACGCAGGGTCATGGCAGGGTCAGGGGTCACAAAGAGGACACTTGGCTGACTTTTTGGCACACAGTAATAACCTTGCTGTGAAATAAAGAAAATGGCACAAACACACAAAAATGGAGCTTTATTATTTTGAATTTAGAGTTTATTTAAGTTAACGTCATCAACCATTTCCTATTTTTTATGAGTTTTTTCTTGGTTTTGAAAAAAGCTACAATTTAAAACAAATTTGAACATGCTTACTTTAGCATTAACTTTATTGGACGATATTTTCTCTGTTTTTTTGACAAAATGTTAGCTTGTTATTCAGCAGTTTTGAACTAAATTAGCTATGGTATTTACTTTTCATGGGATATCTTAATTTTTCTTTTTTTATGTTTACTATAGAAATTTAATTTGAACAACTTCATTTTAGAATTAGCCGTATTTGACAATATATTTTCTTTGTTGTTTTGAAAAGCCTTGCTTGTTACTCAGCAGTTTTGAAATAAATTAGCTTTAGCATTAGCTTTATTAGCTATCACCTTTTTTAACCATAAAAAACAACATTATACTTTAGAATAATCTTATATTTGTTTAGAATGTATGCATTCTAAACACAGCAAGATACTACTTGTATTTGTTCAAGAGCATTAGCTTAATTTAGCATGTAACCAAGCTAGCAAGAAAAGCGATATCTTTCTCAAAGTAGTACTCAAACACACATCAATACAGTACAATGTTTCTGACAAACTAAAATTTTTTACAAAAAATGTGTGGAAATCAGCCTTTTTCTGGATATTTCAAGCTTGTTTAAGCAAAATTAGGGCAGTTTAAGTCTACCCCGTTGTAAGAATTTGTAGGCTTACCTACTTTACAAGCGTTAAAAAACTGTCTTTAAAATAACAAATCATACAAAAATTTTAATTTATCAAACTCTGGATATTAAAAAAAGCCAATATTTGATTGTGACAACCTTTTTTAACAGAATTATTCTGTTACCTTGTCTACATTAATTCAACAAAGGCAAGTTAAATTTCTGACATAGCCTACAGATGCAAAATTCTCGCCAGCATTATTTTTCTGGCTTTAAGTAGTTAGCCAAGTTTTATGTCAGTCTAATATATTATTCTAAATCTAACTTCTTTGTAGTTTTTTTTTCCCTTAAAAACTGACTGTGAAGATTAGAAATCACACCTGCTATTGGATTTTTTTGTCTTTTAAACAAAATATGTAGGTGAAATAAAGTTTTAAAAAAAATCAACTTCTGACAAAAGAAAACATAATAGGTTTTGATTTATGGATTGCTTTGCACATCTAAAGACAAGCCAGTTTAGTTTCAGAGCAGAGATTTATGAAGAACATGCTGCATTTAATGCATGTCTCATGCATGCAGCTGCCAGTCCCAGTGTTAGCATCTGTTCACCTCTGAGTCATAAAGTCTATTTTGACCGGACTTGCGAAATGCAAAAAACCCCAAGGTTTCTTTGGGGGAGCTAGAACATTTTTTTAGCCTTTCATCCCAATTTTGCCCTGCTGGTGCGGTTTCTGGGGCAACGGTGCAATTCAGGTGCCCACAGTCAAGCTATAAAAATTATTCACTTGGTGTGGTAAATAATTAAATGCAACTGCATTAACTTACATTTTCACATATACAATTTACTTGGATGAACAAAACAGTGCAATGTTTTTCAGCAACATACTTCAGTTTGAATAAAGTCTAATTAAAAGCAAACATCTAATTTTAAACCCGCATGGATTAATCTAATTGAAGCTGGAGTGTTGGATGGACAATTAGACTCTGTCAAGACAGGAGTAAGTTGAGAGAAGTGCATGAGGTCAAGGATATGTGGTTGCAGAGCTGCCCAGATGTTTGTAAGGTTGAGCGGGGCTTCTGTCTCATTGGGCTGAACTGTTGGAGATGGTTTAAAAACAGCAGTTTAACATGCAAAGAGACATTGAACTTGGAGGTAAATTGAACTATATTTTACTTAAATTAGTCACTAAGATGTTGTGTTTTATCATGTCTAGGATTGTGCCCATTGAGTTTGATTGAAAATCTGAGATCTATGAAGTAACTCTGAGAGACGTTGGTAAATTATGAAGCCAAATTGTGACTGACAGGAGACAAAAACGAAAAGTTTTTGAGACTATATAGACTAAATTTTGACGGACGCCACAGCTGATCGGCAGCTCTTTTTGTGAAGTTGGGGCTGTTCACGACTTAAACCGGAAACCACGCGAGCGAATGTAAAGTGCATCCGGTATATTTTCAAAATAAAACAAAATTTCTGCTGAACTTGCTGATTTCAGCGTGTCGTAATCATTACGTAAAATATCCGTGCTTTACCCATTATATGTTGACGAGTCACACGCAGACAGAGAAGTGTTCTGAAATGACTGGAGAACGAAGGTTTGGCTTCCTGTATCAACAGAGCCTGTGGCTGGAGCAGCAGCCAGTGTAAGCCACCGGCTGTAGCTAGGCCGCTCCCGCAACGCAACAGAGCCGTGACGCTAGCGATGTTAGCCCGGGGTCATAGTACCAACCTTTTCTAGTTTCTCATTGGGTTCCGTTAATTAAAAATTCTTTGATTACTTTTGCTTTCTGAAATGTTTCTTTTTTTAATTGAAACTGTGTTTTGATTTCTGAATTTCCAAAATGTAATGTTTTATTATTATTATCTTGGAGTGAACCACCATAGCTGGAAGACATGTTGACGTATGAAACCTTCAGCTTCTACATTGCTTGATATGCAACTTTGTTTAATTTAGGTTAATCTGTACTAAACTACCTTAAATATGTGTAGTGATTTTAAAGTGAGAGTTATTGTGGATCTGTGTTAAGATTTCAATCCACCATGAAAGCACCTAGATGGTTTCAGAAACACAAATCGTGTCTCTCGTCTGTATACTAGATGTAACATTAAAGGTTCTATAAATGTAGACATTTCTTCCTTTGACAGACAGCCATAACAATACATTCTCACTTTTCTTTCCTGCCTTACACTTAATAAACACAATGAGGGATCAAAAGCATGTTTTTATGATAACTGTCTGTTTACTGTCTTGGCTGGTCAAAGACTAAGAGTGTGTGCACATAAACATTATGCGCTGTCTTTCACACACACGGCTGTATGGGAAAACAGCCTTTGAGTGGGAGGGAATGCAGTTGTAGCGCATCTGATGAAGCCACAGTCTGACACGACCCGCTAAACAACAGATGCAGCCGCACACATGCCGGCGGATTCCTGCGCAGCACTAACAGAAGCTTAAACACTTCCACACATGCAAAAATACATGCGCCAAACGTGACCTTACCCCGACAGTGGAATTCTGCGACGCGACAATCTGTGCGACAGCACGGAGCTGTAAAAATATGATATTCCCATTCTTCTGAAAATTTTATTTATGGTTGGATTTCTTTCTGGCAGCATTAAGGTCTGTTTTTCAAGAACCCCTTCCATTGAAAATTGCGTTTTTAACATGTTCTTGTAGCCTTTTTCTCATGATGGAAGACATATATGCAGAAAATTAAGATTAAAACTGTTTTTCTGAGTATTTCTTCATTCAAATTGCTGTGAATCAGTGGCAGATGACCAAAAGAAAAATTAGGCGGTGGTGGGCAGAACAGATTTTGATGCATCCACTTAACCAAATAGATCCATGTTCGTCTTTGCTCTCCTCATCCGAGCTGGAATCTGGACCAAAACTGTACTTGATACCTCTGATGTTGTTTGCCAGTTGTTGCTAATGTTAGGTTGGGGTTTTGAGACATCGTAATCTAGAAGGAAAAAGGATTTTTGGGAAATGAGGAGTGCCAACAGTCCCGCCCATAACTCAGAGGTAAATTTTCAATTTGAGCCCATACTCTAGCACTTTAGCGCGGGTGGATCGATCCAAAATATCGATCACAAGTTAGTATCGGTATTGGGGGCCTTGGCGTGGGGATGGCTCTCTCTCCCTCAATACCTCTATAATCAATATAAATAAAGTTTAGTATAAAATACAACAGGGACATTAAAATCTGTCCAACGCAAGAGGTTCTCAGCCCGTATCTGTTTGCTCAGCTGATGGACAGGAAAAGTTAAAAAAAAAAAAGTATCGGTATTGGATCGATACCGGCGCGCAGATATCGAAATTTTTTCCCTTGTTTGAAACTTTTCTGTATCGGCAAAAAGGATCCAGCGGAGTTGCTGCCTCACCACTCTCACCAGTCCTGCGAGATCTCAGCAGCAGCAGAGACAGAGCAGCATGTATTGTTCACTCTACTTCCATTCTATTTAAGTTGTTTTCATTTGTTTTTATTGTTCTATTTAATGGCTAAAAAGCAAAAAATTATTTACATTTCTACCAGTTGTTTTTTTTTTTATCATAAACGTTTCGGTTATTTTTTGTATCACAGTTACTTGTTTCTTTTGGTTTGTTGACTGTTTTTCTTTCACATTTGCACTTTTTTTTAACTAGTTTGTGGCTGCCGTGGTGCAGTCAGTTGACTCTTGATTGGAAGATTTTAGAAAACTACAGGTTTTTAGATTTTGGTTAAACATGGCACAATCATAATTAAAAGACAACTGGGAACGCCTTTTCAATAAATCAAAAGACGACTGAAGCGACTGTTATAGAAATGAACTGAAATGAAGCTCCTCATAAAGAGGATAAAAAGACAGTTTCTTTACAGAAGGAAGAGGAATCCGTGGAGGTTTTCATTCAACGATTTATAGCAGAATTTTAAATGTATCAGATTTACTCTGTATTTACCATCTCTTCAGAGTCTCTCCGTGAAGGCGTTTGGACGTTTTTGAGGAGGTGCATGTGGATTTCAGCACTTTGCAGACTTGTGCAGGTCGTACCTTTGTGGTTCCTGCAATACAACACAAAAGGAAAACAGAAGATTCTGGGCAATAAGAGAACCCAAAGGCTGTGGAACTACATTTGTCTCCCAGACAGCACCTATAGTCTGCTTTGCCAACTAAGAAAATAAGGCAGGAGCAGCGAGACAGAAGGGGGGCTGTTGTATTATCCCCCTCACAGAGGGGTGGTGGTGGGGGGGGATGCTGTGTTATTGAAATCTCCAAGTCCTGAAGCACTCTTCTGTACTTCTCATTAAGGGGCGCAACGTTTGCCGGCGTGACTCCTTCCTCTTTAATAATAAAACAACGCTCCCCTCTTTTCTGCCGACTTAAAGGATTTCCTAATTTAATCAACACAGGCAGAAACGATAACAACAAAAGCATCAACAATGGTAACATGGCCTCCAGTGTCTTGTTGTACTTTTGCAGAGCGGGGTGCGCGCCTGCACATACGGGGGGGGGGGAGAAGTCATGTTCGAGCGTTAAAAGTTCTCCAGATCGGGGGAAGAAACGAGGAGTGCTTTTGGATTTTTAACAACGCTGCAGCCAATCCATCTGCAGGTGAGAACAAACGGCTCACCTGAGCACACGTTTACATCCAATCAGCCCTTTAAAGAGGCAGAAAACGCTCTGAAAGTGCGGTTGACCCGCAGCTTCCGAAGAACACAGGCAGCCTGACCTGACTCTCACCCCGGATATCGGCCCAACCCCCCACACCCCGACCGCTGGACTCCGATGCATACAAACACACCGCGGAGGTTCTGGGGTCTGCTGACCTCATGATCACCTCTCATCGCCCAGCTGGCCTCGTTTTCACCCCTGACCTCCAGATCACCCGAGGCAGGAGCCCAAGAGGTCGAATACATGGGGGCGATGGGTGAACAGCTGGGGTTATTTATTTCTCTGTAGGTTTGAACAAATTTGATTTCAGAGTAAATCCTAAAATGTATCCTATACAGTCGCACTAATCTGAAAGGTTTTTGCTTGAGGATGAAAGTTGAACAATCACTTCATAAATGATGCTTAATTTTTCTATTATACTATTGCACAAAAAAAAAAAAAGAAAAGAAAAAACAACCCTAAAATATCATCTCTATTTAAAATAGCTTGAACATGTGTAAAAAAAAAAAAAGAGCTGCAAATACTGCATTTACTGCAGTACTTTTCCCCACAAAATGTTTATAATCACTACAAATGTCCGACTTCCCTTGTTTCTGGACCAAATCATTAAAATTAGATAAAGTTGTCAAAAGTATGTGTAAATTTTGAGTAAAAATAACTAATTTAATTTTATATATCACTTAAAATAAGATTTTTTTAAGATCAAATCAAATACTCCTCTCCTCTGTGCCTCTTTTTGGTGCAGTTCTATTCATGGGATGTTCGTCTTTCCCAATCCCCCTCTCCTGGGTAAGATTTCAGATTCCAGGTGGATCGTCTCTTCTCCTGGTTTTAGCCGTGGACCTTGCCTCTGGCTCTTCTTGTTTGTGGACCCCCCCCCCTTGTCTCCCAGGTATATCAAATTTGTAGTTGTAGAGTTAGATAAGGTAACTCTTCTTAAACATCGTCTGTTTGTCCTGGGAGAGGATCCCTCCTTCATGTGGGCATCCCTAGGCTGTCATTTTTTTCCTAGAATCATGTTTTTTTTTAAAGAGTTTTTCCTCATCGGAAAGGAGGGTCTAAGAGCGGGGATAACCAGTTTAATTTAGTTTGTTTAGTTTATCTTAGCAATCAGCTACTGTTTTATGTTTTATGATGGACATTTTTGCCCAATGAGACAAGTGCTTTTGTGATATTTATTATATATTATAATTAAAATTGAATTGAATTGAAAATAAACCCCTATTGACAGAAAAGTTAGTCAGGTAGTTTTGTTTTACATCAAGTATAAAAGGGTATTTAAACTAAAAGCAAAATTACTTTGTAATATTTTGTGTTTTTGCATTGCAGGTCTTGATTCTTGAAAACATGTCAAAAACGTATTGCACAAGTGAACTGAAAAAAGATGTTTTACTGTCCCAATAAACATAGTAACTTTACATCGCCACTGGTCCCATAAATGTCGCTTTTCACTGCTTGATTTGAAGTTGTTGCTTTTGTGAGATCAGTTTTTGATGATTTCCTCATGATCATGTGGATTTGATTAGCGGCTTTCTCTCACAGAGCAAAACGACTGCATGGAGAGTTCGTTGTGAATCATCTCTGAGTTCAACTGAGCGTTGTGTGTCCTGGTGTGGCCCCATGATGGACAGACAACCAGTGCAGAGAACCTATGGACCTGCGCTTACACCGAATGCTGCGATTGCTGAAGCAAATGGACGGTGGTGTGAACTGAAAGCCAAGTCGCTCTAAATAAAAATCAGTTAGATCTGTTTTTCTGGCTGTGACACAAAGCATCCCAGCAGCTGAGCTTTGAGCTACAGGGCCCTTAACCCAGTCCAGGAATGAGACACTTCACTTTACAGAGAATAATGCAAACCCAGAGATGGACTAGTTATGCTTAGAAGCCATTTTTAAACTGTATCAAAAATAATAATGAAAAAAATCTGTACGATAAAATTATAACACACACACACACACATATATATGTATATATATTGTTGTAGGACAAAAGAAGCCAAAGCTGCTCCTTCCTGAAGCCACTTTGGAGAACCTATTAGTGGAACGTGAAACACTTTGTGTTCAAACCGCTTCTTAATTTGGTTAAACTGGAGTTTTGAAACACCGTTTCACCAAACTGGATGTCAAAGTTGACACAAAATGATGAACTGTTGCATTTTCTTAACCCTTTAAACCCAGAACTCCAGTGTTTACGATCTTTCATTTCCTGACAGTGCTCACGCCGCTTTGCTCTTTTAGAATCTGCTGGAATTGCACTCATTGTGTCAATGGTTGAAATCTTACAGTATGTTAAAGATTTTGTGTTTAAGCGTCACTGGCGACGCCTCAGGTGTTAAAGGGTTGAAAAAGAATGAACTAAAAAAGTCTTTAAAAAAATGAATAATATCTACACTGAAAAAAAAGAAACTTAAAAAAAATAAAAATTCCCTAGTTTTGAGGAAAAAAAAGTATTTCTTTGTCTTAGAAAAGCAAACTCATCAAGAAAGTTTTTCAATATCAAGATACCTTAAAACACACGTCTGACTGGAAATTTTTTTATTAAAATAAAAATTCTTGCTAAGACTATTTTTGGTACACTCTGGTGGATTTTTCTGCTTGTTTAAAGAAACTGTGCCAATGGGGTAAAATGTTTGACTGGCTTTACTTATTTCTAAGGGGGCTGTTCTTGCAGTGAACTGTACTGACGTGGTACCAGACGCGGAACTGGTACCGGGTTAGAGTACTGGTACAGGATTAGGGTATTGGTCCGCATCCCGTGGGTTGGGGACCCCTGATTAGCGTCTGTGGCCCTGTACCAAGCAGCCTTTGGACCAGTACCGATTCGCAGCCCGGAGGTTGGTGACACCTGGTTTATTCTGAACAGCCAGTACGCCAAAAAACGATGAGGGGGGGACACCTAAAATGTCAAAAAGTGATGCGGAAGGGTCCCAAACCATATGTCCATATGGGATAAGGTAGGAGTGAGAATGCGTTGGCTTTACTCTGACACCCCAACATAGCAAAGTGTCGAGTTTGTTATAATTTTCTTTACAGTTCAGTATTAACTCCAGTCAGTATTTACTGACATTCTTGGAGTATGCTCCTTTCTACTTGTATTTTGGTTTTGGTCACAGCAGGAAAATGTTGTCATTATGATGAAGCTAAATAGTACTTTACATGTTTATTTATCATTTTATTTCCTTGCATATGGAGGGTACATACATGCATGAATGTTTATCTCCTGTTGAATTCTCTTTACAGTTTTGATGCTGCTTTGCTGGTCCAGGTATATAATCTGTGTCACATTATAGATAACAACATCATGGTGCAAGGCACTAAGGCAAAACAGGGAGTTCGTAACACTGTAGTAGAGTTACGAAAAAAAAACCAAAACCCTAATAGTCAAGTGTAACATGTAAGAAATGCAGGAAAGCACTTGGGGGACGGTAGAATTTAGTGCACAACATGCAATTGCGCTATCATATTTGAAATGCAAACTGGCTCTTTTGGTGAGAGACTTGTGGGAGTTGGAGGTGCACTGCAATGGCTTCTGGGAGTAGAAAACAAACAGCGCTGTCAAAACAAATGCTTTAATGCCTGCAGAGGCTGTCCTGCACTCTGCAGTTAGTAAGACTGGTCCACAGCAGCCAGCTTAATGGGCTAATATGGATGAGAGATTTTTTTTTTTCAGCGCTTTTGTAAGCTGAACTTTACATCAAAGACCCATGATTAATTACTGATAAGGGGTTAATAAAACATTAATGCTTTTTGTAATTAACTACGACTCTGATATACTGTACACCACCCTTCTACCCCCATGTTGCCGCCAACACTTCTCCCCTCATTCACCCCAAGCTATGTCTTGTCTTCGTCTTTTTATGTCACATTCTGCTGCATCGTGCCATTTTGAAATTTCCTTTTTTTTTTTTTATCAGAGGTTGAAGTGAAATCATTAAAACAGAGTATAGGATGGGCCAGGAGGGAACGAGCACAGCCCCAGATTTGTTTACCCTGCTCCAAAGGAGGACGGGGTGGCGGGTTTTTTAATTAAGGGGCTTTTTAATATTAATTTGGAAGGGTGATGGAGGCTCCAACAAGGTCAAGATAAAAAACAAGAGCTTCATCACACTGCCTCTCACATAAACCCAGCCTCCAGAAAACAAAACACTCTCATTAATTGTCTCACACACAGCAGTGAGGGGGGTTCAGACAAAAGTTACGTTGCATCAGCTGCAGGTTCAGATCCGCTCTTTTCTTCCGTCTTAGTCAGAGAAAAACAAACCAATGAGAAGAAGGAAAAACTCACCTGAAAGCAAAAGCTGCACGAATGGCTTCTCTTCTGAGGGGAGCAAGACAAGATATGAAGACAAACTATTCAATACTCTGTGGAACTAGATTGTTCTGTCTTTAGAACACCTTTAGTAAATATTTAGATGTTATCAAAGATGCACTTCATTAAAAAAAAAAAATCCCAAAGTCAACCTCTTGGCAGAGGTGTTGCCCTAACGTTTTACACTATCTGACAAACTGTAATTCTGAAGAGCCTGAATGAGGGGAAATACGCACAATAACAGAACTAAATGAATTTTGGAAATGAAGTGGAACTGGAATTGTCTGACTGACATAAAATATTTGTTTTAAAATGCAGAAGTTTAACAATATGCAGGCGGCTGAGCAGAATTTTAAGCTTTATGGACGCCACCATCTCGGCCGGATCTAACGACACAGTACCCTGACTTCTGAAATTGTCTTCTGCCTTAGATCACGGCAGTGGTGGAGCTAGAAAACCTTATATGGAGGATCGGTAGGGAGGCAAATGTATTTGGTAGGGTGGATAAAGGGAATATTTTGAATGGACAGCCTTTAAAAATGATCAGAAATCCATATTTCAAGAAGTTTTATTGTTGTCATTATCGTTATAAATATAAACCAGCAGGTTTTTTGTTTGGTTTTGAGCACAGGTGCTATTACAGATGCTTAAAAAAGTTTGTTTGTAGTGCTTTGACTGTTTTGCATATTTTTTAGCTTAACTTTGTATTTTTTTTTTTTACAGTGTACTGTGTTCTGCATCCTGATTGGCTGTTGATTTTGCCGTTTAATTTCCTGTCCATGTTTTTTGTACAGCCACTTTTAGCTCTTCAAATTTACACAAATCTTGGATCACAATCGGATCTTTGTTTTCATTCTACAAGACTGAACTTTCTTTATCTATAAAGATGAGAACTTTGAGAGTTTAAACAAGACAGAAAAGTGTGAAAATATTCATGTCTGTCTGAGAAAAGTGTAGTTTTACAGCATATCATGGATCTCAACTAAAATAAGTAATATATTTAAAAAAGTGAATTCATTTTTACAAAAGAGTCAGAGATAAGTCCCTCAGTCAGTTAGACTTTAACTGAGTTCACAGTAACTCTGTTCTATAACTTGTTTGTAACAAGCTGCATGTTAGCCGCATTAGAAGTGTTAGCCATGTTAGCGTATTCACAATATCTTAACTCCCAACAATATTGTAACACATAAAAAGAGATTTATACTACTAAAGTAAACTCTACTTTGATTACGCTAACTCACAACAACCTTGCTAGTAAAACAAACCACAGTCCAAGACCGCTAAACATAATTAGCCGTGTTAGCGCATCCACAATACCTGAAGGTCCCAACCTTGTTTGCAACAGAAAGAAACCAGAGGAATACAACTAAAACAAACATAACTGTGATTACACTAATTTGCAATCCTTGATAGTAACACATAAAACACACACTCCAAACTGCTACATGTTAGCCACGTTAGCGTTTTTAAAACCCAACCTTGTTTGTAACTCGTAAAACAAAAAGACATTTTGACAAAGCGCTCTCAAAATCACTTTGAGATCCATAAGTACAACTAGAATTCATTAATATACAAGGAACTCCGGATTATAAAGCACACTGTCATTTTTTGAGGAAAAAAATAATTATTTTAAGTGTGCCTTAAAGTGCAGAAAATATAGTACATGATATCGCTACCATCATAAACTGAATAATTTGAAGAACAATTTTGTTGTCTTTTTAATTAATTAGCATTTTCTTTAATCATCACTTTTGTTTTCTAGAATATAGTTTGTGCCGGCCACCACTAACATTGCTGTCAGCTGAAGACAGTCAGTGCAGGTGCATTCATACAGTCGTTTTTCCAGCACAGGTTATGCGAGGAGAAAAAAAAAAATGCCTCTGATAAATTTGGTCCAAGGAGTTTTCTTGTTCTTTGTATAAACCCAAACACAGAAGAGAAGTCAAATTCGTGCAACACATTCACAAATGCACACAAACAAAGGTGAGCTTCTCTATCTATGAAATGAACCCTCCTACACCTGTACACAGCCGATGAGACAGTGGGATGTGTGGTTAATATTTAACAAACAGGAACAAAAATAGATGGGCTGGTGAGTGCAGAGCTGAATGGGTTTCAGCAGAGTGGCCTCAGTGGTGCATGAAACATTCAACACACTCCAAACAGTAAATCACTGGAAATTGAAAAGTTAAGTTTACACCGAAATAGACTTGTAATATACCTGCAGTGGGCTGGATATACTTTAGATAGCACCTTTTTTTTGTATGTCTTGATGAGAACATGCTGTCCTGCTACAACTGCAAATTAAAGTCACACTTTTGATGTATTGTAAAAACATTCACAGTGATCTTTTAATTATAATTATGATGTTTTTAGCCTTAATAAAAACAAAAATCAGTTTTGTTTTCTAGGATAAAAATTCACCTCTGATTTACACAGAATGAGAATCCCTTCATTTCCCATCATCCCTTTGTTTACACGTTTTCCCACTAGCTTTACAGCCCCCACAGAACCCAAATCTAACAATATACCTGCAAAAATACCAATGGAAATATTGCAGCTCAGACGATGAAATCTAAGATGTTTGCTTTGGAGCGATTGTAGATTTTACTACAACCTTTTTGCAGCTACATTTTTTTGTCTGCTTGTGATTTACAACAATTTGAAAAAAGAAATAGAAATGCAGCAGAATCATAATTTTCTGATGAATTTCCTCCATTGTGAGAAAAATGCCGCAAGAGCATTTTAAAAACAACAAAAGTACAATTTTGCTTGGAGTGAGACTTTATATGTTTTTATGACTTTTATATATTTTTTTATGGCTTGTATTTAAGAAGCCATAAAATGAAAAAATGTCATCTCTGCGTTTATCTAATACAAAAAACATCCACTTCATATTTAACATTTGAGGAATCCCTAAAAGTAGTTAAACGTCACATCGCTGGAATGACTGTACACAAGCGCCATGTTGCCATAAAATGAAACAAACATCTGGTGTGTAACTGCTGTGCGCCTGTTGTTTTTTCTGCTTCTCTCTCCTTTTTTGGAGCCTGCACCTTTGTGCATGATAAATTTGTTGTCTCTCATAATCTATGTGATTCAAAATGTGATATATGTGAATGTGAACTTTGAATTATGACCCGAATGGCGGATCGTAAATCTCTCCCCCCAAACTCTCTCTCGGTACACACTCGTACTCTTCGGTCTGGTCCACTCATAAATCTCTCCAAACTGGAGCGAAAGTGCACATTCTTCCTTTTATTCCAACAGTCTTCCTCACACAAGTT
The DNA here is from genome assembly GCA_003999625.1 of Oryzias javanicus. Lineage (NCBI taxonomy): Eukaryota > Metazoa > Chordata > Actinopteri > Beloniformes > Adrianichthyidae > Oryzias > Oryzias javanicus. Next base: position 9,314,617 of record CM012452.1, read on the forward strand.
AGAGGCTTTGGATTAGACAAAATGACTGGAGAGCACTGCTGACTTTTGGGAATACACATGTGAACGTGACACAAATGAATGGTGGAGTCGGGGAGAAGCTACATTTTCCAAATGCACTTTTCAGCCGCGGAGAACTTTTGGTAACAAGTGTTGTTTGAAAGTGTTTTCTAAAAACTCCAGTAAAGTTTCTAAAAAATGATACAGATCTCCTTTTTGGAATTCATTGCTAAAAAAAAAAAACTTTTGAAACACATTGGCGCCGTTCCACATAAAACAACCGGGAAGTTCAAGTTTACAGGACAAATTTACAGAACAAAAACAGAGTTTTCACATTTTTTTTTTATCCAGCTTGTTTTGGAAGCTCTTTTTCATTAAAGAAAAAATCATGTTCTTGTGGTATTTTTCTCACGAAAAAATTTCTAAGAATTTCAAATGGTTGTGAATCACAAGCAGATGAGTAAATCTAGATGCTCTAATATAGCTCACCATTTTTTTGTATTGCTAATGTTAGCTTGGGGTCGTGAGGGGCTGCAAGCTACTGGGAAAGTGAGTAAACAAAGATATTACGGGAAGTGTGGGCAGGCTTACTCCACACTAACAGTCCCTCCTACAACTCAGAGGCAACTTTCCAATGAAGTAAAGCCGCTCTGCAGAAACTATGACACATGGATTTGGATTTTGTCTTAAAACAGCATAATCATAATTAAAAGACCACAGAGAACATTTTTATTATGATTGGAGTGGAACTTTAACCAAGTATTGAAAGTTTTTGTGCTTTTTCTTGCAGTATTTTTTTCTTTTTTTTTGGAGTCGGTCAATAAAAACTTTGTCACAGAACTGTTTCTAAAAAAAAAATATGCATTAAAAAGTAAAAATACTACAAACCTGTAAAGTTCTATCTTGAAGTGTTGTGCTTAAAACTGAAGATGATGAAGATAAATCTCTTGGATATGTTTCTCCTATCATGGTTTCTCAATTTCATAATACAAAGCTGATGCTAGGCAGAATTTTTCACAGTTTAGTTGTCGTCTCCCGACTAAAGTCATGTTTGATGAGTCTTTTCCCAGATTTGCATTTTGGCACACGAAAGTTTAAGCTTCGCGGAGGACTTGAAATCCTTATTTTGTATTCAGATGATACGACTGTTGTTAGCTATATCAGAGATAGGGAGGACGGACAGAGCAGGGACACAATTATAGTATTTGTCTGATCATGAATAAAGAAGTGGCTTTAGTTAAACCTCCACAAATTTGAGAGATGGATTTTGGTCTTCTTCCAGGACAGGTCTTATGATTGGAAATAGGGCAGAGTCTTTTGGATGATACAGAGTGCCACGATGGATCGGCCAAGAAAACCAATGGACTTTCTGAAGAGACTGGCTTGACCCTAATTCTGTCTTTAATTTTGTTAATAATAATAGTTATTCTTAATCTCAATTTTTCCTCTTAAACGCTAGAAATCTTAAATGGAATTTTTCATTCAATGTCTGTAAAGATTAATGGTTTTCAAGCTTGTGATAGTTTATTGTCTCTAACTAAAGATAAGAATCTAATATTGAAGGCATGCAAATGCACATTTTAGCACAGAACTTTACCTAATGCAAGGTGATATCCAAACAAATCTGTAGACTCCCAAAGCAATAATGAAGTTCCTTTGTTTGTGAAGACTTACAACCAATACCTGCAGAGAACGTTATAAGAAAAGCCAGAAAAAAAACTGTCTAATGCCTTTATGGTTCCAGTATTATTTACCATGATCCATGTTGACATACTTCATTCCACAGTTTACCGTCCCATGCGATCAGCCCTCCACGTACCCACTTATTTACAAAAACACAATAGATAACAGTTGTGGCACTGTGGGCGCGTTTGCTTTGGTTCTGTAAAGAACTACAGAGTCGTGCATTGATGACGTCACAGCAGCAACGCAGTGAGTGCTGCGTGTTGTTTCCTTTTCATTTATGTGAGCCACCATAGAGTTTAAATAAAACGTTCATGGAAGTAAGCAGTTGGACATTTGTTTTTTATATTTGAGTTTTAGGTTAAAATTAAGATTAATGCAATTAAAAAAAAATAATGCGCTACTTTGTCTGTATTAATTAATTGTGATTAACTCAATAATTTGACTCCCATATAAAAACAATGTTTTATTATCCGTTCATTTAACCTGATCCTACAAACAAATATTTTACTTTATGGATCTCTCTAAATTTTCATAAACTGTACTATCCTTCTAAAAAGAAAAATAGAGAGTGCCAGAACTGCATTGAGAAGTGCATAAGTGTGTTGGAGGTTACATAAGGATGTCTTTGCATAGCGGGAAACGTCTATGAAACATTTCCGTTTGGGATGTCAGAAATGTACTTACTTGGTGATGTAACCATGGAGTGGGTGATTTCACAATCACTAAGTTGCTCTTAGATGAGTTCACTGATGCCCACAGAGAACAGCTCAAGTGCAGCGTCCACAGCAGCTTTGATTTCCTCACAGTATTTTCCTGCATCTTGTTTATTTGAGGATTTAGAGGGGGTACACCCCGCCTCACTCCTGAGTGAGTGAGAGAAAGGGTACTCTGGTCTGGATCTTGACAGGCTGCCAGTCTGTCAGTATTTTTTATTTTTTTTGGACTGTGGGAGGAAGAACCCTGAGAAAACCTCACGCAAGCACAGCAAGAACATGCAAACTCAGAAAAACTGTTGGCAGGCAAGACTTTGAATATTTACAATACGCTCATCCCAGGTGTTTCACTTCACAGGTGAGAGAATGCAGAGATAGCAATATGTCTTTTTTTTCTTAGTTTAATGGTGCTATTTTATGAAATCGCACCTCATGCTAAGTTGCAAATTATTGAGAGGCGGGGTAACGGCTGTAAGTGACTCCTTTGTCCTCTCACCACCGTCGTTTTGAATGCTGATGCAGTGATTCTCCTCAGATTTCATTCTGGCTGTCACACAAATATGAAGAAGAGATGGACACACTGTTTGAGAAATAGGACTCACATATCAAAACCATGAATCAGCATGACGCTATGTTCACACCGCCATCGGCAATGTGTGTTCAAGCCGCTACTTCGATGACAGATACACTGTATTACCAAAAGGATTGACTCACATATGAACTGAAATGCTATCCCATTCCTGACCCATAGAGTTCAATATGATGTCGGTTCACCTTTTGCAGCGATTCCAGCTTCAACTCTTCTGGGAAGGTTGTCCACGAGGTTGAGCAGGGTTTATAGGAATGTTGACCGTTCTTCCAAAAGCTGATTGGTCAGGTCACACACTGATGCTGGTGGAGAAGGCCTGGTCCTCTGTCTCTGCTCTAATTCATCCCAAAGGTGTTCAGTTCAGTTCAGGTCAGGACTCTGTGCAGCCCAGTCAAGATGGAATTATGCAAAAAGTTTTGGTATCCTGATGCATTCAACGTTCATTTTCACTGGATCTGAGGAGCCAAGCCCAACTCCTGAAAAACAAGCCCACACCATCATCATTCCTCCTCCAGCGCATTTCACATCTGCACATTACAGTCTGAAATGTACCGTTCTCCTGCAGCCTCCAAACCCAGATTCGTCCATCAGATTTCCAGAAGGAAAAGCGTGATTCATCACTCCAGGGACGGCGGCTCCACTGCTCTAGAGTCCAACATCAGCGTGCTTTACACCACTGCATCCACGCTTTGCATTGCACTTGGTGATGTGTGGCTTGGATGCAGCTGCTCACCATGGAAACCCATTGCATGTAACTCTCTAATCTGAAGGTCACCTGACGTTTGGAGCTCTGTAGCAGTTGACTGTGCAGAAAGTTAGTGAACTCTTTGCACCCCTTCATTTTGTTCTGATAGAGTGAACAGTTGAGGGCTTGAGTTTATACACCTGTGGTCAGGTCAAGTGATGAAGACACCTGATTCTGATCATTTGGAGGAATGAGCCAATACTTTTGGTTATATGTGTAGACATACATGTATGTGTATTTCAGGCGTCTGTTTCAAGTCTCTTGCATTCACTCGTGGCCACACAAGTTTTACAAGACCCATTTTTTTTGTACAAAATGCCAGACGAAAGGTTCAATTAGGTTGAACTTTGATTTGGTATTGACATAAGGAGGGCAACCCTTTTAATTCACTTAAGTGCCAATCATTTGAAAATTGATCACAGAGGAGAATTAATAACTGCGCTTTATGATACCAAGTCTATGATAAATCAGAATACAGGTATAATGGAGTAAAATTTGTGAGATTTGCACCGCTTTGACATTTCTCACAAAGCAGACATGTGCCAGTATCAGGTAAAAGTAGTCCAGTGTTAACAGCAAAGTTTGTTCAAGATGCATGGCCACACCAGTCTTGTTCTGCTCCTTCATGTTAATCACAACTCGTTTTTTAATTCACTGGATTGTCTTTTTTGACTTCAGTCAATAAAGATGTCTCATGGCTGTTATTCATAGTAGTTTCTCCTGTATGTAGATTGGTGAAGTTATTTCCATCTGTTCTGTAAGTTCCATGAAATGGATTTTTGTCATATTTCAGTTTGTTTTGAAGACTTGTCTAACTGATTTATTATGAAGGAAATTTAAAATTGGTTGCCAAACACTTTTGACGTCATAAAACGAGTTAGAACATCTTGAAGAAAAAGAGGATTTGAAGATACAATAGCTAATAAAAATACTGTTCCTTTCCAAACTTTTATTTCTCACATGAATCTTTGACTGTTTATGTGATCAACGTATATCAGCTGTGTAAACTGATAAACATATTCGAAAACACTGGAACTCTGATGATTAATCAACAAATAAAACTATATATTTTTTTTGGAGTCAGAAAGCTGCAGGCCATAAAAGGCTAAATGACCAACTGTCACATTTAACTAAAAACTAAACTAAAGTACTTTTTCGTGACATTTTTTAAATTGAAATATAAGAAAAAAAATAATAAAACCTTAGAGTGACATCTTTTTTCTAGCATGCCAAAAATATTAAACTGTTCAAATTTTACATTTGGTCTTGCACACTTGAGATGAAAAGCTTTTTTTCTTTTTTAATGAATCACCGTTGGAAGAAAAAGGAATTTAATCAATTTGGGGAAATAATTAGGGCCAGGAATCACTTAAGATAATTTAATTAATCATTGCAAACCTGGAAAAAAATTATTATTTTAAGATTCACTTTTAAGAAAAACTGGCTTTTTGTGCTGCATTAACCATTAAAAATGACCCCTAAGATCCTGGAGGGAATCTTTCCTGTCAAACTGTGCATGGATTGTTAATCAAATCGGTTTTACTTTCAAAGGTTTACAAGTGATGACAAAATTGAAGAAATTTGCCATATATCTGCCATTCTTCCAAGGTATATTTAAAATCAGACAGCTTGCATTTTGTGAACTGATACACCTGATATGGTTGTTTATGACTGTCATTTCCACTTTTGCTCCCACTGTTGCCGCTGCAGTCGCTTTGCTGTCGGTAACGGCGCTATTTAGAGTAATTAGCACGAGTGTGTCGCTGTAGGTTTACGGGACGCAGCTTCGCCGCCTCCATTATGCCTGACATTCATCGCTCATCAGTCCACTCACAGATGATGATGATCAACATACGGCGCATCATGGCTGCTAATGAGATGCGCTTTGCTGATGAAAGCCATTTGTCGAAATTCGACCGTAAAAAAATGGAGGCAGAAGGGAAGAAGACGGAGACGGGAGGGGGGGGGCATACACAGGAAGGAGCGTTCGGACAGCTCTCATCTTTCAATCTAATGGTGTTAACTAAGATTCATTAACCACGAGGCATCTTTGTCCTGCAGGAATCCAGTCTCTGCTTCTCGTCCACATAGATTCTGTCAGGTGCGGCATGTGGTCAGTTGAGTGCATTTATGGCCAATCAGTGGAAAATGTATTTGTTTGAAAGGGAAAGTTCAGTTGGTGCCATTATCTGTCGGAAAAACAAATCCACAAATGGCTTGCTCCTGGAAATGTGGCCATGTGTGCGTGTGCTCGTGTGCCCCGGTGGGTTTGTGTGGGTGTTGTCAGTGCAGACGGGGTGCTCATCATCTCCTGGAAGGATTGATATGAACATTCTGTCACTCACGGGCAGCACAGATGGCTAATTTCCGCAAAAGAGCAGATTTGAGCCAGGTTTTAAAGAGAAAAAAAGAGAAATGGCACTTTTTCAAAGCGCATGTGTGTTTGGGAGAGACAGTCTGTGTGTGTGTGTGTTCGGGGGGAGAGAAGAGAGAGCCTATAATGTAGCAGGAGTTCAGTCAGGCTTGACCACTGACAGATAAAAGCTTTGCGTTGTTGAGCTGCCAGCGCAACATGGCTGCTTGTCAGAGTTTGAGTGAGCAGTGTGTGCGTGTGTGTGCGGGTGTGTATCCACCTTTGTGTGATCCCGGCCCCCACAGCTGTGGAGCTCTTCCAAAGTGCTAACATTTAAACAAATAAAACCCCGCTCCAGACCTATCAGAGAGAGAAGACAGAAATCCAGATACCGTCACTTCCATATCAATTAAACCCTCCGCTCCTGCCACCAAACATTGGCGAAGGCTTCGTATAGATCTGTTTACTGTAAATAACCAATTTAAGGGCCTCTGGCAAGCTCGGGGCTACAGGCTGTAGTTTCAGAGGCAGGAGCAGAGATACAAATGTGAGTCATCTGGTGGAGTCCTCCCTCCGCAGAGCCAGAGCAGCAGACAGACTTTAGAGCTGTGCTTATGCTACTACGCCACGAAATGTGGCAATGAAATGAAACACTAGTAAAAGCTGCTCGTTTAACTTAAAGGAATTTCCTTTTATGTTGAACTGGACTCAAGGTAACGTCATTTTTTAAAAATCTTTTAACTGCTCAACTAAACGGTGGGGCACATTTGGAAATTATGTTTTTAAAAATAGTGATTGTGTGTATTACTCCCCGAGGTACGGAGGTATGGAGGCCCTAAAGGGACATTAGAGAAAAAAAAAAATGAAATAAAAAGAAGTTTCTCCAAAAATGGATGAGAAATTCTAGTTCTTATTCTAATTCTTATCTGGTGTGCACCGGTTACTAACCAGAACATTTTTTTTTCTAGAACGTAAAGTAATAAAAAATTCTGGATAGTAACTGGTGTGCACCAACCAGAACATTTCAAGAAATTGAAATTACAAAAAAATGAGATAAAATAAAAAATCTGGATAGTAACTAGTATGCACCAGTTACTATCCAGAAATGTTTTTATACTTCAATTTTTAATGAATCCCCTAGGTATTCATATTAAACTTATACTTCTATATTTTTAACTTTGATGTCCCTTTAGGGGCTCTGTACAAAGGCAATATTCATCAGAAAAAAAATATCTTTTTCTTAGTAATTTTTATTTTGTGGGTAGTTAAAGGGTTAAGGGGGCTAACTACACCCCGGAGTATCCATACTTATACACTCACTGCCACTTTATTAGGGGTATGGATCCTTTTTTGCCATCAGAACTTCCTTAATCTTTGGTGACAAAGATTCAACAAAGTACTGTAAACATTCCTTAGATAGTTTGGTCCATATTGACATGATAGCATCACACAGTGGTCTGTGATGTTAATCTCCTATTCCACCACATTCTGAAGGTGATCTAGTGGGATGGGATCTGATGACTGTGGAGGTCATTAGAGTCCAGTGAACTCATTGTCATGTTGTAGAAACCAGTCTGGGATGATTCCAGCTTTATGAGGATCTTATCCTGCTGGAAGTAGCATCAGAAGATGGTACACTGTGGTCATAAAGGGATGGTCGTGGTCAGTAACAATACTCAGGTGGGCTGTGGTGTTGTAACCATGCCCAATTTGTACTGAGGGGTCCAAAATGGGGCCAAGAAAATCTCCCATACACCATGAAGTCACCACCACCCACCTGAAGGATGGATCCATGCCTTTCATGACCCCAAATCCTGACCATCCAGAAATAGAGACTCATCAGACCAGACAACATTTTGAACTGCAGCAGATCGTCTTGAATTTCTGCAGTGTGATTGGCTGATTAGAAATGAGCAAATAAAGAGCAGTGTGTGCCTATAAGTGAGTATATGTACATGTTGGTAAACAAGATGGAAAGACACATGTTAGCTCTTATTTTGAAACTTCACCTTTGGACTTCCTTCCGTTCTTTGATAAAGCAGCATTTGCTCGAACACAAGCATCAAGGTTTGTGCTTTCTCACCTTAAATAGACAGACATGTTTGCCTTTCCGTGTCTAAGAGGGCGCAGCGCATCAGAGCTTCTCTGCTAAGCGAATGAGCAACGCTAAAGCATCTAACTTCTTGTCCTTGCCCTTGTCAGCATGGCACCGTTCGTTATCCCTCACCTAGCACACAAAGACACTTCTTACAGGAGGGATCATCAGTCGCCTTTGCAACTCTGCAGATTCAGTCCATAAATCCTAATTATACCCTTTCCCAGCCCCCATCCCCCTCCCCTTCCCCACTCCACAAATAAATGGTCAGAAAGTGTAAAACATCTGCTGCATGGATCATCTCAGTGGCTGCAAAGGTAAATCATCCTCATCTGTTTCTATTATAAAAGCAAGGGAGTCATGGGACTTGAACACTGACTGTAAAGCATCTCTCCACTGACTCGTTCCTCCACTAAAAGCATGGAGGTCTGCTGCTAGCATGTGTGTTCCTGACCATTAAAAAAAACACTCATCGGGTCAAACTGAAGCATTTATTTATTTGTTTTTCTTTACGTGATATTAGGATGAATCCAAAATCTTCCCTTCTCCCTCCCCCTCCAAACGGAGAGTTATGGAAAAATTGTTTCATATTTCAGACGTCACTTTTGCTCAATGATGTCATCAATAGTCGCTGGTCAGCTAGCTTTAGCGCGGAGCTTCTAATGCTAAAACATGCATGATAAAAGCAGTTTCATTATTTAAAAAGGTCACGATAAAACAAAAAGTCATTACTTACATTTAAAATGTAAACTTGGAAAACACGTTAGACATAGCGCGACAGGGTTTACTCTCGTGACGGAGAGCTTGTAGTCATCCACTTGGAGGGTGGAATCGCTAAAAAACATGTTTTGGACACCACTAGCACTAAATATGCCCCTTCAAATGGAGGGGTTTGGTTTGAGTGGTGGTATCTTCAAATTTGGATGTTATTCCCACTCAATGACATCATCAATAGTCACCGCTCAGCTACGTTAGTGCAGAGTTGCTAGCACTCGGATATGCATTACAACACTGGTTTTATAACTTTAAGAGGTCATCCTACAACAAAGTCTTACTTCTTTTTAAATATAAACTTCTGTGATTTAGAACGGACCCGCCTGAAGAAATGTTGTGGAGGGTTCTGGACCCCTTCGCTACGAGGTTTTATGCTAAAAAATATTTCTTACTTCTGAAAACTGTAGCCTAAAAAAAATGTTAAATTTGAAAAATAAATATGTCAGTGCTACTTTAAAATGTGGTGTTTGCTCAGTTTATTATCATTTGTTTTTCTTATGGTGCAGCTAAACTGTAGCGGATTCTTAACTGGACTCAATGCATTCTTAACAGTTATGGAAGCTTTGTAAGATTTTTCCATAAAAAGGGCAGCTTTTGTGTAAAGTTTACACAAAGTAAAAAATAAAAATGATGCAGAAGTGACAACATTCAAAAAGTGTGGGGCGTGAAACGTTGTGTAGCAGTTGTAAGCTAATTTTTGCAAATGTTTCTTTTACATACAAAGAAAGCTAGAAAAGACTCCTTCTTTTAACATTCTATGACATTTAACAGAAAATTTTGTTTTATTTTAGTAGTGGATGATCAATGCGAGGTTTTTATAAATGCCTTGCCCAAGGACAACATGACCAACCAGTCTGAGATTCGATGCCCTGACCAATCAGTTGGCAGCAGCGCTGCTCAACTCAGTGAACTACAGCAATCCCACAGACACAGCAGATGGTGATGCTACAGAATCAGATGATGAGCCATTAGTCACATCACACACTATCATAAAGCCATGCTCTGTGTTGAGGTGATCGAGATGGAGAAGTCAACCAAGAAAAGACAAACTGATTGGTCAGTATTAGTTTGTTTACTGAGAGAGTCTGTTGGTAGGGTGTCTCATCTGTTTCTGATAAGAGATAAAAACAGATAGTTTTATCAATAGTGCATGTTCTACATAATCTAGTCTGAAATGGAGTTTACATATACTTTTAATTTTTCTGGATTTAGCAATAAGAAAGTCTCTACATCTGCTCTTATATATATGAATGAAATTACAAAAAAAAAAAAAAACATTATGATTAATTGCCACATAATATAGGAAACATATTCTGTCACTTATTCTGTACATAATACACACAACAAAAATGTAACACTTCTGTTTTTTCTCCCATTGGTTTTAAGATTAACTCAAAGATCTGAAACATTTTCTTAAAATAACCGTTTCTCTCACTATTATTTACAACTCTATGTAAATCTGTTATGATGAGCGTTTCTTCTTTACCGAGATAATCATTCCTACCATACAGATGTGCCATCTAGATGCTGATGAGACAACCTGATTACTGCACAGGTGTGCCTTAGACTGGCCCTGATAAAAGGTCATGGGGGGAACGCAGAAAACCACTCAGCTTCTGGTGTGACCACCATTGCCAAGTGGCCAACGGTGGTGGTGGGATTATGGTATGGGCAGGCACTCAGGTGCATTTTAATGATGGCCTTTTGAATGCACAGAGGCACCATGATGAGATCCTGACACCCACTGATGATGTTGGGGATGCTCTGGAATGCGACAGCTTGTTCCAGTTCCTGCAAATCCGCAACTGGACACAACATCACGACCACAATTGACCTCATTCACAGGCCAAATGAAAGAGATAGAATCAACTCTGCGAAAAGTCATTTTCACAGGAGACCAATTTCTATTGAGTTTTTGAAAACTGTCAAATTTGCGCTCAAAGTGGCAGTAAGACTGGACAAAAACAATCTGGTCCTTGAACTCCAGGACTTTTACAAGTCAGAATAATTTACAAACTTTAAGCCAAACTATGACATTGTATGTCTAAAAATACTACTTAATACCACATTAAAATGTAATAAATTGTGCAAAAACTATTTCAGCAGGTTCATTTTGTTATACATATTAGACATATATTCACTCAAAAAAATGTAAAAATTATATCTGCTCCAAATTCTGCATGCTTACACAGATACTACATGTAGTATGTGTATGATCAAGGGAACATCTCTTACTGAAAAGTATGGTGGCCCTGCAGTCCAAATCACACCGCAAATGCCAAAAACATATAGAAGAAACAACGATAATTCAAAAAGCACAGAGAGCAAAAAAAACCCCAGTAGATTTAAAAATCAAAACAAAGTTCCAAAAAAATGAAAAAAAAAAAAAAATAAAATGTTTCCGGAAACAGAAGGTAACTTTCAGAAATCAAAATCAAATGTTAAAAACGAACCACATTAAGAAATCAGAAAATGTAGAAACTTTGGGACGTCACTGATGGGATCAAAACTTTTGAGTTTTGAAATTTGAGTTTATCCAAGTGTATCTTCAATGTTTGCATATTAATACAAGTTTTATGATTAGTAAAAAGCCTTTTCAGGATTCTTCATGACAAATGACTTTCAGTTGAAATGATGGACAAACAACCTTTGTCCTATTGTTCTCTTTTTTTCTGGTTTCTGTAAAAAATGTACCAAGTTTGAAAAAATGTATGTGTTTTCCAAAAATCAAAACTAAATATTAATACATGGACTAAACCTTTTTTATTTTGCTTCATTTTTGTTTCATTTCCTGAAACATTTCATTTTTATTTCGTTTCTGCTTTTTGGAAATGATCGTACCATTTTAGATTTCATCAGAATCACAACAAGCAAAAACATTTTAATAGAAAAAAAAGAATGAATCCTTAAATAAACGATGCAGATATCAAATCTAAATAGAATATTAAAAAAAAACAGACCGAGCTTTGACTTGAGCGAGAGTACTGGCATGAGACAGAGGCTTTAGTGTTCGCTTCACTGACATACAGTAAATTTGAGACCTTTAACTTCTAACACTGCAGCAATTTATGTCCGTTCAAGTGCACTCACCCATCCCTGTTGCTGTTGTCAGTGCATTGTTGTTTACTTGTGTAAAAAACAGATGGCCTTAACATGGTTGAAATTGAGCGCTGGCTGGGTGGGGGGGCGGTTCATGCTAGTTTGGTTCCGTGTGTGTCTCTGATATGTTATTCGCCCTCGTCCTTTTCTGCCTGTCTTCCCTCCCTTCCCGCTCTCCTCAGCCTCCAGCCAGCCTCGCCGCAGACAGGAGGTCAGGCCACGCCACTCCGCTCTGCCTGCTGTGAGCGCCGGGTCACCCGGCCACATAACACCACCAACTGTTCAATATTTGAACAAATCAAGCGTTCTGTTTGTTTGAAATCTCACTATTTCTTCACATGTCTTTGCCCTCCCCTGATGCTTTTTGCACTTTATGCAAAACATGGAGCATCTCAAGGTTGAAAGAAAAATAAACTATCAAGTCTTTGTCACTATTTTTTATTCACTTAACATTTAGTTTTTAAAACCTATTCTTCTTTATTTAAAAAGTCCAAATGCAGAATTGCATTTGGAGCTCTTTGCTTTCTATTTCTTTACATAATGATGTAAATTTAGTGAAACAAATGAGTCTTTCTGTACCAGCTCACCATGAATATTCAGAACAGTTGTTTGTTATTTCACAGATCAGTCAGTAAACTCCACAGTGGAGGTGCTGGGACTTAAACAGGCTAACATGAAGGATGAGATTTCGTTTTTGATTGCTCACAGGGAATGCAGCCCCACACTTAAAAGGTTCTGGGGTCCTCTTGAGGACAACAAAAGACCGCATTAATTGTCATTTGATCATAACTGATTAATTGTGCAGAACAAATGGAATATTCACGCTGGATTTGTTGAAAAAACTGATGTTTTTTTGTCTGATGAGGCACAGAAGTGAAAAAAATGCAAACAAGCCTTATAAATGTTCCTTTGATAATGGATGGTTTTAGTAAATAAATATTCTATATGACAAAAACATGAAATATTGTGTTCATGGTGGGTTAGTATAAGGTGTTCTTGACATTATTTTCTCCTTTTCAAGAACCAATTTCAATATATGATGGCAGTGTTGTTTATTGCTAGTGATGTACGTTTTTATGAGTTTATTTCACATAAAATATAGCAAAAATGTTCATGCTAAGAACTTTTATTTAGGAATTATTGCTGAAAAGGAGAAGAAAAAGCAACAAAAAAACTCGAATCCTCCCTTCCACAAAGAAAGGACTTCTTATTTTAGTATCTGTGATCTTTTTTTTTTTTGAATAGTACAGAAGATGCAGATTAGTAATCTTCCATTCATAAATACTTGACACATTCCCTTATCTTCTAAAATATAAAGCAGGTTTGACAAAGATAAGTTTTTGGATTGAAACAGATTGCATTTATTTATTTGTTTGTTTATGATCAAATTAAACAAAAATGTCACCATATTTATTATTGTCCTTCCTGCTCGTTACTATTATGTCTTTTGTATTTTAATATTCTCAACTTGTCTTATGCGTTTACAGTTTATTATTATTATTTTGTTATTTCATTTTATTCTTCATTCATTTTTCTAAGTCTTATTACTCTTTTAAATTGTTATTGCTCTGTGCATTGCTGCTGGTGGACAATAAAGTCTTTGAATCTTTGCTTGTCTATTGTTAAGTGAATGGCTTGAATACATTTGTACTACTTATACGTTTCTGTGGTTTACTTTGTTTGACTGGATTCATTTTAAGGTAAATAATGACCAAGCACTGTTGAAAAGTTCATTTTTTAAAAGTGTGATTTTACTTTTAATGTTCTTTATGGGTATTTTTTGTAAATCCACACATAAACAGGTGAAATTAGGGTTCTTCATAAGTCATGAAAAGCCTTAATAATATGAATATAAAAAATAATTCCTTAAAAAGTCTTTTAAAAAAGTCTTGAATGTTGTTGTCTGAGCCTTAAAAATTGTGCCACTTCAAATTTCACATTTCATGTAAAAATTTGTAATTTTTCAACCACGAATATTTTGATCAGGTGATCCAAATAAACAGCAGAAGAACCAGTAGAGAAAAAAAGTAAGCACAGACCACAAACAAGATAAGAAGCTACAGTTTTGATCATAAACTGGGAATAAGTGAATTTAATGGAAAATAGACTGAGAAATCTGTTTTTATTTTTGACATCCATGGCCTTAAAGTCTTAAAAAGTCAGAAATTTAACTTGAAGACACTCTGAAAAGTTAAATTTACCAAATCAGATTTCTGAGGAGGGACTGATGCGTGCAGAGAATAAAAACACAGACGTAAACAGTTCAAGTTTTCCTCCAAGCTGCTGATGTGCAGAAATAAAAAAAAAAGTTTCTTTTCCTGCTGTTTTTAGCAAAATATGCCATTGTATGTGATTTGGAAATTCAAAAAAATGTACTTAAAATGAGAAAAATGCACTTTTTGAGGTGAGTCAAGAAGAATAACAAATTTTAAAATGAAAGATTTTTTTTTTAACCCTTCGTAGTCTCTGAACTCAACAGTGAGTTTTCCAGTCAATTTGTCTGTTTACTCGAAACTAGTTGTGGGTTCAAATCCCACTTCTGACACCATATGAAAGGTGTACAAAACTGCAGTCCACAAGATGAATGGTATGTCTCTTCTTTCATATGATTTAGGTATTCAAAACGTCTGGGGGGGAAATACAGGAGGAGATTTCAGGAGATATTCTAGGAGAGCTGGACAGAATCGTAGAAGGTCCTCAACCCCTCAGCAGGACCACACTGCTCAGCACTGCTTCTGCACTACAGAATGACCTCCAGATGGCCACTAGTGTGAATGTCCCTACCAAAACAATCAGGAACAGACTTCATGAAGGTGGCCTGAGGGCCCCACGTCCTGTAGTGAGATCTGAGGGATCTAATGTGCTTCTTTAAAGTGCACCTTTTATTTTTGTGAAAATAATTGTTTGAATCCATGTAAAATTCTGTCACACCTTGTTTAAAAAACCAAAACAATAAGATTTAAGTAAAAAAAATCCCACTAACTACTATAGTAGATTAAATTCCAGATTCTGCATTGGAAATAGACATTTTTGTTGCCAGATCTTGCAGGAGGAAGCTGCTGACAGTTTCTCCTGATTTGTTGGGCTGGAAAAAAAAGAGTCTCCTTCCCAGAATGCTTGGAAGATGGCTTCATAATAAACTGGCAGCCATTGTATCCTCCAATCATAACATCAGGATACTCAGCATGCCGGTGTTTGGTTGTCAGCGCTAAAAAAACAAAAGATTCAGCTCATGCAGAAGAATCCAGCATCAATTCCTCAGAGCTGTTAACATCCATTTCTAAAGGAACGACATCTTGGAGTCACAAAATGCAAAGCGGAGTCCCAGCATGTTATTTGATGTGATCAGTCAGTATGTTTTGGATTTATGAGCGGGGTTTCCTTCTCTCTGTCAGATGGTTTCCCATCATCCTCCTCTTCTTTTCTCTCTGCAGGTTGGCTGTGGCTGTCTCACCGGCTCTCTCTTTCCATAATGTCCTCTCCAGACACCAGTACACTTGAAGGGTTTAAGGTAATTGCACTCAGGGCTTCATCTCAATGCTGCTCTCTCACATGTGGAATCATTATCCCGGCTAACAATTACAGCCTGCTCTAGTAATTGATCAGAAAACTGTCTCGGGGAGGTTAAAAGGTATTAAATATCACCACTTTCTTAATTTACTGCGCCTGTCAAATAAAAAAGAAGGAGAAAGAGGAGTGAAAATGAGAGTCCTCAGCCTTTTCCCTCTCTCGGCTTAAATAATGACCCCCAATTAGAGTTCTTCTCTGTAACTGGGCTCTGCTCTAATGCAGGTCTGTAGGCCCTGTGGCTAATTTTGTGTACACAGGGTCATGAAGATTTTAATTTATTGACTTTGTAGCTTTGTGTTTGAGTGTTGGGGGTTTTGCTATTAAGTCCTCATTGTTTGTGTTGCCTGGATTTTCTCACGTGTTTGTGTTTTCGTTTTTCTTTTTTTTTGAAATACCTAAAATTCCAGTAAAATCACCAATTCTGATGAGTTGCCACCAGCGTTTAATGCCCACTTCAGAGCTGACCCTGCGAGACGGGGGGGTCAGAGCACGCCGCGTTTTTGCCTTTTTGTGTGTCAAAGTAAGGGAGGGTAAATTATGAAAATGTGCAAAAACAAACGTGAGACGCTGAGTGTGTAGAGTGAAAAAAAGGGCCATCATTTACACAAATGTTTTGAGGAAATAGCAGCTTTTGCTGGAGTTTATGCAAACAAATGCCATTAAATGTGAAAATAATTGTTTTTATCTTTTATTAGTTTTCATTTAAGTTTAAAAATATATATACTTATAAATTATTTCATATTTGATGTTATTCTCAACTGTTTTTGATGTCTATTTACTGTAAGTAATTTTGAGTAACAATGTGTTGATATTGATTTACCTTTTGGTTTTTGTTGAATGTATGAATGGAACAGGGGCAGAAAATTTTGTTTTTTTTCATTCTGCTCCCTTTTATTTTCACTTGCATAAGATGTCCTGTATTGTTTTAATGTATTTGTTTTGTTGTGGAAACGGAAAAAAATAGAAATGAAAAAGGAAGAGTTCTAAAAAAATGTTCACATTTTAAATTCCCATTCTCAGTGGTCTTTTATTTATGATTATGTTTTTTTAGACAAAGTTTGACAACCTGTGTCGGTTTAAAAAACATAGTTTCTGCAGAGAGATAGAAGTTTATTCGAAATTCATCTCTTGGTTGAGTAAATTCCTTTCATTCCTCTTTTTCAGAGAAGGCTGTACTTGCAGGCCCGGAGACCTAACAACGCTTTTAGGACCACGTTTTTAGGACCCAGGCATTTTGAACACAGCGCCTCCTACAGGATAGAGTTTGTTTTGTTATTTTCTGGAGACTTTACACACACACATTGCAGTAGTAAGAGAAAAAAAATGATCCAAACTCTGATAAAAGATAAAAAACTATGTAATTTATCACATGAATCTTAAAATACAAAAAGCAAATTATCAATAAATGTCAGTTTTTTGCAGAAACATAAACAGTAATGTCTAAATGTAGCTTAGCTTAACATTTATCCAAATTAATGTTGTTTGTGCAAAAATAAATTCATGATGGTTTATTAGGTGTACATCTTTTGGGATTTTATAGCACAGTTACAATTCTAATTTTCCATCTTCATGTGTTATAATTTTCATTTGTGTCATTATAACCCAAATATAGTCTACATTTATTACAAAACAGAGGAGAACAAAATGTTTACTGAGCATGTTTACTTTTTATAATAATATTAAGTATTTATGCTGTATTGTTCAGAACTAAATTACTTTTTACTTTACATTTTACTTGTGTGTCTTTTTTTCCAGATGGATACAGCAATTCTAAAGAGGAAGTCTCTAGATGAAACCGTGTGTTGAATACTTTGTTCTACAAAGTATTTCCAACCAACAAGATTATAAAAGGCTCAAATTCATGGTCAAAAACTCTCAAAAATCAAAAATAAATGGCAATTGTTACAAAACTTTTCCAAGAACATGTGAAATATTCAATAACTGCACATGTACCACACTGTGTAGCTCATGACAGTCTCTTTTGCACAGTTAGCTGAATTTACTCAACCGCTGATTTGTATCCAGGTTTAGTCATTTTTTGAGGCATAACATTATTTTATAAATAGTGTAAATGTTTAGTTATTATTAGGGCTGTTTATGCAATTAATAAAAATAAATAAATAACACATTCATATTTTTTAACTCAAATTAATTAAACCTTGCAAAAAAAAAAAAAAATCTTCTGCTCTGCCTTGGACGGCTTCCACGCCGTTTAAACACTTCATCGGGCTTTATCCCACTTATACCACGCTCACTTACAAAAGAAATAAATACCTAACAAATTTTAAGTTCCTTATTCTTGCTATTTTTGGCTGTCACTGAGCCTCGACAGCGACATGTATACTGATCGACATGATCGGTTAAATAAAGCACCAGTTCAGAGAGAAAGTTCACCTCTTACCACTTGTTTTTGTCCAGAAAATGATGCGAAAAGAAAGCGGCTTAGTGATATAGAACATATGAGTTATGTGACCTGAACTACTTCTTTCTTTTTTTTTTTTAGGTATTCATCATTGATATTTACTGTGTATCTGCACCCAGCAGCCAATCAGAATCGAGTATTCACCCAGAACATAGTATTGGTTATCTTTGTTTTCTTGTAGTGATTCTGCAGAAATATAAGTATTTACAGTTCTACTCATTTTAGTGTTGATGTGTTTTGTGTACACAAATTATACTTGGATATCTGAGTTAAAGCTTGATACATTGAAAAATTTCAAACAATAAAAATGAATATTTTTTTTTCTGGACTGTTTTTTGCTCAAAAGCTGTATGAAGTCTCACAAAATGTACCTAGTAAAACATTTCGTTTAATTGTAATTAATCACAACCCAAAAGTGTAATTAATCTAATTATTTTTCTTAATTATTTGACAACACTAGTTATGCTACTTTCAGATTAAGTAGTAACTATCCCTCTCTTTTTGTTTAACCTTAAATGGTTTATGGCATTCAGAGTGAACAGCAAAGCAAGACAATAATAATAAAGCCTTTGAATCTCTAAAAAGCGCCATTTTATTTGGAGTGAATTTTTAAATAAAGAGTACTAAAATAACGCCCACATTTTACAATGTTTTTCTATTCCATCAAGAACGGTGAGTCCAAATCCCTGGAGATTAACAACAGCGACTCTTTGAAGCGACCGCGTTCCCGCGACTGCTAATTCTTCTTTTTAACCTCTATTAAACACGCAGCCCATCCCCTGCATCTCCCTCTGTTTCCCTCCCTCCCTCTGTAAGGACAGCTGACAATGATGGGCAGACAGGGTGAGGTAAAGGAGGTGATGGGTGGAGGGAGAGGGAGGGATGGAGGGATAGAGGGTAACAGCAGGGGACAGCGGGGCTAGCAGGGTGAGCAACGCTCGGTGCCTCTCAAATCAGGTCCATTTTTTCATTAGCTCATATCCTTGCCAGGCTTTACAGCTGGCTGATCAGCAATCAGCGGCCGTTTGTTTCAATCAGGCAGCGACTCCACTGTTACAGACAGGACCAGATTACCGAGAGGGGAGGGATGCAGTGGGAGGAGGATGTCTTTACTTCGCCGTCCGCGTGATGAAAGGGGTGAAGCGGGGGACATTCTGATACAAAATGTGCCAAAACGGAGAGGAAGGCACTTGCAGGCTTGGAAACAATGGGAGTGAAGTGTGGAGGGAGATGAGAAATGCCGCCTGTCACTGCATAAACAAAGAAGAGAGGCTAATTTCGTTTCGCCGTCTGCGGATTGGAAAAGTTCGGAGGGAAGTGATCGGTAAACTGTGGAAGGCATCTCTTTCAACAAGTCCTCTAAGTCGTTTTTATCTAAAACAAGCACAAAAAAGGAGAGTCTGTCATAGATCAAGACAAAGATGAGGATTTCGCCTTCTTTTTTTTAATCAAGTACCAAGTCATCTGCATATTTTTCACCTTATTCCAAGAAAATGTGGCATATTTATAGCAAAAGAATCCTGTGACAGGTGAGACTCTCCGCGTAAGAAAAGGAATTGACTCATCCTTGCTATCCCAATTACCTCCTCATTTGAAGACAAATAGGACTTTGAGATCAGATGTGAGATTAAAAGCTTTACTGAGAGAGACTCTCTTTATTGCAGCGAGGGGAAGTGTGAGGAAATAAAGAGAAATGAGAATAATATCTCTCTCATCCCTCTTCCAGTCATCCTCTCAGCCGCACAGTGTCAAAAGGGGGGTGTGAAAAAAGATGAGAATGAGGAATGATTAAGGCGGGAGGGGGGGGGGGCAGCATCGTGCCCAGGGAGGCCTTGTGCCTACTGAGCGTGCCCAATGAGTGGCGGAGACTGAGGCGTGTTGGATCCATAAGCAAAGTATTTATCCTGCCAGAGACCCTGAGAGATTAGCCTCCGCAATGGTGATTTATACCAACACACAGCCATCCTTTACCTTCCACCACAGACACCCCCGCCCCCCTTCCTTTCCCTTCCCTGCCTTCAGTCCCTGTGGATTGTGTCTGTCAATGGGCCCTGATGCCCAGTTAGCCTCCAGCTATGATATTTGATCATAGTAACTACTGACTCTGTCACCTCCATTTCTTTTCTGTTTGGATACATTATATATAAGGCGGGAGAGACGTGGACGTATGGAGGAGAGGGCAGGAATCATATGGAGATGGATTAAAACTGCTCTGATAAATACAGCATCTGCGCCGCCTGACAATCCGACAGCTAGTTCGTTTCGCCTCTGGACGAGACGCTTTTTCTTCCTCTGTGTACCAGACAGTGCCGTGTTCACCAGCGCAACCAAATAAATTGGAGGCCATTAAAGTCCAGTTAAATAAAGCTAAGAAGGCTGTCATTGGTGTTAGGTCTAAAGTTGGCTTTTACCATTGACATGTGCTTCTAGTGTCTGATTCTTAACATCAAGTTTTCGCAGAACTGCCAAACACTAAAAGAAAATTCACTTTTAGATTAAGAGCATAAAGGAACTACGGTGGCCCTGAAGTACAAATCATATCAACAAATAATTTGATTCAAAAACATTTAAAAAATCACAATAATTAAAAAGGGAAAAAAATATTTAAAAAAAACAACTTTACATTTTAAATTAATAAAACAAAATTCCAAAAACAAAATTGCAAAAAATAAAAAAAGGA
The DNA here is from genome assembly GCA_003999625.1 of Oryzias javanicus. NCBI lineage: Eukaryota > Metazoa > Chordata > Actinopteri > Beloniformes > Adrianichthyidae > Oryzias > Oryzias javanicus. The sequence continues at coordinate 9,335,340 of CM012452.1, forward strand.
TGTTGTTGATTCCCAAAAACAAAATGAAACATTAGAAAAATGAAACCACAAGAAGAAAATGGAAATGGTAGGAATTGTGGGGCATCGCTGTTTAAAAGATATCCAAATAACTTTCAGTTCAAATGGTGGAGAAACGTCATCATCCAATCAGCAAAGTCCAATAGTGCCGACCTTTTCTAGTTCTTGTGACAAAGAAGAAAATATTGCGGCATGCAAAAGAAATTTCAAGAACACAAAAAAAACTTTAAAAAATGAAACATAATAAGAAAATGGAAAATGTACGGACAATGGGATGTCTCTGATTGGCTGATATTTGTTTTTGAGGTTTTTTTTTTATGAATCTTCTTCAGTTGCATAATAAAAGTTTTATGATTTGTACAAAACATATCCAGTACTGCTTCATGCCAAATAACTTTCAGTTGAAATGATGGACAAACTTCATCATCCAATCACATATATACCTACCTTAACTGTTTTTTTGTTGGTTTTTTTTTCACAAAAAACATAAATATATTTTCTGTAAAACTGCATATAGACCTCCAAGTCAAATAATACTTGCCAAAATCCCAAATCTGGTCTCCATGATGGTTTCAGTCAGGTCTTCTCTTGAACATGCACATCCACAGTGGACAAACAGGGATAGGATTCTTTTTCTTTTCTTTTTCTTCTGTTTACTTTTCATGTCCACCCCTACCGTTGGAAGAGGTTTGGTGCAAAATGTCAAAGTGGTGCTAATCTTACATATCTTGCTTCAGGCTTTTTTATTTCACAGATCTATTCCGATGTATGAAAGGCTTGGAATATGTTCAAATTCTTTCCCTCTGCTCTATGTAGTGCATTCCCCATTTTATAGTGCGGTCAAGATCTACAATTCCAAAATCCAATGCTGTAGAAATTTTCAAAAGTCTTTGCAAAAAAAAAAAATGTGCATAAAAATTAGCGTAAATACACCACAATGCATTGTGGTTGAGCAATTTTTGCAAAAAAACATTAGAAGTGCTTAAATGTAATTTTTTAATCAACCATCCACATTTTCATCATCAGAACACAATGCAGTCACAAATAGACGTTCAATGTTCATATTAATTAGATTTTCACTTTGTGAATTCGGTGACATCATATCAGGCGTTTTAAAAACGAAAGATTAGTAGTGAGCATGGTGTGTGAATTGCTTTTGAAATCCAGGGCACTTGATAGTCCTGCACTAGTTTTTTCAGTAATAATTTAGTACATAGAGCCCAAAATCTTTCTTGAAAACTAGCGTAGCTACAAGTGAGCGCGAGAGCTTTAACCCTATAACTGCCTTCTCAACGGTGGAAACATTTAGAAAGCATGTTTTTAAAAACATTTACTCTCCAAGGTACGGACCTCCTAAAGGGAAATAAAAGAAAAAAAATGTGAAATATTTCTTTTTTTTTTTTTTTTTTACAAAAATTGAAATGATGATAATAATAAAATAATTCTGGTTGGTAACTGGTGCGCATCAATTAGTAACAAGAACATTTTTTATTCAGTTTAAAGAAAAAAATAAAAAGAAAACAGTTACTATCTGGTGTGCATCAGTTACTAACCATATATATATATATATATATATATATATTGTATTTTTTTTTTTTACTACTTTACTTTTTAGAAAAACAAGTCATGTTTAATAAGCAGAACTTGTTTTTATGACTTCAATTTTTTTTACGGAACCTCTAAGTATTGTTAGAAAAAAAAATTTATTTATTTTACTTTGATGTGCTTTTAGGGGCTCTGTACTACGGCAATAAACAACAGAAAAAATTACTTAAACATTTTTTTTTGGGTAGTTAAAGATTAAATCCAGAAGCCTAATACGTGTATTTACGTAGTCTTGTCATTGGAGTTGGTCTATCAAACGTGTTTTGCCGAGAGTGAATGTAGCTTAACAGTTTGTGTGAAGAATTTTATGCCTTTTGTGCTTCAGTCTTTCACAGAATCCCTTCCTGACTGAACACTTGAACACATTCAGGAATCATCTCAGGAAATGCGGTTAGTGAAGTATCACTGGGATTCTCCCTCACAGGTTCCTCCAGGATTTATTCTGAGAAACACAAAGACGAGCGCACATTAAATCGGATATAACACATTCAAAGTTACTTATCTATTTAGAAATATTTTTGGTGAAAATAGATGAATAAGCAAAATCTAAGATGTAAAATGATGTTAAAAATATGTATATTTTACCTTTTGGGAACTCTCCCCAATTCAGCTGCTATCAAATATTTACTATCAATTATAGACTTTGTTGGTTCTGTGATCCATTGTCTTGCTTAATGCTGCATTTACGTCTAATTTTTCATAGTTATTAGGTTATAAAGGCATAAAGTAAGACTAAACAGGCAAGAAAGAAATAATAAAGCAGCTGAGAGAATGAGTCAGTGTTGTAGGTGACTTTGTGTCCTCAGCAGGATTCAAGAACCACATCCCTGAAGATCATCATCATGACTTTTCAAGAAAAGTGTTAAAAATATAATAAATTCTGAAATCAAAATGTGAGAAAAGATAAGTAATGGATTTGGATTGACATCATATTTATTTTATTTTTGACTCAGTTTTGTGATACAAAAACAACTAATTGAACTAATATAACTTGAAGTTTACTTCAATTTGACTGACTGCCTGCATCAGTACATCCTCCCCTGCAGCAGATTTTGGGAAGTTGGATGTTATTAACAGTGAATTACACTCACATTTAGCCTAACAGTCAGGGAGTGGGCTGCGGCTCATCATGTGAGCCTCTATTTGCCCCATTTGAAGACCCTCACCCACTCATTGTGGCTGTAATTGGCTGAGCTGCAGACAAATACAGTTTGACAGCTAAAAGCAGCAGACAAGTTGGCACATTATGCTAATTATGAGATGTCATTACATCTTTAGGGGAGATGGCTGGTGGGCTCAGTGGAGGATGTCATCAAAAGCCACATCCAGACAAGCTTCATCCATTAGATGTCCAGCTTCTTACCCCCACCGTCCCGTCCCCCCTCCCTCTGTAGAATCACACACACCAGTGTCCTACAGCGAGCTGTTGTCAGCTTTGACCCGCTCATGCAAACAGAAACCAAGTGTGACACATTAACCTAAGTAAGTTCTCACTAGCTCATTTATTAATGAACAAACGTAATGATTACGTATTTTAACTTAAAGTTCCATTATGATCAGCTTTTAAACTGTTTTAAAATTGTTTCCAGTGTTCTTTAAATTATGATCATGTTGTAGTTAGCCAAACTCAGAATTGAGTGCACTAGAAATTTCCCAGAAGTCTTTGCATAAAGCTAGCGTGCATCGATGCTCTCTACATTAGCAAATATAGACCACAATGCATTGCAGTCGAGCAATTTTTGGGAAAAAAAATGTGTTTAAATGTAGTTTTTTAATCAACCAGTCACATTTTCCTCATCAGAACACAGTGGAGTCAGAAATAGGCATTGAGAAGGGTTCTTATTTTAATTTGTGAAATCTATGACATCATATTTGGCGTTTAAAAAAGCAAAAAATAGTAGCGAGCATGGTGTCTGAATTACTTTTAAAATCCAAAGCACTATATTTTCCTGCACTATATTGTCTTTTAGTTGTTAGGGATTAGGGTGAAAATTCAGACATATCCATGCTCTCCTTCTTAGCCAAAATCTGTTGGCGCGGAGAAAGGACGTCCTCATTTCCCATCATCCCTTTGTTTACACTCTCTCCGACAAGCTTACATCTCCTCATAATGCAAACCTAGCATTAGCGGTGCGACAAAAATAGAACTCAATATTGGACCTATCCAGTTGTACAATTTTGAACCAGAATTCAGCTTGAATGAGGAAAACAAAGACGTACCTGGATATATTTTTCTACAAGTGGATCCACCAGAATCCAGTGGATCTGGAAGCTTGTAACCCACCCAGCATATTCTCTCTGTCACAACTGCAACATGTTATAAACCGCATTTTATAGTTTTTCAAACACATCAAAAGCTCTAATTTTATCAAAGTAAGTCTTTAAGGGCCTGAAAGTGTGACACTGTCACCACATGTAAAAGTTGTTACAAAACGAATGTGACCACTGACTGACCATGAGAACTTGACTGAGTGAGTGTTATCTGGGCTACAAATACCAACATAAAAATGTGTCCTCTCATTTGATCTTTAAATCTAATTTATATAAATGAATGAATTTATATGACTTTTAATCATTTTTATCCTCAAATTTGTTTTCCAGTAGAAGTTGGAACCTCTTGAAACCAGCAGGGATGTTCTGTTTAGATTAGAACATGAGGGGTAAGGTCACTTCGTTGATGAATAGATAGATAGATAGATATCTTTATTTGTCATTGTCACAGGTACAACGAAACTAAAAGCGCTCGCTGGTCAGTGCAAAACATTCATACTTAAAATCAGCCCACATAAAAATAAATAAAATAAATACATAAAACCAAAAGTACGTAAAACCTGGACATTTAAACAATTTCAAATAAAAAACAAGTTATTCTATAGGTGCTAAAATTGTTAAGAACTGGAACAGAATAATGATAAAAATTGATAAATATAAGAGAAACATCCACTTGTCCTAACAAGTGAATGTGACTAAAAGAGTTTCACAAAAGTTATTTCTCTTAATCCCTACAGAGCACTATAGCTGGGTGATATTCACCCAAGCAAAAGTATTCACGTGAAACGTAATATGTTGCATTTTTCTGAGTGTCATGGGTTGAAAACTCTAGGCTTTTATTACAATAATTTGACACATATTCAAAAAACTGAAAGTATACGAAAGTATTTTTTACATTATAATTCTTTTTACTGTTTCAACAAAATGTTTAAAAAAAATGAATAAATCAGACATGATCCATTCTTTCCTCTGTTCTAGTTTTTCATCAAAAGTAAACATTTTTGGCTTTAAAATGACAAATTTTGTTTATTCCTAATAATAAGTTAATGTAGAATGCTGTTAAACTGAAACTACTAAAGTCTGGCTGAGATTTACTTACCTTTATTCTCTCCCAGGTTTGTTTGTTAGGCTCTTTTACGCTTGTGATGCAGCCTGGCTCCTGCTATTGGTTCACTTCAAGTTTTTTGTTTGTTTGTTTGTGTCTGTGATCGATTGTACTCCAAAGAAAACAGACTTTTGGAAATGAACTCCTGTTTGATGGAAACGAGTCGAACAGAGTCAGCATGAATGCATCCAGAATCTTAAAACATATTCAGAGGAAACATACAGAGAGCTCTGTGGAAGTCGGATAAACACAGTCGATTAGCTTTGTTTGTTTATGTTCATTTGTCTATCAAATCAAGTTCAAAATCTGAATGTTTCCACATCTTAGGTTATTACTACAATACTAAAGAAGTTTCTTTGACCCATCAGAACTTGAAGCTTTGTGTGGACATTAATAACTGATGATCCCTGTGGGTTCTCTTTTCACCTGTTAGAACCTGTTAGTGGTTTTTGGCTGCACACAGTCCTGACAGACTGTTTCATATGACAAACCTTTAGTCGCCCTCCCAACCCACGAAAATGACTTGGTCCCCATGTTCATATGTGGGGGAACAGCCCCTTCCAGAACAAGCTATCACCACCCCCAGGTTAACACACAACCACTTTTCCCTCAGAGCTGGTGGTGATCAGTAAATCACCTTCATTTTTGTTTAGACTCTGAGAAGAACTATTCCTTTTGCTTCTAATCTGCAGAGACCAAAACGGCTCTAGGTTGATGTCATGAAATGGGCGGCACCCAAAAGGAGTGAAAGGCGGAGCCTCAGAGACTGAGGCGTTTCACTTCCTGTCGAGAAACTTGAGAAAATAACTCATACTTCATACAAAAATATTCTTTATTCAGCCAAAGGCTATATATCGATATAGTGTACTGTGAAAGGCTTAGAATATCATGCTATGGGTTGAGAAATCTGCATCTCACATATTTAACTCTTTCATACCCTCGGATGTTGTTTAAAAGGTAACACAACAGGACAGTCAGACTGACTCCACTCTCAGCCCAGATTTAAAAAATACAACAACAAAAAAAATGGGCGGGCTGAGCGAGGGAGGCGTGGTTTGGAGCTGTGATTGACAGTGACTGTGCTGTTAGCTTGAGGTAAAGTAGTTACTCTGCATCTTCAATATGCGAGCAAAGTGATGTCAGAATGTTCTGTGGTTTTGAAGATTTTTCTGTTACACCTCCTGCTGAGGCAGGCGCTCATAGTCCAGACCGAAGGGGATCAATGTCTGAGTGGTAAAATGACGCTAGCATCATAGGTAATAAAGGCTAACATATAAAGATAACATTCCTGAGTGAAACATTCATTGCAAATCCATCACCAGGATGGAGTTCACCTGATCTAATGTCAACTGTACTAAATTACTCTTGCCTAACTTCCAAGTCCACTGGAAATTTGAGCATTCCAGTAGGTTTTTGACGACCAAAGCCAATACACCTACGAACTATGCTAAAGCTAACACGATAACAACTGACTGTTACAGAATCAAAGATGGGCGAAATGACGTGGGACTAACACCAGTTGACCAATCACAAACACAACTGTAATCATTGTTTCAACCTGTAGGGGACAGCATAGAGACAGTTTTAGAGTAGAATTTTAAGAATTAAAAAAGTTTTTTTTTTTTTAATTAAAAATTATTACCTGAAGCCCAAATTTATAGAGGTCAACAGCAAAAAAATTTGATTCAGTTTTCGCTATGACGCCCACAGATGTCTACAGAGAAAAAATACATGAAGATTTTAGCTCATAAAGTGGTCTGCAAGCTTGATATTACTGTATGCCATGCACTGTATCTACCTAAAAGAGCAGCTGTGACTCAAGCTTTAGGTAGAGGGTCTCTAACTAGAAAAACAAAAAAAGAAAGAAATTAGTATGATAAATTGGCATCTTGGGTTTCATGATTTGGCGACACGATTGACACAGTTTCTAATACTAAAACTTTAAATTGTCTGTCACATCCACATGTCTAATTTAAGTTCAGCTCTGTGTGAGTTAGTTCGATTTTTTTTTTTTCTGTGCCTGGATGATGACACCATACTGTGACTCAAGCTGTATTTGCATGTCCAAATTGGAGCGGAGACCACAGTGGGTGGTGGCTGCATTATTCCGGAGTCTGCGAGGCAAATGAGGTAATATCGGAGACTTTCTTTTCCACAGTGACAACAGGTGAAGTGGCTAATCAGTAACAGCCACAGCACACAGACAGACTGGCATGTTCACACGCAGGCGTGGAGTATTCATCTTTCACTAATCTAACCATGGGGATCCCTCACAGTCATGGCCCCGAGTAGCAGGAGCTGTCAATATGGACAAGGTTAGTGAACTCAGGGTCATAACAAGGCAGACCCCTGCCTCCCACCACAAGCACACTCTACATCCACACAACACAAACACTGCTCTGGCTCCCACTGCATGCCACGAATGCCATTTCTTACATGAGAACGGCACACGCTACGGTGTTATATTTACATGATGAATGCTTTTTTTTTTTAATAAAAATGCCTTCAGAGGAGTCTAATCAATGAAGCTCATCTGCAGTAAAAATCAGAAAATACTTGTCTGTCAGCATTTTTTTCTGTCTGTAATTGAGATTAAATTATAATACAATTAAAAAAAAAGTCATAAGAAGAAGAAGAATCATCAAGCCGATAATAAGATTATTGTTGTTTGTTGTGTGTTTGTTATGGATGGCGGATTAAAATGAAAACGAGGGTTAAACGCGGGGAAGATTAGCACAGCCAGCGTAGTTATCGCCCTGCCGTTTCATAAAATTAGCAAATGCAACAGACTGAGAGCTCATTTGCATGAGGAGATAACGCTGGCATTGTTGTACGAGTGTTGCTGCTAATTAGAGGTTGTGCGAATACTGTTATGATGAATTAAACCCTTCATCATTAACACTGAAAAAACGCACAAACGACGGGACAGAAGGGGGAATAGCTGCAACGTGAGCTGGAAAGAGTATTTACAGGGTGTCAACTTGACTGACACCCCCCTCCCCATAAAAAAGAAAAAAAAATGGGGGGAAAAAGCTTTAAGGGAGGGGCCGCTTTTCCATTCCACTATGATCAAAGTCAGCAAAGCCCTGGATTGAAATGTTATGAGGTGTAATAGGACGTGGGGCACGTGACCTTCTGCAGCCCTCTGGATTGGGTTAGTTTACGCATGCCGGCTTGTGTGCGATGTGTGTGTTTCCACGTCCTGGATGTGTGTTTTCCTCTTTTTTAAAGTGGGTAATTAAACAGCAGAGATGAATTGTCATTTAGCTTTAATTATGTGCCATAAATGAGGAGAGCAACCAACTCGCGTCTCTTCTCTGGATGAACTGATCCTTCAAACACATCAGAGAATAAAACCTAATGTACAGTTAGAAGTTATGCAATCTGACGAGGACTCGTGGAGGGGGGGGGTGCAGAGCGGCGGCAGTGGGCGATGGGTGGAGGGGTAAAAAGGGAGATGGTGCTAATTAAAGTCAGCTCTCTGTCAGTTCTGCTGGATAAACACTTCAAGAAGCTTCGCAGATAGACGAGAGATGCCTTTGTGTCAGGGAAATCTCTTACGTGGAGACGGATCCCACAAAGGGTGACAATCCCCAGGGAGGAGAAGCATCTCAGAAGAACCTTGTCTTGATTTTTAAAAACCAGAATAGGGCTCATTAAGGACCAAAGGCGTACTGATATCCCCTTTGCCTAGTTTTGTAGCCAGAAAAAAAAGTAGCACAATGAAAACACCTTAACCATGAATGTGACAGTTTGAAATCAGTTGTTGGATCAAGTGTAAATACTGAAACCAGTTTGTGTAACTCTATTCTGCATGTAACTATCATAATTTCCTCTGCAGTAGCTTCACATTTGTGTAAAATTTGTAGCATGAACAGCAAATTTATATCATCTGTGGGGCAACGAACTAAATATAATCCAGTCAGATTGACTTGACAAGTCGACTAAGTCCTTTAGTTGAGTTTTATTTTGAAGAACCAGCAAATTTTCTTTGTCTTTCAGGGAAAGTTTGCTTGTCTAATACTTCTAGATCTTTCTGCCGCTCTTCAGCCTCAACAATGAGAGACCGAGAAAGTCTCATAAATTTTATTAGTTTGGATTAGATTGCTGAAATGTAAATCCATTGACAGTAGGGAAAACTGGACCTTGTGGGTGTGACATCATCCATAGAAAATTACTTCACTTCCAGCTGCAGCCAAATAAAGTCAATTCAGTCACCATTCTGTATTTATTTATTTTTATCAGTGATCAGTGAGTCGGCCTGACTCCTCGTTTCTATGACAACCACTCTCACCATTCACTCAGGAATGAGTTTGTTGGAAGGCCACACCCCTACCATTTTAAAGCATGCTTGAATGAATCTGTCAATCAAACTTTTTGACCATTTGATATGAGACCTCCTACTTTTATTGAGACATCCCAATGGTCAATTTAGAACTTGAATAACTTGCACTACAGAAAAACATTGAAAAAAGTAAGATTAGCAAGAGCATGTTAGCAAATGCATCGGAGCAAGAATTATACTTCTGGAAATCATTCTGAATGATTCTGTTTATTTCTCAATTGCAGTCTATGGGATATTGGATTCTTGGAACCAGTGGCTACTTATTTGAAAGAATGTGGGAGTGGAGGATCACTAGTTTATATATTGGACTATATTGTTAATGGATAATCCCCATTTTTTCTGTTTTTGATGTCTCTTAATCCCCAGATTTCCCATTGACTGTACTCAACCCATCCCCACTCATGTTCCAAATAAGAAGTTAAAGTCCAAGTAGTTGGCGCGTGAAACTTGTTTTCCGCATTTCACCCATCCCCTGGGGGAGCGGTGAGCTGCAGACACAGCCGTGCTCAGGAACCATTTGGTGGTTTAACCCCCCAGTCCAACCCCTTAATGCTAAGTGTCAAGCAGGGAAGCACTGGGTCCCATTCTTAGAGTCTTTGGTATGACTCGGCCCAGATTTAAACCCACGACCTTCCAATTTCAGGCTGGACTCTCTACCACAAAGCCACTGAGTTGGTCTCTAAAGTACCTTCTGGTTTCAAGAAGGCAAAATCTCATAGACTTCCTCTGAAAAATAGACATGTATGCTCCTGATTCACAACAATTTAAAAAATGAAAATACTTCATTTTCATCATATATGTCCTCAATGAGAAAAAGGCCTCAAGAACATATTGAAAACATCAAAAAACACAGGAGTGAGTCGTTGATCCCAGGCTTGCTGGAACCTTTCACAGCTAATGTTAGGTTGAAGACATGGGCCCCCTGGACAGGTTGCCAGTCTGTTGTAGGGCCTCTCAGTCATCATGCACCCCTATTGAAGGTACTTACCAATATGTGGATTTAATCCTACCCCTTCCTGCCTCCTCATTTTCAGTTTAGATAGGTCTGTCAGGTTCTGAACAAGTCCATTCAGCAGCCGTAAAGAATTGGGGTTGATAACAAGTAAAATACAGCTTTTGTCCATTTTAGCAGCCCCCTTTTGACCCCCAGAACAGTGTGTCATGAACTTTCCTGTATATTCTGAAGACTCATTTATGCCTCATTTAAGCGTTGGTCGGCTAGATGTGCTAGATCACCTGCTTGATGTTGACGAGTTTGAAGGTTTATTCAGACCCTTGTCGGGATAATTCACTTATTCAAACTTTATATTTCCCTGAACAACTTTGAATGTCTGCATTAAGGTCAGGTACAACACTTTTTACTGATACTTTGGTATGGTGAGGCATGCTGCAAAGTGGTTACTGAGGAGACGATGGCTGAGTTAAGTGTTTATGACGGATAGATTGTCTGGAAAATCTGTGTGAGATCAATATGTATCGCATCAAAAGTTGTTTTAATGATCCTGCATTTATCCAACTACATTATAATGAATTGCCATGTCTCATTGTTGCTTGAAATACCCAGAATGCCTGGCTATGGTGGTTGTTTTGGTCCAGTTGTTCCACTCCGAGCATGGAGTCTATTCAGACTGAGGAAACTCAGAATAAACTAGAGTTTAGTCGGATTGGAAATTAATCTAGAACACCTTAAAAAGATGGATTCGAAAGCATTTTCTGGTCCTGGACCAGGGTCCAATTCAGACTGAAAATGTGTTACAGATTATCAGGGGGAATGAACTCCAGTTCACTTTAAGTGAACCAAATGTCTTCAGTCTGAATACACCCTCAGACAGTTTTGGGAAACGGATCACAAACAGACTATTTCCAAGAGTTAGACTTGTTTTGGAAGATCAGACAAGAATACAAATTTTTGAATAATCCAATTCATTTCTTTTTGTTGGTTGGTCTTGAAACGGGACAGCTTCTCTGGTGAGCACAGTGTCCTGACAGCAGAAGGAAATGGCCACGATTAAAGCTGGTGGAGGTTCTTGGAAAAAGCCACAAATGCTCATTACAGTACAAATGCACTGTAACACATTTTTATTACGCCTGATCACTGGCAGCATTGTGCAGCAGTTGGTGCACGGCTCCATGCTGAGAAGTGCTTCAACTCAAAGCGCTCAAATGAGCACCACCTCGAGTGTTACCAAATATTTGAGGGGGAATGTTGTCGAAATCAATGCACATGGACTCCCATGTTAATGCCAAAGTAACCTCTTTGGTGTTGCCAGACGCCGACTCCGTCCTCATTTGTTTGCTTTGCTTTATTGATCTCATTGTGTTATTTCCTGGTCAGCAGATGCAGCCAGCTCCTGCTTTTGTCGCGAGCGTTGGTTGGAAGACGAAGCGGCGGTGGCTCCAAGGGGCTTCCGTGCCTGCAGGCAAAGCTGACCCCATCGTCCTCCTCCGAATGTCTGTGATGAGGTTCTGATCTTGGCTTCAGGCTACAAGCATACATGGATGGCGCGGAGGGGGGGTTGCATTAATAGAGAAAATGGGGGGAGTGTAGGGCTACATGGGGTAAAAGGCTTAATTTGCCTGTTTTGTCACAAAATGTAAAAAGAGAGACGCTCAGGAGTGCAACGTTTTACACTGTGATTAAACCCACTCTGTCATGGTAAACAAGGGGCTAATGGGGGAAAATGGAGAGGGCTAAGAGCAAGGTTTTCCCTGAGGTATGAGGAACCAGTTAGCAAGAGGTTTTCATGGATGCTCGCCTCATCCCCCAAAGCCAACTCAGCCTCCATTTATAACATTACAAAGAACGTTCAATCTGGAGTGAAAACAGAGTACACACACTTAACTGCACCGTCCTCTACAATGCTGAGAAGTAGAGATGTTTCAGAAAAATGGGTTATTCGGGAAAATGTGCAGCTGACGCTTGAACTTTTTTTTTCCAATTGTTTTTAGACTTTTTTTTTAAAATAATCTATGTTTACATCTAGTTATGAATGGATTCTGATGTTTGTATCTCTGCCTGTTAAGATCAAGTTACAAAAACGTTTTCCAAGTTCGTCATTTAAACTTAATAAATCTCAAATATTTCCTGTATTGACAATCATTTCTCCCACTTTTCTTTATTATTTAATTTTTCAATTCTCTTTCATGTTTTAGACATGAAGTTGTCAGATATTTTAACTAATGTCAAACCCTCTGATTTAGAAAATACTTTTCATTAAAGTCCCACTTTGCTGTGGTCTTTGCTGGTTTTAGTCAGAATTTTATTGTTTTTTAGGACATGGTTTCTGCAGAACGGCAGGAGTTGCTAGTGGGACTGTTGGCAACCCCGCCCCCACTTCCCATCACCCATCTGTTTATTGTCCTCACAACCCAACATTACCGGTGCAGCAAAAACGGCTAGCAATTTTGGAGCTATCCATTTGTGCAATTCTTGAGCCGAATACCAGCTCAGACCAGGAAAACAGAGACGTACATGGATCTAGTTAGTTCTAGTGGATGCATCAATGGCCTGCTAACTGTAGCTTCTACATCACAAATAAGCTCCTTTTCCAGCTGCATGTTTCGGTCACACTTGAGGTATTTGTGAAGATGTTCTGTTTGATGTTCATTGAATGTAAAACTCTGCATCATTCTGTTGGTTGCTATTGGAGCTTTTGGTAAAACTGAGAAAAACCATTTAGATGAAAACATAACCCCTCTTAGGCAGAGCATGGACATACCCCAAGCGTTGTTCAGCTTTGGATACGCAGATTTTGAGATACAAGAAAGCGGTTCCTCACATTTCTGCAGATAATTTCTGATAATACAGACAAAAGGGTTGTGACTCCACCCACAGCCGAAATTTGAAAATCCAGTCAGAGGGGTGGAGCTTGGGGGAAGAATTATTGTCATTACTGGAGCCGCAGATCAGGACGTGAACTTTTGAAACTCTCATAGTTTATAAACCATAACTGTTTATACATATAACTGTAATACAAAGATTCAACCTGTAGGGGGCCGCACACAGACCGTCTTAGACTATATTTTCAAGAATTAAACAATTTTATTTTAATTAATCAAAAATTTGGCAATGACCAACAGAAAGAACTTTTAAAGCTCCATTTATAGAGATTAACAGCCAAAAAAAGTAGATTTAGGGTTTGGTTACCCTTTCATGCCGTGGTCCCTAACCTTATTCAGGTCACTGACCAGTTTAAAGTAGACAATATTTTCACAGACTGGTCCAAATGGGGCCGAAGATGAAATGTTTTCATCTTCTGGTTTCTGAAAATCTACTTTCAAAATAAAAAGCTACTACAACAAATTTTGTGATGCCGACCTAATTTAGCCTCACTGTAGGAAAATCATAAAATGTCCCTTTTACAAGTTTCCACAAATCAGCACCTCTATTTGACTGAATCTCAACTCTCTGTTAAATGTTTGAGGCTGGTTTCAACTTTGTGACGAAAAGTTCCCCTTTAACCTCAAAGTGGAGCCTAGCGACCGGATGCTAGCTTCGGCTACAGCTGACTTTTAAGGTGAGAAGGATAAATAAAGCAAAAATGATGCAACTTTAGTAAAAACTGGTGTTTTTAAAATATAATAAGAATGTTAATCCACCGTGTCTCCATCTTTTTTTATCTATTTATGTACGAAACAGTCCAGTCTGTCGCCACGCATTAGCCAGAGCGGCTTCTGCTACATAAGAACAGCTGTCTCGATAATTCACAGTTGAGGAAAACTTTGTTTTTTTCTGTAAATGGCAGCTTTATTGTTATTTGAAGTCGAAGACTTCTTAGATTTCCTCACTGACTCTTTTCTCCCAAAAGAAACTTTCCAAAAACGTCTTTTGTTTTCTGTTTTTTTTGTATTTAGCTTTGAGCTGCTAGCTTAGCAATCCAGTTAGCCATGCAGTTAGTTGGTTTAAGTCACGCTACATAACAGATGATGTGAACAGAATCTGGAAGTCTTTCCAAATGAAAATTCCTTCAGGATTAGAAAATAAGATAAACAAAAAATAATTTAAATTAGGACTTGTATTTCTTTCTGTCTGCGGCCTGGTACCAAGTGACCCATGGACTGGTCAGCGGCCTGGGAGTTGGAGACCACTGGTTCAATTGACCTCTTAAAATGGGCTTCAAGTCACAGCTGTTAGAGAAAAACATATGGACATTAAAAACGAACCGTTTTATTCACTTTAATGCAAAAGGAAACAATAGCAAACGATGGAAACCAAACCCTTGTAGTTTTCCTGGAGAGTCCGCCACACTCCTCTTTGAGTGACAGCCAGCAGTGTTTTCAAGGCTTTCCTTCCAAGTGAAGTCCAGGCGACAAACTGCGCATCACAAGCCAGCCAAGATGGCATCCATCTCACAGCCCTGCCACCGATCCCACCGCCATCGGCCGCCAATCAGACTCATCACGCCGCCGCCTTCTGCTCGCTGACAGCATCCAAGGCCAGAAAAGCGTTAACTCTTACCCCACCTGCCTGGACACGAAACATCTCGGCATCACTTTCTTCCTCCTTGTCTCCAGTCAGACTTTATTTGCAGGGATTGAAGGCCAGCGAGCGATCACTCTATCAGAGACGCACCTCAGCCTCCTCACTGTCACCGGGACGGCGGTGCAGCTGGGGGGTTTGTTCTGTCTTCCTTCCTCCACAGAGAGACCAGCCCCATCATCTCACTGTGCACACACAACACTCTGCTAAATTATCGTGTGAATCTGCACGGCGAACATTTCTAACTTAATTGGGAATATTGAATAGCAGATAATTAGATATTTGATGTGACACGTGGCGTCTAATGGGCTTGATGCAGTGGTCTCGTGTTGTTCCCATAGCGAGAGGGATTTTTGATGTGTTGTCAGGCTGCAGTGTAAAAATAACTGAAGTGACAGCAGTGACTTGGTTGTCAGTGTTGTCGAGGATGGTGCGGATTTTCACAGCCGTAGGTCCTGTGCGTGTGTGTGTTGTGCGTCTGCGCTTGCACTTGTGTGTGTGTTTGTGCGCCGCAATGTTGTGGGTGACAGTGCTGATCGCTGTGTGATGACAGCCTATCATTGTCGCTGTGCTAGAGTGAGAGTGGCAGGGGGGCCTTTTTGGCATGTGTTTTCTCCACGCCTTCATCTGTGTCTGTGGCACTCCGAGCTTGGCTTAACAAAGGAGAAGCAGGGTGGCGAGGTGGAGGGGGGTGGGGCTAGAGAGAGCGTGATGGCAGCGCAGTCACATGGTGCCATTTTTTTTTTTTTTTTTTTTTTTTTTTAACTTCAGTTCAGGAACAGGAAGCAGAATTTCTGGGAGCAAAAAAAAAGAAAAAAGTGTCCGTAGTGCGGAGCTCTCACAGTCCTCAAACGAGCAGTCGCAATTACACAGATTTAAGGGTGTGAGGATAATTTTAGGTCAAAATCTGGATCATTCTGGTGAAAAATGGCTCTGAATCCTCTAACTATCAACAAGTGCCATGGGAGCACTCCCCCCTTCGTTCCCTGTTCAGAGCTTAGGTGTGGCCTTCTATCAAACTTGCCTTAAGCCATAACTCACAAAGCGTTTTTAGCAGACAAATCACATGATTCTCCGACAGAAGAAATCTCTGTGGGCCGCTCTGGAAAGGCGGTAAAAACCTCTTTCTCCTCACTGTTATTACTGCGCCCGTAGACTATAATGAAAAATAAACCGAAGCAGAGTTCATATTGGGGGGAAAAATAAAAACCCAGCTCTGTGGGAGCAAAAACTCCTGGCATAGTTTGGAACCAGTCCAATTCATTGCACATACAGTGCATGCAATGGAAACAATGAGGAGGGTAAAATTATCTCGGTGAAGTGACAAGAAAGTGACAGGCTGTCCATTAAATCAACACCAAACTGCAGCTTCCTGCCTTAGTACAAGTGTGCTGGTCATTAACTGGTCTGTCTGCCAATCGGTGTCCTCCACACCAAAGCCTTCAGTCATCTGCTGAGCCCTCCAAGAGGAGAGCACTGGAGGATTCTGGGTGGAAACCATAAACCGATGTGTGGCCCGCTCCAAGGAAAAAAAAAGGGATTCTAAAGTTTGCTTTATTAGCTTGACGGAAAACAGATTTCTGTGAAAACAATCTAAACACAGAAAAAGAATTACTTAAAACTAAATATTTGGTGTTCCTGTGATGTGAGGAAATCCAAAACAAAGGTTATTCCATTCAGGAGAAGGAAAAAAAAAGTCACCTTCAGTTCCTAAAATGCTTTAAATTGTTGTGGGTGTCAAAAAATGAACCCTTCAACTCCTGAGGCATCGCTTAAATTCAAAATCTTTATCGTACTGAAACTTTTCAACCGTTAACACAAGAATTCCAGCAGATTCTGAAGGAAAAAGGTGTCTTGCGCCGCTATTCTCCTACAGAATCTACTGAAATTCTTGTGTTAATGGTAAAAAAGAACATAAACAACGTCCGCGCTGATGTTAAAGGGTTAAATCCAAAAATAGTTTTATTTCCATATTTTTCATCATATTGTTGAAGTTTTTTAGTGTCCAAAATTTTCTAAATAAAAGACATTTTCTGTTGACTAATGACTTTATTCTGAAATTCTCTGTGAATGTGGATCCAGCTAACATTCGTTAGCACTAGAGTGACTATCACCCAAGCAGAAGTATTTACATGATTTTCAATATGTTGCATTTTTCTGAGCATCATGGGTAAAGTCTCAGGAATGGGTGGACCAAAAACAAAAGTCTCCAGTATTTTTTTTTTAGGAATTTTTTGTTCTCAAATTCACAATTTTTCAGTTATTTCCAAGTATGTTTTTAGGATCTTTCTATGTTTTTATTTTACATTTTGCTACATTAACTACAGTTAAAAAAATTAATTTATCACCTCATATTTTCATCTATTTTTTATGAAAAGCTGTTTTTATTGAGTGTATTATTTAAAATTACTTGGCAAAAGTGATGGTGTAACTTTTTTAGTGAAAGTATTGCAGAGGTGTGCTACCTGCGGTTCTGGAATGTGGCTCTTTTACCCCTCCATTGTGGCTCTTTGGCTAAAATAAAGTGTTTTAAAGAATTTTAAAAAGTAAGTGTAAAAGAAAAAGTAAGTAAGTAGAAAAATTAAAAAGCAAGTGATAAACTTAAAATTTATTCAACTCCTTCACAAACATTTAGAGGAGAGTATGAATCATTCAACAACGATCCCAACGTGTAATTCTCCATCAATCCATCAATTCTTTGTAGTTTATCAACATCATGCTGGCAAATTTAGACTTAATTTTGAGCTTCATTTATCACTGAAAATCAATTCAATGTCAGTAAACACAACCAGAATTAAAGATACGTTAATTTATAATCCCCCTGGATTAAAAAGCAGATTCTTTATTTTTGAACAAATTCAAGGATTTAAAGTGTTCGTCATATGTGGAGGGGAGCGCTTAGTTAGTTTTTACAGGTTGTATTTATGAATTTGTGGCTGAAATACACAAGAAACAGTAAAATAAAGAGTTTTTTTCCTTTTTTTTAACATGATCCTATGGAGTAGAATGTCTTTTATTTTTTTTATTGTCTTTTAAGTCATGGAAAGCTTTGTTAAAAGTTATAAAATATTTTATATTTCATTTTTTTCTCTTCATGTTTGTTTTTTTATCTTTAAAAACCACAATAGTTTATTTGAATGTATCATTTCCGCAGCAAAAACATAAATATAAATCAGTATTTGATTTTTCTCGAGTGCATGAAAACTTTGGGGCTCCTGCTGGGTTTTGATTGGTGAGAATTCAAACCCGAATGGCTCTTTAAGTGTTGACGGTTGCAAAACCCTAGAATCTAAGATTAAACAGACAAATGACAGAAAAAGGTTGTGTGCAGCCTCCCTACAAAGTCACTCTGCTCCACTTTCCATTCATTCTACTTCCACTTGAATTCAAAATTGATTAACTTTAGCGTTATGAACCATAAAACCTCCAAAACCCTTATTTTTTTTGTCATTTTTGTACTATTTAATTCAATTAACCAACACTTATTTCCATTTCTTGCAGTGAAAGCTGTAAATTATTTAAACATGGGGAGAAATTTGAGCTTTTTTTCCCTCAACAAATCCCTGAACATTTTCACAGCAGAGGTTAACATCTGCTGCATACACACCAGATCAAAAAAAAAAGAAAGAAAAAACTCTTTTCACTGTCTCTCTTCAGCTTCATAGTTCAAGTGACCCCGACGGCGGCAGCTGACTGTGAAGACGTGAATGAACAATGTTGATGGTGGATCACAAGGGAGCAGTGATTGAGCTGGGTGTGAGAAACGTCTGGGAACAGGCTTCCAAACAAAAACTTTATCAAAAGGGGGTTTTAATGTATGAATTATGTCTTCTTGTCCTGCGGGCGATGATGGTTTTATTAGATGATGGTTTTATGAAGTTCTCAGCATTTCACACAAGACGGAACATGTCTTTTTTTTTTTTTAAATCCCATAAATAAATTATTACTGCTGCTTTGATAGAGCAAGAAATTCCTCTCAACAAACAGAGACTATTTTTCAAAATAATCCTACTACATATATACGTAAATATTTATATATATTGATGTCAGTGAGTTGGTGGCCAGAATGAGGCCTGTCCAGAAAAAGGCCTCGAGGACCCACCTCAATGTACTGTCTAATCTGGTTACCGCGGCAACAGCAGGGATTAGCAGGAAGACGAGGGAGAGCCTCTCCAAAGAGTCGAGTCATATGCATTATTCATGTAAATGAAATAATTTGAATGAGTGGACAGGAGAGAAACAAAGAAGAAAAACTGCGTTATTTTTTTGTTATTTTCATCAAAAATTAATTTAAAAATACTTGTGTGAACATTCCACCAGATTTGATCCAAATGGACCTCTACGCGACTAGAGGAACTTCTACGGACCGCCATCCCTCTGGCCAAAATCCAAAACACACCTTGGATCGCAGGCCCAACAGGATAACATTTATTGGATACACTAAAGCAAAATGAAAAAAATAAAAAAATGAAACTCTAAAAACATTACTATGAAAAAACAGGCAGGAACTTAAACTCACAAAAAAAAAAAAGATATACATTGTTCAAAATGACACAAATTAGAAGAGATCACAAACGAAAGATCACAACAGGGCAATAATAACATAAAATAAAATTATCTGGAGGGGAAGATTTATTCACCCAGAGGGCCGGATTCGGCCCCCGGGCCTTGAATTTTACATACGGGAGCTAAAACAAAGCTTGGACAGAGTTGTCAGATTGATCACATCATTTGGTTTCTTTAAAGGAACACTTCTTTTGTTTTTTTTAATTTAACGCAGGGGTCCCCAAACTACATCTTGGGGGCCACATCTAGCCCTCCTCCATTTATATTTAAATCCTTTAATTTTGTTCAATAATAGACAGTCCGCCTTAAATTCCAATATGCCTTAAACATGAATTATGGTTTTGCTTTTTGTGGTTCAAAAAAATCTGTCACATTTTTCAACTTTGGTAAATCCAAATCCAAATCGCTTGATAGGGTTGTAGGAGAATTATGGGTAATGTAGTCAGGAGCCTATACTATTCGTAACTTTGTTAAATAAAGTTTGACTCATTTGACTGTTTTGTTTTGCTAGATGTGGTGTGTAGTCCAAAAAACACTTTATATTTTAAATTAAAAGCATATTATGATTCTTCTACCAGAGAGGGTTCAGAGCCACATATGGCTCCGGAGCTGCAGATTGCAGACCCCTGGGATAGACTATTTATTCGCTTAATTTAAAAAATATATATTTATGTATTTTTTTTTGTGTCAAGATTACTGAAATGAATGATTTAAAATGTGGCAATGTGTGGCTGTCTGGAAAACCATAAATGTTAATGTTTAGACACACCCTGTGATTGTTAGACTTATTCTGTTAGTTTACAAACTGACCCCGCCCCCACATCAGAGAAGAAAACAAACCCTTGAATTAAGTCACGTATTCTGTGAATTTTTTTCACCTGCTGAAAAACTGTTTTTAAACGGATTAAGGTCAGATTTTTTTTTTTTTTTTTTGTTAAACTTTTAACACCTGAGGTGTCGCTGGTGACATTTAAACACAAAAATCTTTAACCCTGTAAAGCTCACTACATCAAAGAACTGACAGAAAACTCTTTTTTTTTTTTTAATGATAATGATATTTGTAATATTTATGTGTGACTTGCAAAAATGTAGCCATTGTCTCAAATTTAATCCACACATTTAAACATGGCCGAACTGTATTATAAATGATTAACTATCAACAAATGTTGCATTTTTCAAAACAGCAACTAGTTACTAAGAGAAAAAGATAACAATTGATGAGCTAATCTCAACCTAAAGTGTTGAGGATTAGAAAATTGTTTTCCCGCCAAAAGTGTTTTGGAGCTGACATGGAAGCGGCCATTTTGAAATGAGCATGACTGCCTCAATTGGAATGATAATGTACTGCAGGGCAGAAAACATGGACCAAGTGATATACAATGGGGTTTTAAGGAATGTTTTTATTATGATAAATTACATGTATCGAATACGATACAAATGGTTATACAGGGAAAACATTCTGTAGCTTTTTAACTTTTCACACGATCAACGTAATTGCAGTAGATTTTGACGGATCATGTGAACAGTTGAAAAGTTACAGTAAATCAAAGAACATAAACACTGGAGCTCCGGTGTTAAAGGTTGCACAGTCTTACAGCCTCACTGAAGCAGTTGAAACTGAAGCAAGAGAAGAACTACCACATCCCGCGAGTCATTTCAACAATATCGGTCATTTTCACTCATGAGCAAATGTCTTCAGGGACAAGATTAAGCTTGTTTTTTCATGCTGGCTCCATGTCACCAAAGCATGGATATATATATATATATATATATGTGTGTGTGTGTGTGAGATTGAGAGATAGAGACAGTCAGGGAGTCAGCATTAGTGGATTTGAATGCGCTGGTGTCTGTGTGCTCCACAGTGGACATGACAAATGTGTCGCGTCTTCGGGACGCGCTACACCAAGATGCTGCTTATACCACCGTCCCTGGTAAACACACACACACACACACCCTGCCACCTCTCCGCCCTCGTTCGACTCCTCCCCCCCACCCACCTGCATAATAACACCCCCCCACACAAACCCCTTCTGTCTTCCCTGCCAGAGCGCCCATGTCCAAACCAAACACAACAGATCAACAACTCGACATGCAGATCGTGTCACGGGGGATAAATTATGCGCGGCGTGTCAGCTTCATACGTGGGGCCCTCGGCTGGCTGTCCGTGACATGTGTCAGGGTGCCCCTGCGTCTCCGCCGCGCCACGCTAATGACGGGGATGCTGGGTCGGCCCCCGCGATGTATCTCCACCCTGCCTGCCCCCTAACACTACAACCCCTTCTACCCCTGTACACCCACCAGCCCCCCACCCATCACCCCCGAGCAGACAAAGTGTCACCTCCAGAGGGGGAAGAAAAACAACAAAAAACATCTATGAAGATTTAAAAAAAATGAAAGAGTCGCACAAAATACCTCACTTGTATTTATTTGTATTTTTCTTAAGTTTGATACAATTAACACTTTTTAGACAACTTCTTTAAGGAGCCACACACAAGTAAATGTCAGGTTTACATACACAAAATGACACGCAAGACCTTTTTAAACAATTTACAGGTCCCACCTTTTCCTTTAAATCCACACCTTCTCCTTCATTTTTTATAAATACTTTTTTTTTGTCTTTGTATGCAAATCCTGTCTGACTTGTCTGAATTATGTGTGTCTGTCCGGGAGCTTGTGTGATTCGGAGTGACTGAGGATTGCACATACGGTGATTGCATCCACTGGGCCCACTCTGAGCCTTGCATAAGTAATTGAGATGTCAGTATGTGTTCTCATATTCCCACAACAAAACTGCAGGAAAACATGCTCCGCTGAAGGTCATTTGAATAATTCCTTAATAGAAGGGAGGCCTTGTTTTTCGGGACGCATGAAAAAGCAAATGTCAATGATCAAAATCACGCAGCATCATATCTCACAGAGGCAGCGCTGATTCCTGGAGCACTTCACCCTCTATCTGCCGCCCCGTCTTTCTGAGAAGATAGATAAGGGATAAGTGTCTTTGTGCATATCAAAACGCCGCACGAGCCACTTTTTCTCAAGGGTCTTTTTCAAACAGAAATTGGTTTTGAGACGTTTTCGGTGTTGACCTCTTTGATTTGAAATAGGACACGACAGGAACACGGCAGCGGCGCTCGCGCTGAAGAAAAAAAGGGAGAAGGAAGCCTGCGAGGTCAATGATTTAATCATACATGTACACATGGCATAAGGGGAAATATGCCATTAATCTTTCATGTGCGGATTATTATTGTGGCTGTAGATTCCGCGTCCCCAGGTGAGGACGCGGAATCGCGGCTTTACAGAAAGATTAAAAGTTCAATGTATCAATCAAGAAAAAAATGAGTGTAAAAATACGATATATGTAGTCTATCTTGTTTTGTAAAACCACATCCCTCATCCAGCAGGGCAGAGGAAACATTTCATCCCCTTGTGCTTTGTGTTTGGTGATGGATGAAGGACCGGCGACACACACCTGCAGATTTCACCCACCAGCACATCATAACTAAACACTTGGCAGACTCTGATGGTCCCTTACATTCGTCCCACCCCGGGACCTGCCCATTTTCACAAAAGACGGGAAATTGCTCCAGTGTCTATGTTCTACATACACTGTAATTTTTTAAATGTTAACATGTTCAACGTCACTCCACTTTTCTCTTTCAGAATCTGCTGGAATAACGTTGATAGTGCTGACAATTGAAAAGTTACAGTATGCTAAAGATATTGTGTTTAAGGGTTGAAGTCTGACTTTGGCAAGAAATACATTCAAAGGTATTTCTTCATCTCTCCTTATCAGGATCCAAACAGAATGCTTTCCTGCACACTGAAGCTTTGTTTGTCAGTGATTGTTTTGAGGTATTTCGGCGAGGTATTATACCAAGTCGCAAGCGAAGGTGGGTTTCTTTACTCCCTGTGATCCTCAGAGGGAACTTTTTTTTTTTTTTGCTTTGTTTTCTTGCTTTGACTCTCTTGTACAAACCTGGAGCAGCGACCCAAAAGCACCCAACAAAAGACCTGTCAGGTGCGTTTCCTCGTTTCCACAGGTTAAGCTGCAAGCTGGAGGACCTCCGTTTGTTTGATCTCCTCCGTGGGCCTTCGCTTTAAGGCAGAGGGGGCAAACTTGATCGCATAGGAGCCAAAATCCAAAGCCCAAATCCAAATCCAAAATCCTTAGGTCGCGGGTTGAACAGGATTTGAACACTCTAAAATTTATTTTTTTAAACGTTAAAAACATCACTTTTTAACGCAACTATAAAAAAAAAAGACAGGAACATTTTTCAAGAATAAATTGACCTGAACTCTCCATAAAGATATATTTTGTCAAAATTATGCAAGTCAAAAATAAGCGCAAGATCACATTCGCCCAACAATAAAATAAAATGAGAGAAGTTGTATTACCTGCGATAATGCTAGTGTGAATGCTATTTGGTGAATGTGGTCGCTGAATATGTTGAAGATTTTTGCTCAAGATGTTGAAGAAATTTACTTTAATGGCTGAAGGGATTAGCTGAAAAGGCTTAAGCTTTTTGCATAATGCTAAAGATAATGCTAAAGTTGCTAAAGGAGTTAAAGTTGCTGAAATTGCAGAGTGTGCACAAAGAAGTCCAAGAATTTCTAGAAAAATCAAAAAATTGCTAAGAATGTAAAAATGCATAAAAGGTATGAACTTAGAATTTGCTCAAAACCTTAGTAGATGTCAAATTTGCTAAAAAAAATAAAAAAAAATGAAAAGTGAGCACTTTGCTAAAATACTAACTTAACTCAGAGTTAGTCATAGACACCAGAGTATATGCCAAAATAGCCTGTAAAGCTGGCATGATGCTTAAATACTAGCTTAACTCAGAATGAACCCTAAAAACCTGGTTTTATTTTATTGTTATTAATTACCTAACGTGATCTTGCGTTTATTTCTAACTTTTTTAGTTTTGACAATATTTATTTTTATGGAGAATTTATTCTGGAATAATATTCCTGCCTGTTTTTTTTTTTTTTTGTTAAAAAGTTAGGTGTGTTCAATAAATGGTTATCCTGATTGGCCCACGACCTAAGGTGTGTTTTGCATTTCGGCCCCCTGTGCGATAGAGTTTGACACCCCTGCCATATCCGATGCCACTTCCAGAGGTTGATACTCCCTCCTGCGTTCCCAGGTAATTTTGTTATTCGGTTTGCGCCCTCTGTCTTACACCAACCTCCGTCTGCTGTACATAATGGCCCCGGCCCTGGGAGGAAGCAGGCATTTACTTATACAAAACCTTGAGGAAATCCCCACCAATCCTCAGGGCTCACGTTCAGCAGCGCCCAAAACACAAAGACTATGCAAATCTGCCCTGCCTGCGTTTATCTACTCTCCGTTTCCGTTAGCACCACGGGACCCGGCATTGTGCCGTGCGTGGCGATTATCACATGTAATTTACATAGAATACGCACAGGAAACAGTGCGCTGATGTCTAACAATGCAGGAAAGAGTCTCTATCGGCTCAGGAGTTATCTGACGGCACAGCAAAATTACAGGTCTAGCTTTGGGGTATTAAACCTACAAGGTTCTCCCTTTTTTTTTTTTTTGCGGTGTGCAGGGAATGCTATCTTGTTGCATGTTTATCTGTCTTGTTTGTTTTATAGCGAGAGTCTTTTTTTTTTTTTTTTAAGGAAGTCGCATCTTTAACTGGTCTAATCTGCTTTTCCTTTGTCACTGAATCCATGTATCAACACAGCGAGGTGCAACCAGATCGAGGTGGGTAATTGCAAAAAAAAAAAAAAAAAAGACACACTGGCAATGTGTGTGTGACTAACTCAGCTGACATGAGACATGTTGTGAATGTGAGGGATGGAAGTCATAACACTGCAGCATGGCTGCTTCGACACAAAGGCTGGTACTGTAAGTACTCTATCAGGAACTTGAGACGTGAGGGTGAGATGAGAGATCAGATTCCTGATGTGGATGCCTCACCTGCAGGGCTGCCCAAGAAGGGAAAAAAAACACACAGCTCGCCCCACAGCTTGTGGATGAGGTACCATGTAGAGGTCATGGTTTTAACCCTTTAACACCGGAGCTCCAGTGTTTGTGTTCTTTGTACTTTTTTAATTGATAACACGAACAACGTAATTCTAGTAGATTATGTTAATGGTTGAAAAGTTACGGTATGTTAAAGCTTTTTACGTTTAAGCGTCACCGGCTACGCCTCAGGTGTTAAAGGGTTAAATGAGTCCCTTTAAAATCCAGTATCTGATGGAATTGAAAAAAAATGTATGGGTTTGGGCATGAGCGTCAGTCTACGAAGACGCCCGCCGTCCGCTAACGACGTGCAAATATGTTATAGCTCGCTTTTAATAAAAGCCTCCCCAGCACAGACCCTTAACTAGAGCAGACACCCATCTGATTTACTTCCAAGAAGCAAGGCAAAAGTGCACTGCCGTCATTAACACAACACTGATTCTTTCAGAGCGGCCCTCCAAAGGCCAGTCACAAGCCGAGCATGGGGTTCTGGCAGCACAATAGGCACCCTCACAGGCTTATCATCACAATCTACATCATCACAATCGGTATGATGATGCAGCTCAGTCATCAGTTATGACGATGACACTCTACTTCCATAAAAAAAAAAAAAAAAAAAAGCGGCCTGTTGCAGCACTAAAAAAAAACACAGTTTTGGATCTCACCTCTCCATGAAAGGAAATCCTGTTAGACTGGATTGGATATGGGTGTGAATGCTTTAATTTGCCCAACAGCGACAGATTCGGAGTTTGCCATGACAAAAGAACACACAACCACAAATATACGACTGTTACCAACTGCTTTGGGGTTTATTTTACAATTGAGAACGAAAAAAGAAACAAACTAATCGGTGCTAAAAAGTTGTCTTTTTTTCTTTTTCTTTTTTTTTTTTTTACAATATGTTCGATAAAACATTGAAAGGTATAGTTCATTGTGCATCGCTTATTTTATTTTCCACACCATTTCATGCATCAAATTGGATGCAAGTATAATTAAAACCATTTATGTAAACGGAGCCAAAGCTTGTATTTTCTTTTTAAAAAAGGACATTTTTCGTAGCTCTACGGCATATATCTATGTACACCATCTGTTTTTACTTTTTATCCTTTTTGTATATAAAATGACAGTATAAAAGTTAGAGAATGCACACACCTTAAGATACAAAGAATGCTGAGCTGCTGTTCAAATGTAAGATATGTCATATGGAGTACTTCTATTTCACTAGTGGGCATGTACATGGAACGGACTGTTTCTGTTCTCTTTACAGCACACAATTTTAGAAAGAGGAGGTGGTAACAAACCATACAACTGGAAAATTGCTATAAGTTCACAGCAAGGAAAGTTTTTTTTTTTTTTGTTCATTTTTTTTAAACAGAAAACTTGCATACTGATGGCCGTCCACTTTCACTGATTGACTCCAAGAAGCAGCTTTTTCTTCAAATTATTATTTTTTAATCAAATACACATATTTTTTTATTATTATTTTTTCAAAGCAGGCCATTGATTATTTGAAACAAGGGGGGAAAAAAATAAAAAAAGGAGAGGAATTTAACAGAAAAAATGTTTTTTTCAAATTAGATTTGAACAAATGAATGATATTTTAATACACATTTCTTTACAACTCCAAAGTTCAAACCATCTAAGGTGCTACTTCAGTCTTTCGGGGATTTCTCTCACTTTAATGTTCTTCATATCAAGTATAGTACAGGTTCTTCCTCCATCTCCACCCTCTCGCCACCCTTCAGCATTGACGCAGTAGTTGCATTTTTGCCATGAAAAGATAAAAATCTCGGGTTTAACCTTGTTTCACTAAAATACATGCACAGATCGGACAAATAGCATATAAATATTTTACAAAATAAGTGTAAAAAAGCTTGGCAAATGAAAACAAAAGGAAACACATTAAAAGACATGGTCCAGTCAGGCAGTTGTCACAACTAAAAATAGTAAGACTGATATTTTTCTGGTGGCTCACTCGGCCCAGTGCAGTAACTGTGAACAATGTCTTTTTAGTGCAATGAAATTCTAGTCAGTTCCACAGCTGTCAGTCTCTCCCTCTTCGGTGGCTCACATGCTTTTATGATTAAACTTTCTCCATTTTGTCCAGCTTCTCCAGCTTCTCCAGAGCGGTGACAAAAACCAGGTGGTCCTCCGGAGACTTGCCGTGGGTCTTGCTGAGGTGCAGTTTGACTGCGTGCTTGCTGACGAATGTCCGGTTGCAGAGTCTGCACTGGTACACCGAGCCTGTGTCGTCCTCCGGCGCGGACAAGGCTGACAGCGGGCTGCCGAATGTCATTTTGTCTGTGATCACCTTTGAGGCAGCCTGCTGCTCCCGTAGGTTTTCAGCTGACAGCTTGGACAGGTCCTTCAAACTGAAGCCCAGGTGAGACTCCAGGTGGCTGATGTAGGAGGAGGGAGTCCTGAACTGGGAGGCACAGTCGCTACAGAGGAACACGGGCTGGCACGAGTCCATGTTCTTCAGGAACTTGGTGCCCCCAGTCCGTCTCAGCTGGTACTTGACATTAGCCAGCCAGTGAGAAATGGTGGTCATGGAGAGGCCTGTGAATTTGCAGATATGAACCCTCTCCTGAGGGCCCAGATCAGTCATGGCGTATCGGCCCTCGGGGGTCTCCCTCAAGCTTGAGGCGAACTGGGCCTGCAGGATGAGGAGATGCTGGGGATTCCAGTTGGACTGCCGCCCTTTCCTCTTCTGCACCGGGGAGAGGTCCTCCAGAGCGTCCTCGAACGTGCTGCCGTCAGCGTCTGACTTCTCTGAGATGGAGGAGGGCGTCGACGATTTGGGCGTCAGCCTTCCTGTGAGGTTCTTCACCATATCCGAAATATCCATCAGCGCGTTCTCTCTCAGAGGAGAGGAGACGGACTCCGCCAGAGAAACCAGGGGTTTGTTGCCGTTCACACTGGTGTTGGTCACCAACACACCAGTGTTGCCTTTACCGCTGTTGGACTTGTTTTTACTCAGATCTATGGGCTGATCGTTGCTTTCGTACAGCGGATAGTGGTTGACGGGCTCAGCAGGTTTGCCCTGAGGAATGGCATTAAAAGCGGGTTTTTCCATCATGCTGTTGCTGATTTTATACAGCATAGACAGGGGATCTGCGCTCGGGTTTATGGGCTTGGACGCCTTCCCCAGGTGCGTGTTCATGATCGACTGGAGTGCACTGAGAGGGTTGACGAAAGGGCTTTCAGGCGAGTGATCCGTGATGATGCCGAGACTGTTGCCGTTGGTCACAGGGGACTGGCATGCCTCGGAACCGTTCTTTGAGTGAGTGCTGTGGCCATCCACTGGACTTTCTTTGGGTTCCTTCTTACAGATGAGATCTGAATCCACACTTCCGGGGCTGCTACTTCTTAAACCCAATGGTTTTCCTACAGAAAGGTCGTTTGGTGATGGTAGCTGCTCTCTCAATGCAGGAGAAGGAGACTTTCCTAAAGACGGAGGCCTGCATCGCTCCATGCTCACCACCTTCTCCTCCTTTTCCTTCTTTACAGTGGCACCTTTTCCTGTCACTTTCTCCACAAGCTCCTCCATGGCAGTGACGTTGCTCCTTAGGGGCGTAGGGGAAGAAGGGCTATGAGGAGACTGGATGACAGAGTTGGGGTCACTCACAAGCCCCCGTAGCCCACTGTTGAACATCGGCTGCATCTGGACACTTTGGACGGTCGGGGGCAGAACGGTGGAAGAGCTCTTCAAGGCCCCCTGCAGTTGGTAGGCGGCGTGAATGCTGGGGTATCCACCCCACGTGGGCGTGCCCGTCTGGGCCTTGCTGATGGCACTAGATACCGTGTTTTCAAGGGATTTCAGAATGTCCAAACCTTCTTTCGGCGTCTCCTCAAGATCTTCTTCTCTGAGGTATTTGTAGGATGTGATATCGTTCTCCGATTTCTCACTTGCGTCATCCTTCTCTTCTTTGATTTTCTTTTCCACTGGCTCACAACTTTCAACTTTTTCCTCGTCCCCTCCTT
The DNA here is from genome assembly GCA_003999625.1 of Oryzias javanicus. Taxonomy (NCBI): domain Eukaryota; kingdom Metazoa; phylum Chordata; class Actinopteri; order Beloniformes; family Adrianichthyidae; genus Oryzias; species Oryzias javanicus. The sequence goes on from CM012452.1 coordinate 9,364,702, forward strand.
CCCTTTTGTCCTCTGATGCAGAGGAGAGGGCCGGGGACACTGGTTGGGACTTAACACTACTGGGAACAGGGAGTCTGGTTGTGGTCGGCGGCAGTGGAATAGACTGAATCTTCTCTTCCACCACCGGATCAAAGACTAGCTGTTTGCCCTTCTTCGATGCAGAGTTTGTGACCTTCAAAAAGTGTCCTGTGACCATCATGTGGGCAGTTAGCTGTTGCAGCGTGTCGTGTGAGCTCCCACACTCCATGCATTTGAGTATCTGGGCTTTACGTGCCTCAAACTGCCACGTATAGCTGGCACCATTTTGGTAGCCATAACGATTGTTTGGAGTCACATAGGGATTAGCGGTAGCTTTCGCGTCTTTGCCTGCATCGCTCAGAGGAATGCTGCCGCTGCCGCCACTGCCAATGTGGACAGAGTCTGGGGAGCAGGGCGAAGCTAGAGTGTCTTGGATAGCACGTTTTTTAGCTGATGTTGGCACCAACTTAGTCGCCAAGGCTGGCACTGGTTCTTTTAGAGGCACTTTCTGGTAATGCTTGGTCTTGATCATATGAACGCTGAGATCTTGCAGGGACTCAAAAGAGTGACCGCAGTACATGCACTTCAGCACCTTCTGAGCGTCCTCTTTCCCTTCCATCTCCATCAAGGAGCGCTTGCGTGGCTTGGACCAGCGTTTGCCCTGGTCCTCGTCTTTGTCCTTGTTGTCATCTCGGTAGTGGCCCGTCTCGTTCATGTGGACCGTCAGACCCACCAGCGTGTCGTAGGCGGCGCTGCAGTCTTTGCAGCGGAACTTGCTCGCGCCGGTAAAGACGGAGCCGTACAGCTTGTTGTTCTGTCGGTAGAGCTGCACCGTGCTGAAGAGGCTGGGCTCAGGTAGAAGGTGGTACGGGGTCTGCTGTAGGGTTTTGGCAAGCGCCGCTTGGTGCCAGTCGTACGTTATTCCGCTACCATTACTAGCGCCGCCACTGCTGCTCCCACTGCTGCTGGAGGCACTGTGGCTGCTAACAGAGCTGGCTGCAGTGCCATTAGTGGCACTCGCATTGCTTATGTGGTTGACAGTGGAGGAGGAGGAGCTTCTGCCATTGTGGTGACTGCTACTGCCCCCACTACTCTTGTTAACGGTGGTAGTTGTAGATGCGGAGGCAGTAGAAACAGGCTCTGCAGAGTTAGGGGCACCGTTGCCACTGCCAGCTGCAGCAGACTTAGACTTCATGATGTCCATGGTGATGCTTGACCAAGAGGCCTCTGAAATGAGGTTTGCATAGACGGCGTTCATCCGTGCCAGACTGTCCTGGAAAGACAGGCCGTTGCTGGGACGGAAAGGGAGGGCGGCGCCGTCCCTTTCCTGACCGTCCCGGTAAGAGGAGCTCTTAAAGTCTGCAAGGCGGTCACTGGCGTCGCTGAGCGGAGAACCATATCCAGCGTCGGGGTTGGTGCCGTTGCTGAGCGGAGAGTCTCTGTAGCTGGGCGGCTGGCCTCCATCCACATCCTCTTCTTCCTCGTTGCACAGGAACTCGGCGTCCTGACCGTCTAATGACAGGCCGTCATCCTGCAGGTGCTCCTCCTCGTCGTGAGCGGCTGCCTTGAGCTCATCCTCGGGCATGTACGCTGGAAAACCAAAGGAAGAGATAAAAGAGGTCAGCTCGGTCGAATTAAAGATTTACAACACACTAACAGGACCGCTGTCAAAATACCATGAAGTGAATACTTAGTGATTTGAAATGCAGGCTTTCAGTCTCATCCAATGTCAGCATGCGTGTGTGCGTGTCTGTCTGGACTCATGCATGCATGCATGCATGCATGAGTTTGTGTGTGTTTTGCACACATGTGGCTCTGAAAGCCAGTGGTGAAAAAAGCCTCCAAGGGAAAAATAAATCACTGAGCTTCTGACAGTTGTCCTTTCCTTCCTAACTATCTATTCTTCCACACATGCCTGATGTTCCCCAGGAAATCACTGGCTGTTTGGCCTTGTTAGCCAGCTGCATGCTCGGCTCTTCAATTCTCCCTTTCTCTTTCGTTCTCTTCTGCTCTACCTCGCTTTATGCATTTATCTCATCAAGTCCGTTTAAAAATATTGGGAGCTTTTAGGGTCATATTTGTTTTTTTGTTTTTTTTTTACCTGAAATAATAAGCAGAACAATGGTACTAAGGTTAGGAATTTAACATCTGCCAGTGAAGAAAAGAGTCCAAACAAAACCATCAGAAAAAAAGAAAAAAACAATCAAAAACTAACAAAGACGTGAAAGGTTTATTTGAAGGATACAGAAAGGCAAAAAACAAAGACGATGAGAGTGTGTGTGGATGGTGGGGAAGACACTGAAAGCAGCAATAAGTAGGAGAGACGGGAGGTGGCTGGAGGGAGAACAAGTGAGTGAAAAGAGAAAGAAAAGTGAGCAGGAGGCTGCGTTGGAGCGAAGGGGAGGATGGGAAAAGAAAAAAAAAATGGGGGGGGTTGGAGAAGACTGACTGTGAGGGAGGCAGGGAGACAGGAAAGACAGCCCCCTAGCTTCTTCCTTTATCTCCTTCCTGCATGGTGAGATGTGTGTCCTAGATGCCAGTATCAGTCTCTCCTGATGAAACAGATGTGCTGTCAACTTCAAACGGCACGCTAACCTGTCACATCATAATCTAAGTGGACATAATACCTGATATATATACACTGGCACCATTTACTGCTGCCTGAGAGGAGATGGGTGGAGGAGGTGGGGGAGGTTAGCAGCTGCACCATCAACTGTGACTGCGTGATGATGCGCGTGTGCGCGAGCGCCTCCCTAAGTGTTCGTCGGAATTCGCCCCCCCGCTTCCTATCGCTTTACATTCTGCAGTTCAAACCTGAACCCACCAACCATAATATTGCCTATAAGTCTTCAGTTTGCTGTGTACCACTGATACACCCCTCCCCAAATGAGCAACATACCCCCCCTGAACGCCTGACAGGATTTCTGTGAAATGAGAGCGCTACAGGAGAACCTGGCTGCGCTTCAATCCCACTGACAGACTCAGACCGAGACACTTTCTAAAAGTCCCCAAAATCCCTGACACAGCAGATTAGCATTATGTGGCGCACTCTTCTCTACAGCACATCTGCAGAGCGTCCTGCGTTGCCTCTCACTAAGACGGGGAGGCTATCAATACGTATCAGCCGTTTACCGTACAAAAGCATCCTGCAGAATGGCTACACACTCCTGGCAAGCCCAGAGGAACTGTGCAAACATACAGTAGGAATTACCTACGTGAGTCACTCATGTCAACTGGAGCCAGAGGAGGAAAAAAAAAAAAAAAGCTGGCAGTGTTCAACACGTACACCGGAATGAGAGGCAGCAGATCAGAAATATCCCTGGGTGAGTGACAAAACACAGACTGCAGCAGGGAGGGGCTTCCAACCATGTGCAGGTCGCCAGGGAACCCTTTGACGATCCCTGTCAATCACTTCCTGTCCTACCATGTTGTCATGGAAACAACAAAGAAGGGAGATATCAAAAGCTCACAGACAAAAGCCTGGCAGAGACAGACATCTGTAAAAATCACAGACGGTTTTGTAAGCCACAAACGCTAAATATTAGAGATGATACGCGGCCACGTCTGATCTCTTCATCTGTTTGGAATCCGTTCGGACGGGATGCCAAAAACGTGAGAATCCGGGAGGAGGGGGATTATTAGCGCATTGACTGAACTCGAAGGTGTTCCTGATTTGCGAACAGATTAGGCTTCCTTTTTCCGGTCCTGCCTGCATGCACATATGCGGAACAACAGAGAAAGGGGCGGGGTCGGGGAGGGCTGGCCGTCCCCGGCGGTTTGGTTCGCGGAGAGGGTGATGGCTGTGAGCAGGGCCATCTGCACGGGCGCCAAAGCGCCTGTCACTTTTGCTCGGGGACGCGCCGCCATCAAGGAGACAGGCGGCGGCGCGGCCAGGATAGGACCGCGGACTCACTGTCAGAAGCAGCAGCGATCAAGCCCGCCACCAGCCACGCCAGATCACCAGCAATACCCATCGAGCGGGCAAGAATTAGCACTTCAGTGTCACTGATCTCTCCAGATATCTACACGTCAGGTTAATGCAGGATTAAACGCAACGTGTTCCAAAATGGGGATCCAGCTGCTTTTATATAAGTGCTTGATGGTTTTTATCAACAAAATATAAGCTTCACAATGTGTGTTATATCGATGCGCTTTAAATTATATTCTTAGAGATAATATTCTAGCTTAGCGACCTTGTGGAAGAGCGTCTTCCCTGAGATTTGGAGGTCATGAGTTCAAATCCAGGTCAAGTCATACCAAGGACTGTAAAAGTGGAGTTTGGGGTTTGATTGGGGCATTAACCCTTTAACACCTGAGGTGACACTTAAACACAAAATCTTTACCATACTCGCGGCGCTTTTCTCCTTCAGAATGATCTGGAGTTATGTTGATCTTGTTAACAATTAAAACATTTTGTGTGTGTTAAATACTGGGACTTGATTTGTTTTTTAAGTCAGGCAAGTCAAAAGTCTGTCCCGTAAGACAACTTTCCCCAGAACTTTCCAAAAGCTGTGTTTGATTTGTTGATGTCACTGAAAAAAGTGTAACATTGAATCAATTAACAAAAGCTTTATAATTTGTTGCATTTTAAATGATTAGCTTTCATAAAATTATATTGAGTCACTGGATTAAAAATGTAATTTGATTTAAATGCAACATATAACAGAGTTTCTGTTAATTGATCTAACACGTTTTACTATTTTCAGTGTATGTTTGACTAAATTCCATTACAAGCCATTGTTGGGACTCTTCTGAGAAACTTTCAAGGTCATTTCTAAAAGGTTGATGGAAAATAATAAAAGAAAGTTGATAATAGAACCATCAGGAAATTGTATTTTTTGCAGAACGAAACAATTGTGTCTGGTTTTTACTTTTGGATAGGAAAAAAAATATTTCTTGTAACCAGATATACAATTATAGTTTTACAGTAAGTATTTAATACCAAAAAATAATAAAGTTTCACAATAACCCAGATTTTGTGATGACAAAAGTTCTTTTCTCCCCGATAAAGACATTATTTATTTCTTCCATTTTCATTATACACAATAAATTACTTAATATTCTTGACTTTGGAAAGAGGAAAACATCATTTTCTTTTTAGACTCCAAATGAACAATTGAAAGTAATTTGGGTAAACATGTATTTTTGTTCAATGTGAAGAAACAAAAAGTATCCCAAAGCAATAGAATTTTGATGAAATTGTTGTAGCAATTATATACAGGAATGTATACTTGTAGGTCTTTGCTGTCATCCACATTGCTGGTTTTCTTTTTTTTTTTCCTTGATACCACGTGTTAAAGTCATGGCCCGGGGGCCGAATCCGGCAGGGAATTACATCTGCATCATTTTATTTTAATCGTTACCTTTTGGGAGTGTCATTTTTCATTTAAAATGACATAAAAAGTTAAGACTTTTTTAATTAAATTTTTTCTTTTCTTTCAGAGTTAAGTTTATTTCTAACTTGCATAATTTTGACAAAACATATTTAAATGAGAGTAAAATATTGAAAGTTTTTTAAGGTTTAAGTTGATTTATTCAGGAATAATAGTCCTGCCTGATTTTATTAATTTGTATGTTAAAAAGTTAAGGTTTTAAAGTTTTTAGTGTGTTAAATAAATGCGTATCCTGTTCAGACCACGACCTAAGGTGTGTTTTGGATTTTTGCCCCCTGTGCGATTGAGTTTGACACCCCTGAATTATACAATAACTGTTTCAAGAAAAAATCTGGAGTCTTGAACTATGTGTTAATTCTGTTTCTATTTAAAAAGCTCAATAAATCAATTATGTTGTTCAAATGCAATTCATGAAATTATAAGTAATCAGGTGACTGGTCAGTCCTCACATATTTTCAGTTCACCAAATCTCCCCTGCTTCAATTAACCCTCGTGCCTCTTCTGGGGTCCAGATGACCCCACCCTTATATTGATGTGTGATCCCTCCCATGACAAACGTGGATGGGATCTGCTACGGACACCAGTGAAGAGAAAAAAGATCCTTCAGCGCACGGTCTTGTGGGGTCCAGATGACCCCACTTTTAATGTAAACATGCCAAGGATAGCAGCAAGAGTTAAGTGGAGCCATAAAGGATCACGAGCATACCTAGCGTGTATAGTGATTGGGACTAAAGAGTTTTGAATAAAATGTATTATTATTATTATTATTATTATTATTATTAAGAGAGCTTGCTGAGAAATATTAAAGGCTGACCTTAAGGACCCACTCTGATAAAAATTGTGTTTTTGTGGCATTTTTCTGATAAAGAAGGACATATTTATAATGAAAATTATGATTAAAATTGCATTTCTGAGTATTTTTTTATCCAAATCGATCAGGAGCAAAAAATAGAAAATACACTGGCTCTTGCTCTCCATTCTGATGGAGATAACGTGTAGATAAATAGTTCTGTGTACGTCTTTGTTTATTGACATTTGGCTAAAAAACTGTATGACATGAACATTGATCACGATTCTTCTATGTTATGTTAGGAGTGGGAGCAGCTGTAAGCTCGCAAGGGAGTATGTAAAGATATAGATAGTAGGAAGTGTGGGCAGGATTACTCAATTTCCACAACTCAGAGAGGCAAACTTCTAACCAACTCCTGGCGCTCTGCAGAAACTATGTCCAAGAAAATAAAAACGTCATAATCAGGATTAAACGATCACTGGGAGCGCTTTTACAATCGATGGATAGCGATCGAGGTGGAATCTCTTAAACATTTCCCTCTAGAGGATGCTCACTTCTCTCTTTTATGACAGGATTTTTGTAAATACACCAAGTCAAACACTTCCAGCAGACATGTCAGCACTTTGGCAAAGAGCGAAGCAGAAACTTATCACTCCTTTTTAAAACTTTGCTATCTCCCCACTGCCCCCTCCGCCTCCTCTTCTCCCCTCTTTTCTTTGCTGAGAGTCTGCTGGTTGTTAAATCAATATAACTCTCTGTCAGGCCCGCGGAGCTTCACCATTTGGCCGCTGTCAAAGCCAAACAAACCAGATAAGAAAGGCAGAAAGGCAATGAGACGGGAGAGAGAGAGAGAGAGAGAGAGAGGGGAAAGGGGGGGAGCAAAAAGACGGCGATGAAACCAGTCAGTTTCCCCCTCCACCACCAGCCCTCTTTTCCCTTCAACACCCCTCCTTCTATTTATTTACACGCATTTCTTTATTTATTTGATGCGAGTTTGGGAAGAGCGGGCAATCACGGCAGTCATTTGCGGCACTAATGTCCAATCACGCACCCCTTCACTCATGTGATTTAGGCAGTGCGGGTGTGGGTCTGCGGCGGAGAATGGCGGTGGAGGGCGGGGGGTGCGCGGAGGTGAGGGTGGGCCGTTTAGGCCGGCCCCCTAATAGGAAACTGGCAGTCTTATTCCTTCCCCAGATTCTGTTTGTCACCCTGCTCTCCATTACGTGCCTCTCAGCTCTGATGGCTTTGGACAGGAGCTGATCAAAAAGCCATCGCTTGACCTACACGCCGTGGCAGAACGAGGCGCGCGCAGGAACGGGGGGACGGGGGGGGCAGGCGGGGCGGGGGTGATACCTCTCGGACTGGGACAAGAGGGCTGTAAATAAAATGACATTATTATTTCCTCTGTCCCGTCATGTAGAAAAGCCAATTATGGTAATGCTGCTGCCGGCGTGTCAGAGGGAGTGCTGGGATGTGCTTCCCGTGAAGCGGCTAACATGAGAGCAATGCCCTGATCAGGAACACAGGCCTCAGTTTGACAAGAGACTGAGCAGATAGGAAGAAGAAACAGAAATGGAGGGGAGTGGGGGGAGAAATGAGACAGAGAAAGAGATATGAAGCTGCTGCAAAGCTGTGTGTGGGCCCGCTTTTCCAAACGGATAACTATGGATTCATTTTACCTGCAGCCTTGTTTTGGATTTTTCCCTGCCACTAGCCTTTCTTTAAATCCAACGTCAAAAAAACCACAAAATTCATTGCCGTGAGAAGTTCAAGAGTTCATGAAATATACGTCGCCGTGAATTTTGACGGCATGAATTATGCAGAAACGAGCCGGATATCGAGGGTGAAGGCGATCATTTACTCCAGCGGCTAATTCGCTCTCATCTGAGGCATCCCTTCCTTAGAATTCCTCCCGCGTGTGATGGGAGGACTCTCCTCTAACATAATTCCTCGGGTACCTTTTGCCTGCCCTCCATTACCTCCCTATTCTGCCTCCTCCTCTCCCCAGCCTCGCTCACACGCCCACATGGACCCCTCCCAAGCGTAATAATGGGAGCATATGGCCTAGGCGGCACCTACAGGGCCTTAAATAACTGCTGCAGCATTCCAGCTCGCCGTACCGATTTATCTACGCACCACGTTTCAAAACGTTTGGAGGCCGAGCAGACAGCGGCGGGTCGGACGCGTTGCCTTTAAAGCGGCGCGGCTACACGGATGTATGAAGTGGTGCGAAAGCGCTGTGCAAACAGGATTAGCATGAAAAGGCGGTCTTATTGGCAGTTGCAACCAGAGCAGAGCTTTCCTGGGAACTGCTTCAGGTCAAGCTGAGCTACAGGAGAATGGCAGCGTTAGGGAAAGCTCCAGATGAAGTTCTGCAGAGCAACCGCTGCAGGTAGTCGAAGCATCAGCCACCTCCATGTGTGGGAGGGGTTAACGACTAATCGATGAATCACTCTATGCCATCAGATCAATCTGTCAGAGGCAAGTTGTTAACTGAATCAACTTAGTGCTGAGCGATATGGAAATAATTGTGTATCACAATATCAATTGTTTTATATCTTAATAACAATATATATCACGATATACCACAAAAAAGTATATTTTCAAATATGTAGTTTCTCACTTTTCTCTGATGTTATTTAAGTGACATTTAACCTAATAGTCACAAATGAGAAACATTTTTTTTTAAGTGCAAAACGGTTTCTTAGTAGAAAAACACATTTTTGAACAAAAGTTCAGCAATAAAAATAGACAAATAAGAAGAAGTAGAAACGATATGTATCATCATGTCGCCCAGCTCTACTGATACCATTATAAAATATTTTCAAAATGTTATAAATCCATTATATCGATATTGGAAAATGCCATTTGGATTGAGATATAGTAGATTTATTCAGTTATAATGAAAAAAACAACAAATTGGATCACAGCAGACGACACACGTGCGATCAGTAAAAAATGATCATTCAGTGTTTCCACACATTGGACAGTAGTGATGGTTGATCATATCAGGCGATAATGATATATATCATGATATAAACCAGTGTTTGTTAAATTTGGACATTAAATCATTTTTTTCTTTTTTATATCAGGTGATAATGATATTTATACAATATAAACTAAATAACTACATTTGAAGCTTTGTGGCTCATAAGAGAAATGTGAATTCATTAATCGTTCCTTTTCGTTTACTTGTTTGTTTGTACACATTTTTAATTTACACTTCAAGAAACGAAAGGAATCTTAGAAAACTTAAACCTGCATTGTTCAGGTATTTATTTGTGACTCACACTGGTTGAAGTTTGGCTACAGATCAATTGCAGGTCAGAGAATCTGATCCAAAAATGAATCGCATCGTCAAACACAAATTATGATCTAAATCGAAAGGCTAAAATGAATCGTTCCACTTCTGATGTTTTGCAAATTTTAGGGTCAGAGGTCAGAGAGGTCAACTCAGTTCCACGTGTGTCAGCATATCGCCGTGTTTGGGAACAGATGTAAGGATCCAGGGGCAGTTTTTTTTTCTGTAAATGTTTGTGTCTGTGAACACACCCAGATGTGTGTGTGAGGAAAGAGTACGTGAGAAAGGTGCTGGTGCTTTATTTATAGAGCAAATGCTATTTAAAGATCGGTTCAGAGAAGCTGCTTGCAGGCCACAGCCAAGATCACTCTCCATTACAGAGCAGTGATATCACACAAACACCCACACACCACACACTGCTGCCTTCACGCAAGCCGCAGTCTGTGCTTTTAACACGGCCGTGCAGTGACAACGCAGGGAGAATTATGCAGCATATACAGCATAAGCATGTGTTAGTTGGTGAAGGGCTTGCTGAGGGAGTGCGGGGGGGGCACACTGACTGACTGAGTGTTCTTCATGGAGTACAGCAGGCTTTAACATGTTCAGAGATCAATACAGCGAACCAGAAAGAATCGATTGCAATTCATCTGGCTTTTTCTTTTCCTTTTTTTTTTTATTTCTCACCCACTCACACTGAGCTGGAGCTGTCCTGCAACGTAACACATAAATAAACACATTTGCATACACAGACATGCAGCAACACACACACACACCTGAACAGCTAGAGCTATTGCACCCTCAATGCAAGAAGCAGGTTCAATAAACCCCCCGTATGGAATTTATTTATTTTTATTGAGCATATCACCCCATCCTGGTCCTCTCTGCATAACAAGGCCTGTATAATTAAACCATAAATTTCTGTGCGCTCCTTTAATTACCACAGACAATGTCAGGAGGCAGCAGAGTAAACAAATGGCTTTGAAGTGAGCTCGAAAAGAAAATGCTTCGACACAGCCATGGAGAAGCTGTTCGTTTTGGTTGGGAATGCTGTTGCACTTGAAAAGGATGAGGAGTTCAAAAGGGTGCATGAGCGGTACAGTAGACAGACTTAAATATATATATTTTTCTCTCCTGCTTTATCGAAGAATTGAGGGATGCTGAGCTATTGAAGGGAAGAATAATCAGTACATCGCTGCAAGCGTGACAGTGGGCAAATACGGAGACTTGGATGCATGCATGCGGCTCCTAATAAAGCTTGTGTGTTTGTTTACACATATGGTTTTCCCTGAAAGTGCCGAAGGTGTGTTTGTGGGTAGTTCACAGAGCTCCCCGCCTGACTGTGACTGCAGACGTGCACTGCCAACGCTTCGTCCTATACAGTATCCGCGTCGAGTGTGTTTTTGTGTGAGTTGTTTGTACATGTGTACGTATTAGGTCAATGTCAACACACAGACCTGCTTCTCAGCAGCTTAGCTAATTACACAAGAGCCCTGAAGGCCACTTAGAACAGGTTAGCTAATTAACAAACAGGCTGATTGCAGATTAATTGAGAGGTGTTCTTAATCTTCACCCCTAAATGCAATGACAAATGCTAACCGGCGTTAATTAGGCTGCTATGGAGAACTGAGACTATAGGCTGTGTACTTACAGAGGCAGTGGCCGCTATGGATGTGAGGCTCGTCTCCAGCTCACGGCAAAAACAAGGCCGGGCAACGGACTTACAATAAATGATTCATTTGTAACTGTTGGAAAAGCCCAGCTTGTATCCAACTTTTGTCTGCATTTATTTACTGTTATCATGATTCCAGTTCTATTTTATCATTGCATAATAGTACTGAACACCTGCATGGGGTTTACCATGAGCATCTTGCAGATGATTCCAGCACGAATGATGCAGAACATTAAAAAAAAATCCTCACTTTGACTGTAATTTTTACTCAACCAAGTAATTCTGTTTTCCTCCCAAACAATCTCAGAAAAAAAAACATCTTGAAGGAGAGTAATTTCATATAATAGATGTTCTCGTAATACATTTTTGTTGTTGTGTTGTGATAAATGTAGAGAACCATAGGGTTTAAAACAAACATTTGACTTAATTTAACAAATAACCAAATATTTAAACGTTTGCAGTGAAAAGTGTCTGCGATTTACTCGCCCTCGAGAAGTTGTATTAGCGTCAGCTAAATTACAAGTGAAACCTCAAAGCATCATGGGGCTCTTATTTATGAATTGGCCATTTTTTTTTTGTATCCATAAGCAATGCTTATTTTTTTGGAAAGTGCACATTTTAATTTATTATTCAAAGATTCAGTCTGAGGAAAATTGTGTTTTTGGTGTTTCTGTGCTATTTTTCTGACTGAGAATAAACTGAGAAAATTTACCTTAAAATAGTATTTCTGAGTATTTTTTTATTCATATGATTTTGAATCAGGAAAAAATAAAAAGGCCATTTCCAAAAGATTGATTTGTTGTGTAGAAAATGCACTGAGTGGGAGATAAGCTCCCTGCTCCACTCCATTCTGATGCATCCAGATGCTAACAAATAGACCCATGAACGACTTTGTTCAACACATTCTGATCCCCAAGTCGTCACATATTTTTGACGTGCTGGCTGTTCATAAAATCAAGGGTGAATGCACACTGGAGGCGTACTGGTTCTCAGGATGTGTCCAGTACTACAGTACCCTAATCCAGTACTGGTACCTTAACCCTAACCCGGTACGGGTTTGGGTCCAGTAAAGCATCTGGCTCTGCGTCTGGTGCCAGATTAGAATACCGATGCACTCCAAAACGCAGTACAGGACTGGTTCTGGTTCAGGGCCTTAATGGGAACAGCCACTACATCAAAAAACAACAAGTTAGGGAGATCCAAAATGTCAAAAAGTGACGTGGAGGGTTCTCAACCAAACGTGATGACTTGGGAAGGAGAATGTGTTCCTTTGTTTACCTCGTCCAAGATGGTATCTGGATCAAAGCTGTACAACTAGATACCTCTGATACTGCTCACTATTTTTTGTAATATTTTAATCTTTTGAATGTATATATATATAGATATATACATTTTTGGAAATATTTAGTAATGTTAGTAGGGATGTAAGCTAGCGGGAGAGCATGTAAACAGAGAGCTCTCAGCAACAGGAAGGGTGGCGGTTCTGCCCACAACTTAGAGGCAAATTTCTAATCCACTCTGAAAAAATAAGTATTAGAAAAACAACTTTATTTTTCAAAATGTGTCTAATGAGGGCATAATCATGATTAAAAGAGCACTGAAAACGCTTTTACAATTGATCAAAAGAGCAAATGATATTTGGTTTATTGACACAAAAATGATACAAAATAGATTTTTATTGACAACAGAATTGATTAAATTAAATGGAATTGTGTGAGTTTAAGCCATCAAGTCACAGCAACAGTAAAAAAAAAGCTTCAGCTGGGATTTAAACCAGCATCAAAAGTCACACAAAGAAAAAACTCCATGAAAAACAACTCCCCCAACTTCTTCTCTGTCCATCTGCCTGGATGCATTCATCATCAAGTTCCCGCTGTCTATCACACACCTGTGCCTTTTAAGCTGAGCCCCCCTTCCCAAAAACACATCAGACTCCACCTGGCCTCTTTCAACCTCTGACCCCCCCTCACCAAAATCTGTCTCCTTCCTCTAATCCCTCCCCCCATCCATTGACTCCATTGCTTCTTTCTGTGCTTCCACCACCTGCGCTTTTAAATCCCCACCACCGCCAAGATGGCCCGCTTTACCTGAACACACGGCCGAACAAATACACACAACCCCCACACCCAAATACACACACACTCATAATCACCCCCGAGCACGCATCTTTGCCCAGATCCCTGGAAACACACGCAAACACCGGCATGTACAAACACACACATGCACTGTCCCTGACGAGACAACAGCCAGCAGCAGCTGCTTCCATCTCCTAGCAACAGCAAGCCTGATAGATGACCCAACGATGGATAATTACCGTAAATCACCACAGCTCACACACTGAAGGCGAGAGGGGGTGAGGGAACTGGAGGAGGACTTAAAAAGAAAGGGGGAGGGTGGGGGGGTGAAAGGGATCAGAACTGGAGGGCTGGGACTGGTCATGTGTGCACTAATGCACCTTGATGACTGCAAATTCATCCGCCTCGTAAAGGAAACGTACACCCGTTTGGCGATGACCGCACAAACTCTCAGGCATACGCGCCGGCATCAGCATGTATGTCGTATCCGCCGGAGCCGTAGCCCCCGCCTCCCTGCAGAGGGGCTTCCATGTCACAAATATCTTACACTGAGAGCCAAGCAGGTGCTCAATGATGGATCTAAGCAGCACTTTCTAGAACCACAGACTCCATGATACACAAACACGTCAGCCTTTAGGTCAGCATTTGTCATGTGACCGCTCTAGAGTCCACTGACTTAGGTATTACTACTTCGGTGGAAAACAGTACTTTTTTAAAATAACTAATACTATGTATGTTGGAATAGAAAAATTATATATATTGCTTTTCTTACAAGAATAAATTCAAATAGTTTTTATTAAGTAAAATGACACGTAAGGTTTTGCATATATAAATCATGGCCTTTTTCATATCGTATTTTGTTGTAACAAAAGAAAAAGACAAGTTACTAAAATGTCTAGATATAAACATAAGTAAGCATATCCTTTAATTTAGTCAAAATCTGCGAGAGCTTTATAGATCCGTTCACACCAACCTCAACAAAATGCTTTCACTGAAATCTTTGTAAACCATAGACAGTATAGAGAGAACTGGACTGATTCCCCCTCCCCCTCGGGTTCCAAACAGGAAGTATCTGCTGGTCTCAGAAAGCCAAAATCCCATAGACTTTTACTGAGAAATAAACAGCTATTACTCAGTCATTCTGTTTGTTAGAACAACCATTCTTGCTCTGGTGTCTCTTTCTAACATTTTCTTGCTAAACCTAACTTTTTCCTACATTGTATATTTTCTTTATTGCAAGTTATTCAAGTTATAAACTGGCCAATCAGATGCCTCAAAAAGAGCATGTAGTGCCTGCTTGTCCCAGGTGTTTCATTGACACATTCTGGGAACAATCACAGCTCGCTAACGTTGTCTGGTCCCAAAAATGGCAAAATCATTTTGTCCATCTCTATTCATGACAATAATGTAAACGCGCATAAAGGCGGGTTTCATGCGTAAAACCAGGTTTAACTTTGAAAAATCAAGTGTGTAAGCCGACCCCTTTAATTCACAGAAGAAAAGTGATCTTTGAGGAGAAGTTAATAACGTCCGTCCGGAATTCTACGATGCCAAGTTTTTTTCATATCAGAATAGAGCTATGAAAAGACTGGATTTGAACCACCTCAATGTTTTGCGCCAAGTCTCCTCCACCTGAAGGTGGCAGACGTAATAATAAACAGTAAATAAAAAAAAAAGAAGAAGACCCTCCCTGTTTGAACAAGGCGCAAAATATTGAGCTGGGGGCCGCAAATGGCCCGTGGGCCGCCAGTTTGAGACCCCTTTGCTAAATGCAAGTTTAAGAATGCACATTTAGCATTATCAATAACTCAATTTTTGGCTATATCATGATCAAGTTGGGTAATTCCTTAACGCCGCCTAGCTAGCATCATACAGGACACATGTTATTTGACGCTGGATTTGAGCTGCTAAGGAGAGAATTTTACCCAAAATGTCAGAAAGTCTTGGACGAGCATCAAATGAGCGTAGCATTAAGGTAAATTGATAAACGGTAACTTTTTTAGCACATTACGGCAAAACTATCAGTGACTGCATAATGAGGTGCAGTTTCCATCTTCAACCACCAACAAAGTCACTTTGAAATTGATGAGCATCAGCGACAAAACAGTTAAACTACAGTCGTCATTGTAGGTCTACTTTCAGGGAGTTGAGTCTACTACGACCATCTTTCAATTTTTATGTCAACTAAGACAGTTTCTGCGGTAGGAGTTTATTAATAATTCCCCTTTGATTTGTGGGCGGGACTGTTGGTGCGGAGCAATCCCGCCCGGATGAAGAAGTGAGCTTGTGACCTGGAGTATTTTCTACATAACATTTATGCTCAATTTTTTCTCATCTGCTCCTGATTCACAACGTTTTGAATGAGAACATGTTAAAAACACCCAAAACGGGATTTAAGAGTCTTTAACCCTTTAACATCTGAGATGTCGCCGATGACGCATTTTTTACACAATGTAATTTTTCAATTGTTATTGCAATCAATGTAATTCCAGTCGATTTTGAATTGAAAAGTTACGATAAATCAAGGAACATAAATACTGGAAAGAGCTATTACCCATGCTGACCCATTTAACAGAAAAGAGGTATTCAACTGTTAGGTTTAGTTAAGTACAGATGTAAGACTTTCTCCAGGGTCGACTTTTGGGAAACACTTACATAAACGTGCCTCAGAAGTTTTGAAAAAAGTTTACTCAAAGTACACAAAAAATAAAAACACAACCAAGCAGCTGCCGCTTTTCCCCCCTCTCTTCCCATCATGCAATCTGTCCCTCTTGTTCCCTTCTTTCTCTCCTTCCACCCCCCTCTCTCCCTGAGCGAGTCTTGGCCGCGGCAGACATTTGATCTGGCTGCCGTGTGATAGATTGACAGGTAATGAGGAGGTTGAAGGGGCGTTGGAGACAGGAGCAGGTGTTCAGCACAGTCTTTTTGGCCGGCGCTAAGCTGCCATGTCCTTCACTGCTGTACCGCAGCACTCCTCTTCCTCGCTCTCTCACTCATTCTTTCCTTCCTTCTTTCCTTCCTCCCTCCCCTTCTTCTCTTCCGGAGAGGACGATGCAATCCATCACGCGATGACACGGTTGGACACAGACTGTCTTTATATGGGGAAACGCATCGGCCGTGGAAATAAATAGAGAAACATGAAGTCCCATGCTGGCAGCAGCAAACTGGGCCTCAGAGCCATCAGTCAAAGCGTGTTGAGAAGAGGTCCAAACGACCTGCGTGAGGACGGCTAACGCATAATCACATATAATCACTGCCCCCCTCCCCTTTGTGACATCTAAATATTCATATATTTCACTTTAGATGACGTTGAGGAATAAAAACGTACCGACAAACCTAAATTATAGTCATCGAGTCATTATAAAGTCAAAACATTTCTGAAGTTCAGCAGCACCTTCACAGAGCTAATCACTGAGACTGCATTATTTTCTGAGCAAAAACAGGTAATACGTCATATTAAAATTGGTAGAGATTGGTAGATGACTCAAAGAGATTGAGATCAGTCACTAATTTAATCCACAAAGGACAAAAGTCGAAATAGTTTTTTCAATTTTCAAACAATACAAAAAAATAACCATCTTTTCCTGATTTTCACTGTTTGAGAAGCTCATTTTTCACAATAAAAGACTCAAATCGGACCAAAACTGGTTCTATTCTGTCAAAATAAAAGTCTCATTAAAGTCTCAAAGCAAAGCGCTCTACAGTCACAGTGTCATTCACACACCGAACACTGGCGCCAACATTCCACCAGAGGTAATATGTGGTCCGGTGTTTTGCCCAAGGACACTTTAACACACGGGCGGGCGAGGCGGGAATCGAACTCACAATCAGGAGTTGACTACCTTACTGCTGCACTACAGCCGCCCCACAAAGTTTCATGTGAAACTTGCGCTTTTACGGCAATTTGTTTTCTTTTGTTATCCTGATTTTGTTCGTTTTTCGACCTTGTGTAGCCTCGCCATGAAATCCATTAAAAAAGTCAACACCTGTCGGCATTGAATTTTGACTTCTAAGAAGGAGACTGAGTCTCACACACCTGCTGGAGGTTGCACAAATTCTCACACACACACTGGTGGTGGTTGAGTCAGCTGGTTTTCTTTTAAGTACAAAAGCCTTCCTCTGAAAAAGTAACCACAGTTGTTAAAAGCCTTTATTTGGAGAAATTTGGATGATTTGAGGATAACGGTTTTGCACACTCAAGTGCAGTTTGTCTTTTTTTTAAGCACATTTTGAGCAGTTTAAGTCCTGCTGATGGAGTCAAGTGTTGCTTTGAGCAGCAGATAATCAGAAGGAGAAAATATCAGAGAACAGAAATTAAGACAAGATGACAGTTAAGAAAAGTCATTTAAGATTTTATAGACCCACTTCTATAAAATTGTTTTCTTTTACATTTTTAACATGTTCTTGTAGTATTTTTCTGATAATAGGGTACATATTTAAATAAAATTAAGATATAAATCTGAGTATTTTTGTATTCATATTGTTCTGAATCAGGAGCAGATGTCTCGCATTTTGTCTGAAATTATTTGAAAAGGATGTCTGTTTTCCTCATCTGAGATGGAACCGGGCTCAGGTGGGACACCTGTAACAATGCTCACCATTTTTGCTGCACCGCTAATGGTAGGTTGGGTATGTGAGGGGCTGTAAGCTAGCTCGAGAGAGTGTAAACAGAGATGGGAAGGGGAAGTTGATCTGCCCCAGAAGTCCCGCCCACAATTCAGAGGTTTAATGAACTGATGTGGCTCTGCAGAAACTATCTTCAAGAAAACTATAGAGATTTTTTTAACAGTAAACTTTTTTTTTTAAAATATCAAAGTGAGACTTTTTAGGGTTTTTTTTTTTTTTAAAAAAGGGGAGATTTGGAAGATTTTCCTTCACGTGGATCCCCTAATCTGCAGGTGGTTCACCTCAATCTGACCTCATTTTGTTGTCTGAATCCGATTTCTGCCATAAAAAAACCTTCAGGATTGTTTGTGCTTCCTGTTCTAGAGAGAAGAGAGGATCTAAGACTAATCCCGCCAGCTCTATTCTCAAAAAACACCTGAGATCCACTGAGGGTGGAGCTATTGCTATAGTTACCAGGGGGGGAAAACAAGGCTTGGAACTATAAATCCACCCCCTCCAGTTTACTGCCCAGCATTAAAGGACATGTCACCCTTGTAAATCAGCTGAGGAGGAGACAGCAGGGCTAAAACAGGCCGTATTTGCATGTTCCCTCAAACATTCCTGAGAGGTGACCACACGGCTTCGTCCACTCCACATCATGAGTTATGACATCTGCGTCTACTTCATTTTATTTTTTATAAAAAAGTGATAGATCCAAGCCCCAAAATCCAGAAAAGCAGCTTCACCTGAACACCTCGAGAATAATTCTCAATAAGAATTAAGGAGAGAGCGACGAAGCTTTGTCACTGTTTTCATACAAAGTCATTGATGTGAAATCAAACACACACTCCTGTCACCGTAAAACTTTCCAGCTCGCACGCAGACAAAAAACAGCGTTGGACGCACACGCACACTTTTTAAGCCCTCGCCTGGCATCAGCTGTCACACAACCTGTCTCCGAGAACTAAGCAGAGACAGACGCTGTCAACTTAGAGTGCGTCAAATGCCCACATCCAGCCAGGCAGAGGAGAAATCAAGCCCGTCTCCCGGTATAATTTGCGCTAATCCTTCATAGGAGATAGTGAAGTCTATGGCATATCTGCCTAATAGCATCAGTCACCGGCAGGTTCTAATCTCATAGTCAGACCCATTTCCATCACCGACTGACGACAAAAGTACCAGCACAAAGTGTGATTACCGTCTTTTTTTTTTTTTTTTGCATTTCTGCATGACTTGAGGCCTGATGATGAATAAGAGAATGAAAGGGGGGCAAAAACTTTAAGATTTTACAGTAAAGTCAGGGCCTGAACCCCTCTGAAAGACGGAAAACCTCTCATTCAGGAGTTTACCCGGAGACTCGCACCCTTTCGTGCACGCGCGCCCGTGCACGCTTGCATAACTCCCTTTCAAAAGCGCCTACAAGCAGCGGTGTTTGTCCTGCTCCGCTGGCTGCTCCACCACGTGCATTTGAATGCCGACTGGAGTACATCCCTCTCTTTCAGACAGCGCAATAAAAGACGACTCGCACAATGAGGGCTCTTTTCAGCCAAGTGGGGAAAGCACCAAAAGATGGGCGGGGGGGAGGGGGGGGGACCTCCAAAAACCGCAGTAACACTTCAGCCATAAGGGCACAATGAGATGCTGAGCCAGAAAACAGAAAACAAACTACAAACATGGAAAGTCCTTGAGCTGTAGTTCTCTTTCTGAGCACAGGGGCCTCCAGGAGTGACCCGGCCATAGCCGGGAGACAAAACGGAGGAGGGTTAGCGCATGGATCCTAATGAAGCCGTAAATCAGTGTCCGACGAGAGCAGGCTGAAGGAGGGTCGAGTCGGTGGAGATCAATGCGGATGGCCACGCACACAACCGCCAAGACGCAGGAGGACAACCGGCACCAGAGTGAGCGGAACTCGCAAAGGTATTCATTTGCAAACACACAAATGACACATCTAAAACCTATTAACCCCCCACAGTCGCCGCCACCATAAAAAAAAAAAAAAAACGCTCGCCTTGCCTATGGGCTGAAAGTCCCGCCTCCTTGCTCAATCCTGCTCATCTGAATAATATCTGCGGTGATGAATGACACCACAGCTCTGATATCCACAATCAATCTCAGCTTTAAAGACACATCCATCTTTTGGAACGCTGAATGGCTATGGGGCGGGGGGTGTCAGGATTGGAGGACGTGTTAGGGTGCTTGTCCGACCTCCTGAGGGGAGTTGAAGGTGGGGCGAGAGGAGGACACGATGATGGAGGCAAGGCGGGGTGATGGCAGGAACTGAGTGATGTCTGTCAGACTCACATCTGGCAAAAAAAAAAAAAAAATGCGGCTGATGAAGATAAATGCGGCGGGCCCGCCTCGCCACACAAACACACAGAGATGGGGGCTTCAATACGGCATCGTGACGTGGCGGCGCACAGTAATCAACGAGAAGCCACAAATAACAGCTCTCTGATCGGGAAACAAACAGACAAACTCCCATGAAGAAGCTGCTACTGTACCAGGAAAAGCCCTCAGGCTTGGGCTGGCCCCTGTTACAGTCCACAGAAGGGAGGGGAGGGGGGGTATTTAGTGAGCCGGAGTGTTTAAAGAGTGAACTATCCGTGACCTGTTTGAAAGGTCACCCCTCGGTGACGCCGCCGCTGAATATTCTACTTAATGATGCACCACCTCTTTTAACCCCCGCAGACAAAGCAAGGAAACATTATCCAGCGTCACGAGGGCGACCCCCGCGTACTCCCCTGCTCTGTTTTTGTCTCATTTCCCCCCCCCAATTCACTCTCCGCCTCACTTTGCCCCGTTTTCGGTTTTGAATAATTGAAAGGAGAATTCCTCCCTGAGTTTTTCAGCTCTTCTTCCAGCAGTCTGGTCTAGAGGAGATGAGACTGAACCAGAACGACGCTACCTCCAGCTAGTCATGCTAATAGTCTGAATAGTGAAGAGAAACAGATGTCACCCACTGACTGTAAAGAAAACTGGACAGAGTGAGTGGGATGTTACCCATAGAACAGGACTAACTTTGCGCTCCAAGAAAATTGGGTCAGTTTAGTCACCATTTTTTTTTTTTTTTTTGCGATGTGTTGGGAACCAGAAATCGGTAGTAAGCAGTTATTGATCCGAGTTGGTCTGAGTCAACATTTCTATGGCAACCAATCAAGGAGTGAGCTTGTTGGAAGGCCACACCTCCTACCACTTGAAAATGGGCTTAGGAAAATGTATCAAACGTTTCGAACATTTGACACGACATGCTTTTACCGAGGCATTTGATTGGTCAGTTTATACCTTGAAGGAGAAAAATTTACAGAAAAAAAAAAAAAAATTAAAATTAGCAAATAGAATGACTGAGTAAAAGCTGTTTTTTTTCTCAAAAAAGTATGAGATTTTGCCTTCTTGGAACCACTTCCTGTTTGGAATGCTTGGAGGGGTGTCATTCAGTCCAATTCTCATATACAGTCAATGATTTCACCCAAGCTAAGACATTTTCTTCCTTTGAACTTTGATCACCTATGAACATGGCATGCCAAGGTAAGGTCCTATCCAGCCGCGGCGAAGGACGAGAAGGGCAACCAAAGGAGTTCATCACTTCTGGAAGTGACCAGAATGGACTTACAGAGGCTGACGAAGGGGGTTGATGAAGGCTGGCGAGGAAAAGGTGAGTCGATGATGGATGAACAGAAGGTGGGAATGGAGTACAAGCAGGAAAGAGCGTTTGTCCACGCAGCAACTGGACCAACGCGGACTGCGGATTGGTCACGTCAGCATGGACGAGCTGCTGTGAGACGAGAGCGAAGCCACGGTATGTGACCTTTAACACGGGAGATGCCGCAAGAGACACCTTAATAAAACTTTACGAACGTATAGTGTTGGATACCGTACAACACATGTAAAGTGTTTGATAAAATACTAAAGATTCTTTATGAACATAAAGTGTTAAATAAGGTGCCAGAGATACTTTCTGATGTTAAGAGTACATACTAGAGATATTTTACAAACGTAAAGTAAGGTGTTTTTTTTTTTCCCCGGGATGAATTTAGTTGATTTACAGTAATTGCATAAACACTTCACTAATGTAAAGTGTTGAACACAAAGCTGCTTTTCTCTGCTTCATGATCTGCTGGAATTGCGTTAATTATGTAAATGGATGAAGAGTAGCTGAAGCAATGTCAACACTGGAGCTAAACCTCTGGTGTTTAAGGGTTAAATACCCTGGACGGAGGCTTTAATCAACCAGGAAACTGCCCGTTCAGCAGCAGGAACGACTGACAGCGTTTCATGTATCGAGGATCTAAAGGTAAAGCTGAACTGCATGAATATAAATGACAGTCTGGCCTGAAAATGAGCATGAATCATATAAGGAGCTGAATAAAACGATAAGAAGAATTTGCAGTCGCCTAACTGATTTTTTTTTTTTAAATCTTCGTGAAGGTCCAGGACCCGGTGGGGGCGACCCTGCAAACACAAACGTACAACTGGGAAGACAGCAAACATCGCAGGAACCTTTTTTCCACCACTATGTGTAAAAAAAAAAAAAAAAAAAAAAAAAAGTGAAGGGGGGTGCAGAAAGGAGAGAAAATGAGGAGGAGAGTGAACAGTAGGGGCGGGCTGAAGGAGTGGAGATGAGGGGGGGAGGAGGAAGGGAGTGTTGGAATGAACTCTCTCAGGCTTTGTGGTGCACGTTTCCCAAGGCCCCCGCCTGGCCCCTTTGATAAATGACACATGTCATTCTGTCAGCTTGTGACACTGCAGCTGGGAGGCCCGGTGATATATGGCTCTGCTGAAAAAGGAAATCAACTTCACCCCCCCACACCCTCTGTTTCTGTCCCCCTCTTTCTTTTTCTCTTCCTTCCTCTTTCCTTCCCTGATCGCACGGCCTTTTTCCAGAAGGATTTAGGTTTCCTCTGGTCCAGTGACCCCCCCCTCCTGCACAAACACAACCAGGTTGTGTGGCTTGGTTCACACTTGCGGTGACGCAGGCATCATGATCGAGTTGTAACCCGCGGAAAACGGGGGCACGGCAGAGGAGGATCGAAGGGGTTTGTGGCAAATCGCCGAGGAAGTAAACAAAGTGTGCACTTTTCTTTTTGTTTTTTTAATAGGGAAGGTGAGTTTGAGTGGATGTGTGCGAGCCACAAAGAGATAAGGGGGGGGGGCATAAGATTCCGGTTGGGCAGGATGGTTGGTGGCTCCCACTGGGTCATCTGTCATCCATGTGTCTGAGTGGAGCAGGAGCAAACACACAACGCTGGAAATGTGCATACATTCACACACACACACACTCCCACAGGAACTGCCATGAACTGAGGAAAAGTATGCCACACACACACACACACACACACGAGTGGATAGTGGATAAATCCTAACGGATAAATATTCACACTCTCCAAAAGTCTTTTCAGAGCAATCGCCCACACTATCAATCCCTAAATCCATATTAAAATACAAAAAAAGGCACAATAAGATTTTATTTCAGAGGGCAAATGAATCCAGCCAATGAGCTGCTCCCGTGAGGCCTGCCCTCACCCTCCCTTCCTGGCAGATTAGCCTATCACGGCGTCCTACTGACCTCTCCGCTCCATTCGCCGCCCACGCAACCAGTGAGCCAGCATAAAGAAGACCAATATTTCCCTTTTTTTCCCCCTCTTGCTTACATACTTTCCTTCTCTCTAATCACATCCTGACTCTGTCTCTTCCTTGCTCTCCCCCCGTTGTTCTGTCTATCACCTCACACATACCCCCCCCTCACTTTTTCTCGTTTTCAATGGCTGACCTGTTATCAGCGCACAGGAGATTTAGGGATGATTCCCATGCAGCCCCCCCGCATAATTCCAACAGAGCTGCATGGAGAAGGAGGTGCAGTTTTTTTTTTTTTTTTTTTTTAATGGGGGGGGGGATCTCCGAGCATGTCAGCGTGGGGTCAGGTGATAAAATAATCACAGTGACGTGAAAGATCTGCTGGTATGAAAATCACAGGAGAAAGGAATCAGGCCATTCAGCAGGCGCACACACACACACACACACTAATGAGTGAGAGTTCAGTAGGTGTTGCTATGGGGACCAGGGCTACTTTTACTGAAAGAGTGCAAAAGAGCTACAGACACAAAAAGACATGGAGGGAAGCAAAGAAACAGTCTGAAGGATCCAGAGAAAAAGAACATCTCTGATATCTAAGATCTGCTGAAGGCCGAGCCAGCCTGCACTATGAAAGCTTTCAGCTGCCTTTGATTTCAGGAAGCACTTTAATTGGAATGCTAACTTTTTGTTTGTGTTGTTTTAGTTTTTTTTCTTTCTTTTTTTTTTTTTTTGGTGAAATAAAATAAGTCGAATTTTTAAATCTGAGATGAATGGAGCGAATTGCAACCTGCGCAGTCCACACTGTGGCCACCTGGGGGTCACGACCTGCTTTCGACCCCGTCCGATGAGCCCCCATGAAGGGAGGGGTTTGTGCGAATGGCGGGGGGTGCTGCGGCTGCTGCAGGGCCAACACATTTATAAATGCCAGAGGGCCATCAGAATGCTGTCACCGACACCAATGTAACAACTTTGTGCGTGAGTGTGTGTCTGTGTGTGGAAGAAGGGGAGAATTTTGTTAACAGGCTGCCTCTGTAACCCACAGGATATTGTTCGACTCATGTAAACAACAAACTACTTAAAGAAAAAGAAAAGAAAAAACGCACAGACAATGTCGCAGGATCACCTGGATCTTCACCCCTATAGCTGCTATCCTTTAGCCGGATCACTAAAGCCACTGTGGTCATTTTGTTTGCCGTGTTTTCCGCACTGTAAGGCACTGACACTGCGTCTAATAATTCAGACAATTTTACGCATAGATTAATAGTGGTTCTTCATGCTAATGCCAAAGTTTTTGTAAAAGGTACACAGTGCTATGCCAAAATGTCAGTCTGTTTATTTATTTATTTCTATTTATTTTTTTTTACGAGTTTTAAACAAAGGTTGGTGTTATTGTGAATTTGCTAATGCAGCTAACGAGTAGCAAAGTCAAACTGTGTTTTTTACTTTTTACAAACAAAGTTGGGAGTCAGCAGTAAAGTCGTTTTAGCGGTATCAGTCTGTTTTCTTACATGTTGCAAATAAGGCTGGGTATTGTGAAAATAGGCATTTGTTTCATTCGTTAGCAAGGTTCAGAGTTAGCATAATTACTGTTACATTTGTTTTAGCGCTATCAATCTATGTTTTTACGCATTGCAAACAAAGGTGGGTATTTTTGTAAATATGCTAACTCAGCTAACATGTAGCAGTGTCTGACCATGTTTTTTTTGCGTCTTACTAGCAACGTTGGGAGTTAGCGCAGTCACAACAGTTGTTTAGCTGTATTAATGTTTTTCTTACGTGTTGAAAAAAGGCTGGGCGTTATTGCGAATATGCTAACGCAGCCAACATGTAGCAGTGTCTGACCATGTTTTTTTATGTGTTACTAGCAAGATTAACAGTTAGCGCAGTCACAGTAATGTTTTCTTTAGGATTATCAATCTGTTTTTTACATGTTGCAAACAGTATTATTATGAATATGCTAACATGGCTAATGTGTGGAAGTATCAAACTGTGTTTTTTGTTTTTTTGTTTTTTTTTACATGTTACTAGCAAGGTCAGGAGTTACCGTAATCACAGTGATGATTGTTTAAGCAGTATTTGTCTATCTTGTTGCAAACGAGGTTGGGAGTTAGAGGAACTGTGAACACGCTAACATGGCTAATGCTTCGAACACAGTTAACATGTAGCGTGTTATAAACAAGTGCTAGAATTACTCTGAATAGAGGTTATTTTGACTCTTTAGTCTTGCCAATGCTTTTTACACTTTGGTGTACCTTAAATATGAAATAATTTCAAAAGTAGACTATTTTTGGACGGTGCGTGCCTTATAATCCAGAGAATGCAGTAAACTTTAGCAAGTGCAGGTCTAGTTTGAGGTTTGATTTTTACTTGTAATCACAGCTGGACCGGATGAAGACGGAGGGCTCAAAACAGAAGGGGCAGTGTGGCACTCCTGCTGCATTCTGGGATGTGCTGCTGTTGAGTGACAGCTGCTTTTTTGGACCCCCAAGGTCAGCTGATGAACACAGGATTCACAAGTCAAGGGCTGAGATGGGGAGGGGGACTGCAAGTCTTCGGCAACCCCCTGAATCGTCCAATCAGAGCCACACGTTCGCCTCAATTAATCACCAGGATTGTTACAGCGTGGTAATACGGAAAACAATCTCCATGATCACACGCACAAACAAAATTTCAAATTGCTATCATCCATCTCACCTGCCCTGCTAAAAGAATCAGAGTGGGTGTTATTGGGGGGGTGGGGTGTTACTGACTTCCAGAGTATGGTTTGGGTCTACAGGCCTGGTCAGTGAGACGATGGAGAAAAATGAACGGCCAAACCAGAGAAGGTGCCGGATCATCCGTGGAGGGAGCAGCTATGTAAAACACTCGCCTTAAGTCAGTCGCATCCGGTTAATATTTAATCCCTCCATCCATCTCAACAAAGAGCGTTTCCCTTTTAGCTTGAGCTGCCGTTTACTTTGATTACACGCAACCGTTAGGGGCGGCAGGGGTGGTGAAGCAGGGATGATAAGGGAGAGCCGCGGTGGGGTGATTTGCATGGGGATGGAAAATATTCTCAGGTTTGATAACCGCTCAGAGCGGTCCACCGCCACGGCGAGACGGAGCCGAGGCAGGCCGGAGGAAAAGCAGCCAAATGAAAGGAGAAAGAGATGCTGGCTTAGCTGTGATGAGGAAGAGGCGACAAAGACCGAGGAAAACAAACCGAATTTCTCTGCGAGGGGTTGCCTTATTTAAAACAAGAGATATGCAAATAACGCCGGAGTAGGGAAATAACACTGATATTATCTCCCCCGGTTTATTTTCAGTGGCAAATGATTTCTAGGGAGAAAATCCAAAAGAGTAACTCCCAAGTGAACAAATCCATCTGCGTACTTCGAGGAAGCTCGCTCTTATGTTGCTGTTTTTTTTACCCCCCCTTCTTTGAACCGACTGAAGCTGCTCATGTTTATTCTGCACCAACACTGAAAACAGCAATTATTAAAGCGGCAAAGTAACCGCGCCGCATCAAGGACGCCACGGCAGAAAAGTCAATTCTGCAAATTCCAGACAAGCCGGTCGAAAGAAGGCGTCCCTCTTTAGTTCTGTGAATGTAAGAACGCTCAGCGCTTGGGACGAACTTTCAAACCTTCCAAAATATTTACGAAATATGTCAAACAGATGTTATTTTTGGTCTTCAAAACCAAAAAAAGACCTCATTTGGGTTTACCAGAAAGAGCTTAACCCACAGTAGTCCCTGAACTCACCAGTGAGTTTGTCAATCACATTATCTGATTGAAATGATGCCGTTTTACTGTTGCTTTTGATTCAAAAAGTTTGAATCTTTGACATTTTTGGCTTAAAAACAAAACAAAAAAGTCACGACGCATAATTGCGACAATTATTGGAATTAATCTGTGGAACTTTCTCGCCTGTTTTTTTTAGACTTTTTAACACCGTTTTGACCTTTTCTTTGATTCGTTGATGTATTTTTACATTTTTATTTTGTCTCTACATGTTTAAGCTCTTAATGTCTGCTGTTTCAAATACACGACAAACAAAATTAGCAATAAAATTACCTAAATGTAGGATTTCCTTAAAAGCAAAAACACAATTAAATATCTTTTCTTTTATTGCTGGGAATAAATTCAGACGTTAAGCGGTTAAGCTTTTCCTATAAAACATAAAAACTGATTGATTTCAATTTTTGCAGATAACAAAATTGACAAATCAGAATTTAGTTTTTTGGGCCAGTTTCAGGTTAATTGTGGAATTATTGTGCAAAAATGATCAAAAATATGTCAAAAAAGAAGATAAATTAATAGAGAAAGAAGAAAACGTAGACTACTAAGGGTTAAAGGTCGCCGTTTCATTTCCAGTGAGGACGCTCTGATCTGCTTCTTGTTCGCTGCAACTTTCTGTAACCAGCCTGCAAAGCGCTAAACTTAACCTCTGCTCGTGAACAGATGACCTGGCGTCTGTGAGCGTCCAGTTATTGACCGGCGGACGCCTGAACCAGAGACGGCTGCAGGGCTGTGACAGCACTCACAAGGCTACACTGTTATCCCCCTCCCAGGGCCGACAGCTGGACAAGGAGGCGGGAGAGGCGGGAGGGGAGCCAGCGATCTGCACGGATAGAGGGACGTTCGTCGGTTTGGCCGGTCAAGCAGTAATTCTTAATTGACACCTGTCAGGGTAATGGCGGCGGTCACAGCTGTTGCGGGAGAATTTGTCCCGTCCTGTTCATCTGTCAGCTTTAATGCCCGCTCCTAAAAGCTGGACCCCATCCATCTACCCACGAGAACCGAATGTGATGTGAGATCCCTTAAAAAAAAAAAGATTTTCTCCTTAGTTTCAAGGTTTAGTCATGCATTTATCCGGAAACATGCGAAAAATGCTAAAGAAAAGCGATAAAAGTACGAAAAAATGGGAGATGAGAGGCAGGGATGGAGGAGAGAGCAGGGGTCCCTGGATGGGGTTTGAGCTCCTCTGTAGTGGGCCCATCTCGTTTGTCTTGTTTGTTTGTTGGCATCAAAGCGCTGCCTCTCACTCCCCCTGCTAACTGATGTAATGAGTGGGTAAGCTACGCTTCTTCTTCTTTCTCCCTTTTTCTTAACCCGCGCTGAGGAATTCAAATACTTATTAGACAAAATATTCTGTAATTGCTCATCTTTTATTGATAGCGGTAACATGTTAGATTTGACTCTCCCCTCTGGAGGAGGCTCGCAGCTGATCAAGGGAGCGGATTCACCCTCAGCAAATGTAATACTGTACTTAAGAAAATTTCAGATATCCATTTCGCCGCCGTAAATGTTGCATGACCACTTCTCCCGAAACGCTTCCCCTCTTATCCTCCTCGTCGCTCAAATGATGAGCTAAACTTTCAAAAAAAAAAAACTGTTTTTCATTAATGATCTCTTAGGCCTTACATCTCTGCTGCAGACCCTTAACAAAATGTAATTACTCAGCACAACACTAATATTACATAGTAATTAAGCGCACTTCACAGAGAGCTGATAGCGGTGGCAGGGCGCCGTTCATCAATCTGGATTCGGCCAAAGTTGAGAAGGAGTTTCTGCAGCAAAGTAAGTGGAGATTTTTTTTTTTTTTTTTTTCTATAGCAGTCAGGAGTGAGACTGCTTGTCAGCCTGGTCCCAGAGGGCTGCTTTCTATCTGTTTCAGACTTGATTTTCTCAGACTTTTTTTTTCTTTTAAGATCCCATGACTCGCTGCTGTTTTTATGTGCTGCAAGGCAGGCAACAAAAGCACATCTGGCAGCTTTAATGATATGATTTCCCATCATGCTAAGCCACCTCCATTATGACCTCCCACAGAGACACACTGGCTGCACTTAAGCATTAGGTAGGTGTAGGTGAGCTGTCTGTCTGTCTGTCTGCAAAGGGCTGGCAGCGATGCCCCCGGGGGCGGCTTTTCTTCAGAACGTCCAGAAAACATTTGAGCGAAAAAATACTGGAGCTTCATGTAAACAGGAAGCTCTGAGGATTCAGTTTAATCATCAAAAACAAAAAAAGTGTTAAAGGTTTTGGTGGGCGGAGCCTGTTTGACCTCTTGAGTAAAGAAAGAGGAGGCCCTTCTCTTTAGGAGGGCGACACGGGAGCAAAAAGTGGCGATCGACGGGGCCGATCGAAGCCACCTGCTAACTACACCGCCGCTCCAATTAGTAAAAAGCGCGCCGCGTAAGCGCAGCGCTGGAGGATCAATACTGACAGATGCTCCCACGTTGCAGCGGGACGCTAACACCGCCGCCGCTTCAAGGAGGAGACCGGAGCCCCGCTGCAGAGGATGACTAACATGGTTACGCTCGTCTGAGTTATTCATTCCAGGAAAACCAACACCGGTCAGCGCTGAGCAATGCAGGCCGCCGCGTTCGTCCCGCCGCATGTCCTGTACACAAACACACTATTTTCTTTCTTTTCGTTTACTCCAAACATGAACTTGTGACTCAGACCTCTGCTTCTCCTTCTGATCTTCTTCAGACTATAAAAGTGAGGAAACACACACACACACACACCTCCAGGCTGGATTTTTCCAGGGCAGACAGACCAGTGAATTGGGAGGGTGGGCAACAAGGTGTGTGTGTGTGCATAAATCTCAGCCTGCTGATTATTTTGAGGAGAGACTATCAAATAACAGCCTCGTCAGGTGAGAGCACAAAGGTCGGCGTGAAATCCGAGCCCCCCCAACATGCAAAATCATTAATCCCTCGACGCTGTGAGTCCGAGTCGACTAAAGGGGCACTTGGGAAAAAAAAAAAGGAAAGGGAAAAGGGGGAGGGAATAAAACTGTAAACACACATTTGAAGAACTAATAAAGTTTCTCTAAAAAAAAAAAAAAAAGTTTGTGAAACCTGTTAGCGAACAAACTTAAAAAAAAAAAAAAAAAAAAAAGTCAACTCTTATTCCGACGTTAAAGAGAGGTTGGGGAAGGGGGCGGCGGCGGCGGCTCGCTGAGGTCATTAACAGGCATTGTCTCCTGACGTGATTAGTCAGGTAGCAAAGTCCATTTGTCACCTGCACAGGCAAATTGAGTTGGAGCTGCACTGGGGGCTATGGGGACTGTATAATATCAACTTGATTACATCAAGGCAGCTGCGGACTTGACACCTTACTGAATTTGTCAGCATTAATCGTTAGAGCCTGTCACAAATCCATCAGCCGCACAGATAATTAGGGCGCTCTCTAATGAAGCCAATGGGAAGCAACCTTAACCCCCACCGCCGCCGCCGCCACCACCCTCCCACCCACACACTCTCCTTCTTATAATTAAGCAGCATGTCGAACAGAAGCGCGGCGCTTGCGTCCGAACCCGCCTCAGATCCTGTCCGGGTCACCTTTCAAAGCACTCAGGTGAGGCGCTCGACGTGAGCCCAGACTCACACACACACGCCGCCGTGCTTCACACTAGGGGAATTCCCTCTCCTAAAATAATTATTTTATTTAAAAAAAAACTAAATTTTAAAAAACTACTCTTTACTAAAAATGTAAATATTTGTTAAATTATACTAATAGTTGAAACGCTTCTGTTAGAAGGACGCACAAACACAACAGCTAAATAATAAATTAAACTAAAAAAAATGTTTTTCAAAACACGGATGTGTAAACAAGAGCAAAACTCACAGGGGAGGCCGCACAACTGCTATGAGAAATACGATTCCAAATGCTAAAATAAAACCTATTAAATAAAATGTGATGGGTGGGGGAGGATGGGCTCTCACAGAGGGAGCTACAGGTTCCTCAGGATGGAGAACACCCCCATTTCCCAAACGGTGATTGACCATTCCACGACCCTCAGCGGACCGTGAAATGGATCGATAGTTTGCGTGTGTGGGGGTGCGCGTGTTTGTGTGTGTGTGGGACGGGGGGTCACAGCAATGTCATGTTCTCCATGCTAACACACATCCGATAAACTCCCAGACGCCACGCTTAAACGGGAATCTTCGCTTCCCAACGCTGCCTGACCAAAGGCGAAGCAGGCAGACAACACTGGTTGAATGTTCTCCTGCTCATCCTCCTCCTCCTCCTCCTCCTCATCACCATCATCATCACCACCAGCTCCACGCTGAAAACGATAAAGCCTGCTGAGTTCAAAGTCTCCGCCGGCTGGCCCTCCTGTTCGACCCGCTTTGCACATCATATTTCAAAAATCTCTTTAAAATTCCGCTACTGTCTTTTGTTCACTCCGGTTGTTAATGCCTAACTTCAAAGGCTCGGCCTCATTAGCACAGAGGTAGAAACCCTGTCACTCATTTACATTTGTTTAAAGGCTGCAGGGAGACCAGAGGAGAGCAAAAAAAAAAAAAAAAAAAAAGGGGGGGGGGGGGGTTGCAGGTCCAAAACACTACAAGTCAACCTTGTCGCCCAACATCACCCACCCTTTTTTTATTTCATTTTTTTCTCTACCATCACCCGGTTTTATCAGCTGGTCACGCTGTACTTCTCTCCAGGATATTGATCCCACTGAATCAGCTGGATCGTTTTTCTCCAAGAACAGAAAGAAAATCTGATTTAAAGAAGAGAATTATAATAATGTTTGGGCGGATTTTTTCACTATTGATCCAAACACTTTGCTTTCTTTCATCTGCTCTTTAGTGGAGGCCCATCTACATAAATAGATGAATTTTCCACCTTCCTATACAGCTTTCTTTTGGATTTTCTTTCCCAAGCTTGGAGAAGGAGGCGTGTGTGTCTGCGCCTTCACGGAGGGATTTATTGATGTTTATCAGGGATGAATAGATCAAAGACTGCCACATGACAGGCGATCAATCAGGCATCAAACCGAGGATGGCAATCCTCTAATAAAACAGAAAGAAAAGAGGAAAAAAAATCTTTCCAATCCACCCCTCCAGCTCCAGCTCCAGCACCCCCCCCCTTCCCACTTCAGTCAATTATTCATCATTACTCACTCTTGAACCTCAAAAACTCCCTTTTATCCCCCATAACATGCCATTTAGTTTATCTCACTGTTCTTTAAAAGAACTTTCCTGGCAAAAGAGCGGAACTCAAAGTCAAATTGCGCAAATTGGATTGTGCGTAAAGTTTGGATAAACATGCATGGTTGAAATAAAAGAAGCCTTCTTTTTTTTTTTTTTTTTTTTTTGGTTTGTTTGTTCTTTTTGAATGAAGACAC
The DNA here is from genome assembly GCA_003999625.1 of Oryzias javanicus. NCBI lineage: Eukaryota > Metazoa > Chordata > Actinopteri > Beloniformes > Adrianichthyidae > Oryzias > Oryzias javanicus. Next base: position 9,397,247 of record CM012452.1, read on the forward strand.
GGAGGCTGCAATAGAGGGCCGGATATACCTGCTGATCGCCGCGGCTCTTGCTGCTTTCTCCTCGGCATAGTGACCGTCCCGTTCCACGGCGCTTCTCATGCAGGAAATGTGGACAGATCGGGTCTATCAGTTTGGAAAAATCATCCCGAATTTGGGAAAGTGAGGGGGGGGACCCAGGAGGAGGGGGAACTGATTTTTGTCTTCTTTTTTCTTTATAATGTCAGGAAGAAGAAGGGAGATGAAAGTGTCGGACTTCAAACTGTGATCTCTGGATCTGGGAGAATAAGCTCACCCTCGTGTCCATTAAAGATCATCTTCCTTCATCTTTTTAGCGTTGCAGAGTGGTGGGGGGAAAAATCAAGAAGAAGCTCTTTGAAAACCAAGTTTTTTTTTTCTTGAACTTCACTTCCTCTGGGGAAGAGGAGAAAAAAATCCCCCCGGATCTCCAGTCCTCTTTGGAAGTCACTTCGCTGCGCGCTTTTACGCACAAAAAAAAAAAAGAAAAAAAAAAATCTGTTCAAAACCAAGATTTCTAACAAATAAGTCCCAAGCACAACTCTTGGTGAGAAATAAATCCTTGTGGTTTCTTCTCTTGTGCTGCCAGAGACCTGGAAGAGAGGAGAAAGGGGAGAAAACAGACAGACAGACAGGCATTAGACGGGTTAATGTCAATCCAAGCACGCCACCTCAGCCCGGATCCTGCCCCAGCAGTCCGGCGGACACTTTTTCTTTCTTTCTTTCTTCCACTCCTGCCCTCTTCCTCTCCAGCGGTGGAGCAATAAAGACAACAAATGTTAGGAAGTGTCCTCCTCCTTGTACTTACGTTTTAGGAAAACGATTCTGATCGCATCTCTGACGATTTTTTTTCTCCCTTTTTGGAGCTGATTCGAGATTCTGAGAAACGTATCCGCTAAGAAACAGAACACGAATGAAAATATTTAGATTTTTTTTTTTTAAATAAGAAGAGGAGAAAACTCTAGAGACAGATCCGGGAGGAAAAAAAAACATGGAAAAGCTTGTGGATCTACGAGCTGTTTCAGACACTCTCAACTGATAGACAGACGCATCGAGTGGCTTTTCCTGCTACATTTTTACTCCTCCCCTCTCCACAAGCGTCACCCCTGACAGAGGAGCCTACCTGTCAATCTTTTTAATTGTCTTGTTTTCCCCCCTTTTTCTCCCTCTTTCCCTTTAAAAATCCCAAACCTCCGACACAAAATGAAAAGAGAGATCCTTTTCGGAACTTGGAAGAAAACTTACACAAACATGTGGCGCACCACCACCATACTTCCCAAGTCACACACGAGCGTTTCGCTCCTGACGCAGTGGCATGGCACGGGGCTACGGGGAGGGGGGGTTTCAAATGGGATTTTTTTATGTTAAGCTTTTCCAGAAAGGTGGAATGAAAACGGTTCAGAATGCGGTTACAGGTGTAGCAGATACCAGAGGAGGAATACGGAAGGTGGCGCAGCGTGCGTAAAAACGATAACTGGAGGTATTTGTTTTATTTTTATTTCATGGTAGAAATGAAAAAGGTTCGACGGTTCGGTTGCTTTCGTGGGAGTGAATCGGTCGAGGGCGTGCTAGGAGACGAGGATTGATTTGCTTCACCTTACTAGGAAGTGAGTGTCCGGGAAGGGAAGGGGAGGGACTCCAACGACAAGTCCCGGGCGCGTCTCTGCTTCCTATTTAGCTGCAGCGGGGCTCTTTTTTTTCTTTCATTCTTTTTTCAGTGCCCCCACCAAAAAAAAAAAAAAAAAAAGAAAAGAAAAAATAGCGATCCTGCGCAGTTTTCGCCGCCTTCAGTCACGTTACTGAGCTGCTCCGGCGCCGCGCTCGGCGCAGCTCCGCCCGGCCTGGTGAGCAGGGAGAGCGGCGCGGCAGCTAACGGTGCAGCCGTCCGCCCACTTGCCAGTGAACTTTGCCACATTTCGGAGCCATGTGCAGCCCGCTGCGCGCGCGGAGAGCCGTCACGGCGGTCAGCTGGGGGCGCAGAGGCGCAGACGCACTTTCCGGAGTTCGCTCGGTGCCAAGGCGCCTCATCATCGACACGTCCTACTCCGCGCACTTCATGGATTTCAAAGGATCCTCCATACCGAGCAGCATGAAGAAGCTGGTCGTTCACAAGCTGAGTCCCAATTTCCGGGAGGCCGTGTGCGCGCGCGCCGTCGCCGTCCCGACCCCCGCGGACACCGAGCTGCTCGTCAGGAATCGGTAAGTTTCTCTGGAGGCGAAAAACCGCGTCCGAGCGGGTCGCTGACCCGAAGCGCCTCCGGACTCTAATCTATCAGAAGTTGTAGGAAGGGACGGCTCCGCTTACCTCGCGCTCAGCCGCGTCCGGCACCTGCGACCATCATTATCACAAGATGGCAAAAAATCCGGCAGGAATAAACGCCGCGCTGTTATTCCAAGTTCCGCCCTCCCTGCATTTGTCTATCAATCCATCTCTCCCTCTCCTCCTCCTCCTCTCTCCCTCTCTCCCTCTCCCCCTCTCTCTCTCTCTGTCCTCCTGTCTCTCTACGTCACCAGCAGAGAGAGTGTCGTGGGGGGGCTCAGACTGCCATCAGGAGATGGAGATGATGGAGGAGATGCGCTGCTCCTGCAGCATCATGTCTCTGGATCCCTTCCTGATCCACACTTATATTTAAGAAAACATCCAAATAAAGAACCATTTCCAATTGAATCTTTACAAAATTCGGATTTATGGAGGTATTTCTGTGACACTGTCACACATCAGGACCTCAGTAGCATGTGAGCAGAGACCTTTGACCTCTCGGTGACCTGCATCAGCCATGCACCGCCCTGACATGAGCTGGGAGCATGTTTGAGCTTTAAGGAAGACGTTTTTATGGCAGTCGGAGGGAATCCGATAGAAACGGAGGTGGGATCTTCAAACTGAAGGATTGTGGACGTCATTTTGATAGACAGATGTAACCTTGATGTCTATATAGACAGAAGCTTTTTTTTTTTTAGAAAAAAATTGCTTCAATTTCCAAAATAGTGGAGCAAAACGGCTTTTCATTCTATTTTTTGTTTTGTTTCATTTGGAATAAAAATATATTAACTTTAAAGTGACTTTTCACATCATCTAAGTGTTTGCTAATCAACTCCAAAAAGGTTTTCTTTGTCTGATTTTTGCATTTAAAGAAAATCGTCCAAATCTTTCCCAACGTGAAAACCGAACCACAGATGTAAACAAGGCGAATCGAGGCGTTTTGTTGTGTCACCGTTACTATGAAGCGCAGGAGCATTATCTAAAAGCACAAAGTACACATGTGACATGCACAGTAATGAGGCGCAGCGTGCGAGCCGCTCTAAAAGACAGTAAATGATTTATTTATGCATTCCTTTCTCGCTGATTTGTTTCCAGCGTAAGATGAAAACAGCTGCTGGGGCGGGAGGCGACTATCTTCTACGGTTCGGGGAGTGAGGGCAGTTAGCCGCAGCTAACTCTGAAAACGAGCAACCCTGACATCCCCCAATGTGTTTTGTGATCCGTCAGAGAAAAGAGTTGTGCTACCCAAAGAAACTCCACTGTTTGTCCTTCTGTGTCTGAAGCTATGTGGACATAACAGATATTTTCATCCTCTTAGCCGCTTGTCCCTTTTGGGGTCATGGGGGTGCCGGAGCCTAACCTGGCTACTGATGGGTGAAGGCAGGGAACACTCTGGACAGGTCGCCAGTCTGTCCAGGGCCTCGATCAGACATCCATTCACACCGAGGGGCAATTTAGAGTCACCAATTAACCTAGGAAGCATGTTTCTGGACACCATGCATGCACAGGGAGAACATGGTGTAACTTCCTCGAAGGCCCAAAGTGCTGTAGAATCACACACACATTCACACACTGGTGGCGGCTCCGCTGTCGGACACTGGCACCAACCTTCCACCAGAGGCAGTTTGGAGTTTAGTGTCTTGCCCATGGACACTTCAACACATGGGTGGGCAAGGCGGGAATCGATTCTCCAATCAGGAGTCGACTGCCGTAGCACTGCACCAGGGCCACCCATGGCTGTCATACTAGAAAAGCAGGGAGGGGCTTCCTCTTCTTTGTCATTGTTAACTCGTGTATGTCTATCACCTACATTTGGAAAAGTCTTGATATGAAAGGTCAAAAAAATGGCGTAGAAACTTGGATAGCTACGTTTGAACACGGAAGCCTGAAATGTACATTTAGGCGCATTTCTATAGATGTTTTATCAAAAGTAGTCGCTTGAACACAAGTTGCAGAGGGCGATACTGTATGTAGCTTTTCCTCAAACTACGGCCCACGGGCCAGATCCGGCCCGGCCCCCCAAACACTATCAGAGATGCGTCTTTTTTTTTTTTTTTAATTATCAGACCGATCAAGACTTTTTACTCCACCCTTCCACTATGACGCTTGAGGATAGACTATTTATTGGTTTAATTTGTAAATTGTTTCAATATTATTTTTTCTGTGAAGGTTACAGAAATGTATTGTTTAAAATTTGGCTATGTGTGGCTTTCTGGAAAACTAGAAATGCTACGTTTAGGCTGGGCTTGCCACACTTTTTCTGTTAGCCTACAAACTGACCACGGCCCCACATCAGAGAAGAAAACAGTTATGTGGCCTTCACAAGAAAAAGTTTGGGGACCCCTGCTCTAGAGAAGGAGGCTCAAGTCAGGACTTTAGAACGTCTGTTCTTGTAAGTAACTGAGTTGATTCTTAACTGTTGGTTTCCCCTTTTTTCTCTATTTCAGCTTCATTGGAATCAACGCCTCTGATATAAATTACACCGCCGGCCGCTACGACCCATCAGTGAAGCCTCCTTTTGATGCCGGCTTTGAAGGCCTTGGGGAAGTGGTCGGCCTTGGCCTCAGTGCCAGCTCCTCCTTCACCGTCGGGGACACTGTCGCCTACTTCGGAAGTGGCGCGTTCGCCGAGTACACTTTGGTTCCGGCCAAGGAGAGTGTCCCCGTCCCGTCGGTGAAGCCAGAGTTCCTCACCCTCCTAGTGAGCGGGGCCACGGCTTACATCGCTTTGAAACGCTTGGGGGACCTCGCCAAAGGCCAGACGGTCCTGGTCACGGCGGCCGCAGGAGGAACGGGACAGTTCGCCGTCCAGTTTGCCAAGCAGGCCGGCTGCCACGTCATCGGGACCTGCTCGTCGGACGAGAAAGCCGGCTTCCTTAAATCCATCGGCTGCGACAGACCGATCAACTACACCACTGAAGATCTGGCCAAAACGCTGAGAAAGGAGTACCCACAGGGTATAGACGTGGTGTACGAGTCTGTGGGAGGCAGCGTCCTGGAGCTGGCAGTCAACAGCCTGGCCAATAAGGGGCGGCTGATCATCATCGGCTTCATCTCGGGCTACCAGACCGCATCCGGGATCCCACCTTTCAAAGGGGGGACGCTGCCGGTCAAGCTGCTCCAGAAGTCGGCCAGCGTTCGGGGCTTCTTCTGCCTCACTTTATGGGCGACTACAAGGAGGCTCTGGGCAGCATGATGCAGATGTTTGCAAAGGGAAAGCTGGCGTGTGAGGTGGACTGTGGGGATCTGACGGCAGAGGGGAGATTTGTAGGCCTGGAGTCCGTTTTCCGGGCCGTGGATTACATGTATGCGGGGAAAAAAACCTGGGCAAGGTGGTGGTGGAGTTAACACCCCCACCACCAGCCAGTAATACCAGTAAACTGTGATTTAATTGAGCACTGAAGTAATCAAACTAAGCTAAAACAGAATGTTATGACTGAAAGAAATGATAAAATCCATGAAAGAATCAACACTTGCACTGTAAAAATGATTTTCGCGCTACTATGTAGCCACAAGGAGGTCCAAGTCTGGCTCTCCCTGTGCCGGTCCCCAGCCCGGATAAAATAAAAGGCCAATAATCAGAAAGTGTTTGTGTCGGCCAAAACACCTGTGTGATCATGCGCTGATTTGCTTGTTGTGACGTTAAGCTAAGAGCAAAAGATGACAACAACAAAATGAATCAAGTATTTACCATCACTGGGTTCAGAATGAACCTTTTAACCACGCTTATCTGCACTGTAAGAGTCCACCGCTGAAATGATTTTAGACTCACCGACACAATGTGCTCGCCTTTAGCACTCTCAAGCACTTTATCTACCATAAATGTTTTATGATAGACTTCATTGTTACTCTAATAGGGGCTTACGTCGGTGCAAGCCTGTCAAAGGGGACTGCCGCTCCAGGTGCGCTTGGCATTTCAGCGCCTGTTTGTGGCTGACAGAAACGACATTCACACAATCAATCTTTTCATTCACACACCCTCGAGTTGCACATAATATTAAAAAAAAAAAAGAAAAATTAGTCCTGCTAAGCAGGAGTTGGACCAGAACATGTCATTATTTTTTTTCCTTACCTGGAGAGGAGAAAACAAGACATGGAATAAATGTTTTATAAGATGTTCTTTTTCTATTCAGGACAAAAAAGATCAGACTTGTATTCCAAAAGAATAACTTTATTCTGACAAATTACCAGAAAAAATATTGATAAATGGAAAGCCCATCTATAACAGGACAATGCCAAAGCAGGTTGTTCTTTATTAGTGTGCGGACTGTCATCTAAAACAAACACCTGTTCCGTCCTGGCAGGGAGGGCCATCCTCTTCATGCACGATGAACACGTTATTTCCTCATCCAGGTGGCTGCTGAAAATAAAACCCAGCGTGAAACACGTTACAGGTGTGACCCCAGCATGCAAAGCTGCTGCCCCCACCAGACGGCGCAGGAAGTCAGCGCACTGAAGGCTTCAGAGAACCCAAAATCTCTGTCGAATACTGACAGCTGCCATGTTTGAGCGTAGACGTGGGGATGACTTTCACAATAAAAGCCCTTCAATTTATCAGATGATCAGGACGAGAGATAATCTGAGATTTCAGCCTTTAAGATAAGGCACAAAGAAAAAAACATTAGATGAGCATTAAACTTTAATTATAAAAAAGTATTTGTGAGAAAACGGTACATTTTATGATAGTTGATGGCTTTAAAGACTGCACTGAGCTGCAGAAAACTTTTCAAAATAAGATGCATTCTGTCAATCCAAAAAAAAAAAAAATTTTTTGTTAATTTCTGCTCAGTCTTTTTTTTTGTCCTTTAATTTTTCTTAAGATCGGCAACATCCTTTTTTAAATCCATAAAACTAATAATAGTTTCAACTATTACACTATTAGTTTACTCTATGGGTCAGATATAATTATTTAAATGTGTTTTGTTCATCTTTGTGGCTATTCTCCCCTCTTAATTATGATTACCAACTGGTTTGACATGTGCTTCATGAAAATGTTATGGGAAAGTCTTTGTTCATTTTGGTTTGTTTTGCTTACTCTTCTGGAAGTCTTGTGGTTACATCAGATGCAACCTCCATGTTTATTTTGGGAAAGTTTTTTTTTTTTGGCATTATTACCACAGAGGTTAATTTTGAAATTCTTCTTCCAAGTTGTTTTACTATTTTTGTGCTTCTGAGATGTAAATGTTAGCAGTTTAAAGCTTAATTTTCAACATCAAGACTACGTTGGTTGGAAATTCACCTTAGAATATGACAGAAATGTTATTTTTATGTTTAAACTGTTATGCATTGAGTCAAATTATAAAATTGTTGTGAAAATATTTCCAAAACCCTTTCTGTTATGAAAAATGTTTTTAGATTACGACTTGTAATACCACCTTTATAAACGGCACATGACAGAAAACAGGGAACGCTTTCACAATCCTTGTAATTATTTAATGCAGTACCTTTGGTTTGTAACACTCTTAATTATTGCAAAAATATATATATATATTTTTATAAGTATATATATTTAAATATCATATATTTTTATTGCTCTAATACACTTACATTTTGGTTCCTTTACAATAAATGTAATATATCTGATAGATAAAAAATATATATTTTTATCAGGTTCTTTTAATTGAACTAATATCGTCGATGTACAATATTTTGTGTAAGACCTTTTTCATACTGTATGTTCCAAATCCAGGACTCCACTTAATTCAGCTTGAATAAGAAAACATTGAAGAATATTTTTATACAATTGAAAGTGAAGGCACACCGTTAGAATAATAAAACCTGATTAAAGATTTTTAAACCAAAAAACATGTTTTTTACTGCATTAAAAGTTGTTTAAAGAGTTTTTTGCTGTCCTCTCTAAAAATCTGAATCACGAAGCAGGATTAGAAGTGCTGAGAATCAGAAAGCGTTTACCTGTACACAAACCTCCGCTGCTTGTTCAGGTGTTAAAACGCTAAAGCAAGCTCTTACATGCCAGCCTGGCAGAAGGTGACAGAGTGATGAAGCACACAGATGTTTGTCTGATGCTCGAGCACCGGCGCTTCCACGCTGGATTGCGGGGAGAAGGCCACGTTTAGCGTCTCTTCAATTAACAGCAGAGGCTCCGTCTCCGTGTCCTCTGGGGCCTACCTGTACCTCTCCTGATTAGTGAGCAGTCACAGCCCCAATTAGAGAACACAGGAACCTGAAGAGACAAGACTCTTTATTTAATTGGATTGTGTTGCAGTCCTTGGCTGCTAACTGGCATCTCAGCGTGAAACTGCAGAGCATAAACAAGACATTAAAGATGGAGCAGGGCTCCTGAAACGTCCCCTCAGACTGCCGTGTGATAGAAACGATAAGAAACAATCACATTTTTAGCTAAAGCTGTTTCATTGTTGAGGATCCTCTAAAGTTCATCTATGGAAAACAAACAGGGAAGATAACCTAAAAAGGCTTTTGACTCTTTCACAGTCTTTAAGTGTGTTTGGGTTCAAGAGAAAACACAAACATTAGCTTGTTTAGCTAATTAAACTAGCTAACCATAATGCTAACAGCTAGCTTCTGACAGCAACACAATGGCTTATTTTGTGAAGTTAATTCAAGAAATATGAGCTTTATTTACCATTTGTATTCAGTTTCACCATTTAAATAGTTTAAGTATAATTTGCCAAATAAATATCTTCAAATCCCACTTTTTTAGAAATCTTTTTAGGAATATTTACATCGATTAAAAATACAAAACAAGTGTTTGTTTTCAAGTAGATGCTAAATTAAGGTCATTTTGCAGCAGAAGTGGTTTGATGCACTTTTGAATAAATATAATGGTGAAAAAATGAAGACATCCTTTAAAGCCTGTTTACTTTACAACATTGGAAGACATTTGTTTTAAATTTGAGTGATCCAAGTGAAATAGCTTGACATTAAAACATTTGTTTAAGCATATTTAAAACTTTCTATGAAATGTAATTTCTGCTTATGTTTGAGTTCAGACACTTCACACTTAAGATGCATGTAAAGCCTCAAAAAAGTGTCTCAATGATGCAATTTCAACTAAGGGAGCTATAATAGTTAATAGAAGGCAGGCGGTTCAAACTTTGACTTCCATTAAAATATGAATTTTTGTTCATATTTTTTTTCCATAAGTAGAAAAATAGTAGGCTAGTGTTTTATTTCAATAAAAAAAATAATAATGGGATTGAACTTTTAAGACAGAGCTGATAATTTACTGAATGTCCTAATATTATTTTACAACTGTAGGTGTCAAGGTGTTATCAGATCAACTTTATTTATGGAGCGCTTTAACACGGCCAAACTGCTACAAAGCCCTGTACAAAAAACACTAAGAACAATAATAGATCAAGTATAAGCATGAAACAACTAAAAAAGATTGTCGTCTTTTATTATAATTATCTTGTTTTAAACCGAAGTAAAACAAATAAACCTGTGTCATGTCTTAGGATTTAATTTCTAAAAAGCGTCAGTGGTTCATTACAAATTTTCTGGCCGGAGTAAGCATGCCTCCACTTCCCATCATCTCTCCTTATTTAGCTTTCCTGCTGGCTTACAGCCCTCACACCCCCAACCTAACATTAGCAAAAATGGCGAGCAAAATTTGAACTTTTTTTTTGCCAGACAGCAGCTTGTACATATATGGATCTAGTAGATTTCAAGCGGATGCATCGATCAGGGAGCTCGATCAGCGTCTTTTCTACAATCTTTTAAAAACAGCATCTTTTTCAATGGAAGAAATCTTCAGAAATACAATTTTAAGATGAATTTTCTTTATATATGTCCTCCATCATCAAAAAAAATGCCCTGAGAGCATGTTAAAAACACCAAAAACCTCCTTTTCATCGGAGGGAGTCTTTAAAACCTTAAAATAACAACTTTTTAAAGTATCAATGGAAGGAAATGCAGAGGACATTTTTTTTATTGTGATTTGACACCTCATATCTTCTTTTACTTTTTGCATTTTCCCCCTTTTTCCCTATAATAAGTTCCACATAACAAAGACATCAGCCTGGCGGTGTGGCATGGTTTTCTATCTACAGGCGCCTAAGGGACACAGGCTTGCTGCACGGCGCTGCCAACATCCAGACAGTCCACTTTCATTCTCTGCAAGTCAGTCAGACCCTCTCAACCCCCCCTAACTCCCTGAGCCCCCATCACTCCTACCTCCGCCTAATTACCAAACCTAAAACCCCACTCAACTAATTAGCCACAACAGACCCAGGAACTGTGAGTAAAGGTAAAAAGATTGCTTCATTCAGAAGTGTGTCTCTGTGTGGAAGAAAAAGAAAACCGAATATTTAAGTCTCCTTTCGTGAAAAAAAAAAAACATTTCTACGGCCAATTAAAGTTATTTATTAAAGGCTGTGCATGAGACAATGATGCAGGTGTGTGTGGGATGCTGTGCACGTGCTCCCAGATATCCTGAAATGTGGACGGCCTCCCTGCACACACCTGCCTCCTCCTCCGGCACCAGATAATCCACGTGCGCGGCGTCAGGACGGTTGGCAATCCGTTGGCTTTTCTGTCAATCAGCGGCACGAAAGCTCAGCGGGAGATAAATTAGAATCTGCAGAAGCACCACTTGTGTAAGTCTCAATGAAGGGGAGGAATAACTTTCTTAATCAAGTTCCCCTGATTAATTGTAATAAAGGTGTCATCTGTAAACGTGTCCTCCTGATTGAGTAATTCGGGGCTGGAGACAGTAAGCACATCCCTGGTGATTGGTGAGGGTTGGACAAAGTGGTGGTGGAGGGGGGAGGGTTTGGGGATGTGGGAGGAAAGGTTTGCAGAGGACACACTGAGACACAAATAGCTCCTGGGCACACTGGCAGCCTTCGCACAACTGACAGTTATGAAATACAATTATCAGTGTGATCTGCTTAAAAATTCATCAGCGGCCTCGGCGGCCAGTAAAGACATTCAGAGGGAGACAGAAAGTGTGGAGGGGGAGGCAGGAGGGGGGGGGGGGGAGGCATCGCTGATTAAATGAGGTTTTTATTTTGTCCAGCAGATTGTTCACATTATGGTTCTGTGTTGTCAAAGAATACCTTCCTCTGCTTTCACACTATTTGACTGGAGTCTGACCTGCAGAGTTTAAGCAGGTCTGGCATTATATGGTGGGCTTGCTTTTTATTTTTTATTTTTTTGGCAGAATCTGCAGGTTTTTGGTTAAAAGTTGGCAAATATGTGTATTTTTCTAACATGATTTTGACTTCGATTATCATTCTTTTTTTCAATCGCTGCCTAAATTGGAGGCAAATATTCTGGATGCTTTTACACTTCAAAATATTCTACTGCTGACACCAAACAGAAAAGCAATTCATAAGAAAAACTATAAAGGTTAGAGCAGCTCTTTTTTTTTTATTTATTCCAGCACGCCTATGTGGCAAAAAAAAAACAAACAACATCCTTATATCCTATAATTTATAGGAATTGACTCTTGTATTATAAAGCCCTTGCAAATCAGATTTTAATTTAAAATTAAATTTTATAAATAGAATTAAAAAATATTTTTAAAGAAAAAAGATGGTATATATTTATTGGAAAATTAATGCGAGAAGATGCAGAAACAATGATTTTTTATTTTAAAGAATACTATTTTAATTTGCATAGTGACGTTTGTTTACCTGTACAGCTCTATGACAAACCGTTACTGTATAATTGTGAAATTTATGACGATTCTAATTTTTTTTTTATTCTATTCTCTACTGTTTGACATAACTTGTTTTCTTTGCTGTAATAATTCATATGGGTTTTACTTAGTGTAAAAAAAAAAAGAATCAACAATGGAGAAAGTGTCAATAAATTAAACTGATTTATTAAAATATTCTGTTTTCTTTCAGGTCTGAAGCTAAAAGGGTTTAGGTGCATCACCTGATATCTTCCAGAAATGATATAAGTTTCACAAGCTTCTTCAAATAAAAAGTTCAGGTGGAGTGATGAAACATGAAAAACAACCAAATCATAATGAAAACATAATCAAACATCGGCCACTTTGTCATTCTAAGAAACTGGCTCAAACTCCTGAAAAGCAGCAGAAAACCAAATAGAAACTTTTTTAAATTTCACTTCCCCCTCCTGGATTCTTAGATTTTAAAATGTGTGATTCATTTAAAAAAGCCACATGGTTCATTTTTGTTGTTTTGCTCTGGGGTTTTTGTATCTGGCAATTAGATTAAAAAAGAATAAAATAAAATAACCATTTTGTAGTGTTTTGTCTGGTGACAGAGACAAAACAGCCTTTTTATTTATTACAAATTGAAGCCATATTTTCTTTAATCAAATATGAAGTCTTTGTTTTTAATTCTGCCTTTTTTTGCATTTATTGGGGAGCTTTTGATGACAAAAACCTTTAAAAGCAGATGTGGCGTCCATGTTTGTGTTAATCTAAGCTCAGAAGTCTATTAAGGCCACTTTTAATGTATCCACTACAGTCAAAAATTTGTTTCTTTAAGTTTACTGAAGCTTCAATCATGGAAGAAATTGATCAAAAAGCAAATTTAGGTGAAGTGTCAAACCAAAAGAAGGTTTCAACGTAATTCAAAATGGTTTATTTAAAAAGAAAAAAAAACAGTTGTGAGAAGTTCTCAAGAGCTGTTAGCACTGTCTTAAGTCAGGAATAAAGGCTGAAGCTGGTCGCTAAAAATGCTGAAGCCGATAGCTGAAAAGTCTGAAGCTGATAGCCAGCTAAAATATGAGCTAAATGCCCAATTAGCTTAAAAAAACAAAAGAAAAAAACTTAGGTTAGCCAAAACAGCTAGCACGTAGCCGAAATATTAGCTAAACTCCTAAACAGTCGAAAAAACTAGCAGAATACCAATTTAAAAAAATTAAAAACCGTAACTCTTTAAAGTAAAAATGAATAGTTAAAAAGGCAGGAATATTATTCCATTATAAATCAACTTAAACTTTAAATAACTTTCAATATTTTACTCTCCATAAAAATATATTTTGTCAAAATTATACAAGTTAAGCTCAAGAAACCATAAAATAAAAAGATCTGAAGGGCCGGATATCATTACCCGGAGGACGGAATGCCTTTGACACGTGTACTAAAGTCTTACTCCTGATACATTTCAATATTTAGGAAACAAATCTTTTAAAAGACGAAGTAAGCCTTTTGGATCTGTCACAAAATGTTCTCTATTAAGGTCTGTAAGAACATTTTGTGAGGAGTTAGCACACAAAGCTGAAACTGAATGGAAACAAAAATGTTGAATTCGTTCTGAGCAAACTTGTTACATTTGTGACCTTAAATCTGTTTTAGCAGTCTTTGTAACACTTCGCAAACTTTTGCTTTGATTGCTGTCTTTCTCATCCACACATGGAAATGATATTCCAGTGTTTATGTCCGCCTCCTTCCAGTCCTCTCGGGTCCAAACTGTGGCTAAAGACGATCCCCCATTTAGAGGGAGTTTTATCTCCACAGGCGGCTAATTGCTGGCTCTGTGTGGCACTTTTTCCCTGATAATTCTTCAGCTCATTCTGTTGCTATCATTTCAGTATTACAGTAAAAAGATCGGCCTCTGCAGCCATCTGCAATGAGGAAGGTGAATAAAAAATGCCCAGAGCCTCCTACCGATTCCCAGAAGTCATTGCAAATGCCAACAAACTCATCACGACATAAAGAATTTACACTGACAGGAAGAAAAAATAAAAAAATCTTTGTACGTTTTTTATTGTTTCCCACATCCTTCCGAGGCTTTTTGTGGACGTACAGAGATCTCTCTCCGCTAGAAGATATAGATTCAGTTGAAGGGAAAATGGGCCCCAAAAGTCCACCTTTAGATTAATGACAACATTGTTACCATGCTGACCGGCGCCGTCTCTCTATTGGCTGGATCAAGAGAAGAGAGGAAAGATCGTGATGGGAGGATTTGGGAAAAATGAGCATCCTGTCTGCAGGACGACAGACAGGTCCTGCGTCCATTTCCCCGAGGTTCCCCCCACCCACCCACACACACACACACACACACACACACATATTTACACCCGTCCCTATTCTTTACCTGCCTGAGCCGGCTGGTGAGGCTGCAGCCAAGGACACAGGGGTGTCAGCAACGAGTCCGGGTAGCATCGTTCATCAGGCCACATCGGTAATGGGTAGCTCTCTGTGACAGTGGTCATCAGGACACAAAAGCGAAAGGGCCCATAAACATCGCATGACAGATGGTGGAGAGGACAGGTTTGGACAAGGAGGGGGGATGAAGAGCGAGAGATAAACTGAGCTAGAGGCAGAAGGACAGTTATGGAAGAGAGATCTCAGACTGGAATGTTAAGTCTTACCAAAAGTCTTAAGTACCGGGTGGTTTATGAACATCCATGGTCAATGTCATCTTTAAAGAAAAAGATGAGAAGTCACTGGAGAATCCAGCATCGTACCAAAAGCCCTGGATAAGCAAAGTCATTGCAGAGAAGTAGAATAAAATCAAATAAGGAGCTGAAATTAATGCAAACTTTTTCACTTTTTAAGTGGAAACACAAAGCGCTGCAGACATTCTGTCAACAATAGCTTTTGTAACATATTTAAATGACCATTTCATGCAAATCTCCCACTCTTCCTCACATGTGAAGTTCCACTCCGATTCTCTTTTGTGAATGTTTCCAGCTCTCTTTTAATTAGGATTTTAGCTTTTTTTAAATAAAAAAAACGTGTCGTTTTCTAGGACATAGTTTCTGCATACACGTTCATAAAAAAAAAAGTCTGCCTGATCTATGGATGGGACCATTAGCCAAAGTAAGCTCCTCCTCATTTCCCATCATCCATCTGTTGTAACACTCTCCTGCTAGCTTATAGCCCCTTACAACCCCAAGTTAGCATTAGTGGTGCAAGAAAAATGGTGATCAGCCAGCCATGCAGTTTTGAGCCAGATACCAGCTCAGACGTGGAAAAACAAGACACATGAGCGGATGTATCAAAATGGAGCGTAGCAGGAAGCTTGTGGCCGACTGTTTAAGCATTTACATCTACAGCTTTTTTTCAGAATACACAACAAAATGAATAAAGAATTACCCATAAATTAGATTTTAATCTGAGTTGTCCAAATGTAAGTCCTCTATTATCAGAAAAAATGCTACTGTACACGTTAAAGTCTCACTCCAACCATATTTTTTTCTGTAGAAATCATTCCCTGTGTTTTTTAATCGTGATTTTAAGTTTTGGGCCAAAATCAAAGATCCTTTGTTGTATTTTTAAGACAATGTTGATGCACACCAGCAGTAACTCATTAAAAATACAATTCTGGGTTGTGGGCTGAGAGCTCATTTTGCGTGCTCACGGGTGAACCTATATCCTCAAGCCAACATTAGCGGATCAAAAATAAAAATATTGGATCAATCCAGTTGTACAATTTTTAGCCAGAGTCGCAGGTCCTTTCTGCATGGGTGAACGTTCATCATGTCTCGCACACCTAAGTGTGGGCGGGCTAGGGAGCGCAGAAGGGGAAGGGAGACTTTGGCACGCCCATTTCAGTGGATCAGCTTTTTCAAGGATCCAGTTTTCTGATGCAAAAAGATTTGAATTAAGAAATACTCCAAAAATTATTTTATACAGGTCCTCCAATATGATAATTTTATTGGATAGGATTCCTTAAATACTTTGACTACATGTAGTCAAAACTTTTCTCTACAGCAGGGGTCCCCAAACATTTTTCTTGTCAGGCTGTAGACTAAAAAAAAAGTGTAAAAATCACAGTGCACGTCTAATTGAAATTATTTCTGGTTGTCTAGAAATTCTTGTGTAACCAATAATTAACAACTCTTTCAGAGATTTTCACAGAAAAAAGTCAGGAAAAGGAAACTCTGTTCTATTGAATATGAATAATGTATATGCATATACACTTTAATTTTCCTTATTTGCTGCAGGAGTTAAATTTATAATATATATAATCCTGCTCTGGGAGTACGGGATCCGGGGAGCCCTACGGAGGGCTGTCCGGTTCTGTATGACCGGAGCAGGAGCTTGGTTTGCATAGCCGGCAGTAAGTCAGACCTGTTCCCAGTGTATGTTGGACTCCGGCAGAGGGTGGCTGAGCGCTAACTTAGAAATAGGGTGAGAAGCCGGAGAGAGCTTGGAGTAGAGCCGCTTCTCATCCATATTGAGAGGAGCCAGTTGAGATGGCATCTGAGTTATTCCGGCCCCAGGGAAGACCCAGGACACGCTGGAGAGACCACTTCTCTTGGCTGGCCTGGGAACGCCTCGGGGTCCCCCCAGAGGAGCTGGAGGAAGTGGTCGGAGAGAGGGAAGTCTGGGCATCTTTGCTTAGACTGCTGCCCCTGAGCGGAAGAAGATGGATGATATACATATATGTACTGTATATAGACACATTTCATTTTCACCAGAACAGTGTTTCCTTAAGAATCCTAATTCTAAAGTAGAGAAGGTGATATTGGCGAATTAGGACAACAGGTGTAAAACTCAACACACTTTATCCAAATTTTCAGACAAACATGAACATTTTCATACTTTTCTCTCTTGTTTAAACTCTCAGTTCAAAACTTCTTAGAACACAAGTCCACTTTTATAGAATGAAAACAAATATCTGTTTGCGTTCTGAGCTGCAAGTATCAGAGACGGGCACAGACGACAGAAAGCTGGAATAAAAAATCTCCTTCTGTGTGGGTCTCGATCGCATCGCCAGACTTAAAAAAAAAGAAAAAAATCATGTGTCTCTGATATTGTTCAGGGGGCCGGGCAAAATGTGGAAGTGGGCCACAGGTTGTTGTTTGCGGACTCCTGTCCTACAGAGACGAAGGTGCAATAAGTTTGGTAATAAAGCTAAAAAATAAGTACTAGGAATACATTTTCATAAAACTTTAACATGGTAATATATATTTTTAAAGTTCTAGTGCTTAACCATTTGGAGGACTTAGAGGTTTTTAATGAAGTAAAGTACTGTTTTTGTGATTCTGGAAGTGGCAGAAAGTGACAAACAGGTTGTGTGAAAATGCAGAGGTGAGGGTGTCGGCACATGTCACAGAGCTGACACAAGGGCTTGTTGTGGGTCCCTGCGGAGAAAAGAGACGATTGTTGTGTTACCAACACCTCTAGTCACCTGAGCAGGTACGCTCCACTTTGTCTTCACGTGTTTACTGTGACGTCTTGTCCCACTTGCGGGGGTATCGTGTTGAAAACACATGAAAATGTAGCGCCCTGCCCTCTGGAGCGTCGCTGCAGGCCTCGCCGAGCTTCCTTTGTTTAGTGGAAACCATCCATTAATCGTCATCCGTCCGTCCTGTGCACCTGTATATAAAAGGGAAATTAGAATATCCATCACTGGAGCAAAACGTCACTGTGATTGATGGCTCAGTCACAGGATCCCCTCCGTTTGCCACTAAAGTCTGCATTTCAGGAGTGAGAAGTGAACATTATCTTGTGCCATGATCAGATTTAGTCGGCACATTTCCATCTAGGAGAGCATTTTGAGTGGATGATACACAATCCACGCGAGGAGGCAGCCAGCAAAGGGTTTATGGAAATCTAATATCATGAGGCTTTTTGGTTTGTTAGACTTGTTATTCACGGAGTGGGCTGGTGACACTTTTGATATAACAGCATGAGACAATGTAACGAGGCAGAATCTCATTTGGTTGAGGTGCTTCCGTCAGACTTTGGTCTGAAGGATGATGGGGAAAATCTGGGCTAACAGGTTTTGAGTGGGGTGTGCTAAGACCAAAATACTAACTGTTCTCTGCATAAAAAAAAAAAAAGCGGTTATTATCATGAAATATCTTCCCTGACAGCTCGGTGAATGACGGGGGGTGAAATGGAAAACTCTGCAGCGTGGATGCTGGAGTTCAGAAGTCCGTCCTGGTGGAGTTTGCGTCCGTGCGCTCTGACGAGGCGCAGACAGGAGCCCTAGCGCTGCAGGACGGAGAAAGGTGAACAGAAAACAGACGCCGCCCGCGGAGGAGGTATATGACATCTGTCAGGATGCTGGCTGGGTGGAGGGTTCGGCTCCCCCCGTCTGCCGGCTGAGGGTCACCCGTCGCGCCGCAGTTGCTGAAGTTGTCACGACACCATGACACTTCCTTGGCAACGGCGGTTGTAAGTGTAAACACATATGAATTGTCTGAAGAGAGTAAGGGGGGGTTGCTGTGTTTTGTTTGTTCCTTCTCTCATGCCACCGTCCTGCTTGTCCCCCCCTCCCCCGTCCTTTTCAAAGCCCTGGATGGAGGAAGGTCGGCTGACACGGCAAGGTCGACAAACAAACAAACAAACAAACAGAACGGAATTAAAATGTAGGAAAATAGGACGGGTGAAAAGTGGCGGTTTGTTTTTAGCAGCGTGAGGCTGATGTCTTGTAGCAGCCATTACTCTCTGTTGTGTCCTCTGCCCCCCACCGGCTGCAACAACACGGCTGCCAGTTTCACATCATGCGGACGAGGAGGGCCACTTCAGACCGCCATCACTGCGGCTGACTGTCTTGGCAGCGGGGGCCACTCGGGGTGGGGGGCGGGAGGTCATTCCCGCTGGATTTCAGCGTGAAACAGTTCTCCAAAAAGCAGCACGAGATCAAACCGGATTTACAATTTGTGTCAGAGAAAGAGAACTATTACCATAAAATTGTTTTAAGTGTTTTCTTTAGCTTGGATTCAGATTTTGATGACTTTTTTCCTGAATATGATCCTTTTTGAATTTATTCCGGCAAATGTGGTGCTTAGATTAAAGGCTGCTTTAAAAAAAGTGTTTTTGGTGCTTTTAACACATTCTTGTTGCATTTTTCTGATGATAAGAACATGTATCAAGATTGGATTAAAAATTATATTTCTGAGTATTTCTTCATTCAAATCACTGTGAATCGGGAGCAGATGAAAAAAAGTGTCTTTGTGATGTAGAAAATACACTGGGCGGGGCACAAGCTCCCTTCTGAGCGCTCAGCAATGGGGAGTGGGGGAGGGGTTGCTTCACACCAGTGCTCCCACCCACAACTTAAGATACGTTCACACTGAACGCAAATTGTGCGGCACGGATGTCCAGTTTTAATGTTGCGATCTGAGGTCCTGGGGCACAATTTGGGCGCAAGTTACCTGAACTTGAGCGAGGTGGCCATGTTGTGTCAACTAATCAAGCTTTGGAATTGTGACATGTTCAGTGACTCGATCAGCGAGTGGATTACAAATCCATCTTATCCTAGAAGGAACATACTTGGTTAAGAAAATGGATTGATGAATGGAACAATCTGATTGATTGTCCATGTCGGATTTTTACTCCATTCACTGGTTGAGTCACTGAACACAACACGTGCCCAAAACCGAGTTCCTAAATAATACATTTTTATTTATATAGCGCTTTTAAAAGGTACTCAAAGACGCTTAAATGGTTGATGAAACGCGATGACCTTGCTAAAGTTAAATATTTTTAGGGTAACACAAAAGGACTCATTTCACTCTCAGCCCAGATTTTAAAAATGCAAAAAAAGTGGGATGGATTGAGTGGGGGGAGGTGTGGTCAGTGATTGACAATGAGGTCAGCTTGTGGTAAAGTAATCACTCTGCGTCTTTAATATGGAGAACTTTCTGTGGAGGTTGAGATTGCTCATGGTCCAGACTGAAGGCAACCCGTGTTCGAGTGGTAAAATGACGCTAGCATCATAAGCTAATAAAGACCAACGGATAAAGCAAACAATCCTGAGTGAAATGTTCATTATAAATCCCATAACCAGGTCAG
Source organism: Oryzias javanicus (assembly GCA_003999625.1). Classification (NCBI taxonomy): domain Eukaryota; kingdom Metazoa; phylum Chordata; class Actinopteri; order Beloniformes; family Adrianichthyidae; genus Oryzias; species Oryzias javanicus. Next base: position 9,417,183 of record CM012452.1, read on the forward strand.
AGTTCGCTGGATTCAATGCAAATTACACTAAACCACTGTTTCCTAACTTCCAAGTCCACTGAAGAGTTGTGCAAGCCAGTAGATTTTTGACAACCAAAGGCCAAACAGATACGCGTCATGCTAAAGCTAACACAACGCCCGACTGTTACAGAATCAAAATGGATTATACCAAAGCTGCAGAGCATGATGATGTGAATTTTCTGAAATGATGTGGGACTAACATCAGTTGACCAATCACAAAATTCCAGTGTAATACCTCGTTTCAACCTGTAGGGGGCAGCAGACAGACGGTTTTCAGACTATCAATTCTGGAATTAAACAAGTTTATTTTAAATCATCAAAAATGTGGCAACAGGCAGCACTTTTAAACCCAATTTACAGAGGTTAAAAAAAAAGTTGATTTAGTGTTTGGTTACCCTTTAAAATCGCGCCACAAGGCTCAACTTGCGTCTGTACATTGACTTAACTTTGCTGCACTAATGCGTTTGTTGTGAACACAGTTTTGTCTGTGACTTCCTCATGAACTTCTGCCGCTCTGCAGAAACTATGTCCTAAAAAAACATTTTAGATTTTGACTAAATACGGCATAAGTGTAATTAATAAACCAAAAGCTTTTAATACCTGGACTTGTGAAAATCATGACATCTTTTAACAGCACACTGTCTGCTGCTGGTGAAGCCTCACCATCATAAATCTGTATGCAGAGTGCACCTTTAAAAAAAAAAAAAAACATGTTTCTTTTGTTTATTCTTTGCGTTGTCTTTCCCTCTCTGTGCAGAGTTTTGACATTGGAGATGACAGGTGTCTGTGGAGCGGAGGAGGAGGAGGAGGAGGAGGAGGAGGAGGAAAAAGAAGAAATGCTAGTAAGAAAACAATCTCTAACTGCCTGTGGGTGAAGGCAGACTCCTCTAGGCAAGGCGGCCTTCAGCATTTAGCTGGGGGCGCAGTATCAAAATCACAGCCACTGCTGTACCCCTAAGGCGCTAATCTCAACCAGTTACCATCAAGTGCTGCTTTTTCTTTATACCATCCTTCATTCCTATCTTCCTGCAGCTCTCTCCATCTCTGCTGTTCCGCTGTTTTCTCAGAACCAATCCACAGAGGTGAGAGGATAAATGGCAGTTTGAGACGGTGCAGCGGAAAGCAGGCATGTCGACTCCTTTTCTTTCCCTTTTGCTCCTAAAACAAACCAAAAGTGTCAAAATGCAGGAAGAAAAAAATATGGAATTGTAATATCATAATTAGCTGTGCTCACGCGTCCCAAACTCGCCAGATGCTGCTGAGACCTCTGCCGTCACTCTGCCGGCTCCATGGAAATGGGCTGTTGTTTGATCGCTGGATGACTGCTAATTTAATAAGTGTTAACTATGGTGCAGCCGAGCGAAGCAAAGATGGAAAAATGAGGGAGAATTCAGAAGTTGAAAGCATTAAGATCAACTGATGACATGTTCAACTGTGCGCATAATACAAGGCTTAGTAAAGTACGCACATGCTGTTTGTCAATTATTTAAAACCCCAGGAAATTAAGTCCAGGTAATCTCATAAGGTGTAAATAACATTCTTTTTCATGGCAGCTTAATTGAATTCATCCTGATGCTGTTTAGAAATAACAGAATTACATGCAAGCAGAGAGCAGAGAGGGCTTCTTTGCAAAGGTGAGTAAAGAGGAATTAAAGGTTGCTGCTTGAAACAGATCTGACGGCATCGGATGTGAGGATAATTGAAGTTCCTCGTGTTTTCATGCAAAAACCGGTTGCTCGAAATCTGTGGGACGATCTGGACATTTTATGGACAGTTTTCATGTTTTTTTTTATAAAAGGGTCGCTGGAAGCATCAGATAAATACTCAAAAACATTGAGAAGTTCAAACTCAGGCGTGCAGACCAGGGGTCTCAAACTGGCGGCCCACGGGGCCACCTGTGGCCCCCCAAGTCAATATTTTACAGCCCCCACTTTAATATGAAAGTTCAATGTCTACTATAGCAATATCTTCTGCATGTCCACGCTTCTTTGAATTCTATGCATTTGCTTTGTGAAGTTTTAACTTTTTTGCTTAAAACTTTGCATTTGCTATTGTTGTTGGATCTGGTCGTCAGAAAAGTCCTTAGCAACTGTTGCTAGCATCGTTAGCTCCTGTCGTTTCACAGGACACACAGTAGATATTGCTTAATAGTACATAGACATGAACAAATGTTCAATAAACTGGTTCAGTAGACATAGACAATGGACACAAAAACATATTTTTGGCACAAATGGAACCCCATACTGCCCAGCTTCAGCCACACTCTGCCTTCAGTGGCCCCCAAGGGAAACTGAAATTGAGAAACCTGCTGTAAACCGTTGGTCCTCAGCTTCCAGGCCTCTGTGAGAGCTGGTTCCAAAAAAAAAGCAATTTTTTAAAAACATTTTTTTAAATTTAAAATCTGACTCTAAAGGTTTTATTTTGAAAAAGTACAGGAGTTTTTCTACATATCCGACTCATTCTTGGCAAATGCTAAGTTGCTCGGTCACATGTCGAAAACTCATCCACTAAATTCTGAGGGTACATTCACATCGCATCCATTTACAATGAAAATCCTGTGCAAACGCATGTCGTTTTGGGCTTTCGTGTTCAGAACTCTCACATTTGTGCGCTGCTACGTATGTTTTCAAGTCCAGTCTCGAGCTCTACGTTCAAAACGTGCATTCACTGATCGCGTGCTGGAAGTTCAACCGGCTGAACTATACAGGAAATAAGTGAATCACGAAAATGCTGAACTTTGACCAATCAGGTCAATCGGATCGCCTCGCTTTTCTCCTTCAGAATCTACTAGGATTACATTGATTACATTAACAGTTGATAAGTTACGGTAAATAAACAAACATAAACACAGGAGCTCTGATGTTAAAGGGTTAAATCGGATGCATCCTTCCGCCTCATACAGGCTGGTCTGTGTAAATATTGTCTGACATTAACCTGGTCCGTAGCTTGAAAAAGGTTTGGGACCACCGGTGTAGACCATTAAGCCATTTGTAGATCTTATTCAGTCATGTCTTGTTGTCATACCAACACAACCAGAAGGAAAGTAAATAGGTCTCTGGTGAGGAGTGATGGTAGTGGACAGTGGGCTGTGAAAACCAGGCCCACCGTGCAGACACAAAGACTTTGGCCTCAGGCATCTCTTCTCTTTGCCTCACTGGTGGGATGGCTGGGCTTGATGCTGTTTGGACACACAAACACGCTTGAACATACCCACAGACAGGCTTGATGCAGAGCGTAGGTGAAGGCCGGTATATGTCTGTCTCGTCTCGTCGAGCGAAGCGGCCGGAGACGGAGGTGGGGCCGACGGATCGGAGGGACGGCGGGGAAGAGCGGAAATGGAGGGATTAGATGAAACCTTTCAGTGCGTGTCATCATCTCTGACATTCTGTAGGGCTTGACCTTAACAGAGCAGCATTGTGTCAGATACAGGGTCTCATCAGAGACACCCCCCTCCATCCCCTCCTCCTAACACACAACCCTTCAGAGATCTGTGAAGTCAGGACACCAGCATCCAACCCAGGAGAGGAAAATCAACTCAGCAGCATCCAGACATCAACCATCAGCTGCTGATGGGAAGTAAAGCATTATCATCCTTTGGGATGTTAGTTTAAATTCAAAAACTGAGATGATTTAGTTCACTGCGAAATCAAACCGATTTAAGCCTCTTTCAAAAACAACATTTCTGTAGATCTGTACACAGCTGAAGGTATTGAATTCAAGCAAGCCTCATTTTAACTTGGTCAAACTTTACATCATAGAATAAACATTCTAACACGTTTTTAATGAACGTTGAATTCGGTCACCATGTTTTGCAATATGGACACCGCCATGTTAAAGCCAGAGATTGTCAGTAAGCAGTAATTAGCCCGAGTTGGTCTGACCAAATGTTACTATAGCAACCACTGTAGCCAATTGGAAGGCCACACCCCTACCACTTGGGGAATCTGTCAATCAAACATTTCAAATGTTCAACATAAGACCACATACTTTTGTTGAGGGATCTGATTGGTCAGTTTATAACTTAAATAACTTCCACTAAAAAAAAATCAGGAAAAAAAAAAATAAACTAGCATTAAGATGTTTAAAAAAAATATCAGAACAAGGTTAATTATAGAATATCTAAGTAATGCGTTTTTATTTCTCGATAGACGTCTAGGGGATTTTGGCTTCTTGAAGTCAGTGGATATTTGGCAAACAAGAAGAGCGGTCACTAGGTCAAAAAGGGTCACTCAGTCCAGTTCTCATATACAGCCAATGACCCAGAGCAACCACCAGGAGGTAGACTTGCAGTTCTAACAAAGCCCAGAAGGGGGAGATTACAGTAGGAAATCATTCTCCATTGACCTCTAATTTCAAGAACTAAAAAATGAAAATTAAATTAAAACTACGTGTTCATTTGGATTAATAAGTTAGTGTCATGTTTGTTGCTTTTTAAAAAATATTTGATTGATTGATCTGGTTTATTTCAAGCATGGATTGCGGACAGTACATGACAAAAGAATCCCCAGATTTTTTTCAAACTCTTATAGAAATAGCGAGATGCATTGATTAGGAAAAAATATAAACAAAACAAAAACAAAATCTCACTTATGTCACATTTGATTCAATAAATATAGTAATTATTAGTTAAAGTAAAGTAGAGTTTGATTAATTGCTTGAAAAGGAGTGGGAAGATGCAAACTTGGATTTTTTTTTTTTGTTAGAAATTTGTTTTCTTGATCGTTGGTGTTTAAAGAATGTAAAATATGCAATAATATGGTTCCATAATATGGAACTTGTTAATTCAAATCCTACCTAGTTACCTCATTTTAAAGTTTTGCAAAATTTTTGTAATCCGGTTCTTATCAGATCAAGTGCCGATGATTTTTTCAATTAACAACGTCGAGTGCTTATTGATTAATCTGATAAGACATTCTTTTATGATTTCAGTAAACAGTAACATTAATCACACATCATGTAACAGATATGTCATACTCATTGATATGAATATTCTACGCAACAGTGCGGAATTAAATTATATTTGTGCATTTTTAGCATGTGGATTTTTACATTAACCACACTTGTTGAATAAAACAATTCTATTCACTGATGCTTTTGTTCTGCAAAGACATCCTCACTATTGTGTCTCCACTTTTTCTTCTTTCGATCTTTAGTTTGGACTTCAGAATGTCTTAATCTTTAGATGAGATGTTTCTCTATTAGCATGAAGATATAACCAATAAAGAGGCGGGTGGGTTATTCAGGCAGATCTCCATCTAAGTGATCACATAATTGGTGGGCATATAGATGGATGATGGATGAGTTTTTGAGTTTCAGCCCACTTGGTGCAAACATGAGTATTAAAGAAGTCATCAAATCTGACAGGTGACTAAATCTTCAAGGCCAACAATCATCAAAGAGGGTCAATTACTCTTTTTTAGTAACAATATATGAAGTCTGGAAGCCAGTACTTTAGTGTGGATAATGATAACAGCTGTTAATTAAAAATGGCTTCATGACTGACATATCTCAGCCACTTTGAACAGCTTTACGAGCTTTTATGACTGACTGATACTTACTGATGTCACATGAGAACTTTTGCCAAAAAATATGACGGGGAAGTGCAGTAGCTCCTGTCTAGTTCCGATTAATTCGAAATATTAAGAGCATAAAACCGCTCAAGTATCTGCGCTATATGGATCCAAGAAAGAAATGCTTCCACTCCTCCTCGTGAACTAGCCTATCAAACATAAAGCCCATTACAAGTCCCGTCCCTTCACCCTGCCCACCAATAAAGAGCACATCTTCACAATGCTGCATTCAGGTACTGCTCTATATATCCTGCAGCTTCTCTTTTTTTTTTTTGGATGGCGTCCACATTTCGGGGGACAGATTTAGCGCTAGCTATAGGGCTGCTATTATGAAAATATGGTTGACCTTTAGGTGCGCAGGATGTTTTACAGTGCTCCTGCTTCTTTCCGGTTGTGTTGGAGAGCTCTGCTCCGTTCTGTCTTATTAACATATGCCAGTCTCCTTAAATGATCTCAGTCACTTTATTAAAAAAATTAAGTGTAACAATATAATCTTTTATTATGCCCATAAAGGAAGTGTTATGGCTTTTATCATCTTTTTCATGAACAGTGAACTTTAAGAAAGAACTGCTTGGAGTTACATAATTAAAGCCAGAGAAAAAAGTCTTTCTTTACTTTAAAGACCCACTCTGATGAAAATCGCATTTTTAGCATGTTCTTGTAGTATTTTTTTCATGGTTAATTAAGCATAAAATTGCATTTTAGAGTACTTATTTATTTAAATTGTTAAGAATCAGGAGCTGATGCAAAAATGGTGTTTGAAAACAATTGTAGGTGTGATGTAGAAGCTACTACAGCATGCCACAAACTTCCTGATGTATCCGCTTTAGACGAATAGATCCATGTATGTCTTTGTTTTCTTAGTTTTGGCATTTTGTCGCACCGGTAATGTAAGGTTGGGGTTTGTAAGGGGCTGTAAGCTAGTGGGAGAGCATCTAAACAGAGGGATGATGGGAAGTGGGGGTGGGCTGACTCAGTGCAGCTCAGAGGTGAATTTCTTATGAACTACTGTAGCCTCGTTTCCACTGAGCGGTCCAGTACAGTCCGGTCCTGTACAACCAGCAGGGCCAAGGGGGTCCCATATGGTTTATAAAAGGGCAGAAAATGTGTTTGTCCGCAGTTTCCGTGGTGGTTTTCTGATTTTGGCTAAAAAAAACCTCATAATCATAATTAAAAGACCACTAGGAACACTTTCAAAATAAACCAAAATACGATCCGAGTGAGATTTCGGTCTGTCTGTCGGAGTCATGATGCGTGAGCTGCTTGGAAACACCATTTGGCTCCAGAACTTGTCTGTGGGAGGGCTGCTGGGAGTCTGCAGCTGCAGTGCTCTGGTAGCTGTGTGTTTCTGACCCCATCATGCTATCCGTTCTAATGATGCTCAGGCCTCCATCAAAGTAGGGACCCCCCATGGCTCCTGGGGGCCCTTGGGCTCAGGCACAGTTGCTCCGGCTCGGCTTTTCCCCCCTAACCGCTTGAAGCTCAGTGCAGTAATGAGAATCAGGATTTAAAGAAAGGCAAAAGCAAACAACAACAAGCCCTCCATCTTCCACTGACATCCAGCCTGTGTTCAGTCAGCTCTCTCCTCCTCTCCTCGTCTGTATCGAAAACAAAGATTGTTTTAATGGAGCAGTTCAAACACTCTGGGCAGCTTTTGTTCAGTGCAGCGTTTCTTTTTCCCTGCCTCACACGTGCACGCTTACACAAACAGGGAGGATTAGAGGGGAGCGTGCGCTGGTATGGATTGATATGTTACAGTTTACTGGTCCGGTGTGAGACGAAGGGAAAAAAGTATCGATTTTTTGCCAATATGGTTGTGTGTTGATCTCAGGGCCACATTCATTTTGATCACTCAGAGACAGTGGAGGGGGGGGAGGAAGGAGCAGAGGTGTGTCATTCTTGTTTTGCCAGTTTCCATAGCAACGGGGATCATCCGAGTCAGACGAGGTCAGGCTGTGGATGTGGGTTCACGGGAATCAATGTTATATGAAATTCCCTGCGCTCCTCACTCTCCGTTTTTGTGTCGCCGTCCGTCTGTCCATCACCTCGTCTGACTCTCTCCTCCACAACCATCCCGCCTTATCTTAACCTTCAAGCAATTTTCTTTTGTACGCACATCAGCTCGGAGAATCTTTGCCAGTACTTATCAGTATTGAAGCCATGGATGCCTCAGTGAAACTAGCCTGCAGCCACCAGCAAGACACCGCAGACTCCCGCTTGAATATTTCTTAACCAACTCTCTCATGTCTCTCGACTTCAGCTCTCTCTGGGAAAGTCTTTCATTCTTTATTCTTTCTGATAAATTTGAGTTTATCACTGCAACTGCAGATTTGTTGCTGCTGTGTTTTAGACTCATCATCCAATTTGCTCCAGGGCTGCCGGGCGACTGATTCCGGGTGAGGCGTGAGGAGGAGGGACGGCTGCCAATCCGACAAGCTCAGCTGACTCTTCTCAGGTGATAATTGGCAGCTGATGCAGCTTTCAATCGCTCATAATTCATCTCTGCAGTTGTTATGATAAGAAAGATGCTTCAAAACAACACGATTCCATAGCTTCGCACGATAGAATGATCGTAGGCATCACAGTTAAGACATAGATAAGACTCATTAGGTAGTTACCACATTGCATTGTATCAATGCTTTGCAACACAGTAGAAGACAGAGATAAGGTGCAGGAAGAATAAACATGTATCAATGCTCTCCATTGATCCGGGATTGCTGTCTGTGTGAATGACTCCACTGGTGCTTTTCAATACCATTTTACAACAGCAATGTGATAGAGCCGATAACAGATGTGCAGCATGCCACAAGTCAATGGCTGCTGTAGACGCTTCGTTTCTGATCGGATGTCCAGAGGAATTCAAAGGACCGTTAATGCATGAATATCCTGCAGCTCTGTCTAAAATACGTTACAGCTGTTTTTTAATGGAGCATTTAAGCATAAAGACTCCAGTTTAAAGCGTTTTAGCTGCAGCTGATGCCTTGGCTAACACCATACCTTTTTCAGTGCACCTGTTTCTGTTCACAGAAAGGTGTGAAACACAAATCCTGTTTGGTTATTTCTGCTTCAGGAAAAATAAGGATAAATATACTGACTCTACAAGCAATAAAAAAGTTGCTCAATGAGAGGTTTTCTTGCACAGTAACTTTTATAGGTTTAAAATGTGCAAATAAAGAAAATTTGATCAGTGATTAAAGGCCCAAAAGTGACGTAAGCTAATAGTCGACACTCCATCATGACCAATAGGCTTCCGTAACATGAGAGTCTAGCAAACATAGATAACTTTTGTGAGACTGTCATTCAACATTTCAAACCAATTAAAAAAAGGTGTACTAAAGAACTGTGTATGCACAGTTGTATCATAAGACAGTACTGAAATTCAAATGGGTTTATTTTGAAAATCATTACTTTAGAGTGTTTTGAGGATTGCAACTGCTCCAGGTAAGAAGATCTCGTTCTCCTTTCCATCATACAGGGTTCCTGCGGGGTCTTAAAAAGTCTTAAAAGTATTGAATTTATGAATTTAATCACTTAAATAAACCTTTAAAAGCCTTGTATTTTATATCTGAGCCTTACAATTGTGCCAACTTTGATCAAATAATGGAAATAAACTGTCAGGAAGAGATAGAAGACCTAAATGCAGGAGACCAGTCATGTTGATAGGAACTTAACACAGTTAATAAAGTAACCAAACATGACAAAAACCCATGTAGAAACAAAATGTGGACAGATGAGAGAAGCTGACCTGACCCTGAAGAACTGATCAGACACTTGAAAACAGAGTTTGGTTGATGAACTAAATGCAGGCAGCTGTATATGATTAAGCTGAACATGGTGAGACTGACAGGGAAACAGAACCTGACGAAAGCTAAGAAAAGAATCCTGACATAAACAGCAGCAAAACCAACCATTATGCACCAATACGCTGAATGCCGCTCGCTGGTTTAACCCTCGTACTCTCTTATGGGGTCCAGATGACCCCACCCTTACATTAAGGCAGTAGCCCTTCCATGACAAAGTTGGACAAGACTTCTTTTCTGTCATTAGACACCAGTAAAGATCGACAATTACTGAAAAAAAAGTTCAGCGCACTGTCTTGTGGGGTGCAGATGACCCCACTTTTGATGTAAACAAGCCTAGGAGAGGGGAAGGGTTAAAAAGTCACAAAACACGGCCATAAACAACAAGATAAAAAGCTACAGTTCTGATCATAAAAAGGGAAACACGCTGAGAAAATGGTCTTCATTTTAGATACGCAAATAATCAAAAAAATAGGATTGTCAAGAACATGTAAAAAAAATGTGGCAGAACAAGAATAGTTATTCTGACAAACAATATATCTGTTTATTTCTCAACAGAAGTCTGTGGGATTTTGGGTTCTTGGAAGTAACGGAAACTTCCTGTTTGAAACGTGAGAGGGGAGGGGCCACTCAGTCCAGTTTTCAAATGCAGTCAATGGGGATTTCAAGTGGTTTTGCCCCTTTATCAGTATGAGGCAAGTTCTCATGTTTAGTTTCCAAATTTGAAGCAAAACAGGAAGAAGTAGGCTACCAATCATTACAGTTCATCAAACGATCACTGGTGGCATTTGCTTTTATATGTTGAATTAAAAAATTGAGGAGCGTCCAGATATTCAAATGTCAACAGTGAGAAAAACTATCCATCCATCTTTTGGACTTGCTGAATCTCTTTTGTTGTCACAGGGTTGCTGGAGCCTATCTTAGCTACTGTTGGCGGGGTACACCCTGGACATGATACCAGTTTGTTGCAGGGCTGAGTGAAAGCAACTAAAGCAATTTTACCCAAAAAACTTTCAAAATGATGACAAATTTAGCTTAGTATGCAAAGAAAAGTAAGAAAAGTATTTGTGTATGCATTCATGCGATTATCAACCCTCAACTCACCACCTCCTACCTACCCAAGAAACAAATGTCCCGTCTACTGAACTCAACCCTATGCCCTCTATTATTCTTTTCTTTACTGACAGTCATCCGTGTCACAGTTATAAGCATAACTGAAATGAACATTATTACAGCAGTGACAGGTGTTCGACTGTTGCTGCTTTAAATAATGAACAGTCGTCAATGTGAAGTGCACCACGTCTGAAAAGAAGTCAGTTAATTCAGGAAAAGAGGTTTCAGTAGAGTAGACGATCAGACTATTGAAATGTCAAATTTCAATTAGATCTATTTCTTCTGAACTTCTGCTTGGATATTCAGTGTAAGACCCGTTCAGTAGTAATGGGAGTATCAATATCAACGTGTTGAAATGTACCAGTAGATACCTGTACATTCTGGTACTGACTTCTCTATTAAAGTATGGATGTATCATTTCTAGATGTTACTGGTTAGCAGGTGAGTTACTCCAGTGTTTTATGCCAAATTTTTGAGCCAGAGGAACCATGAGTTGTGCGTGTTACTCTTAGCACCAAAACAGCGTGGCATAAGAGGGTAATTTTAGAAAGAACCGGTTTAGTATTTTGAACCTTGTGCCAGGAGTCAGAGCTCTGTCTCCTTCACTGGTCACCGGTGGGAGCCATCTCCAGAGTACTGACTGCACTTCATCTCCCAGCAACCCCAGTGCACAGTTCCTAGATGCTGCTCAGCTATCTCACATTTACCAATCACCCACAGGACACTTGAGCACTACATAGAGCTTCACTCAGTGTAAAGTATTGTTAGTAGTGCCACCCAGCCTGCATTACAGAGCGTTTCCATCTGGACCTCATCTTCTGTTTCTGACCCTGCTTTATTTCTGATTGCTTGCCGCCTGCCCTGACCCTCGCCTGGACTCTGACTATATTGTCTCTTCTTGGATGAGTCCATGCTTGCAATTGTTTTCTGCCTGCCTGACCCTGAGCTTTGTGGACTTCTAGCTGTTCTTAGTTCCTTTCTAAACTAATAAACTTGCAGAAGGTGGAACCAGCGGTCTGCTCGTTTGTGAACACCTTGCACATCAAAGTTAAAAAAAAAGTACCAGTAATTGGTATTGTATTGAATCTTAAAAGTGCAGTTTTGTCCATCGCTACTATAAAAAATAATTTCTTTGCAGATGATGTGATCATAATTTGTCAGAGGGTGTGCATATAGGAGGATGAAAGGTAAATATTTTAAGGTGTGCATTTTACCTGTTTTTGTGGGCATTGATGAAGCTCGTAACCCAAACTCCCCACGCTGTCCAGGTGTCTTTGCCTTTTCACCCGCTGATGCGTCGGCTGCTCGCAGTAGGAAGTCAGGCTTTGTTCTCCGCGACTCCCCTACAGTGGCTTTCATTTTGATTCCCAGTGTGAGCTCCGTGTTAATTAGGTAAATGCTGGGGCCGCCCTGCATTAACAGCAACACCAGCACGGGCGCTACAAAAGGGCCCCACCAGCTAAGGCTAAGTTTGTGATTAAAGCCTGGATGGTGAGGTGTAACAAAACGGCGTACAGCCCCCTTTGAAGCTTATTTATGGTGCTTTATCTAATCCTTACCACCCGTGGCTATGAAGAAGATATGGATACATTATTCATGATAATGTATGGTGCTGACTCTTATTTGCAAATTTACAACAAAGGCGAACTTTTCCTTTAGACCTCCAAATGGCCAATTAATTTTATTTCTCTTTCAGAATAATGTCAAAGAAGCATCAAATGTGTTTGATGTTTCACACTTACAAAGCGACATCTTTGTGATTTTCTCATGTAAGGTGCACTACTCCACACTGTCTGTCTGCTTCTCTGCCTGTCTTGTGAGTTTCTGAGCCCTCCAGCTATTAGCTTTTCTTGGCAGAATTTCTGACTCCAATCACAGTTTTATTCTTCTCACCTAGGGGATGCCAGAGCTCCTCCCAAGTCCTGGTAGAGAAATTTGAACCTAGTCCAAACCCACTTCACGCATTTGCAGGTCACAAAGTTAAGAAAGGTCCAAAAAGGAACAAATCTGCTCAAAAATGGCTGAAAATAATTGACGTTGTACCTTCTGCTCCTGGGAATTCTGCTCTGTTTGGGGATTTTGTTTTTCCTGTATTTGTGTCTTGATCTGTAAAATATGATGTCAATATTTGGCTCAGACACGCAACTTCTTTCTGGAATATTTTCTGTCAGGATAGAATGTCAAAGGAGGCAAAAAGTCAATACGGAGCAAACTTTTTTACATAAACTTACCACAGTGCTGCAGTTTCCGTTCAATGAAAGTCTTGAATTGGGTCATTCTTGTGAGACCGTTGATCCTCCTCCAAACCCTAAAAAAAAGTTATTGATCAGAGTGCACTTTGAAATTAAACAGCAACCAATTTTAGCAAAAATGTCTGTTTACTGACAGAAAAAGTGAGATTTTAACCTTTACTTTTAAAAGGTCAGAAAGTCCAGCTTTGTACTGTAATTAGATCAAAGTAATGTTACCATACATTTCTTATAAATGCAATTACCCATAATGTCATCTTAGTAGGTGTGTTTTACAAAAAAAAATGTATTTTTATTTAAAGTTACTGATTTCTTTTTTTTTTTCCTCAATACAACAGATAGCATCATTTCCATAAAATTTTAGGCCTATCTGATATTATGTGCATGCTTGAGACGACCAAACCATGACAGCACCATCTTTTTTATGCATACCAGATATTATTTAACCCAGTTCTTTTTATAGAATTTTTTTATAATCTTTAGTCACATTTTACCTAAATAACCTGGGTTTTTTTTTTTGAAAATTACAGTTAAATCTCGGTGTGCATCAGGGGTCTGTAGAGTATAACTCCACATTTTAATCAATGTTTATTCGATGTTAAACTTTCAAATGCATTAGTTGCACCCAGTTATCCCCTCAATTAATGTCCCAGAAAGAACTATAAAAGTATTTGGATTTCCTGGTAGTGGATCCTAAAGAGGTGGTTAAAAGAGTTTCAAATGACACACGAAAAAGAAAATAGTAAAAGACAAAAATCAAACCACGAATAAAGAGAGTCTGAGCTTTTTTGCTTTTTTGTCCGTTAGATTTTTTTGCATGTATTTTTCTTGTTCTTTATTAACTTTTCTTGATTTGGTCCTGCGCTGTTTAATGAATTTACTGTTGTGTTTATCTATTGACAACCCCATCTGTGTTGTTGTGTATCTGATGTTGTCCTTTCTATGTTTATTTAACTATAGTCTCTATTACTTTAGGTGTATTTAGACCGGAAAAGTCCACTGTCCGTTTAACTTGGTCTGGATCGAGTTTTGAATGTTGCATTTGGTCTGTATTCAGACTGCCTATTCACCGGACCTTTCGGTTTCCAACTAAAGCATGTAAACAAAACCACGTGACTAAAGATCTCTTCAGTCATTGGCCAGGAATTACAAGGATGAGGAAAAGCAATGAGATAAAGAATATTGGAGGTTCTATGCTTTGTCAGGATTTTTGACTTTGTCAGACATATTTTGCTGACCAATTTTAAACACCTTTTTACTGCTACTTTGGTACGGCAGAGGCATTCTGCAAGAAGGTACACTGATAAGTGTTTATGACATAGATCATCGGGAAAACAGTGTGAGAAGCATATATGTAATTTTAGAAGTAGTTTTAATGAGCCGACATTCCGTAACGGCCATCTATAGTAGCCATTTTGGTCCAGTTGTTCCACTCTGAGCACGGAGTGTATTCAGACTGAGGAAACTCAGGGAGAACCAGAGCTCAGTTCCAATTGGAAACAAACAGATACCACCTCAAAAGATGGGTCAGAGAGCAGTTCCTGGTCCACTTGGGAGTATTCAGACTGAAAATGTATTCCACATAATTAGAGGAGATGAACTCTGGTCACTTTAAGCAAACCATATGCATCTAGTCTGAATAAACTCTTAGGGACAACAAACCTACCGAGGGACTAAAGATGGAAATCAAACTTTAACATATTTGTATTTTTAAATGTTATTTTTATATATACTTTAAATGTCTTCAATAAATAAACAAACTGCATCCACTGCTTCTGTTGCTGCTTTCTTTAACATTGAATGTTGATTTCCATTATTCTGTTTTTCCTGCCTGAACTGCAGCTTTAGATTCTCTTTTGAAACTCTGAATTTCATGAAATGCTTTACTGACATGATCGTTTGGCCACAAGGGATGTTTGGAAAGAAAATCCTGAAACGATGAGTTGTTTTACTGACCACAAGTTAGTAACGAGATTTAGAAATTTCGCATGAAAACTTTCTACTGGTCTTTATTTGCAAAAATTGATGTTCAGACTGAGTTCCTCTGTTTTTTGGTTCCTTAGACTGTCAAAAACTGTATACAGACGTCTGAAGTTTTGCAGTTTTGAGAGAATAGTGTTGGTTTCTTGTTTCTGTAGGGAGGGGTGTCAAGGTCTCCGAAGGCCAAAAATGTGCACAAAAAAACCCTTCAAATCCATGATTTTGGGATTTCCTACTGTTCCCCCCTCCATATAGCTTGTTTTACACTCACATTCTCATAGAAATGTACCAATCCACATTTTTAGACCGAAGGGACGTCAGTTGTCCTCATAAATTGCTGTAATAAATCCGGGGCTTTTCTCTTTACTTCCTGAAGATCTGGCAAGATAAACCAGATATTTGCAGAATCTATGACATTGCTTGCACACCATCCTTTTATTTGCTTTATCCCTTCACAGGTATTGTCTCGGGTGTCTTTTACCACCTGGTGGGCGTAACCCAAGCACAGTCAGATCTCTGATGGGCCGCGGGAATTCCTTCCTCTCTGTTGTTCTTGTGTCCTGCATCCTTGAAGGGAAATTTATTCATACTCTTGAATAAAGAAAAAAAAAATAATTATTTAAAAAATATTAAAATAAACCAAGTCCAGTTATTTACAAAACTATATAAATTTCTTCAAGGAAATTCAGAGTTTGGCATCAAGGTACATTTTGATCTAACTCCAGTAAACTCAGTGCAGCACGCCACTCACTTTATTTATTTCTTTGCCTAAAAGGCCTTTAAAGAATGAATTTGGTTGTTGTAAAGTTAAAAAGCATCCTTAAGGCTGCCATACTTTGCGAAAATCTATCTATTTTCAGTTCACTCTAAGCACAGCATAAGGTGTAATTTCTCCTGGATGAATAAGTCAGTGCCGAACAATAACAAGTGTGCAAAATAAAAGACTGTCATTAATTCAAAAGCAGTTAATAATGGATGAGGCGAGACATCACTGGAAGCTATTTACAGTTTGAGGAGGCAGACGTATGAATAGATGACCCTTTCTCCTCTCGCTGTGACAGTCAAGGTTTACTTTACAAAACTGTTGGCAGCAGGAGATCTTCCTCCGGTAGCAGACAGACAGAGCTGCCGTCAGTCAGCACCGAGCTGTCACCTTTTGAGTGTGTCTGTGTGTGCGTGTCAGGATGACAGGTCTGAATTAATGAGAGGTATGTGTCAAGGCGAGAGAAAGACATTGAGGAGTAAAGAGGGCAAAGATGGCGCTTGTGCAGTGGTGACTACGGGCTGTGTGTATGTAGAGATGGCACTTAAAATGATAATTTCACTGTTTCCTGTCTGCTGATTTGAGCTGAAGTCATAATGAGACGAATCTTAAGAGTTACAATTTCTGACAGCTTCATATTAAAGCATCTCCTGTTACCATATATCAGTGCTGTGAAGCCACCAGTATGTCATATATGATGGTAAAAAGCTACCAATGTGTCGCATATGTTTGAGAGCGGTAATGCGAAACGCTGCCGAGTAGATTCTGTCTGAGACAAAGCCTCTGCAAGAAACGCCGTCAGTTAAATGCTTTTCTTTGAAATTCTACAACCAAAAAATCTGACATTAGTGTTAAAATTTGAGCATGACAACCCATAAGAAACTGCACTTACCATATCTATAAAATCTTTACATCTACGAGAACACTGACACGACAATAGGATTGTCTCACATGGGCCTCATACTAAGCTAAACATGATAAAAAGGAAAACCAAAAACTTATTTGTAGCCAAACCTGGCAACATTTTAGATATTACAGGAAACTTTGACATAAAGCCTTTATTGCTTTACTCTTCTCGTAAAGCAGTCATCCCCCCTCCACCTCTATAGTCTCCATTGCACTTACAGCAAAGACAGTAAAAAATGGACCAGTCCCACCGTCATCATGCATTACAGCCTCTCAACTGCAGTCAAAGCAGATGTTTACTGTTTCTGGAAGGACTGAATGAAAGCACGCACATGGTCGAATAATATCAGTTGGTGGATGATTATACCGGATTTTATTGATTAAACAAAATGAACATATATTTTTGTTATCATCTATTATTTTCTTTTAATTAATTTTTATTAGCTTCTTTGTTATTCAAGTATCTCACAGGACTTCATTTTGAAAATCATTTAAGTAAAGGAAATCCACCTGATTTGCTGAGGATCACAAACACCAGGTGCATTATGAATAATTTGTAAAAAAAAGAAAAAAGTTCTATTTTTTTAATGGATCAATTCACAAGATGATGTAACACATTGTGTGGTATTTGGAAATAATTTACTTTTGGGTCACTGAATTTATCCCTTAAAGACTATAGTCCATCCTCTTCTCCCTACCCGTCCATTTAAAAGAGCATTTTGAGAGTGGTGTCCAAAATACTTTTTTTAAGATCCTACCCTCCAAGCACAGGGATATAAAACCCTCTGCCGTGAGTTGGTGCGCTCTGGAGCACAGAGGTTTACAGTTAAATGACTTTTTGTTTTAGCGTGACCTTTTAAAAGTTATAAAACCAATGTTGTTATGTACATTTGAGCGGTAGAGGATCCACACTAATGCTAGCTGACTGCCGACTATTGATGATGTCATCGAGCGTAAGTGGTGTCTAAATTCTGAGACACAACTTTTCCATAACTCTCCATTGGGAGGTCTAAATGTAGAGTTAGGGAGAAATGAAGAATTTGGATTGGGTCTTTGTCTACTAGCTTAAGTTAAGCTTAAGGCTACATTCCCATCGCCTTTGCCATTGTGCATTTATGCGGACACTTTCAAGGAAAAGTCTATGTACACTCGTAAATATGCCTTTTCAGCTTCTGCATACAAAACTTCTGCGAAATGAATTATTGCAGTTTCTGCCTGGATATATAACACTAATTCTTTCATATATTGGAATATATAGTATGTGAAAGAAAAAGCCTGGAGCAAAATTCAAGAGATTTACATTACATGGACTTTCCACATCCAAGATTCTTCCAACTGTAGGTGACGGCTATGGGCTAGTATAAAGAAGAAGCCCTGCCCTGATTGTCCAGTCTTAACATCATGCTAAATTTGCATTCAAGAACATGGTTCTGTCATGTGTCTGACGGGAACATATGAATACCAACTGAGGTAACATACAATATGTATGTTTATCTTTCAGCTTGTCCCATAGGTGCACTGGCAGATGCCCTTCCTGACACAACCTTGTATTTTTAAGGTACAGGGAGCTCTAGAAAGGCAGCAGTACAAAGAGTCTTGCCTAAGGACCCGGTCTGAATTTTGTTTGGCATATTGCATCCTGGGAACCAAACCTTGGTTTCCTGCTCACCAGTTCTACAGTTAGACAACAGAACCATCCAGCCGTCAATACCAAATCTTTTCTCAAAGATATAAGTGAATTGGACTACTCAAAATCAACCAATATCAACAAGAAAATGTATCTACAACCACAAATTATGATATGAATTGTTTCACCCCAAGTTTTGATCTTTGTTCATCTACATTTAAGAAAACATATTAATGACTTTCTCCTCCTCAAACACCGGTTTGGTTTGGTTTGGTTTAAAACTGAATTTAGTAAACATTTAGTTTGCTGACTGTTTAAGTATGCCTGCTCGGACATGATTTAACGGCTATAAAATGATTGTTGTTGCTCCACTGCAGTCTGTGAAGCAGAACAATGCTTTTGGTTCTTTCTGGACTGAGCTAACTCGACTAACCTGTTGGTTTGTCTGTAGTTTTTCAGTGGGCAATAATTTGGCGTTCACATCTGACTGGCGATGAACCAGCTTTGACCTGCTTTTCACTAAAAGATATGCATCAAACTATCTCTCATTACAATATCTCAGCCCTTGTTTTTCTACACAGAAACATGTTTATGAATTTTCAGATTTCCTGAAAAACAACTCTGATAAACTTAAGAAATATATGTTTACTGATTATCTAAATCCAAAACTGGGTTCAGGTTTTGTTTATGAGGTCTAGGTGGAACTGCAGGTCCTCAAACCAGTGGAACACGTTGAACACACTTGATATTGTGAAGTTCTAGAAACTCTATCTGGGTCTCCAAACAGATACAACGTCTTTTATAAAACCAGAGGCGGAGCTAGAACATTTTTTATGGGAGGGACCATGAAAGGGTAGTATACAAGAACAGCAGAGTGGAAAGCCATTGCAATTGAAACAATCAAAAATGCCTCTTGATGCTACGTGATAGAATAACAGACACACAGTTCTGAGTCATTCTCTCTGTTTGATCATTTTTATTTTTCATTTGTTGGAAACAGGAAAAGATGAGAAGTGAACGAGTTTCACTCGGAGTTGTCACGGGATGTTGCAGCAGAAGTTACCGTTAATAACGTCTTTGGATTACCGGAGAAAATAAAGTGTCTTGAGGTGGCGCTGTATCCTCTTAACTTAGGAAGTTAACCGCCGTCATGTAAAACAGCAGAAGAAGAAAACATTTGTAGTCCGTTTCACTACAAAATTGTTCGGTCCTGATCCTTAACGTGTCTTTTTTCCTTTTGTTTTTTTAAACAATTATTTCTTGTTTTTATTATGATTAACATTTTAAGTGCTATATTAACATCTTAAGAGGTTATTATTGTTATTAACGTCCGAAGACCGTAAAATGCTTTAGTGGAAGTGACGTGTGGTTCGCGCATGTGGGTTAGGGAACGATTTGCTTCTGCATACAGAGAATGTAGCGACAGGACAAGCCCCGGCATGGGATGTACCACCGGACCATGACTGAAGGGGCTGATATTAAAAGGTAACCAAAACCTAAATCAACTTTTTCTTATTTTTGACCTCTATAAATGGAACTTTAAATGTGCTTTCTATTGGTCATAGTCAAATTTGTAATAAATTAAAATAAAATTATTGAAATCTTGAAACTATAGTAAAAAGAAAAAAAAAAAAGAAACTGTCTGTGTGCTGCCCCCTAAAGATTGTAACAAGGTTGAATTTTGTGAATGGCCAAACCATGCAAGTGTCAGAAGTCTCAAGTCATGATCTGCAGCTCCAATAATGATAACAGTCCAGCCCCAAAGCCCCACCCCTCTGACTGGATTTTCACATTTTGGCTGTTGGTGGAGTCAGCCTCCAACTTCCCTGTTTGGTTACCCTTTTAAGAAGTCCTACCAATGGCTAGAGAGGGCTGGCCTGCAGAACAGCACAGAAGCTCTGATCCTGGCAGCACAGGAACAAGGCCTGAACACCAGAGCGATAGAGGCTCAGATCTACCACACCAGACAAGACCCAAGGTGTAGGCTGTGTAGAGAGGAAACAATCCAGCACAGAACTGCAGGATGTAAGATGCTGGCTGGGAAAGCATACATGGAACGCCACAACCAACTGGCTGGAGTAACATACAGAAACATGTACAGAATATGGACCGGAAACCCCAAAGTCAAAATGGGAAACACCTCTAGTGTGGTAGAGAATGAGAGAGCAAAGACCCTGTGGGACTTCCAGATACAGACAGACAGGATGGTAATAGTGAACCAACCAGACATTGTAGTGGTGGATAAAGAACAGAGGAAAGCCATTGTGGTGGATGTGGCAATACCAAGCAATGGTAACATCAAGAAGAAGGAACATGAGAAACTGGAGAAATACCAGGGACTCAGAGAGGAACTGGAGAAAGCTTGGAAGGTGAAAGTGACAGTGGTGCCCGTGGTAATTGGAGCACTCGGGGCTGTAACCTCCAAACTAGAGGATTGGCTACAGCAGATCCCTGAAAAGACCTCAGACATCTCAGTCCTGAGAAGTGCAGTGCTAGGAACAGCTAAGATACTGCAGGACCCTCAAGCTCCCAGGCCTCTGGTAGAGGACCCGAGCTAAGAGGAGAAACCACCCGCGGAGGGTGAGAGCGGCATGTTTTTTGTAATACACGTGATATGTGAAAACCGATACCAATATCAGTATTGGTATTGGCACCAGTTTTGGCTATATTGAGATCTTTCGGTATCAGCCTTTTTTTAAAATCTAACAGCCGGTTGTTTTTGACTCAGAGGCAGCTCTAGCTCTGCCTTTTTCTTCAGCATTGTCCCACCCACTGCACAATCTGATTGGTTAACCATGCACAGACAGAGGCAGAGCCAATCAGAAATTGAAACTGTTTGTGGTGAGGAGGTTGGAGGAGGTTCTGTCATGGAGGAGAAAAAGTTTTCTCTGTGGTGGAGCTCATGTGTGCACATGCGTGTCAAAGGCACAATAACAGAAAATTTCTCTGAAATTGTAGGAAACATCTGTCCTCACCATGTCAAAGCCAGCAATGTTGGGAAGAATATCATAAAAATGTAAAAAGTGAGGTGTTACCTCATCGCTAAACGTGTCTGTGTGTGTTTGACCGGTGGAGCAGCAGGACACTTTGCTAGCCGGATGACCGTGTGTGCACCCGATGCGCCGCACGCGCATGCTTGATGCCTTACTCTGAATGTTTGATATAAAAAGAAGAAAAAATAATAACCTTACCTTCCCGAATTACTGTCAAGTCCCTTTTTTAAGTCTGACATAGTCCGCACTCTCACCACTGACCTCCGCGGTGAGTTCAGGGGCAATTAGACATCAATAAATAAATTCTAAACAATTGTTTGGTTGACTATTTAAAAATGGTACAGTGAATTTCAGTATATATATATATATATATATATATATATATATATATATATATATATATATATATATATATATTTGATTTAAAAAAATTCAGCTACTGGCTTCTCAAATGTTATGAATATGAATATATGAATATAATATCAGCCTCAATACCAGCTCTAGCTAACACAGACTTAAAAAAATTTGGGTATTGTATCAGCCTTGGAAAAATGAAATCGGTTGATCCCTCATGTAAATGATGTATACGTATATATAATGTATATATATATATAATTATTTTATACATTTTCGATTTTACTACAGTTCTCAAAAAAATCACAACAGTGGCAATCACAAATAATAAGTGATTTTAATAAAGATTTTGGAATGGAAACAGCTTGTAACTGTTTCATTTAATTGACATCAGGTCTGTATCTTCTTTTTTTTTAAATAAAACTACATTTCAGCACCAAAACTCCTGAAATTCTCAACCTCCATACCCAGACGTATTATAAAAAATATATAAAAGAAGGTTCAGCTTGATCTAAAGAAAGAGATCTTTTCTGTTGATTCAGAAGAGTAAATCTCCATTTGTTTGTGTGTGTGTGCCAGTTTCGTCTCCTGACTGAAGGAGAAAAACAGCCAGGGAGAGTCTATCAGCGTGGCACCCTGCTCCAGAACATTCTTGATGAAGCAAAGGTTGTCTTCATTAGGTGCATTAATATTCATGACGAATGGTAATTTTGACACAGAAAAGGTCTCAGTAACCTTTTCTTGTGCATTTTTTCTCCTTCTCAAGGAAATTACAGTCCGGCAATGACTTAATTAATGCTTGGTTTCCTTGCCAAGTCGTTTGAGGGCCTGTCACTTTGAGGTTGGCTCTGTCTCGGTGCGACAGCGATTGAGGGAGAGAGATAGAAGAGAGGAAAGGGAAAACAGGCTCCAGGAAAGACAAGGAGGGATGGGATCGGTTGAATTTACTTCAGCTTATTTACCAGTAAATTCTTCGCTCGTTTCCTCCCTTTGCTCCACCCCTCTCCTCTTTCTTGCTTCTCTATACTACCCAGCTTCAGCGTTCCTCCCCCTCCGTATCATCCCTGCGTTCTGGTGTATCGAGGATGTCACCCTCAAGGGCCCGCGGGCCTCGCATTTCAACCGAGAGATCATGAGATGTGACAGGATGTGACTTTTCACTTTCCTCTCTTTATCGTCTCGGTGTATTGTAGTGCAATCCCGCTTCAGCGGCACACAGACACCACAGGCCTTGATGCATCAGCACTGTTGGAGTCATTGGAATAAAAACAATCCATGTCAAGCGATAAGGTCACTGAATAATACTCCCACAGTTCATATAACACACGCCGCGACACGGGAGTTCGATTTATCTCGATTTCTCGCTTATTCTTCTCTTTGTACGGAGCTGTAATTAAATTTTTAGGCGACCAAATAACATGTCCATGTATAAGTGGCCCTGCAAATTCATCTAAAAAAAAAGTAGTCATAAAAAAGTCATAGCAGAGCATTAAAAAATATGCTTACAAGTTTGTTCCAAAGTTGTATGAGTATCATTAGTATAACAGAGTTTTTTTTTTTTTGAAAACTTCTTACATCTTTATTTGGCGGTGTATTGCATTTTAAAGGCCTTATTGTGTTTTAACCGTGTAGGAACACATTTTTATGAGCCGCCAACAAATCCCTGGGTTATCCATCAGTTGCACTGGTTTCCGCGCAAAGATCAAAGCGCGCAGCAATCTCAAACACTCGATCCTTTCCTCCACGGCAGTTATGCGTTTGAACGTAAGGCAGCATTTCCTTTATCACGTCCCATAAAAATAGTAATTTGCCCGAGCCCCTTGTAGCACAATATGGTCGGCAGTGTGTTTTCCTGATAATGTAGACATGACAGATAGGCCTATACTGTGGGGTTTCACTTCACTTGGGATACAGGGGTAATAAATTGCAGGGAGAGGGAAAGACAGAAAAAGAGAAAGATAGGGCAAGAGATAGAGAATCCTGCGACATCTCTGTTCTCCGGCCTGCTCTGTGGGCAGTGATTATACGCTATGAAAATGTAGGATTAATTAAGCCGGCAAGGGAAGGCAAGCCTGTCTCATTACTGGCACACTATCCCCCCTCAAAGATATCACCGCTAACACGGCCGTCGTACTCATGCCAGCAGACACGGTCCTTTCTTTTGTGCCCATCGCTCTTATTATCTTATTTAAGGCCACTTAAGGAAAGCCCCAAAGGTGGGCAACGCCGTTGATTCCCTCCTCAGTGTGCCACCTTAATCACAGCCTCTCTTTGCACTCACCTGCAGGTATGGAAAAGATTCAGACAGAAGCAGGTTTTTTATATAATTTTTTTTTTTTTTCTCAGCACTACATGTGTGATTGGGTTTAGCGAGGACAATGGTGGCACAGTTTCCACTTTGTCACAGGAATAATTAGTCTATGGAGACTCTGCCCTCACTGTGTTGATCCTCAGCTCTTTCTCGCTTTATCCATTTTCATAGATAACGTGTCACACGGCCGGAGCTTTTCGCTCCCCGTAACATCTGTGATCCTCCATCATGCACTCTTCATCTTCTCGCTCTTTATTTCTCGGATTCGTCAAATGGATCTTTTCATGGTAATTCACAACACAATCCGTCAGATGATAAGAAACTTCTAACAAACTGGGCTGTTATTTTGTTGGTCTGCCGTTGGAAATGATCACTGCAGATCCTCGAAAAACTCTTAGCTTTGATGTTTCTCTCTTTTGCAATCAGTGGAGTGATAGCTTTTTACATGATGATGCTTCTAAGTATTGTTTGTGTCAATATGATGTTAGCATACTAACATTTATAGTAAATAAAAGTGTTGAATTTTCCTAAAAAAAAATGCTTTGATGCTTTCAGGTTTATGGATTCTCTAAACCTTCATAAAGTTAAAATATTCATTAAAAAAACATCAATTTTTGTTACAATTTTCAATAAAATCACAACTTTTCTTTATTTTCAGCTTGAAAGTGCTTTAAATCCAAAAAACAAAATCCTTCATCTGAATGTTCCTGTAATACAGACTTTATTACAGCGGCTCTGAAGTACAAATCACTCAAAGCAAAAATATAGTAAACGGAAAATAAAACAGCAAAACAAATAATTACAAAAACAACAACACTGAATTCCAAAAGAAAAAAAACATGAAACAATATTAAAATGAAACATTTCGGAAAACAGAAATTGCTTCCAGCAATCCAAATGAAATGCTTGAAAAATACAACAAAATAAGAAACCAGAACAGGTAGGAATACGGGACGACTCTGACTGGATGATGGCGTTTGAGTTCTAAAGAAGAGGGAAAGTCAGATGATGGTTTGGGACAGAATTAATTTAACAATCACTGAGCTTCAGTAATGCCTGTGGTCAGATGTTTCAAGAAACTCATTCTGCAACTTTTGGTTGAAAAGGAAAACGAGCGTCATCATCTAGTCAGTGATGGTCTTTAAAACCTGCTCTCTCCGGTTTCTTTTTCTGTCACTTTTTTTTTCTCTTTTTCAAAACTAGATCATAGTGTCAAAAATAGTGGGGTTTAGTTTCTGTAATCTTTATTTTTATTTCTAAAATTAAGTGTTTTGTTCTGATCATTTTTGATTTAAAAACATTCCCTGCTGTCTTTTAATTATAATTATGTGTGTTAGAACAGTGTCAAAAAATAGCGGGTTTTAGTTTTTAACTTTTTTTTATTTCTAAAATATAATGTTTTTCATTTTTTGCTTAGTTCTTTTAATTGTTTCTGTGATGCTTAATATGTTTTGCTTTGAGTGATTTGTTGATGTGATTTGCACTTCAGGGCCACCGTACTTTATAATATAAAAAATACACCTTTAATTTAAATGAAGCTGTGTGAACCGTTTTTTTTTTTTCTGTTAGCAATAGAAATCAAATTAAACTCACCACTTTTAAAGGATTCTACAAAAAATAAAAGAAGCACAAAGCGTGTCCGGACTCTGTACATTTGCGATTTCCTTTCTGTTCAGGGACCACTTTTTTCTGGGAGTCAGTTATGGTATCAGTCTGTCTCTTTATACTGATCAGAAAAATGTAAGTTTTTAAAATTTTATTTATCTATATTTATCTTACATGCCTCAATGTCTTAGATTTTCTGGACAACATGAAGTTTGTGGGCTGAGGGGATTTACACAACATTCAAAGCAGGCACCACAGCCAGGCTGCAGGGTTCAAACCTAGATTTCAGAAAATGCACTGAAGGGAAAGTTGGGTTTGTCCCATTCCGATCACCTTTTATTTGTTGTAAAAGCGTTCCATTTGGTCTTTTAATCATGATTATGCTGTTTTTAGCCAAAAAAAAAAAAAAAAAAAACTCAGAAATTGAGTTTTGAGCTTAATTTTTTCCAATGTGTGACCTCCATCATCAAAATAAAGGCCACAAGAGCATTTTAAAAACACCAAGAGCATCAGAGTAGGTCTTTAAATGTGTGGAACTATAAGGGCTTAAAGGATAAATCTTTGTTTTCTTTCCCAACTTTAATTTATGTTATGGATAAACATTTTTCTCAACCTGTTAGAAGAGCGGTGGAGGCTTATATAGTTTATTTTGGGCTTTTTTAAAAAAAGCCAAAAGCCATCATTGTCATTGTGATTATTGCACCAATATTGTATGAAATTATATTTTTCAAAAAAACAAATAAAAGTGCAAGTTACTTCTGTAAAAATAGATAATAAGAAATGTTTGCTGATTTGAAGGAGATGCAACATTTGTCTGATGCTTGTTTGAATGTGAAAGCATCACTTAAGGTGGAGTCCTGAGTTAAGGCAGAAAACGTGAAGAAGGCTGGGGGATGTCTTCAAATCTTGCTAAAGATGAGGGCCTCACTGCCAACTGTAACAAGTTGCAGAGGCTACATAACGAAACCTAATTAGATGGTTGAGTCAATCAGCATCCCACTGGTACGTAACATGGCTGCAGAGAACAACAAACCTGTCTAATTGCTCTGAACTTGATTACACCTCTCACCAGGACACAATGCTGCAAACATGCTTGTTTTTGATTGCAAGTCGTTACATGCACTAAGCGTTGCATGCAGACCTGTTTGAGTGGAGCCTTCCTTTCAAGCCGATAACCGTTAGGAGGATAAACGGCGTCCTTACATGAAGCTAAGCCCTTAGCGTCGGAAATAAAACAACTCCGTTGGTTGGTTTAAACCCCCCCGTGTTTGTGAGACTCTCACCTCCTTCAAGCCAGACTAAGCAGAGCATAATTACCCAGGGGGCTGTGCGATATCACCTGCTGTCACTCCTCATTTGCAGGGCCTGCTGGAACTTCACTCAATTAAGGAGTAGAACATCTTTTCACTATTGCAAACTATCAAAGGCACTTTTCAAGAGGGCACATTCATAAGGAAAGTGTTAACTGTAGTGTGTTAGAATAAAAGTGCATTCAGTCATCAGACCTCCTCCGAGGGAGCCAACATCATGGATAATATCCAACAATGCTCATATTTATGTTCATCATTGTGCGATTTAAAGAAATAACTTAAAACAGATCCCTTTAATGTACCTTTATAAATCTACATTTCAGCCCAAATGTGTTTAATTGACTTGTTTATTTATGCAAGAAAGTCAAATTTTCTTAGTAGCTCTGACTCTGCAAAGAACAGGTTTTTTTGATTTTGTATGGTTTTTGTCTTTTTATGATGATTTAATGAGTTTTCCTCTATTTTAAGTTTAAGTTCAGTTTAAGTTTATGAATTGTTACAAGCATGGTCAGTTGCAACATATTTCAATCAACATAGACACATCACATATATAACCAAATTAAAGTCACCATCAGATTCAGAGAGTATACATCCTAGTACCCTCTTCATATCATTCTTTCCATTATATGAACTAAATAGTCAATGCTTGAAACATGAAGGGGAGAAGCAAAATGTATTTAATCCCTTCCCCTCTATAATCTGCATCATTTAACAATTATACATGGTTGCTATATTTTCATGTATCTAAATATAGTACCTAATACTAACTTTGTCCAATTATATATTTATGTCAGTAATCACAATAACCAATACCAATAATAATATATCAATACTAATATAGTTCCTATAAGATTATTCAACCACCATTTCAGATATCACTTCAGCCTCGTGACCATTATTCACCTCCACCTCTAAACTGAGACAGTAACATTTCTCTATATATTTTTTTAAATATAAATAAATATATGGATATTAAAGCATTGTTTAAGCTCCTCACTTAACACATGCCACAGTTTGATGCCACATACAGACACGCAGAAACATTTACCGTTAGTTCTTGCAAATTGTATTTTAAATACGTTTTAAATACGTGGTGCTGATAAATACATTTTTATTTTCAGAGAATAGTTTTTTAATCTTATTAGGTAATGAATTTCTATTAGCCTTGAATATGAATTGTGCTGTCTGAAATTTAACCAAATCAAATTTTTTCAAAAGTTTAGATTGGAGGAAAAAATCATTTGTATGGTCAAGGTATCAAGCTCAATGAATAATTATTGCATGTTTTTGAATTAAAAATAAAGTTTGTAATGCTGTTTTATAATTATTGCCCCAAATCTCAATATCATCAATCAAATATGGTAAGATTTCTGACGAGGTTTCCAACTTAACATATTGTCAATAATGAGTCCCAAAAATGTGTATCCAGTTATACTTTCAATGGTCACATCATTAAATGTAATCATTAGTTCTGTATTGACTTTATAGTGAGCAAAGAACCTTACTTTTTTTAGCTTAAATTTAATGATAGCTTATTGTAATTCATCCTGATATTCAAATGGTTAAACTTTTTATGTACAATATTAATAAGGTCATTATGATTGTCTGCTGAACAAAATATATTTGTGTCATCTGCAAATAATATCAAATTTAAGAGTTTAGACACATTAAATATGTATTTGATATAGATATTAAACAATAAAGGACTCAGAATTGAGCCTTGTGGGACGCCACAAACAATCTCTTTAGTATCTGACACAAATTCCTGCAGCTTCACAAATTGTGTTCTTCCAATCAAGTAAGATTTAATCAATTTTAGAGCAACTTCTCTGACACCATAACTCTCTAGTTTTTTTAATAGAATGAAGTGTTTCAGTGTATCAAATGTTTTTCTTAAATTAACAACAATTCCAATTGCGCACTTCTTTTTTATAAAATGCCTCTGTAATTTCTTCAAATGCTACAATTACTGCCATTGCTGTAGATCTCCCAGCTCTAAAACCATATTGCTTGTCATTTATAATTTTATGTTTATCAAGAAATTCTAATAACTTTTCATTTTTTTTATCCTGAGAATCTCTAATAAAAAAAGCTCATAAAGGATTTGTTAAAAGTTGAGAGACAAAAAAGTAAAGAACTGGCTCACTCAGTTTAATAAGCATTACGTTCTAAAAATGTCACTTTAGTTCATGACTTGATGAAGCATTTATGAAGAGATGCTTTTGTGATCAGAAACCACTTAAGAAAACAACCAACTATTGTATTAATATTTGTAATATTTGATATAAAACATGGTGTTACCATGAATATGCTGGTTAGAGCCACATGTGAAATATTCATGAAAAAAAGCACTTTTTTTTCAAAATGGCGGCTTCTCTGTTGGTTTTAGGTTCATAGCAACTAACTTAAACACAGTTGTGAGCTCTCAGCACCACAAAATGTACTTTTGTTATATTTGAGACCAAAACGTTATCTTTTGTTAAAAATTGTCCCTTTGTTTCAGATGCTTTGTTTCAATGCCAGAACCAAAGGAAGGAAAGAAGCTGCAAGATTCATTGAAGGTTTAACAAACTATTGTCCTAATTCTTCATTTTCAGTCAGCAAGAAAATACTGAAACACTTCGAGTTTAAAGCAAATGATGGTTAAGATGTGTGTTTTACATCTAGTCTACGCATGATCTAGTCAACTAATCGGGGAAAAATCGGGTGTTTTGGTTTCGTTTGTGAATTTTGAAATATTTTTTGAGCCCCATAAGAGATTTTATTCAAAATCTCTCACTGTGATGTCATCGTTCTTTGGGATAAAAAGGTGTGTGCGAATATCGATGAGTTTTAGAGTATGTGTTGGGGGAGATATAACCATCCAGTCCTTGATGGTAATGGTTTGTTGCTCCTGATTTTTTGAGTTTGTTCAAATGAATCTGCTTTTTATTTGACCCAAAATGAGTTTATTGAGAACAGAAGAATGCAATGTGTCGAGGTGAGTTTGTAATGCGGAGCAACACACTGAGCGTAAAGTGACTCGGAGGTTGTTAACAGGCTCGTACAAGATTTATTAAAACAGTTGAACTTCACAGCAACTTCTGATTCTTTAACAATACAAAGACAACTATTAAAAAAATGACTATATTAGAGAAACTTTGGGCTCCTTCATTTCAGATTGGCAGTTTTTTTTAATAAAGAACTGTCAGTAATAGAAACAGCACAGACACGCTTAAATAGAGATTTCAAATTATTTGAGACGTTTTTAACTTTATTGGTAAAGTCTTGGAGACAGACATGAATAAGTCATAGCAGGTGTGCAACATGGTACTTATTTAGTAACTTCCTGCAGAGCTGCACCTCCACGGGAGTGTCAGCGAGAGCGGAGAGAGGCAGCACAGGCGAGGTGTGTTGCATTGAAGGATTTGTGGTCTGATGCAAATGTTGCTCGGGCCCCACATGCCAACTGGCAGGTCTAGTTGCCATCTGACAACTGGAGATGAAATACAGTCTGATGTAAATGTTGAGCCAGTCTGAAGTCAGAGTACTTAGGCTGACCCTGAGGCAGTTAGCGAAGTCCCTGACTGCCGCGCGCGCTGCAGCTGATGTACTGTAGTTGCGCGGCAGCTCTGCTGTAGGTGCTGTTTTTCCACCAGGTGCTCCGCGGGGCCCCCACCACCTCTGCAGTGATGACTGAGGCCAGCTCCACAGGCGGCTGACACGCTTCTGCAGGGCTCAGAGACTCCTTCCTGATCTTTGGTAACACAGAGGAGGAAAGAAGCTGGCGAGGTCTTGTGAAATAACAAAGAACATTATTTTAATGCTAAAAAATACGATTTTAAGGCAGATTAGAGAAAAATAAATATTTAAAAGACCGTGACCTCTCTTTTATATTGAATTCCTAACGCTGTGTGCAAACACTTCATCCATTTACCATCCTATACCGCCATGAAGGCCTGGGATCACTGTTAAATTCCTCCTCATTACTCAGCCTTAAACATAAAGAGCTATCTCCAGCATCAAGAGGAACACAGTCCTGCAGCAGATGGCATGGCCCCCGCAGAGCCTTCATCTCAACATCATTGCGTCCATCTATAATTACACAGAGGCACAGATGAGACCGCCTAAGTCCACAGAAGAACTGAAGCAAATTCTCCAAAAAGCCTGGAACACGCGACATGCCAAGTACTGAGAGAAAGTGTTGCTGAAGGGAGGATTCACGAGGCTGTGACATGTTCTTTAGTACACAACATGTACAGAGAAACAAACGTTGGCTTGTTTTACAAGACAAACCTCTTGATTTTAAAGACATGCCTTTAGTTGCCTTTGATTTTTCAATGCCTATAAGTGGAGATCTTCAAGTAATATAATGTTCAGATAATGTTTCGAGACGACAGACAGATCTGACCTGATCAAATGGACCTACATCAACACAGCAGGATTTAGTTGATGATCTCAAAGCAGTTGGAACCACAGTCAAAACCATACTGCTCACTAGGTAGCCCTGCGGGAGAAGGCACATATGCTACCCGCCTGAAGTTGACCAATGGACACTTTCATGATATAGAGCAGGAGTGGCAGATCTTGGTTCTTAAGAGCCTCAACTCTGCCTGTTTTCTAGTTCTCTCTGACCAGCTAACTGCAGATTAGCTGACTCAAGTGATTCCACATCCTGATTGACTGAACACACCTGATTTAGGTTGTCAGCTTGTTGTGTCATTTGTGAGCTGGAAAACTGGCAAGGTTGAGGCTTTGCAGACCAGGGTTGGCCAGAGAGTGATTGGGAGAAGTAGCTATGGACAGATGAGACCAGGAGCTCTTTGGTATCAACTCAATCTGTTGTGTTTGGAGGAAGAGAAATGTCAAGCCAATGTCAATGTCCCAACTGTCAAGCAGAGAGGGGGAAATATTATGGTTTGGAGTGTTTTTCTGCACTGTGGATAGGAGGATGACGGAGCCACGTTGTGTCAAATACTGAGTGAGAACTTCCTTCTCTCAACCAAGAGGATTATAATGGGTCTTCATTGGGTCTTCCAAAACATAGAAAATGCCTTACCTCTGAACCTAACGAAATCAGTCCAAAGCCTTCGCCGTCACTATTACAATTGCAATCCTTTGACAGCGGATCAGTGCGAGTCGGCCCGGGTCACGTTTTTAAGAGGAACTCCTGTCGCCAATCATGAGTGAGCTTCTTCCCGCTTGTTTTTGAAAGCGGCTCAGGAGAATCTGTCAATCAAGCTGTCAATGCAGGGGCAAGCAGGCATCACATGTTTTAACTGAGGCATTTGTTCGTTCAGTTTATAACGAGATATAACTTAAAGAAAAAATATCCTTAAGAAAATAAGATTAGAAAGAAGACGGTAAGGAGAATTTATCAGAGCAATATCAGAGTATCAGATCATTCTTACAAATAAAATGACTGAGAAATTACTGTCTGTTACTCAGTGGAAGACTATGTAACTTTGGCCTTGTAACTAGCGGATACTTCCTCTTTGGAACATGAAAGGGGAGCGGTAGCTGAAACTTACAAAAAAGCTATTCACAGCGATTAAAAATAATTGAGATTTTGAGGTTCATGTCACTTCCACCGCATTTACTAAAAATATCGACATTGGTGGCGATATCTACTGTATTGATCGGTATCGTATCGATACTCAAATGCTCAGTATCGCCCAGCCCTAGTTCAAATGAACTCCATTGTTTTTCTTGTTTTAGATGCAGAGGAATGGTCTAGTAGTTGCAGCCGGGTGTTGATTGGAACAGCAGGTTCCCACACAGCACGTAAAGGTTGAAGGTCAGGGTATCCCTTCACGATAAAGTTATTATTTTTGTCTGCACAACACCACTGACTTCACTGGGTCTTGAATCATTAAGAAAGAGGTCAAATGCAAACATTTCTTGCCAAAAACAGGAAAAAGCAAGAGTGTTGTAGGAAAATAATTCAAAAGACAGACAGAGTCACAATCCCACAGCAGCAACAGGTCAAAGGCAGGAAAACAGAACATAACCATCATTTGATAAAGAATTGATCATCTTTTTGCATATAAATGTAGATCTTTTAAATGTTGCTTGATGTGAAAGTGTTTGTTCTGACCATAACCTTATTTGACCTTTACCACAGTAAAATCCTGCTCCGTTTAAGCATCATATGTTTATGTTATAGGTCTAAATCTAAGTAGGAATCTTTCCAGTAAACTGATGGGAGGCAGAGATGTTTCTGTCACCGACAGACTGAGACCACAGTCTTCCTCAGTGTGTTTGTGACCGCTCACATCGTCGAGGCATTCTGCCACACTTCAGTCAAATGGATAGGTAGCAGTTGTTCCTTCGGTGCACGTGCGTGTGCACGGGTGCATGTCTCTGCTTTGGGATTTTGCTCCCTGATTACAGAGGGCACGTCTCCGCCTCTGGGAGCGCAGCGAAGGGCTGGCTAAACTCTCCTTGATGTCAGCGGCGCTCAGCACGGAGCGGGCAAAGCCTCCGCAGTGTCCCTCTCTGAGCCCGCGTCTGTCTGCTGCATGTTTATGTTGGACGTCGGCGTGCGATGCTTGATGGTGAACAGACCTCAAACCTGAGCCAACAAAGTGCAAGAGATGCTGGGCATTCTGGGTAACGATATCCAGTGAGGCCAGGGGCAAAGTTATGACAAGGTGGCATATGTATTGAATGTAGGCTCTAAAAAGTTTAGTTTTGTACAAAACATTTAGAAACAAATATTTGCGCTGTTTATGAAGAAAACACAAAAACAGATTAACTAAAAAAACTATTTAAAAGAAGTCTGAATGTAAAGTTTAGAAGCCAGAAGTAAGCAAAGATCTAAGCTTTTTTGTTTTTAAAATTTGTACTTTAATTCTCAAGTGTTGGCTGTTTTTTACAAGCTTTCACATCCAAGTGAATACTCAACTGACTGCTTTTTAAATACGTTGTATTTTTTCTTAATTTTCTGTCTGCCTTTTTTTATGGTGACATCTGTGTAACAACAAAAATGACGACTGAATTTACGTAATTTTGTTGGATTCGGAAATAAAGACATTTTTTCAGTATCATTACAGTCCTGTTGCTTTCCATAAAAATTTTAAAAGTAAAAACAAAAAACCACCTGATATATATATATTATATATATATATATATATATTAAATGTACTCACCATTTTGCGTAAAACTTCAGGTAAATGCTATAATGCTTAATTTTTGCAAACTTAGCAATAAGGTTTACATATTTTCTACGCTACAAGTAACTCCAAAGTATCTCCGTACAGTGGAGCCCCCTCCGGAGCGCTTGAGCCTCCTCTTCTCTCCATACCCATTCTTGGAGAAATGGCATCAGCTGACTCAGAAGCGGCGAATAAAATTCTGATGTGCGAAAAAGATAGTCGTGGAGGATACTTATCTTCCGGAGCAGAGGGATATCAGAGAGGTACTGTATTTATTTTCAAAATATATATAAATTGTACCTGATTATAAGTTGTACCTTCCACCCCACCCGCAATTTATACCGTGTTTTCTTATTTATCGCAGAAGATAAGACCCATTTAAAAACTACAATGGGTGAAATTTGGATTACACACTATTCTCTCTTGTTTAAAATCTCAAAGTTCAAACTGTCAAGGTAAAATAATTCCAGTTTCATGGAATGAAAACAAAGATCTGCAATTGAAGATTTATATAGCTCTGATTGATTGACAAGAACAACAGCCAATCAGAAGGCAGAACACAGTGTGCTTTCCGTGAAACAGCGAGATCACTAAAGGTGAACTGCAATATATTGATGGAACACGGTACTTTGAAAAATATGGTGTTCTAAAGAGCTCGAACCGTGTGATAGAGCCAAAAAAATGAGTAAATACAGGAAAAGTAAAAGTATCTTTTTAAACAATTAAACAGTTTGTTTAGGCAATGTATCAAATGATAAAAAAACAGTATTTAGGTTGTACTTCTTTTCTCTTAGTTTGTTTCTTTTTTTAAGCTTTTGTGTCTTGTAGAAAAAGCTAATGTACCTTCAGCGAAGGTAAATTGCTGCAGGTGCTTTTCAACACACCGGCCTTGGCTCTGACTTCTTTCATGACTTCACTACAACTTTCCTATTAAAGACCACTTGCAAGGGCACGATCATCGTGGATGGTATTTACATGGAAATAATTCCAGTTACCTTGCGAAATTAGAACATTTAATTGAAATGAAATGTTTGCAAATGTCTAGGTAGACCTTTGTAATGAACTTCCCATTGCAGTAGATACATTGTTTAGATATTCTAAACAACTGGAAGGTTAGAAAAAAAAACCCAAAAACGTTAACTCATTTGTAGAGATTATTTGAAGGTAAAGTTCACTTGTCACTCAAAAGAACTGTCTGAAAAAGTGAAATTATGGTTAAAGATTGATTTGTCTTTTGTGAAAACATTCTTAGTGTTCTTTTAAACATGATTGAGACGTTTTTAGGTAAAATTTAAAAAATAAAAAAAACTGTTGCTTTTTTTTTAGGACAGTTGCAGTTCGTTAGAAATTTGGTTCTGAGTCATAGGCAGGACTACAGGTGCAAAAGTAAGCCTCCACTGATATCCCATCATCCCTACACCCTCTCCCACTAGCTTACAGACCCTTACAACCCCAAGCTAACACTAGCGGTGCAACAAAAATGGCGATCAATGTCAGAGCTAACCAGCTGTACAGTTTTAAGCCAGATTCCAGTTCAGACGAGGAAAATAAAGTAATTTATGGATTTATTTGTATGCAAGTGGAAGAATCAGAATGGAGCTTTGTCACAAAAGAGAGATTAAACCTAAGTTTTTTTTAAATCTGTTTCTGATTTTTAATTTGAATAAAGTAATAATTAGAAACACAGTTTTTTAAATTGTTCTAAACATATACTCCATCACAAGAAGAATGCTACAAGAACATGCTAGATCACCAAAAACATGGTTTTTCCTTGAACTAGGCCTTTAAGAACACATTCTCTGGTACATACATTTAGTTTCCTTTTTGTGATAGATGAGTTTTGGTCAATTTAAGTAACTTCATTAAATACTTGAAAGCGTCATGTCGGGCTGGGGCTCCTTGGACTTCTAGATAGCTTCTGCACTTCCTAGAAGTAAAAACATAAACCCACAGCTTCTACAATTGGTAAAGTATCGCTGAAAACACACACAAACTAACAGAGACACGAGCTCAGGAGAGGCGAGGAACGATGCAGGAGTTGGCACGGAGAACAAGGCAAGATGGAAAATGAAGATCTGGAGACAAGTAAGGAATAAGCATGAAAAGCTCCCATTACATCTCGTGTCAGCTCATAAACTAATTGAGGCATTAACATGGCTGCGAGTCTGACTGTGAGTCATTGGAGATAATATATAATTTAGAGAATCTTGGGCCTCAGCCTTAAAACAGTGATTTGGGTTTACGCAGCTCTTGTTGATGAGAGCCCTCAGCAGATGAAGGAACGCGCCGCCTGGGTTTGTGTGCACATCAACACAGCATCTCTGTCACACAAAGACGCACACACACACACACACTTGCATCAAGAGGCTAATTACTGTAGCTCATGCGTTACTGATACCATCTCTTATTCTTCTCCCTTTCCATGTCTAATGGTTTTGACAGTAAATGGAGAATGCCTTGGGGTGGGGGGTTCATTGTGAGATATTTAAGAGCACCAACACAACACAGGACCCAAGCGTGTGTGCGACCAGCTCTGCGTGCCTCTCTGCAATTCTTCAAAGCGTCGTCACTGACGTGTACGGTCACAGCGGCGGCGGCGGCGTGATGGATGTGCTCAGAACTCCATCATGGAATCACTGTTAATTGTCATCTGTCACAGCTGAGGCGGCGTGAGGGCGGCACACTCGCATTTCCATCGAGATGTGCATAGAAAAGCCACTGATAGGCTGTGACGGCACCAGTGTGCGCCTGGCGTCTCGGGGGCATCTCTCTGCCCAGAATCAAGCCTTCATTGTTGGGGAAGGAGCTCCCTGGGCCTCCTTCTAATCTGACACCCATTCTCCTCTCTGGCTCACCTGCAGGTGGGAGCTCGCACAGCAAAAGGGGGCTCTGCACAATCAGTGCCTTGTTTCTCTCCTCCTCCTTTTCTCCCCTTCTCCGACCAAATCCAACATCCATCCATCTATCCCTCTCTCCTCGCAGGTGCTGTCCTCACAATCAGCAGTTTTCATTTCTTTCGGGAACATGTGGCTCCGGTGTTCATTTGGCAAAATCCCTTTGACGTGCTCTATTTTGTCCTCTTCAAGCCTGGCTCACTCTCCTCTTCTTTCATCTTCACTTTCTTTTTTTTTCTTTGCCCTCCTTCCATTCTCTCCCCTCCTGCTATACCTATCTATCTATAGTCCGGCAGATGCTGTCCCATTTGTACTCTCCCCCATGACATTCCTACGGGGGATTGCTTAAGGATTCAGAAGCCTCTGTGCTCATGGATCACACTGACACTTGGTCAGCATCAGCAGATTATGAACTATAGGCGCCTGACAGCCCGCCATTGTTTCTCCATCTAAATATGAACAATAAGGCTCATCTGACGCCCACGCTGACAGCTTATTCGCTCTTATCACTCCCGTGGAGTTGCCTGGTGTGATCCGAGTGGCTCCCCCTTCCTCCTTCCCTCGTGTACACACCTCCCCTTGGCTCCCCTTGACCTTCCCCAGCCTGCCATGCTCCAGCCCTTTCACAGCCCGGCCGCAAGAAAGAGTTCGCTGAAGAGCGGGGACAGTGTGATACTGTGAGAATGCAAAGCGTCACATCAATGCAAATCCAGGAAAGATTTCAGAAACACATTTTACAGACAAAAGGTCATATTTGTTTACTAGAGTTGTACTTTTTCTCAAAATGACATCGACCCGCATGTTTAGGACAGCCTTTGGTTTTACTTACTGGTTTGTACGAATTAAAATTAAGCCAACATTTTGCTCCTAGATTGTTATTTTGACCTAATGAAGATCATATTATGCTTTTTTTTTTTTGCTTAAGTAATTTGTGCCCTTAAATCACTGGCAGATCGGTTTATAGATCAGACAATATTTTTAGGAACCAATCAGTGTGAGGCTAAAGTGTATGGAGAGAAAATAGACTCACTCTGATTGTGTGTGCGTAATTCTTGATTTGTAACTTAGTTCCTTTAGTGCATACATTTGTGTATTTGTAATAGTATATTCACATGTACAAAGGCTCTAAAATTCAAATAATACAATCTAAACACGCACAACTTAAAACTGACAGCAGCTGAAACTAAATACAGACACATATCTTTAAAAATTATGCACAGATTGCTTGTTAGGTACACACAAAATTTCATGTAAACACAAATCTGATGTGAGACTCTCTTCTCGTCTCTAAGAGTTGTGTGTAAATGATGTGTTTAAATGCTGCTAGAATACTGGGTCATCAGAGTTTTCTCCTCAGCTGGTTTTAACTTAGAAGGTGAATAACATCTGGTGAAAACTTGCCTCTGGTCACATGCGAGATGGCGCCAGAAACAATCTCTAGTTTTTTTTTCTTTTTACTTTGTCACATTGTTTTCAAACTGTTCTTGCATCCACGCCCATCTATGAGGATTAGGTGATTCTGCACTCACATTAATGGGAAGTTTACAGTGATTAGTAATAAAATGACAATTAAACTTCTCATTTTATCTTTGGCTATAACTGGCTCACAGATCAGAGATTGAACCCACTTTTTTCTTAATGCACAGAAACAGGCTGTAAAGTTTTTTAAATTGGCTAAATTCTGAAGCAACAACTTATTCTGCAGCTTCAGCTGAGACTATTTCACCACAGCGACTCTCAAACACCTATGTGGCGTTTCGCTTAATAACCTTCAGTCAGAACAGGATTGGGACAGCAGTAGGACGGTTTACTCCTGATCCGAAGGTTGCGGGCTCAATTCCCGCCTGCCCGTTGAAGTATCCTTGGGGAAGACACCAAACCCCACATTGCCTCTCGTGGACGGTTGGTGCCAGAGCTCGGCAGCAGCACTGGCACCAGTGTGTGTGAATGGGTGTTTGAATGGGTAAATGGGACTGTAAAGCATCCTAGCCCTTCGAGGAAGGTATAAACGCACAATAAGTATATCCCATTTACCATTTATTAAAGAATGTGCGCACACACAGAGTTATGCACACATCTTTATTCTGGATATTGTTTTAAAGCACAATCCAGAGTTTTGCTGACTATCTTCTTTCTCATTTAGTTGATACAACATTTCCAGTTTTGCTTCTGGCTGCGGTTTGCTCAATTTTACCGTGCATCAGACCCACTACAACCAACCCAGAGACAAATTTCAAACCAAAGCAAAATCTTTCTAGGAGGGCCCTCTCCAATCATCTTTCAAACTTTTGTAAAGAGTTTCCAGTGGCCTTTTCATAGTGATTTTAATGTTATTTGCCAAAACCAAAAAACCTGTGTTGTTTTTGGACATCATTTCTGCAGAGCGGCAGGAGCTCGTCAGTAAGTCTCTGTGTTGTGAGTGGAAGCGTTTGCATTGAAGCAAGCATGTCCTCATTTCCCATCATCCCTTTGTTTACACTCTCTCCCAACCCCAACCTAACCTTACCAGTGCAACAAAAACGGCGAGCAATATTTGAGCTAGCCAGTCAAACAGTTTTAGCCAGAAACCAGGTCAGATGAGGAAAACAGAGACCTGCAGGGTTCCGTTTGTCTGCAAGTGGACACATCAGAATGAAGCAGAGCAAGGAGACTTTCTGTCTGAATTATTTAATCTGCTCCTGATTCACCACAATTTGAATAAAAAATACTTAAAAATACAGTTTTACCTTTAAATCATTTTAAATGAACATTATTCATTTTGCTTAAAAACCAATAATAGTATCAAACGATGAGGTATTTAGTTGTATAATCATGGCAACAACAGTATAACTTGTGAGATCAAGTTACATTTATGCATTTTTTCATTCTGTTTTAAATGTGTAAACTTTACTAAATCTGTTTTTTTATTTCTTTCTTGTTGCAACATTCTTTTTTTTTTTTTTTTTTTGGTCAGATTTTTCTTTTTTTGTTGAACGTTTTCACACAAAAAAAATCACTCTATTTTTGGTTTCCATTGCCTGTGTAGTACTATTGTTTTTCAAGGTAGAAACATTCTTTGCCAAACATATAAAAAGGAGTGCATTTTTTGAATGAAATATAATTTGTTCAGAAACAATAATTGTACTGCTTCAACTTGAGCCCTCTCAGCTTTATTTATACCACGTCCAAATTAAATCATTTTGAGGAAGTGGGCTTAATCCTTGTGATATTTCTGTAGAATATTAACAGGATCTTCTTAACGGACCGTTTCTCCAACCATGACACCACCCCACTACTGATCTGAACACTTCTGTCACCATCACAACCTCCACCAGCTCTTTAATGAGACTGGCCAAGCTCCCTGTTGACAGCACACCTTCTACATTAAAAAAAAAGGGAGAGAAAGAACCCCGTGACTGGAGGAGGAAGAGGAGCAAGAGAGACCAACAGTTCCACAGGAAGGAAGAAGAGAGCATTGGAGAGTTGCAAGGTTTTCGGAGTGGAGCAAAAATTAACAGGGCCCCAGGGACGAACAGATCAGAGCTAGGGTCCCTGGAGAGCACTTACCACAGGGGCCTCAGATGCTTGTTACAGCAAGCCAGGGGCCACTAGGGGACTCCCAGGGCTACTTTTCACAAATGTGGGTCTGAATTCACTGTACAATATGGGTAAAAAAAAAAAGTAAAAAAAAAAAAAGACTTGGAAGAAAGCACTCAACAATTATGTCCTTTAAAAGAGTCTCGTCTAAGAGAGCTGCAGTGATTGTAACAAGCTCAAATATCATTAAAATGAATTTGGAATAAAAATATTGCAAATGTTTTTTTCTTCTTCTTTTGGGAAAACTTGACTCCCAAAGGGTACAAGATTTTTTTGCTGAAATGCCAACAAATTAACAAAAGAGGATTAAGCAATACACCAATGCTTATATTGGTTTAAGCATCATTTTGACTTTATTGTATTTCTAATTTGGAAAAGGTATGATATATAATCTAATATTTGAGGCACAAACACGTGTCCAGAAAACCAGAGAGCTTTGAGAAAGACTGGTATCACAGCAAAGATGACCGTGAGATTTATTTACAGGAGTGTCAACTACATAGTATTGAGTCTAACTTAAACTATATTAATTATAAGATTTATGTAAAAAAAAGTTTTCTTCAAAATGTTGACATTCATTGCAAAATTGTGCACATTAAGCCAACACTAATTATTTTCAGAAAACTAAGTTTTTTTTGCTAGAAAAAAGTAAATGTTTAAACTAATATTGAACTTTTACTTTGAATTCAAAGAAATTTTGTTTTTTTTTTCTTTAAAAAAACATCAGATCAGAGAAATTATACTCACTTCCACTTTAATTTAGCAAATTAATTACTTTGAATCCTGTACATTGGAAGAAAATTGTGAATTTACAAGTAAAACAGTCACAAATTTACAAGATATGAAGTTGTAATTTTACAACTTTAAATCTCCTAACATTGCTTTTTTTTTTTCTTTTTGATGACTACTATTCTAGTGTACATAATGGTCCAATCCCTAAATAAATGTAAAAATCTCAATGTTAATGTTACACATTTTTAAATGATAGTCTGAATTGTTAGGAAAAAAGTCAAATTTTGGGGGAAAACATTGGCCAACATGAAGAGTTCTGGACTGCATCAGGTTTGTAATGAAAAATTAAAAACAGTAGTGAGAAAGATAAAAGAAAAAAGCTTTCCTTTGTTTTCATTTTATTTGTCTTTTCTTCTGAAACCTTGAGTACAGAGGAAAAAAAACTATGTTTGGATTTCTCAAAGTTTGTTTAAAAGGAGATTAAGTTTAAAATCCTAACAATATAATCTGATCAAAGTAAGACTCCAATTATTTATCCTTCCTGACAAGAAATCAGTATTTTTTTATGTTTTGTTCTGGTCAGCAGAGGTGTTAGCATGTGCAGTTAGCTAACAATACGGTTGACCTTTTTATAACATTTTAGCTTTTGTTGTGTTTGATTTGAACTCAAACCTCACACAGTTTGTCGCTTTTGTTCTGTCACTTTTTGATAAAATATTTCTTCTTACTTCACCCCCCCTTAGCAAAGTAATCTACTTCACTGTATTAAAAGTAGTGTATAAGTGAGGCAGTATACTTTATGTTTATTTGTTACACACTATATTGTAAACTTGAAATATTCCAATTTAGTATGAAGTTAGTATTAATACTAACTTAGTAACTTAACTAACTTAGTAATTTAGTATTCCGTTATTCTACGGTCACAAACACAACCCCAGGATGAGGAGTCATCGGCAAAATCGTCAAGATTTCATAACCACGGCCATTTTTGTTGATGGGGTCAGTGAAGTTGGGAGAATGTAATTTCAATTTGGACGGTGGCCTTCCATATCAAGTTCCACCAGCAGCCCGGGCCACCAGAGCAGGGAGGCTGCTGCAGAGTGGCGGTCTGAAATCAGCTGATCATCAGACGATTTTGGGGAACTCCTATTATTACTGCGCTAGTGCCTTCTTGCTGCCTGAATTTCTTACGTTGTCATTCTCAAGTCACACGGTTAAGGACCCCTCCACGTCAGTTTTGACGATTTGGGCGTTCCCAACTCGCTGTTTGATGGGCTGGCTGTTCCAGTTCTTTTGTCTGACGTGGTACCGGACGTGGACCTAACCTCTGGACATGGCAGATACCAGTACCCTAATCTGGTACCCTAAGCCCAGCCTGGTCTTCATCCAAAACCAGTACCGGGTTAAGGTTAGGGTCCCGGTGCGGTCTACATCCCAGTACCACAACGGTGCCAGTTTACGACCCGGAGGCTGGGGAGCCTTGATTTCATTGGAAAATCCAGCAAGTGCTCAGGGAGCCACTGCCCCTCGTCAAAAAGTCTGGTCACTGTAAATTTTAACTATTTATTAAAACCTATGCAGCCGTGACGTGGTGTGTAAAAATCCAACTGTCACACCCCAATTACAGATGTCATTCGCCTGTTAAATTCACTGAGAAACTTGAATTTAGGTTGTTGCCTTGTGGCATTTTGGGATATGCGACTTTAGTCTTGGTATAATTCCTGCACTACACTTCTTTGGTTTGCCATACATATACCTATCCTCAAGTTTACTTAATAAAATAAACTTCAAGTGTATTACTTTTATGCTGGAGGAAATATGATAAACAAAAGAAGTGATGGTAGATTATATACATTTGAATTTCATGCTTTTATCCAACATTCTTTGTCCTTTCTCTCATTGACATACAGTACCGTACTGAAGTTTTCACTGTAAGCGAAGAATGTATTCAAAAATTGAAGTATTTTGCATTTTTTTCCACTTTTTGATGTTTTGAGTGTCCCCCGACTCTGTGCTGC
Organism: Oryzias javanicus; assembly: GCA_003999625.1. Classification (NCBI taxonomy): domain Eukaryota; kingdom Metazoa; phylum Chordata; class Actinopteri; order Beloniformes; family Adrianichthyidae; genus Oryzias; species Oryzias javanicus. The sequence continues at coordinate 9,460,141 of CM012452.1, forward strand.
CTGTTCCCATTAAATTACAGATACCAACCGAGAGCCGCTTGACAGACAGGGAAAAAATTCATAAGCTAATCAAGGGTTATCAACCCTCGGGACGTAGACTGGTATTATACAGGTGCCTGACCGGGACACAGACTGGACCGGTACCGGGATGTGGACTGGAACCTAACCTTAACACAGGAATAAGTGGTAACCTAACCAGTTTTTTCCTCTGTGGAATTATCACCAATCAGAACCTTACCCTCTGAGACCCTAACCCTAACCCCATGACCTGGAGGACTGAAACCCTGCATTTGGTGGGGGGTTGTATGGAGTGGGCACTAGATCCTGACCTCGAATGAAAGGAATAGGTCCAAACACTTTCCTTCTAACTCTAACCTACGAACGTGCCTGGAACCGTGTCCAATATGGCATCTCGAGGGTTGGGGGACCCGTGGTTTAATGGGAACAGCCAGCACGTCAAAAAAACAACAAGTTGGGACACCCAAAATGTCAACAAAAAGTGACACAGAGGGGGCCAGGACCTATACGTCCATATATGATGAGCCGGGAGTGAGAATGTGTAGCATGAACATGAGAGTTTTGCCTGAAATGCTCACATACGTGAGTTTACATAAAGTTTTAATTGAAAGTGGTCGCTTGAACACTCGTTGCCAAGGGTGATGTGAACATCGAAATTGATGCTGGTTTGAAGACTAAAGGTAAAACATCATATTTTGATTCCATTTAGACATTCATTTTGTGAGAAAAACATATATAATATGGATACAACTTTTCCAAAGTCTTGTATTTCGCCTAATAGGTGGGCCAACAAGTTTCTAGGGCTATACTAAAACCTGCAGAATATTTTGAGTCCTGAAAATCTGTCATGTTGTTTGTTTTGCTAAATCGAATAAACCAACAGAATTAACCCAATATACGGTGGTGCTGACATGAAGCAGATGGCTGCATCAGGCTCATAGAAAGGTGTTATCACAGGCTGACAGTGAAAAGTCGTTATCTAAACAGAGTAACGTGTTGGCGCTGTGTAGGACGGCGGTTCTGAGAGCCTCCACACGTGACTCAGACTCTTGGAGGGCCACAGATTTAAAAATGTCAGGTTGTTTTATTCTGATATTTTCTTCCCGTCGTCTTTAATAGGTGAATATAAAATCTAAGTGGACAGAAAAGAATATTGGAAGAGTTTTTCTTTCATTCTGTGCAGAGAAAGATCTTGAAAGGGCAGAGGGGATTGGGCCTCCCACTGATCCACTCTTTCCTTCATCGTTTACTCTCTTATTTTGAAGGGCTGCTCCTGCGCTTAGTGCCTAATTAAAAAGCACGTACAGTTGATTCTGGTTGAAGGTGGAGGGATTCCAGTCTCGTCATAAAGTTAGATGTCTTTCAATCACAGCTTAGCAAAGCGCGGCAGACCATCGGCGGGAAAGCCTGCCCGTCCGCTGTCTTTATTTTATTCTTTTATTGGGGTTGTGGTATGCTGCTGAAAGGAAAATGAAGAATGCTTGCCATCTTGGAGGGGGTGTCTGGGATAGAGTGGGCTGTCAATTTCTGTCAGCCGCTGAGGTGTGTGTGGCAGTGAGTCTTTGGCAAGAGGACCAGGGGGGGTGGGCGCTAGGCAGGGATTAACATGATCAAAGACACAAATGCAGAGCCACATAGGAAAAGTAAGAAAAAGGGAAAAAGAGCCCCCCCATAGCAGTCCCCCCTCCCTCCCTGCTTTCCCATAATAAGTCCCACGGAGGAGATGAACCGTAACTGAACCGCGGCTGCCCCTGCCCTCACCTCTGCCTCAAACAGCTATCGATTTACAGCAGCGCAAATGACAAAAGCACACACTGAATTCCGGCGGTACATGCAGGCGTGCGTGGGTCGTCGTTAGCGCGGCTGTACGCACCAGCGGAGGCCCGGGGTTCCTGCGAGCGGCGAGGAAGACAGACAGGAAATAAACGCACAAGTCAGGTTTAATAGAATTGCACCTGCAGCCCCGAGGACTCCAGCAAGCACTCCCTCCCTCCTTCCCTCCCTCCTCACACACACAAACAGAGCATATCAGCCCACATGTTAATACTGCCAAAGGGAAGCCAGAACTAATAGTGGAGACATTAAGAAAATGATCCCCGGGCTGATATGTTTCCTATAGACGGCAACCAAACAGAATTGCCATATTTATCATCCTTGTGGAAACACAGAGCAAAAGAGAGCCGCATCCCCACTCCTGTCCCTCTGCCGTGTCCCCAGGAGACTGATGAGAGCTGCCCACAGGAACCGCGGCAGAAACGAGCCTCCTGTGTGTGCGGGTTCAGGTCAGCTGAAAGCTTCATTCTTAGAAGGCGTTTCCATTAAGAAAAACATGGAAACTTGGTACAAAAATTTATTTTGAAATGACTTTCACCAAATCTGACGACTTATTAAAAAAAAAGAGAACCATCAGTTGGTGTCGTAGATCAGGGGTCCCCAAACTACGGCCCACAGAACGGATCCGGACCACCTGCAATTTGGCCGGTATCAGAATAATATCAGAAAGGTACGACTTTTTTTTTTTTTTCACCAATCTAGCTTTGAGATTGTTTGCTAACACCGCTAGTAAAATAGTGTGTTGCTAACAGTGTTTAACAAATAACATTGTTAGCATCAATCACACTCAAAAGAAAAAAGTTATGCGGCCCTCACAAGAAAAAGTTTGTGGACCCCTGTCGTAGAGGGATGCAGGTTGTTTTTTTGGACCCTAAAACAAGACTCTGTGCATCTACAGAACTTAATGTTAGAGCAGGGGTCTGCAATCTGTGGCTCCTTTATTAAAGAAAAAAATACAAAAATCTAAATGTTATAAAGTAAGAAATGAGAAAGTAGTAAACAGGAAAAAAGTAACTCAAACTTTAACTCATTTACAAACAGTTCAAGGACAGTGCGTATCACAAGGTAAACTATGACATTTTTACACATTTTTGTGCGTTAAGGAAGTTAAGGAATTTTAAGTGTGTTTGAAAAATATTTCAGGGGTCATTTAATTAGCTCAGATTTCATTTTGGTTTATTCAATTTAATTTCTGGCAGAGAAGCACCAACAACAGTGTGATGAACTATTTTGATTTAATCAATGCTGACATTACACTTGCTACTACTGGTTTTGATGCATTGAGATGATCATATGTCACAGTCTTTTATTTTGAAAGGAAATTAAAAAAAGGCCATTTTCTTTTAATGTTAGTGTTTTATTCATACAAGATGATAGCTTAAATGACACCAGTGTCTTTTTTTTTAATGGGGGAAGGAAGACTTTGTAGCTCCTATTGTGTTGTATTCAGTGAGAAATCAACTCAAATGGTTGAAGATTGCAGACCTCTGTGTTAGAGAATGAAGTGCAGCTAAAGGCTGATAAAACAGATTTTTTAAGGCTTCAATTTTTACTGTTTTGCGTAATATATATATATATATATATATGTATATATATATATATATTATATTATATTATATATTATATATATTTTGGTGTTTATAACTTGTTCTCGTGTCCTTTTTTGGTTGATGGAGGACATGTATAAAGAAAATTCAGCTCAAAATTGAGTTTTTTAGTATTTTTTTTCCAATCATGGTGAACCAGCAGTAGATAGAAAGAAGACATTGGAAAAATATAATATATCATAAGATATTATATTATAAAGATATTATTTTTGTGGTGTAGAAATATTCAGGGTGGACCACAAGTTCGGTCAGCAATGGAAGGGGAAGAGGGGGTGGGGTTGCTTTGTGCCAAAAGTCCCGCCCACAACTAAGAGGGAAATTTCAAATGAATTACTGCCGCTCTGCAGAAACTATGTCCTTAATTTTGACTAAAAATGGTAAATCATAACTAAAAGACCATTAGGAACTGTTTTGCAGCAGATCAGAAAATGATCGGAGTGAGACTCTACCTTTTTTACAAAACTTTTTATTTTTCCCAGGCTAACATTTGCATGTTATCCTTTAAACATGGCTAAAAACATAAGTGAAAAAAATATATCACATGGTATTGAAAAATCGATCGTGCAGTGGGAGTATCGGTTTGGGTTGTAAAATAGATACGTATTGAAAATTGACCGAGCGACTGCAGTATTGTTTGAAAACCACAGATATGAATAAGACTATGTTGGTTAAAAGATATAAAATCAATCAAGAAGTAAATAATCAATTTCTGGCAAACTGCAGTTTCTCTTTCTGTTTTTTTCTACATCTTTGTTTTTTTATGTACGCGGGATGCAACAAAAAGACGTCCAATCATAAGCTTGTGTCTTCCAATTCAATACATGAAAACATTTCTCTGTCAAAAGCCATTTATAGCTTTAAATGTCATATAAGAATGAATTATGAATAAGAAATATCAAGATTTTAGCATTTTCGATTAAAGAATCGGACTGTATCGTATCGCCAAAAAGTTAGTCGAATCCTCTATGAATCGATTCATGAACGGTGTATCGAATCATGTGAGAGGGAAAGATATACACCTGTATTAAATACAATGTCTATTCATCAGGTAATCATGAGTTGACTTTTTTTTTTTTTTTTTTTACCAGGGGTGGACTTGCCATTAGGTGGGCTAATGCCTGGGGCTCCCATAAACTAATGCTCATTAAGTACATTTCTTACACAAACAAAGTAGGATTTCTAATTTTTAGATGCTTATCGATACATTTACATTATTGATGTTGATGCTGTCTAAAAATGGATGAAAGTTTTTCTTTTATAAGAATTTATATATATATATATATATATATATTATAACCCCAGAGGGGCCCCATGTTATCATTTGCCCAGGGCCCTGAAACAGCTAAGTCCGCCCCTGCTTATTACACATCATCTGTCATTCACTTCAATGTATAATTGAGACAATATTACAACAGAAATACCTTTACCGTCCAGTTCTGAGTCAGATTTATTGATTTTTACTGAAGATAAATGTACTGGTTGAATATTTTTGTGTACCTCTTTTATACTTGATGCTAAAATTGAGCATAAGCAGTAGGTCATGTGATCAGAGCAGTTCATACAAGCAGTAGATTAAATTAAAAACATCTTTTGATTGACCAAAGACTATCAGATCCTCAGCACCAGGACTCAGACGCGTCTTTCTGTCCACTAAAATTGTATTTATCTGTAGATGAGGATTTTTATTTTGTGATGAGCAAAAGTTTAGTCATTTTTAAGTATATTTTTACTCTAGATGGCTTCATGTTGGGTATGTATCTTGACAGAAGTGCACCTAAATAGTAAAGCTGTAAAATACAGATTTTTTTTAAGTTAAGAGGATTATGTACCACAGTGCATTGTTTAAGATTACACACATTTGTGCCAGCAGCATTTTGAGAGCATCTTATCAAAGATAAACGTCTGGACAGTCGGATTCATCTTTTATCAACCACAACAGTCCCTTAAAGCCAGAGCTTTTACTTCTTATCCTGATCTCTCCATTCTTGCCTCTCCCCTCCTTCCTTCACAACCTCTCTTTTTTTTTTTTTTTCTCGGCTCTCCAATTAAGCTCCAGCGACAGGTTTCCATCAGCCGTCTGGTCGTCTGCAGCAGGACTCTCCGGAGCAGAGGCCTGTCAGGAAATGAACTCATCACTCGATGACAGCTGCTAATTTCTGCCTCTTCCATGTCGCACGAGTGGCCTGCTGCAGTTAATGATGAGCCATTCAGCCCTGATTATGGAGACACACGAGGGTGGGGGGGGGCATGCGCACAACAGAACACAATCACTCAGAGGGACATGCAGAGTGCCGCACAAACACGAGCTCAGACAGCCACTCCTATTCCAGCGATGATAATCTTCAAAAATGCGCCGTGAAACGGGGATGCTGCGGAAGGCGTTAGGCGGGCCTAATTGGGGTCACACTCTTTGTGATGTGCAACACGCAGCTAATGTCTCACATAAGACAGATCTATAGAGAAATCAAACGTGATGCGGCTCAGTGACGTTCAGTGTTCAGCCACAGGTTTCCTGAAGCACTTTTGAAGGTTTTCACTGAAAAAAAAACTTCTCTCATTGGTTTCACAGTTACTTCACAAGATTTTTTTCACTTCGTTGATATGAGGCACTAAAGTCTGAACTGTTAACTCTAAAATCATATCCTTAATGTGTTTGAAAATAAAAGCCTTTCACATTTTTACTTTTTTTTTGGGAGGTTTTTCCTTTTGCCACTTAACTATGATAAATCCCAAGAACATAATACAAACTAGATTTAATGGGTTTACCTGTGATCACGCCAGTGTGAATGCTGTCAGTTGAATTTGGTCACTGATTATGCTAGAGCTGATAGCTGAAAAATGCTCAATCTGAAGCTAATCAAAATATTAACTAAATGCCACATTAGCCAAAAAAAGAGAAAAAAGACTAATTTAACAGCTAGCATAATGCTAAAATACTAGCCAAACTCCAAATTAGCCTAAATAACGAAAAAAAAAGGTGTAGATTTCACAAGACAACTAGCATAATGCTAAAATACTAGCCAAACTCCAAATTAGCCTAAATAACGAAAAAAAAGTGTAGATTTCACAAGACAACTAGCATAATGCTAAAATACTAGCCAAACTCCAAATTAGCCTAAATAACGAAAAAAAAAGTTTAGTTTTGACAAGACAACTAGCATAATGCTAAAATATTACACAAACTCCAAATTAGTCTAAATAATAGAAAAAAGACTAATTTTGACCAAACAGCTAGCATAATGCTAAAATATTCCCTAAATTCCTCAGAGTGGCGGCTCAGAGGAAGTTTTAGACTTTATGGCAAGTTGTTTTGGTGGACATAGTTCTGAAATCCCGCCCTAAGAGGAGGAGAATGAAAAGAGTGTTTCTGGGATGTGAGGAGTCTGTTAAGATTTTACCAGTCTGCTTCCTTACTTATGATTATGCTGTTTTTAAGACAAGAAAAAAAAAAAAAAAAAAAACTCGTTTTCTAGGACACAGTTTCTGCAGAGTCAAGAGTTCATTAGAAGTTTGACTTCGAGTTGTGGCCGAGACTGTAGCAAGCATACATTGATATCACATCATCCCATTATCAAACACACTCTCTGGCTAGTTGACAGTCCTACCAAAAGCTAGCATTAGCGGAGCAACAAAAATGGCGGACAACATTCCAATATATCCAGCTCGAACAAGGAAAACAAAGACATACATGGATCTAGACTTCACTCCACCAATTTCAGTTCCTGGGTCACAACAAGCTTTTTTTAAGGGAATTGTTTTTCTTGCTCCTGATTCTTTACTACTTTTTTACTTGCAGCATACCCGTAGATAAAATGTGCAGGAACACTTTCACTATGTAGCCTTTGACCTTGATATCTCCTGTAGGTTTTCTCTTTCTGTATCCACCTTTACAAGTAGTTGGGACTTAGACCTTATTACTGCATCAGGAGGGTTTTGGTAAAACCACAGCCCCCCCGCTTCTGTTTACACTCCCTTCCCTACTCCCTGCCTCTAACTCATCACCCACATTGTGTGCCATTCTCGTCGCAGCGCTCGAGGAATAATCTTTGATATCTGCCGGATTTGCAGCCGTCGAACTGCTTTCCCCTCGCTCCATCAGAAACTGCGCCCGTGTAAATGCCAAGAGAAATATCGATTCTGCCTCCAGTGATGAACACGGCTGGGGGGGGACGGTGGTGCGAGAAGTGAGTTTTAGGCATCAAAGAGAATGGGCCTGATGAGGGGGAGAGACGAAGGCTGACGATCAGGATAATGATGATGGTTATGATCATGACTGCGTTGCTGATCAGAAAGCGTGTTGGGAGCCATCATGGACGCATGTTTGGGCACATTGCCCCGTCCAGAGAAGAGAAAAAAGATCAGCAATGACAAATAAAAAAACAACAGGATGAATCTTTATCGTCACAACTTTATTTTATTGATTAAGAGATTTTTCAAAAGCAGTCGGGATCAACGAAAACTTATTTTTTATTTTGATTAAAAAAAACCTTGTAGATTTTAGTTAAGGTTCTGCTCAAAACTCAAACAGGACTATTTCATAACTAGCATAACAAAGAAAGAACTGATAGAAAAACATGAAACCTTACTGTCAAACCTATTGCAAAACTCATTGTGGTATATTTAAAAAAATCCTGAAAAAACGAACCTTATGACAGATGAACAAACAAACTTTTTACCAGTAAGCATTGGAAATTGATTGTAAAAACTGAACTGAACGAGATCCATTGATGTCCTTCACCTGCATCAGTTTGAACGCCAGACACGTAGCACCTGAATGCATCATTGATGAATTGAATGAGCTTTGCCCTGAGTTTTGCATAGCTACATGACTGTAGAGAACTAAAGACCAAAGGTAGGGGCCTAACCCACACTGTGACTGAAGAATAGAGAATACAACTTTAACCTTCCAGAACTATATTGTGGGGTGATCCGGCCAGATAAACCACCATCTCTTCCTCTGCTTGTTGCTCTACCTGCTGCTGCACCTCCTCCTCCTCCTCTCCTCGCCCGCCTCTGCCTCTCTGTACACGCCCCCTTCTACCTGTAAGGTGCAATCGTCCAGCTCGGTTACGATATAGTGAGTCCCTTCGTTGTTGACGATGACCTGCGTGAGGCCCTCCTTCATCATCTGGGAGGCGGCGAGCTGCAGGACTTCCTGCATGTCTCCGTGGCCGGCCTCCTGAATGATCTGGACCTCCTCCTGCTCCTGTTTCACCTCCACGGGCGGGGCGTCTGGTGACGCCTCGGCGGTTTGAGGGCTGAAGACTTTATGGACGACGGTGGCGTCTGGGTGCGGCTCCTCCTGCTGGCCCATTTCGCTGACGGCGCTCAGCAGCGCGTCGAGAGCGGTGGACGACTCTGAAACCACGTGGCTCTGTCCCGCCGACGCCGTGAGAGCGTCTCTAGTCACCGCCCGCAGCTCCTTGGTGGCGTCCCCCGACTCAAGGACCACGTACTGGGTGCCGGCTCCAGATAAATGTGCGCCGGTGGACGCCACCTCCCTACCTGACGCTATGACTTGTCCATCCTCAGTGATGTGCAGCACCTCGGCCACCTGGCCCGCCATAGCCAGCGTCTGCAGGGTGGCGGCGGCCGACTCCTCCAGAGCCTGGTCGATGGCCACATCCCCCTCGCCGTATCCCTGGATAATTATGACCTGCTGGACGTCGTCATGACCAGACGCTTCAGGGGAGCTCTTCCTCTGGGCTATAGGGCTCACGGATTCGGCTTCTACAAAGGTGGCCCCTTGACCTTTCAGTCGACACTCGAAGGACTTGGAGACGATTCCTGAAACACAGACACACATTCACGAATCATTTTCAGATTTGTTTCATTTGTTGAAAAGCTTCACTTCTTACTCAGACCTGTCCTCACTAAGACAAGACAGAATCGATCAACAATCAGCAGAAAATATCCACAGCAAACATCTCAACTGCTAAAATACAATTAACCACCTAAAAAATTAAACTCTGTGCTCCCATCAGTGAAGAACTGATGAAAATCTGACATTGTATTTTATGTCTATTGATATATATAAAAAAAAGAATCCAAGAAAGACACGGTTACTCTCCTAGTGGAAGATAGCAGTGACATCCACTGTGTCCCCACATCTGATCACAGGTTGCCATGGCATTTCCAAGGTGACAGACTATCCCATTGTTTGATCTGACTGACAACATTGAAGAATGATTTATGCAGAAAGAAATGTATCAGTTCAATGCTGTACAATGGTGTAGTGGTTAGCAGTCTTGCCTAACAGAGAGGCTCTGGTTCAAATCCCAGCAGGCTCAGTTTTCTCCTCGTGGATGTTTAAGGTTTTTCTGGCCTCTCAGGTATGAATGTGAGTGTGTGGGCCAGCGACAGACTGGCAACTTGTTCAGAGTGTACCAACAGTTACTAGGATAGGCTCCAGCAACACTGTGACCCAGAAAGGGATAAAGACAATAGCTTTATATGCACATTTAAACATGTCTGAAAGGTGCAAAATATAAGAAGACTCTGAACTAAAACCATCACCAACCAAAATATACTAATGAATATTTAAAAAATAAGGAAAAACAGAATTATATCAGAAAAAAAAACCCATTTAGCATCCCCCTTTGAACCTCAAAAAAGCAAAACAAAAGGATTTTATCGGCCTTCCTGGGTTTCAATCGAATTCCCAGATGATTATACAGTGGCAGCAGCTAGACCAGCTATGAACCAATAAATCCACTGACAAAGTGTTTTAATTGATTTGATAACTGTAGTAAAATGTCTATTAAAAAATACAAAAAATCTGCCCCTACTTTTTACTTTAAAAAGTAAAAAAAGCCAAAATATTTTTCTGCATAAAAATTGTTGTGGGAAGCGTTATTAACTTTTGCCAGGTGACTTGTAAACAATAACTATTTACTCATTTAAGAATTAAAAAAAAATTCTATTATATGCAACATTGCATATAATAGAATTTTTAAAGACAGAGCTTCCCTTGTGGAGTTGTGTGTCATCTTTCAAAAATAAAATTTCAGTGTTTTTTTTGGTTAGTTCTACAAACACAGATTGTAGAACTACAAAGTGACAAAAAGAGGAAACAATGTCTTGTACCTTCTCACAGAACTTGTTTGGTAAAAAGTGCTTTAGTACAAAGAAGAAAGTGTGTTGACCTCCTGCTGTCCTGCCTGTTCCTGATCCTCCTCGGAGTACGCTGGCACAGATGTTTTACTCCAAGATAATGTTCTGACATTAATGATGCATTTTACAGTCTAGTACACAAAGTTCTGCAGGAAACGGAACATGATGTGATGAAACTGTCCATCACTAATATGACCTCGGCAGAAAGAACAGGCAGGAAAGTGTGAGGAGGCTCGTCTTTTGTTCAAGTTTAAGCAAACAATCTATTCAAAAGTAAATAAAGTCATTCAAAAGAATGAGTTTTTTTTCTCTTTTTTTAACACATGCTTCTTTTTCGCATCATTTAGCATTGGGACCATAAAGGATGCAACAGCTCACAAGAAATTCCCCAAGACCCCATAAAGTCAAGTAAAGTAGTTTCAGGGTTCTGAAGAAAACTAGAACTATTATCCTCGGTTTTTGTAAGTCAACGCAAAATGTTGCCACCTTTGGTATCAGTTTGCTTGACAGCAATTTAAAAGGAGAAATACTCGGAAATGCAAAAACAAAAGAATTTCTTATAACATTTGTTCTCTTTCATAAGGAACATGCCACACATACATGTTAAAAACTTAGAAAATATGATTTTCATTGAAGGGAATTTAATTTATTAGAGATGTGGAGACACCAAAATAGCACGCAACCTTTGACATATCGTAACTCTCCAACTGTTTACTAAATCAATAAGGATAATCAGCTTTTCAAATAGGTTTTGCGTCGATATGCAACACTTCACCAACTTTTCTCTGCAACAGAATTAGATAATTTACATTTATGTCCAATATCCTTCCCTACTCGCTAAATAGTACTTTCACTATTTTCCAGCACTGTCCGAAAAAACTAATTCCAAAATCCAATACACTAGAAATTTCCCAGAAGTCTTTGCAAAAAAACTAGCAGTTATTGATGCTCTCAATAAAGATCACAATGCATTTGAGTCAAACAATTTTTGCAAAAAAAATGTGTTTAAATACATTTTTAAATAAACTATCCACATGTTTTACTATCAGAACAGAGAAATCATAGATGGATGTCGTGAAATGTTTGTTTTTGTCATATCCAGGATTTAGAAAAAAACAAAAGAAAAGATACCATCGTGTCAGAATTGCACTATATAGTCCCACACTATGAAGTTTTTTAGGGATTAAGGTGGGAATTTGGACATAGCCTATGTCAATAGAGTAAGGACTTTAAAGCTAATGTCGCGTGTCAGCGAAAGGCTGCTTTTCTCAGCTTCAGAATCCACTGGAATTATGTTAACTGCATAAAAGGTTAAAGAGTTACGGTAGTCGGAAGAATGTCAGCACTAGGCTCTGGTGTTAGATTTAACACTACAAGATAAACACATATACAGCCTTATGATTTCAAAAATCAGTTCTATGCTTTATAATTCGTGACAAATTGTAGAAAGTGTTGTTTATCATAAACATCTTTTAAACTTTATTAGTGTTTTTTAGTGTATTAACGGGAGTGTGGTTTATAAGTATGTAAGAAAGGCCTTCTGTGTCTAACAGCAGAATGTTGATAGGAAAAAAAATTTTTTTAAAAGGAACGACAACGTGATATTCTCTGAAAAACTTCTTGGACACATATAATTTTTTTCTTTCTTTCCGCCTTTTTTCTCCAACAGCGCATTTCCTTTGACCGAGGGCATTCTCAATTCTGCACAGTCCGTTCGGATTGTGCATGAAACAGTTGATGGCAATTACAGCAGAACAGTTTGGCGTATGACGCGCTCATGTCACTCATTGGTCTTGCATTTTAATGTTGGACAGCCATGCATCAACTGTAGAATGCTTTCATATCTCCACACAGCTGGAAAGGGTTGGAGCAGGCTACATGACATGTCCATTATCTACGTAGATTCTGCCAGCTGGTTCAGAGGAAGCCAAAATGTTAGCAGAGCTGTGAAGTTTTTACAGGGTGGAAGCTAAACGCTTCTACCGAAACACTGGAAGTCAGCTGGACAGAAGCTGCTCCGGCAGGTTTGTATTCATGTCAGATCAGGAGCTTGAGATTCTTCTATCTGCTCTTACTGTTTTGTAGATCTGTAAATCTCTAAATCTGGCAGGTGTTTGATAAAAGAACGTGGGCTTTTGGAGTGAGGAGCTCCTGTTTGATTGTGTGCTGCACTCCAGTGGGGGCGGTGATGCTCCTTCAGTGTCCCATCAGCCACGGGGTGCCATCGATGGGGCCCAACGGCAGCCCGCTGAGGTTTATGGAGTGTCACTCAGTCGCTGCAGTCGTGAATCAAGTTAATGTTGCAGATCCCATCTCTTCAGTTGTCCTGTGCTCCTAGTGGAAGAACAACATTTGAACAGCGTGATTTGGCCCCGGCGAGAGGCTGATGCCTGTTTAATATGTGATTTGAGTGCTCTGACTGACTGATTCCTTTAACAGGAAGTGGGAGAGAGAATGGGGGGAGACGTGGAGAGGCAGGCTACTTTATTGGCTGTGATATGAGACAAGATGGAGGCTCCCTGAGCTGAATAAAACAACAAGGAAGCAAGTCAGAAGAGGCAGAGACAGTCAGCGATGCGATTCTGATCTAAAAGTGACAGGAGAGGAAAAATTGTGGTGCGAACGAAATTGCTTACAAAGAATCAGTATGTAGAAAACTCTTAATGGTGAGTCAGACTAGTTACGTATATTTTTTATCTTCTAAAATCAGTTTTGGGCCCTGTAAACATGCATTACATAAATACAACCAAAGCTAAGTCTACAAAAATGTCAGTTAATTGATTTAAATCAATATCAACTTACAGTTTGCAGAATAATTTTATGAATCCATTGATCAAACTTCTGTTTTAAGAGACATTTTATGGGATTAAAAGAAAAAAAAATTCATAAATTTGTAAATAAAAGGTTATGTTTTGTTAAAACAGATAAGTAAAGTTTAGTGTTCAGCAGTATATGACAGTGGTTCAATGCCCTTTCCAGACCAGTTGGAGTTGATCGTTCTTCAATATCAAATATTGGTATTAAGCATTGGACATTCAACACACCTGACAGTGTTCTCAGAAGCTGCAGCGTCACAGTATATTACCCTCAAGGTCATGCAGCGCTCAAAAGAAACTGAACAGAATCCGAGCTCTGCATCTCCCACAGCAGGCTTCACTGAGCCTCAGTCTGAATAGCAGAGCAGTTGACATCTGAGAAAAGCACAAGGAATACCTGGATTTTTTCCAAAAAAGACTGACAAACATCAAAGTACTCCAAACAGCTGTTCGACAGACATAATGTCCAGCATGGAGGTTTGAGGATTAGGTAAATGGCGTATACTTGTATAGTGTTTTTCCTTGAAAGGCAAAAGTACTTTACAGGCACAGCCCCATTCACACTCCGCTGACGAACACTGACGCCAACCCTCCACCAGAGGCAAGGTGAGTTTCAGTGCCTTGTCCAAGGACACTTCGACACATGGCAGGAATAGAACCTGCAATCTTCCGATCAGAGGTCAACCACCATACCGCTGCGCCACAGCCACCCAAATTTGGGCTTGCGTTTGAACCCAAAACCTGCTAGACTTTCAATGACTGTGTCCATATGCAGGCTGATATTCTAACCGAATCCCAAATATGTGCAATGGAGGAAGCAACTTTTGATCCCATTCTGATGTAGTAGGTTTACCTATCTTGAAAGAAATTGACAGTCTGTCGCCCTATGATAGGCTGGCGACCTGATGTCCCCTGGTAAGACTCTATGATCCCAAAAGGGAAACGACAAGTTAAGCCAAAAAATGGATGGACAGTCTATCATCCTAATGATTTGAACAGTGAGAGACAGAAAATCAAGAAATCAACTGTAAACATTTTAATTTGAACCCTCATCCCAGAAAAACTTATGACAAAACCCTTACTAACACATAGGTTTCTTGTAGTTGATGAGCAGGTTTCTGCAAATATCAGGACCAACAATGGTTCACCCTTCTTTACAAATGTCTTCCAAATCATTAAGATTTCTTGGCGACTCTGAGCGTTAGCTCTCTCTATAGGTTTTCTATAGGACTGAGGTCCTGGGTCACTCCATGACCTTGATATGCTTCTTCGTCAGCCATTCATTGGTTGCCTTGTCTGTATGTTTTGGTCATTATCCTGTTGGAAGACCCATCCACCACCCATTTTAAACCTTACTGAAGTCCTCCATCATCAGAAAACAAAGTCACAATAATTCACCAAAGTGTAATTTACTTGTGCGCGTTCTAAACAAATGTGTGGTGTGTCATACTTTGAGATGTACAGTCATATTTAAGAAGGCACACTGAAAATTTTGTTTTAGATAGGCAAACCTACAAAATAAGCAAGGGATCAAATACTTATTTCCGCCGCTGTATTTTCAAAGAGACAACCACATAAACATGTTTGTTTGATCATCTTAGGAAAATGGGTTGGAATATATTCAAAAACACTACTCCTAATAGGAGGACATAGTAAAAACTTGCAGTTTTCCTGTCAGTTTTATCCAATTTTATAACTTTTAATCTGTGTCTACTCTGGGATAAAAATGCTTTTTTTTTTAAATTTTCAAATATATTTTTTTGTCAGACCTAACTTTTTGACTGACATCAATCCACAATGTATGTGCTTCACCAGAGTAAACATGTTTAAGTCAAATAAGCAGGAATATTCCTGTTTCTACCACTCATGAAAAGTTCTTATTTATACCATTATATTATTACTAGCATGCTATGGTGTTTAGTGAAATTTAAAAATAAAGAATTGGTGATTTCTTCATCCAGACTTAAATAAATTAATTATCTGAGGTTTAAATGTGTTTTTCTGTGTTATGGAAAATTAAACTCTCTTTTATTGGTGACATTATTTATTAGTTGTCTGACGTGGTTCATGGATTGGAGGTTGATGTGTTCTATGCTCCTGTCACTGGTTGGTGTGTTAAGCATCAGGTCACCATAGGTGCTTTCCTCCTTTATGCATGGTACAGATGCAATTATTGATCAATGGATCGATGAGCCGGCCAGTGTCAGGAGGCCCAGGGCTTCTAAGTGGCAATACTTCAGTTCAGAGAGACCGCCGGGGGAGCGGTCAGACAGTACTTACCAGCAGTTACAGAAATTAACCTTAACACAGAAATACCAGCGCTCACACAATCAATTACGCCCGCTGTAATGCAGGTCAGAGCGCTGCCAACGCCAGCTTACTGTCCGCACACGAGCTTGTGCTGCACGGAGAGCGCGCAGCCGCCTGCACAATCACCTCAAGTGCTTGTTAAGACTCTGTGGTTTTAATCCTCAAAGTTGAAATTAGCTCAGAGTTTAACCTCAAGTGGAGAGACACGGAAACACACAAACATGGGGAGACAAAGAAATCAGCAGGAGCAGCCTCCACAGGAAGCAAAGTCAATTACACTGTATCAAACTATAACACAAGAGAAAGGAGGAAAAAAACTCTAAATCAATTATAAGGTCAATAAAAGGACCATGAATAAGTCAGAGCTTATGATCATTTCTGCACAAAACCATTTACAATCCTTTTACCAGCTGATTCCCTTCAATTATAGATAGAAGGCTTGAACCTTAAACAGACCCCCACCCCCAAACCGAACACACACACACACACACAGCTATTATTTGTGGAGGGATATCTGCAGAAGAGGTGGTGTATTTATGTGTGTGTGTGTGTCAGAGGCTTTTGAAGGTGACACTGTTAAGTAGATAAAGTGTCAGTTCTGGGTGTATCCAGGTCACCAGGGAAGGACTGCGTAACGCGGTATCATTGTGTGCGTGAGCGTGTCCTGCAGGTGTGCATGTTTTAGTTCATGTCAGCTGGTTTACATTACTTCAGATGTTTTTACAGACTTAGAATTCCATTTTTTTTTTTTTTTTTTTTTGTGCAATTATTGTTTGTGTAGTTGAGCGTTTAAAAACTACCCACAATTAAAACAAACCGTGTGAACAATGACCTTTCTTTTTGTCTTTTATATCTCCTCGACCGGCGCTGAGCGTTCAACCTCCGCGCATGTGCGTGGACGCGCGGCCACAAACGAGTAGGTCAGCTGAGGTCCAGCTCATGATGGCTACATTTTGTCTGTTGGGGGACAGCCTCTACTGCCACCTTTACAAACGCCATGAATCAACGCCACAGAGGACAGGCCGCCCAACCAAAAAACAACCAATTATACTGCAATCAGATTGACACCAGGTGGACAGGGCAGAGAGGGAGATAGAGATGCACCGAAAACAACCCAAGGACGAATAAATGGAAGGAATGAGGGCACAGACTGGCTAAGGGCCCTGTGGGCTGGAACACTGACACGGTGACTCTGAAGGTCGTTATTTATCCATCAGTAAGTTTAGCTAAAAGTAAAAAAAAGACAAAAAGAGAAACAATTTAAAAGGTTTTAAATGATTTTTGGCTTAATAAAAGAAGTCCTGGCTTCTTTATTACCAAATAAACAACATCATATCCTTGAACTAGAGTGTAACTCTAGTTCATGGTCTGTATGAAAGTTATGTGAAGCTCCTCTGCCAGAGCTTACATTTATACTTGGGCCTGTAACTGAAATAGAGCTGTGTTCAAACTGTAAAAAACATTTAATAGCAGAATAACTTTTTCTGTTCTGATGGAGGGTGAAAATGAACCACGCTAACTTTAGCACTAGAATAGCAGTAATATACAACAGAGTATTAGAGCCACTATAAAAAAGTAAATAAATAAACAAATATATCAGAATAAAGTTGTAAAATGGTGAGGGATAAAAGGTTAAAACAATATTAGAATAAAGTTGTGAAATGATAAAAATGTGTAACTTTTAAAAGGAAATTGTAAAATGCTAATAAAAAAGTCTAAGATTTTACAAGAATAAAGTATTAAAATTCTAAGAAAAAGTAAACATTTATGATAATTAAGTTGTACAATCACAGCAAAAAAATTAACACCTTAAAAAAAGGGAGAGGTAAATTTATTCTTTAAAAGGTGACAATTTTAAAGGAAAAGTCATATTTTTTGTAAAAATGTTAACATTTTATAAGAATAAAGTAAAAACTTTACAAAAGTAAAATTTAACACTTACAGAAAAAAAATCAACAATTTATGAGAAAGAAGTTGTGGATTAATGCTTCACAAAGTCACAATTTTACAGTGAAATAGTCATGTTTCCTTGAAAAAAAAAGTTAGCCTATTGTTTTCAAAATGTTTCAAAGACAATTGAAGAATAGCCAGCCAGCAAGGCCAAATGGGCCCCATATGGTTTACAAATAGGCAGAAAATGTGTTAGTTTACAGTTTCTGTTGCAGCCCCACCTGTTTGCCCACATTGGTTTAAGTGGGAACTCAGTGGGCTAGCTTGCTATGCTAGCTAGCCATGCTAGCTAGCCGCCCGGTAGACGATGCAGTGAGCGCTGCCGCCCAGGGTTCAGCAGGCTATTTTTTTTAAAGAAACATTCCTATTTTATGGTAAAATCCTGATGTCTTTTTCTAAGTCATTTTAGACTTTTTTTTCCCTATAAATTTACAACTTTATCGCCATAATTTTACCATTTTTTTCTCATATATTCATTATTTTTATTTTCTTGTATGTGGATCCCAATACTTTCAGCACCAACAGTCCCACCCACAACTCAGAGGTGAATTTCAAATGAACTAATGCCGCCCTGCAGAAACTATGTCCTAGAAAACAACACAGGCTTTTGGACTTTGGCTAAAAGCAGCAGAATTATTATTATTAGATCACTGGAAACACATTTACAATCAACCAAACAAGGATAAAAGTGGGTTTTTAACATGCACCAGGGTTGAGAAAGTCATTTTGTTCAGATACGCACAGCATAACCGGTCATCGTGCTGTACCCACCCACATATATGCCCCCAAAAAGAGAAGAAAAAAATGAAATAAAAGGTAAATCTGTCTTTGCTGCTTTTTTTCTTAGATTGTTTTTTAAAATATCTTGTAGTCCATTGAGAAAAAAAAACGTTGACAGTAAATACACAATTACTGGATTTAAAATGAACACATTTCCAGTTTGAAAGCTCTGCTATCATTTTTTTTAACAGAAAATGACAAGAGACAGCAGCAGCAGCCTTCACTTTTATAGTTGTCTCATCAGGACAGAAAAATCAGAAATGGAAAACAGCTTTTTACAAATGAAGAGACAAATGTGTTGAAGAGCTAAAAGCTTCATGGAATCGATAAAAGTTGCAGGCTAACAAAGACTCTCTGGGAGCAATAAATAACCTAACAGTGCTGTCAGTGAGAGTACAACCTGGGCGTGCAATTATCATTGAAGGTTTGTCAGAGTCAAAAACATCTGCCGCCAACTTAAGCGTTTCCTGAAGGACCAGAGGGACGGCGCTCTCCAGAAGAAAGAATCCATTAAGCAGAACGCTTGGTACAGTGTGAACCCGCTCTGCCAGAAAGCCGAAAAGTCTACGACGCCCCTTGAATCGCGGAAAACAAGAGGGGAATCATGTACCATAACACACAGGCTGCTGTGAATCTATCTGTCTGGCTCCAGATAAAAAGAGCAAACGTGTGGGAGGTTGCTGCAACCGTACAAAGTGAGGCCTGATCAGCCTCAACAGTGCTGCCAGTGGAAAAAAAAAAGAAGCGTCTGATGCTGAAAAGCCTGAAATACCTGATGACTTCAGGTTACATCACTGATTATGTGTCCTAGAAAAGCATCAGAGGGTGCATTATAGCAGCTTTAAAGAGGACACATTATGCTTTTTTTACATTCAATGAAGCTACACGCTTGGTTAAATACAACCAGCGCGCTGTGCAATAACTCCTATTTTGATCATTTCTTTACACTTTTGTTCATAGCAGCTGGTTTTTGGAGGTGGATCTGCTTTAACATGTGTGCTGTGTTCTACGGCTGTGTATTTTTAAGCAACCATGTAAGGAAATTGTCCTGTTTAGGAGGCAAAAAGAGAGAGAGCCACAACTTTCGCCCACCGAGTTGAAAGAATAATACTTATACCTACAGGCTTAAAAATAACACAAAAGTGTGAGAAAATGCTTGTACTGATAACAGTTACAGTAAAATTGATTAAACTAAAATACATTATCTAAAATGTTGGATTATTCTTCATTCTTCTATTTTTTTTAATCATCAGCTCCTATAGCAAAATTGTCTCAAATTTCTCAAAATATCTAACTAACCCCAACTAAAATAAAATAATTTTGATTCCTGTTTGAAGTGGAGTTAAGATAATTTAAAGAAATGTCCTACTAAATCTCAAGTAGTGGTTCCAGGAGTTAAAAATAACATTCGATGGACGAAAACTAAGGTTATCGATGTATAACTACACTACACACTTTCAAAATTTCTCACAGGAACATTTGAACACATTTCACTCTTTTTTTTTAAATGTTGGAGTTTTAACTTTTATGGAAAAACGAGTCCAGGACTATAGAATGAGAACCAAAGATCTGATTGCAATGAATCGCTGAAAAACTGAACGCATCCTGTACAGAAGACATGGCAATGAGGACATTGATCGACAGTGTCCACAGCCAATCAGGATTCAGGATACAAAGTGCTGAAGAGAAAAATATTGAAAAAGGTCTGTTATTTGTTACATCTTAAATAAAAAATATTATAATTATTAGTTTGTAACAAATTACATTTTTGAGTTGATTCAATTTTAACTCAGTTATATTTTTCTGTGTTTAAAGCCAAAAAAAGCTGCAAAATGTCATTGAAAAAAGTGTATGTGAAACGATAACAGTGACAAACAGCGAGACCATGAAAGGAAAACCGCAATATAGGGAGGGGGCACTAAAAATTCTAGCCCTGACATTTAAGACCAGATAATGGAGATCCAATTCAATGTTTTAACCATTGACAGTAGAAATCACTGCAACCCCTCTAATCTTGTGTACCAAATAGGAAATATCTGCTGATTTCAAGAAGCCAAAATCCCATAAACTTCCACTGAGATATTAATAGATAGTTATTTCTCAGTCATTTTGTCTGTCAGAATAACCATTTTTGTTCTAAAACCGTCTTCTTAACATCTTCTTTCTTATCCTATTTTTTCAGAATATATCTTTTTCTTTATCGCAAGTTATTCATGTTATAAATTGACCAATCAGATGCCTCAGTGGAAGGATGTGGTGCCTACTGGCCCCTCCTCAAACGTTTGATTGACAGGAAAAAAGAAAGGAAAAGATTCTGTTTTGCCACAGATTTTTGAGATGTAATTGATTCCTAAATAATACCGCCTCCTCTCGACACAAACGCAAATCATGGTCTCCCTTAAAAATGATAACGCTGACATTTGCCGTGTATTATTTTCAGCCAGGCCGGTTATTTCCCTGATGCGGTAAATTAACAGCTATTTGCACTTGGTGGGTAAAGGTCAGAAATGATCACAGTGCGATGGCCAGATGTAAGAAGAAAAGACGGAGGGCGCAGTGGAGAGGCGTGCATGACACTCACGCTGGAATCCGAGAGGGGAGGCTGACATATGAAACAACAACAAAGATTATAACACCCATAGTCCCCCCTCCTTCCTCCCCAGAAGAGCTTCTTTCTTTTCCTCTGTCCTGTTTGCTTCTTCTTCCTCCTTCTCCTTCGTCTTTCTCTCCAAAGCTCTGGAGGTGGACCTTTGATTGCTTCCTTAATTAGCAATGTCAGACGGCTCTGTGGATTTACTCGGGATGTCGAACTTCTGCTGATAATTGCATGCCTTTTCCCTTTCTCTCTGTTGCTGCATCCCTCCCTCCCTCCCCGCTCCTTTCACTGTGTTCCCCCATCTATCCTTCTCACTAACTCTCCTATGATTTAATGATTAATTATGAATGTGAGTTTGAGAATAAAAGCTTTTTCACTAATCAAAATGAAGTTTGCTCCCCCATTCTGGTAATTACAGTGTGAAGATAATGTTGCTGATGGGTCTTGGTTGCCAAGCCCTGGACCACGCGCCCATCTTCGGCCCGTCAAGCCGGATGAAATGAATAATCGCAGCATAATGGCCGTCTGCGTGGACTCCGGAAGGCTGAGAGCGGGGTTAAGAAGTGAAGTCGGAGTGGTCTTCCCCGGAAAAAATGTGGACAAAGAAACAGAAAAAGAATGTTTTGAAATATGTCAGCACAAAGGCCCTGAGGGAGGGACAAAGAGAGGCCTGAATCTTCAAGTTCGATGACAGAAATGGGGCGTTTTCTAAAGTAGAGTTCAGGAGGAACAATGGATTTTGGGATACATGTCCAACAATCCTTTTCCCAGTTCACAAGTCAGAGAGGTATGATGTAAATGCTATTTATCTTAAGTGGAATGTTCAGTATAAGTGACAAATCCACTTTTTTTTTATTCAATATACAGATGCAAGAAAAAGTATGAGAACCCTTTGAGAGTACCTTAATTTCTGTACTAAATGGACACATGATGGGTTCTTTTTCATAGTAATCTGAATCACAAAAATAGGGGAAAAACATAAAAACATTGCTTTCTTAAATAACATATGCTTTTTTAAAAATGTTTTTAATGAACACTATCGTTTGTCCAGTTGTTGCAAGTAATTGTAAAGGGTTCACGTGTTTTCCAGCATGTTTTATTTTAAAACATAAAGGATGAACACTTCTAATATTAAAATGATTTGCTACGACGGAGTATTTGCACCAGTTTACAAACATTCTTTTTTTAATATGACTTTAAATCTCGTAAAATTACAGGTAAAAAGTTGTAACTGTCCAAAAATATACAGTGTAGGTTAATTGGTTACTCTAAAAAGTATTTGTTTGTGATTGTGTACAGGCAGGCGACCTGTCCAGGGTGTACCCCGCCTTCGCCCAACAGGATACAGCAATCACTTGATCCCAAAAGGGACAGAGTAGCTTAAGAAAATGGATGTGATCTGAACATCTTCATGATATTAAAGTTAAGTACGGGTTTTTGTGAGTCTCCTAGAACTGAAATTAGTTCTAAACTCTAAAATATAATGTCTTAATTAAATATGTGCATGACTAACTAACTTTAACTAACTAACCTGACTAGCAATAACTAACTCAGCCACAGTCACAGCAGTGTGTGCGGTTCAGCATGACTCTAGCATTGCAGTGAGAATTCACAACCAAAGCATTTCATGCAGATCTTTATATGTGAATATACATGTATATAGTGTAAACTTAGTGGTTTTTTTTATTTTTAACTGGGTGAAATCTTTATGGAAACTTTCACAAAAACTATGCTAGTTATGAAGGTCTAATGGGTGTACACATCTATGCTGTTTGGTTAAATTATTGTTTGTGTGTGTGTGTGTGTGTTTTTGCCTGTTGTTTAAATTTGCTGCTAAATCTTGAGTGTCTTACGAGTTTTTACTTTTTTATTTTTAACTACTGTTCACAGGTATTTTTTGCTAAGCACCTTGTGTTAAACAGCATGTTGAGGAAGAGTGCTCTATAAAGAAAATGATTGATTGATTTATTGATTGGTTGATTGATTGATTGATAATTACGAGTAGCTATTGTCGGTTGAAATGGTTTGAAATGTCGCTGAACGACTTTGTTTTTAGTTTCCGTGAGAACGTTTTAGTCTCTGTGGAATAACGGCGTAAAACAGAATGTTTGAAATTAAATTAAAATAAATCAATCTAATAATGGGCATTTGAAGACCAGATAAAGTGTTGGAAATAAATACATTTAGTTTAAAACATTTATCTGACAGACTGGTGACCTGTCCTGATTGTACCCACTGTCCACTAATAGTGGCTGGGATAGGCTCCAGCAACATTGTGACCTCAAAGGGGATTTAGCAGATTAAAAAACTAACGAATGGTTAGATTCCTGCTTTTTTATACTTTCAATGAGCATATGAAACTAAATCCCTTTGATACAATCAAAATCAAAGTATACTCAGTGAGAAAAGTTCTTCTTGTTTGCTGGTGTGTGAGTCACACACGTACACAACTCGCAAAAACACAGGCCTGTTTAGCTTAGTCTCCGATCCTCCCTGCCATATTTACTAGGTATTTACCCAACAGAGGCAAGCTGGAGATATTTATCGTCCTGATGGCTCTATATATAGGGCTGAGGAGCTCGGTGAGAGGAGAGGCAGGCACAGTGGGAGGTTGCTTCTCTAATCTCCATCTCCAGGCTGACAGGCCTGAGAAGGCCCTAATGAATGGCTCTTTTCATCTGCACGGCTGTGTGTATGTGACAGTATAAATATTTAGCAATATTGGAGTCAGCCCGTGATTTTACACAGATGGAGTGATTGATGGCTCAGCCCCCCTGACGCATGCCAAAGACCAGCCTGGAGATGTTATATAAACCAGCGCAGCCTCTCTCCCTCCGCCATCGTCTCCATCTCTGCTTCTCCGGATCTTTCACACTGCCTCCTCTGCTCTCCGCCTCCTTCCCAGCTTGTCTTCTCGCTGTCGATCCGCCCTCTGTGGCTCTGCCAATTTGCCTCACTGTTGAGTTTCTATCATACGATGTGCTGTCTCTCCGTGGATGTAAGACAGACTAAATCAGAGGAAAACAGCCTGACAGGAAGGACACTTTGGTGTTTTCAACTTCTTATTAGCAAAATAAAAGCGGTCGAATCTCATTTAGTTTTGCTTTACGCTTTCTCAGAGTTTGACTTAATTAACCCTTTAACACCTGAGGCGTCATCGGTGACACTTAAACACAACATCTTTAAAATCGTTTTAATTGTTAATACATATCTAGCGAGTGCTTTTTTTGCCCCGTTTTTAAAAAATAAGACTGAAGTTCAGTTTACTGACATAACTTCTGAAAGAAAGTTAAAAAAAATCAGCTTTGACACCAGAGCTTTAGCTCAAGTTTTTATATTGCTTTTGTTATGGTAACTCTTCAGCAGTTGACACCATCGACATAATGTTGATGTGTTATTTTACTCAAAAACTTGAAGAGTTGTGCATTAAAAAAAAATGTTTGTTTTAAAAAAAATGCTTGCGACTGTTCAATTATCTGTTACTTAAAAATGTCAGAAAAGTAAGCTATTATATTTTTTTAGAAAATAACTGGAAATATACTTAGTTGTTGTCTATAATATATATTGTTAATGTGATATAAAATAACTTATATCGTGATACATGTTTTTATTGTGATATAAAAAAATGCATAATGGAGCATAGATGGTTATTGTGATATAAAAAAATTATATCGTGATACATATTGTTATTGTAAAATAAAATAATTTACATTGTAATACATATTGTTATTGTTATATAAAATAATTTACATCGCGCCGCTTTACTCCTTCAAAATCTGCTGGAATTACGTCGATCGTGTTTATAGTTAAAAAGTTACAGTATATCAAAGAATGCAAACACTGGAGCTCCGGTGTTAAAGGGTTTAAGTCTTTCAAAGCAATTAAATGTGTTGACAACGTCATCTCACTAATTATTCAGATGGATCTAAAAATGAGGGAGAACCGCTCGACAATTCAGGGAGGGAAAGTTTGAGTAACAATCGCACACATTTGGATGGATTGATGGAGTTTTATCAATGCTTGATGAGATTTCATGAACTAATTTTTCGGATCTGTTCAGGCAAAGGCTACAAAGTTATTGTATTTGTGTGTAAGCCTGTGCACCCCAGTTCCTCTGCTTAACCAATTAAACTAAAACACAAGAAGAAAATCCCTGACCAAATACACTAGGACTTTAAATGGGAATGTTGAAGATGTATTAACCTTGTAATTGCCCGTGTAAAATATGCTCCCCCTGGTAATGAAATTTCCTTCTTTAATTTGAAAAAATTGGGGAAATATCTGCCTTTTTTTCCCCTTTCACTATGTGTTTTCTCATTTAATTGCGTTTAAAACTTCAGTCCCAAACACCCCAACGGCTTTTATGTGGGGAAGGACCGGAGCTGCATCGCCACATCTATTAATCTAACTGTCCTTTGTCGGAATTAGCATTCAAATGTGATCGGTTCCGCTGTGACTTACCCGGAGCTCGCAATTCCAACCAAATCCACTTCTCTGCAATAACTACAGCGCCCTCTCAGACCCAAACTGCCCCCCTCGCGTTCACAGATATTGATTTTATTTGTTCTGTAATGAGAACAATTAGTCTTTTTTCTGTCTTCTTTCATCTATCAGCTCCAAGTTGTTGCGGACAGTTGAACTTTGCCTTTGGAGCGGTTAAATGTCTTTTCTTTTTTTTAGAAAAACATGCATTTTGTAAAAGAAGTTTAATTTTTTTGTCAAGAAAAAAAAGGCAATTTCTGGTCAAAACAAGAAAATAAGCCAACAAATCTCAGGGATTATCAATAAAAGCCACTTTTAATCGTCCCCGTAGTGAAACAGAAATGAATTGTGTCCTATCTATCACGCCTGATGCCTAATCTCTCATTTTATTAAAAGGCTGATGTGTAGCTCGTGTACGATCTCAACTCTAATTGATGTGGTTAGAAGAAATTACCGCCCTCCAAGTCCAGCGTGGCTGGCATTAACATGTATCATAAAATGTGAAAACATAATAAAACACTCCAATCTATCCATTAGGAATGCTTTAATTTCCGCGGTGGCAGGCGAGTGGCAGGCGAGGTTGACTGACTACCAGCCGTCAGGAGGCTTTAGCCTCTATAAACCATCTGATTGACAGCGTGATTTGTGACTGACTGGAGAACTGTGTGTTTACCGCACGCACACACGTGACGTCAGCGTGGCTGGAGAGAAATAAAGCATCAGAAAGAGTCCATTTCTCTCGCCGCGCTGCCTGAGCCTTACTTACCCTAATGATGTATAATAGCCTGCAACTACACTTAACCTGAGCATTACTGTGGCAAAGACTGAGTGGAAGGGACACACACACACACACAATGGTGTAGTTTTTTCTTGAGGATTATGTTTACTAAAGTATGTTAGAGCAGGAACAGCCTGACATGTTGAGCGATGATTGCCTCTCAAATCTGACTCCGCGAAATCCCATCAAGCCCCGAGATGTTCATAAACAACAACAGCTGTATTCTCGGCTCCTCTCTGATCCCTCACTCACACTTCACTCGGCTGCTGACTCATCCTGTAACCTAACTGAGACAAGCAGTTAGCATGCTGCATCTGTTGTCTCCTAATTAAACTAATTCTGCCGGATGCCTCCGTATACTCGCGCGGCGAATGTAGAGTGCGGCCCTTTAACCCTTTTTGCATCAATTAGCGCCGTTAAGAACAGACTCCCCCGCTTTACACGTGTAGCTCATAAGTGACTGCGTGGAGGCACGCGCACGTGCAAGACGGGTCTCGGAGACGGTTTCGGAGACAGTAAATGACAGAGTCACGTGAGGCGGCTACTGTATGAAACCTCAGATCTAATCAATAGGAGCGAGGAGGACGCCAGGCGCCAGCCAGAGGGTCACCACTCATCACTCAGGTCAGCGCGCGCGCGGGCTTTGCGCGTGCGCGCGCACACACACGCAGGGGCGGGTGCTGGGAGGGCACCGGGCAGGGCGCATTACTCGACAGGACAATGAGGCAGCAGAAGATGGGTCAGAGGGAGGTTGGAGCGCATAGCAACAAAGGGGGTGGAGCCGGATCGATGGGAGAGATTGAAGGAGCTCCGTAATGCTGGAGGAGTCACGGATGTTCAGGACGTGGCTAAGCGGGGTTAAAACAGCCTGGCACCACAGCAGGGAGGCATCGACGGGCCATAAAAGACATGAGGGAACAAAGGAACGGAATTATGCGGTCGCAGCAGATGATTCTGAGAGGCCGGAAGTTAACACGTTCACCCATATGACAGATTCAGCAGGCCTCTGGCTGCGTTTGCAACAGCCGGTTCGACTGTGGAAGCCCCACTTACAGTGGGGCAGCAAAAGAGCCTGAATAGGTGTGTGTGTGTGTGTGTGTGTGGGCACACTGGCGCTCCAGTAAAGAGACACAGATGGAGAGATGGACCAGGCCTGGTGGCATTTAGCCCCCTCCTATAATGACTCTGAAAGCTGGGGAGGAGACACAAGCCCTGTTATTGAATTATTGAAGGTGCACAGAGAGGTATAAATCTGCCATGGAGATGCCACACCGTTGCAAGGCGGCCGTGCGCGCGCACTCACACAGGCCGCATGCTGCTGGGGTGGCGTGACGGCGGCAGGCTTTGACTTGCTGACCTTGAGGTTGTTAAAACAAGCTCTCCGTCAGCTTTTCTGCAAAATATGTTTACCTCGTAAGAAAGAGAGGGAGAGACAGAAGACGAAGAAAAGAGAGACACAGAGTGAAGCTGTGTGTGTGTGTGTGTGTGTGTGCTGACATTGCTGGAATAAACATGGCGACTCCATCAATTCTTTAGCATTGTGAAGAGAAAAAAAAGAGATGAAAGTAACGACCAACCTGTGCATATCTGGCCCATCTGGGCCTGATACACATCCTGACTGCGGAAGGAGACCAAGACCATAAACAAACACTGCAACACACCCCTAAAACATCAACTCAAGAGTATGCAGGCTGAATAAAAGCAGCACTTTAATCACTAAGGTTGATCTCCATGATCTCCAGCTGGAACGATTTCAGCGCTCATGCATTTATTTCCATTATTTCTGCCAAATCTCCAATGAAAATCACGCTTTGGTGTTTTTAAAATCTTTTAGCAGCATTTTTTCTCACAACATATAATGAGAAAATTCAGGTTAAAATTGCCTTCTTGAGTATTTGTATTTCAAATCATTGTGAATTAGGAGTAGATGCAAAAATACTGTTGGAAACAGCTTGTAGGTATAATCGGCGGCCGCCTGCTCCACTCCATTCTGATGCATCGCCTTGTAGCCAAAAAGATCCATGTAGATCTTTGTTGTCCTTGTCCGAGCAGGAAAATTGATCAAAACTATAATGTTAGGTTAGGGTTGTGAGGGGGAAAGCATATAAACAGCATGTGTCAAAGTCAAGGCCCGGGGGCCGGATCCGGCCCACAGGGTAATTATATCCGGCCCTCCAGATCATTTTATATATTGTTATTAAAGTCTCAATGTTATCTTGCAACATCCCAATTTTAACAAAATGTAGATTTTATGGTGAGCAAAACATTGAAAGCCATTTCCTATTTAGATTTGGAATAATATTCCTGTTTGTTGGTATTTATATTTAAAAAGTTACGTTTTAAAAATGTAAAAGTTTTAAGAAATTTGTATTTTTATGTATACAATAAATGTTTATCCTGTTCGGCCTGCAACCAACGGTGTGTTCTGGATTTTGGCCCCCTGTGCGACTGAGTTTGACACCCCTGATGTAAACATATAGATAACGGGAAGTGAGGCCGAATTCTTCCTTTCTCCCTTCCCCTTAAATTGAAGGGGCATTTTTAGTGCAAGTGTGTCTGGAAATTTGTTTTTTAAACCCAAACCTCCGAGCGGCGGGATACAGATTCTTATCGTGAGGGTAAACTGCTTTTCTTCATGTAGGTGCACTTCGAACCACAGAAGTTTTTGTTGAAGCATGAAGCATGACCTTTTTAAAGTTATAAACCGCTGTTTTGGATATTCAATCACTGGAAGCTCGGCGCTAATGCTAGCGGACCGGCAATCATTGGTGACGTCATTGAACAAAGGTGACATCCGACATATGAGACACAATTTTTTTATATCTCTCCGTTTAAAGAGCTAAATGCAGGGGAAGGGAGAAGGAAAGAATGTGGATTACACCAATCCCTGGTTCACACCGCACGCGGAAGTACTGCGAAGTGGCGCGGGACGAAGGCCACTTCCATTCAGCACCCTTATCAACCTGTGGTGCAGTTCCCACCAGACACAAAGCGCCACGGCTGGCTCGCGCCGTGCAGCGATTGTTTAGGCGTCTAGTTTATTTTTTTGCGTGAGCTATTACTGACCCGCGTCGATTCTGGCAGAAAGTTAATGATCAAGACACACAAAAAAATCTGGACAATTTTAAACATATAACCAATATTTCACAATAAAATAGCCAATTGACAAATGCAATCCTACTTTTGTCTCTAATTAGACCGTAACGATGGAGATAAACACACAAAACACAAACAGACAGACACTAGGACACACACTTACACATACAGATCAAGGTGGCGGGCTGACTAGGGAGAGGGGGTGTGTGATTTTGCGTGTCTGCAAAAAAAAAAAAAGAATTTTAAAAACCACAGCTGACCAAAAAGAACCTGTTGACCATCATGAAAAGATATAAATCTAGTGTGAACTGGCGGTTCAGCAGAAACTGCGTGCATTCCGCCCGCACACCACCTCATAGCACCTCCGTGTCCAGTGTGTACCAGGCGTAACAGTCCCGCCCACAACTCAGAGGCAAATTTTCGGTGAACTACTGCCACTCTGCAGAAAATATGTCCTAGAAAACAACAGATGTCTTTTTTTTTTGTGGCTAAAAACAGAATTACAATAATTAAAAAAAAACACTTACAATCCATCAAAAGATGATTGGAGTGGATCCTGAAGCCAACAAACACTTTTTGAAGGAACAAGGATGAAAGTTGTGACTATAAAATACTGCTAAATGTTTCTCTCGGTTCGTGTGTGCGCGTGGCCGTGCGCTCTACCTGAGCCGAGTAGCCGAGGGGGGCACCTCTTCTTATTAACATCATCCGTCTGCATCATTACCAGGCTGCCTGGTTTAGGCAGCAGGTGCTATGAGAGTGCCAAGGTTACAAACGACCACGCGATTGCTTTCAGAACACACGCCTGCACAGACACAACACAACCTCCCAGCACCTCTTTCAAACCCCCACAAGGGATGTGGGGTGTCTGTGTCTATCTGTTATCCAGTGGGTTAGCACGCAGTGTCTGGCCGGGTTTTCACTTGGGGGGACGGTCTCCATCCATTCTCTTGACAACAGGCCAGTAGATACGCAGCAGCGGCAGGGAGGAACTCGGCTCATGGAGAGGCAGGATCCTCAAGTCAAAGCAAACAAAAAGAAGCTACGCAGGCTGGAATTCAACATGAAAACATGCAACATGAACACAAAATCGTTCAGCGAGAGCAGCCAATAGACTTCCATTGAGAAATAAGATGCTATTACTATTTGTCAGAGTAACCCTTTAAGCTCTCTCTGATATCTTTTTTTTTTTTTTTACATATTCTTTTACTTATTCTTGTCTTTTATTTCAATATTTTTTCCATACAAATAAAGTTGCCTTGCCTATTTTTCTTTATCACAAGTTATTCAAGTTTTAAACTGACCAATCAGAAGCCTCAGTAGAAGCATGTGGTGCCTACTGGCCCCCACCTCAAACGTTTGATTGATTCCCCCAAGCTGCTTTCAATGGAAGAGGTGGGAACTTCGGATAAGTCCTGATTGATAACAGTTGTTGCCATAGAAACACGGACTCAGATTGACTCAGACCAATCACTGCTGTCTAGCTTCAACATGGCGACATCTGTATCGTGGAAAAATTGCAACTGAATTGGCTGCATTTTGCTGGACCCGTTGGTAAGGCAGTTTCTATGACTGATGTTAGACTTGCTCTGTCCATTTCTCAATATACAGTCCGTGGTCTGGCCCTTCTGTCAAATTTCAGAACCCACAACTCAAAAGTTTTTCCAATCTTTTATTTAATATCTTGATAGCTTTACTAAAACAGGAAGTCTCAGTCTCTGTTCTTGTCTAAAATAAGTTCCTGGATCACAGAAGGAAATATTCCAATAAGGCGTCCTTATTCGCAGGAAGTCAAGAGACAGAGCCCAAGGATTTTCAGGCAGACAGTGTACTGGAATGGCGTGATTGATGGTGTTCACTTTGCACACCAGATATCTCAAACTTCCATCCAAAGGATTGTGGTCCCTGTGCAGTTTCAGGTTTCAACAAAGTAGCATGAAGACAAGCAAATGTGCGGTAAGTACAAACATTAGTGAAACCAAACAAATATGGCTCCGTCCCATAAATATGAGTGGTCAATAAGCAGTTTGAATATTGACAGATTGATATGTACACCAGTAAAGTTAATGCTGATAAAACGCTCAGCATTATTATGGCCTGTAACTTGAGAACGGTAATAAAAGCTATATGATTGGGGATAGGCCTGCTTCTCAGGCGCCTCCATGGCACCATCCATGACACCAAAGATGTGTCAAACACAACAGACACTCAATACAGGGCTGTGCTGCCCTGCTCTACCTTCTGTTATGGATTAAGCAGCCCGCACGGTCTCTTTTTAAGATGTGCACATCGATTTGGCATTGACGAACCATTCATATTAGCCAACGGTTTGCTCTTTACTGCACCAAGGGCAATCAGACGCACTGTACTGCATCAGGCTAAATTTAACCTCCTATCAATCCAAATGTGATACACTCAAAGTCATTGTTCTGTAATTGCTCACAGAGATGTTTTTTTTTTAAATGTGGACATTGGTAATCAAACAAAGAAGTAAAACGTATAGATTTTAAGCGATTGTTGAGAATTAAGTGGAATCTAATTTTAAAACATCCTGAAATGATAAAAAAAAAAGCCTTCAAGCGGCCACTTAAAACTGAACACAGATAGATATGCCTCTAGATAAATCAACATTACAGCAATATTGATTTGAATGCAATTCAAACACAGCGCTGAAAAGAGTCTGGGTGCAAAACGGAATTACAAATAAATAAGACATACACAACAGGACGAAAAATGTATTTCGATCTCTAGTAGAGAGGCTCCAGCAGAAATTAATGTCCTCGGTTAGTTAGTGGTGTTAATTGGGCGTGCAAAATTAAAATGTTAGCATCGGTGCTAGCTGTGAATGCAGACAAGGCCCCTCCAGCTGAATGTGACCTAACAGAGCGTGTTTCAACTTCCTTTTTCTCTGCTTCAAGTGTCGTGTCTCCAAAACTAATAATAAAAAAAAAAAGAAACCCTCACAAATCCCCCCTCGTAGCCCCCCATATGAACTGTCACATTAATAACACTGCACTCGTATTCAAATTTTCTGTCGAAAAGCTAAAGAAAGATTGAATGCCCCACCGTCGCGCAGCCAAAGATTGAAGACGTGTCTCATTGACATTGTTAAAAGTTTATGAAAATATATGAATTCTCAAACGTGGCAGGCTGCCGTGCAGCTCCACTCCCAACACTTCTGTTAGAGACCACAGCTTTTAATCAAAATGATTGAATACCACAAGTTTGGATTCAGGGATTCTAATAGAGGACGGATAAAGTGTCACGGTCCAGAACTAGAAAAACCACATGGGATCACACATGCATGCATAAAACCCCCCATCTGCATTTTTTCCTTTTCTTTAAAAAAATAAATAAATGAAACAACACTGTGAGCCTCATTGGAAGGTTTCTTATTCTCTTACCAAGTGCTTGTATGAGCGGCGGACGGTGCAGCGTGCAGCAAATGACTGACTTGCGCTCTGGAGCTGATATGAAGCTGTATTGTTGGGATGAGACGTATGGTTCACCCTGTACACAAACACTCTCAGCCTTTCCTCTTGTCCAGGGTGGACCTCTGTTCATGCAGAAAGCCTGCTATGATACCAACCATGAGCAACGCCACAGGTGACGACTCACAGATTGGCTTCCATTACCAACCAGGGGTTTAGTGCCAAAGGCCTTTTCTTGAAACTGCTGGTGATAAAAGATGAGCTGAAAGAGTCTATCTTTGCTATCAGAGGGTTTGACTTGTACTGAAAATAGGAGGGAACTCCAACAAATATGATATAAAAAACATATCAACTATAAAAGATTTAAATAATGACCATTGACTGTACAACTCAAAGAAACTGCCTTACTTTGTGGTCCAACCAAAGGGAGTCAACTCAGTCGTCATTTTATTCGTCATACGGACATCTCCACATTGGAACCAGATATTGTCAGTAGGCAGTGATTGGTGTGACTCAGTCAGAGGCAATATTTCTATGGCAACCAGTCTGACCAATCAGAAGCGAGTTTGTTGGAAGTCCACACCTACTACAGAATGCTGTCAATCAAACATTTCGAACGTCCAATGCCGGGACGTTGAATGATCTGGCCTGAAGGAATGCTGGAATTCCCAAACAGGCCAGGATTCTCAAGCGTCAACATAAAATTGAAAACACTTTGTTCAGTTCAGAATCTTTGTTCAGTCCACCAAACTGGTCCAAGGTATTGGTTGTCAACAACACAAAAGACTTTGAGAAGTGTTTGATCACAGACATTTGAGAAAACAAATACAGTAATAAAAGATGAGTCAAATATCATTTCAAGGAAATGATGGCGCCTGGAAGCACCTGTGCTATGACTAAAAGTTAACTTTGACTTGAACTTCTCAGCAGAGAATTCTGACCTGCAGACAACTTCACCTAAACTTATTCAGCTGCACTAATAACAGCTCACAGAAGGACAAAGACCTTGACTAACACTGTCTGCAGAGTTTAGAGAGAAGAGAACTTCATAAACTCTGTTAGAACCAGATAGAGGGCTGTCAGATTGACAAACAGAAAGAAAGAAAGAGCATGGACCTCTCTATTTTACATCATTGCCATATCTGTATCTTCTGTGACAAGGACACTGACTTTGATCAAATTAAAAAAATAAAATAACAATTTATAGCAAATAAATAAATTTAAAAATTAAACAAATAAATTATTAAAAGGCTAAAAGTAATTAGTTTCTCATCATTTCACTCCAGTCTATTTAATGATAATTGATACATATTAATGATTCCTGATGATCATCAAATATGTAATTTGTAAAATCCTTTTTTTTTATTATTATCCTGTTAAATGTGGATATTTTGTCTAATAACACATACCCTGAATATATTTTTTTCAATTGACCTGAATATGTTATGATGACAGTAATAGAAGTCTATGGGATTTTTGCTTTTTTGGAACCAGCAGGCACTTCCTATTTGGAATGCGGGGTCACTCAGTCCATTTCTCTTATACAGTCAATGGTGATGACACCTAATGATATGGTTTTTCCATGTCTACAACCCTCTAAAGGTCTGATTTTGTATTTTGGATTCTGCACAACTAATTAATGAAATACTTATGTTGGAGCAAAGATAGGCGAAGTCAGGTGGAAGCTGCTTTGTTTACAACTGGCATCGAACCACCTGCGTAATCTCTGGCATTGCTAGAAGCACAGGGAAACCTAACAACAAGTGCAGGCTCTGACGAATATATCATGTCATTTACACAATTGACTTAGCTTATCTGTACTGATACCAGTCTCTGCTGGCAGTCTGTATGTATAATCTACCATCAACGATAGGCAGCGGGAGAAATGAAAGCTTTTGATTGGTTTGTTTGTTATGATCTGGGTAATTAATGTAAATGAGTGTTGATAACACATCTTCTGCTGAACACCACTGAACAATTAATAATCACTTAACAGTGTTTGTTTTCAATTAAAAGTGACAATTATCACAAAAAAAATCAGCAAACAGCAATAGATTATCACATATTATTTGATATATGTCACTTCAGCTAATCTAGGATTATTAAGAAAAATGATTAAGTATGTCAGGAGAGACAAACTGGTAATACTCAATGTGTCTGTTATGATACATACAACTTTTAACCACTCCAGGGCTGTAGCGTGTTTGAATGTGTTCTCCTTTCACTACAGTGAGCATTTTTGTCCCACAGGAGGCTCTTGAAACAAAGAACTGTTCCCTTTGACTTCTCAATCTCTGCTGTTGATATGACTAAAGCCGGGTCAGGGATGGACATAAATGTGAAATACATTTATTTACTTTATTTTCTTAAACTCCCCCTCAGATGAAAATCATGTTTTTTGAGTTTTTAACATGTGTGGCTAGCGTGTCTAGCTCAGGTGCCAAAGAAGAGAAGATGGTATCTTCCCATTGACTGCAGTCAAATGGCGGCATTTTCGGGGTCAGATCAGCCGTCACTGGATTTTTATGGTAGCAGGACTGAAAACGCTGGAAAATCTCCAGACTCCAAAGAGCTTCCTGATGCGACCACGGAAATGTGAACGGCGGCTCATTTGGGACGGGGCTGTTCAGCTCAGCTCCAGAAGCCACGCCCCCTCAGAGGAAATTTTGGAAACAGAGACAACATGAAAAATGGCTTTTTAAGGCATTTAGGTTGTGGGATTTTGGTTAAATATTTCATTATCATAATTAAAACATTACTTGGAAGGATTTTTTATGAAAAAAAAATTCTTAGGGGGACTTTAAACCAGTCTCAAGGAAGTGTCAGAAGGGCTGCTTCCTGGTTATAATACGGTATAAGGATCACTTTTAGCTCCATTTACTCATCAACCATTTATGCAATTAACGTAATTCCAGCAGATTTTAAAGCCAAGAAAAACAGTTTGGGCTGAAATCATAGATATTTCCTGGACAAAGCGGGTGTATTGGTTCATGTCGGTCTGAGTCAGGTTTCCAGGGCAACTACTGCCACCACATCACTGGCGGAAGAACTACTTTCACTTAAATTGCTACCAATCACAAATCGACGACAGATGTTGGAACACATCTGAGACTCCTCTAGATTTACAGTAGTTTAGATTAGCCCTGTAGTATAAAAATGAGTATGGTGAATAACCTGGTGAATTATGAACACACGTGTTTCGGCCGAATGAAAGGCGCTATACAACTAAATAAAGTCTGAGTTTGAGTATGACTGAACTCAAGAACTTAAGATTTACAGGTAATCTTTTTGGACTTTTACACAATACAATCCTGGCGTGAATTCAAGTGAAAACGTATGTTAATTTAGAAAATTATGTGTCTTCATCAAGTAATAAACAGTCTACAAAGGTTCACCAACGAAAGACAAAACGTCACACAACCTGTAAATGCAAGGTGGGATTAACTTTCTTAAACAAAAAATAGGTAACATAAAAAAAAATATCTATATTTACATTGATTATGGATTTGTTGAAAGACTGTAGACAAAAAAAGAACTTGAAGGAGCAGATGGAGCCTGTATACGAGTAGGAATTAAGAAATCTCAGCGTTAAAGAAAAAAGAACAGATGGCAAAAGAAATGTATTATGAGTGAGATGGAGACAGTCGGAGCCTGGGTCAGATGGCACGGACAGAAAAGTTGTTTGTTTTCGTGTGCTTTGGTGACAGATGTGGAGCTCTACTACAGGCGGTTCACATCAACTCTTGAGCAACTCTCTCAGTGGACAGAGGGGCAATAACACCCTTTAACATCTGTCTTTTGTCCTGAGGGGAGCAGGAAGTAATCAGCAGCAATCCCTCTGCATCAAAAGAATAGTGACACGAGCGCCACTATTGACCAAAGCCAAGGAAAAGATTGATAAAACCTGGCTTGACATACAGCATAAGAGAGGAGGACATTACACTATGACATGGAACCACTCTTATTGAATGAATTGGTCCAAACTCATACAAACTGGTGCATAATCCAACCACAAAATCACAGCTTTTTGAGTAAAAATAAAAGACCCTTTTCGTGTCATTATTTGTTATTCAAAGTTCCAGTAGGGGGCTCAAATGTCACCCTTTGTTTTTTAAGAGCCGTGAATTGTTGTTCAAATTATGCCAATAAAATTTAAGAAGGTGACAGAAGGACTTATGTTTCTTCTGGTAATTTTATTTTAAAAAATGAGCACTTATCCAGCTGAAAGTAAAATTGATGTAATTTCCTGTACCTGATTTTTAGCACTATGCTATTGCTCTATGAAAGAAGATGTTGTGGATTTTTGTGCTTGATAGAAAAATATGTTTACTTATTTTATTTTATCAATTTATTGGCTGTAAATTTTCTCCTGCAGCAGCAGGAAGCCTAAACGTTTCCTAATCCTCATTAAAGCTATTCTGTGCTTTCCTATATTAAAATTGGTACATATATTTACCTTACAAAAGAAAAGAAAATCATGTGTTTTTGATTATTTACAATTTAACACAACTTAAAAAGATTGTTCCTAATCATTTTAAAGGTGCTAAGTCTCAACATGCTGTCAGCGTTGGCTGTCGGACAGGTTTTTTTTTTTTCTACATCAGACCATGGAGATGGTTTGGATCTCTGCTTCAGTTTTCTCCTCGCATTTTCCTCCGCAGCCAAATTTCAGTCAAACTGTTCGCAAATGTAGTGCAGAACTAGGACAGTAACTGGTCCGTTGCAACGAACAGATTGGAAATAATCTTTTGCGCTAGAATCTGTTTTTTTTACACCCTCACAAACTGATGAAGGATTTGAATACGTTTTTCCCTCCAATGCAACCATCTGTAATAACACATTCAAATGAATTCTCGTGAACAGATAGCTCTTCATTATGTCAATTTGCAGACATTAACACCTCAGTACAAAGTACGATCCAGAAATTTAGCACATTTTCTGACAGAACATTGGTTTTGTAATAACCCTCGAGAGAAAGAGTTGAAAAAAAATAACTATTACAACAATGAGTACTAAGGAAAGTTAAAGTCTTTTAATGATTAGTGAGGTACAGCTGTAAATCCTGGCATTGACAGCCAGAAGGGGGGGGGTTTGGAGCCCTCCCAGTGACTGACGGTTGGAGCTCCACTCCAATCCACCTACATCAAAGCTTCGGGCCTCGTCTTCTTCCCTTCTTTGCTCATAAAGAGGCTCAGGAGTCACAGCTATCACTCTCATCCCCCCCAACGATACCTCCTCCTCCTCCCCTGGATTCGCCCTTTCATTATCTCTACAGCAGGAAGAGAGAAAAAAAAAGGAGGAAAAAAAAACAAGAGGAGGGGAGTGGAGAGGTCTGAAGAGGTTTTCAAATCCACTGAAGCCTGTCATGTTACAAAAACATGTCGCTTTAAACTAAATGTGAAATATCAGTAATTGAAGCCATAAATCCACTGTTGTGTTCCCCGCATCTCCTCCCTGTCCTCTTTCTTTTTCCATCTACCCATCCCTCCACTCCAGCTCTGTCTTTTTTTTTTTTTTGAGTGCTTTTGATGAGCGGTAAATTGGAAATTATTTTGTGTTGTAATGCGGCCCTGAAACGTCTTCCCATTACCATGCGTCAGTCAGCACTGACAGTGAAATTACTCAACTGTCAATCTGGCTATCAAAAGAGCTGGGTGGGGGGGATGTTTGCTGAGGTGGGTGGTGGAGGACAAGGAAGTGAGAAGGAGGGGGGGTACACGAGGAACTACAGATTGATCAATACAGAGAGAGTGGGGGTGGGGGGCTTCAGCATACCTCTATTGTGTTTGAATACATTTTGTAGAATTTAGCTGCATTAATGCCCTCTTGAGTGTTCTCTGTGAGATCTGTGTGTCTTAAAATATACACAAGATCCAATTGAATGTTTCTGCGGATAAAAGACAATAAGTGGAGAAATGTACAGAACACAGCAAAGTGAGTTGAAAGCAATCAGACCAAAGTTCCTCAATCCCAGTTTAGACTTTCTCCTGCTGAGCCCCCAGATTGGCTCTGTGTGGATCTCCCAGAGGGCACAGCTGTCTTTTTGTTTTGTGTACATTTTTGGTGATTTTGCAGGAAAATAACAAGCTAGATAAAACATTACCTCCAGCTGTTGATCATTACAAAACAAATTCATTCTGTAATGTTTTCTACATGTCTCTTCATTCACTCAAAATTAAGATAGCATGACTCGAACGTAAGCCCAACGGTTCCTGCGAGCTCAGATATTGCTGCAGAGAGGGTTTGGTGATGTGTGTCTGTAATGACTGGAGTGTTGAAAGGTTCTGCAATATATAGGGAGAGAGCAAGAGCGGAGAGTGAGAACTCCTTTATTGCTCAATGCTAAATTAATTGCACCAATTATTCACGGAGAGAGTTGTCTAGTGGCGGCCTTTGGGGGGCGAGGCCCTGACCGCTCTCCCTCATTTTTAATTGGCTGTCCTGTTGAATAATTGATTGGAGCAAATGTGAAATGGATGGGAAGGTCCAAGTGTCTTTCATCACAATGGGCAGGCCGCTCTGACAGCAGGCCACAAACAAACTCTGCTGCTGTATGCAATAAACAAAGTGCACGCAGTTGCATTCGGTGTGGCCACTGCAGAGGGGTTAGAATAGCAAATATGACTCCTGTGCAAGACACTGCCCCCTGAAGCCCCGGCAACATCAACGCAAGCAAGCAGTGAGGCTATGCAGATTATCAGAACTTGAATGGCAAAGTGGAAGTTTGGGGTACTTTCATAATTCCCCGTATGGTCTGTCTGTCTGTCCATCCATTTTCTTCCACTCCTGCAAGACCAAGTCGTGGGGGCAACAGTAGATACCAGGACAATCTTCTGTGTGTTACGACTACTAGGGATTTGAACTTCTCAATTCCCAGGAAAGTTCAGAGTACTAAAGAGGATATTCTGACAGATAGTCAGCCTCACTCCTGGTAGTGGAACACTAGACCAGCTCCACACTCTCCATAGGGTGGTTAAGGGTTTCCGGATTTGCTGGAGGCATTTGACATGGGGAAGGTGCTAAGTGATTATGTGGTCCGAGGAACCTGACTAAGGGTCATCTGGTCCCGGTATGACAGGAGAAGCAGTTTAGTTTGAATAGCTGGCAGTAAGTCAGATATTTTCTCGATGCATATTGGACTCTGGCAGGGCCGAACTATATCTCTGGTTCTGTTCTTCATCTTTATGGACAGAATTTTTAGGCGCACACAGGGGGTGGAGGGGTCTGGTTTGGGTTTGTTGTGGAGACGTTGGGTGGTTCATGGCTGAGTGTGTAGTCGTCTGCGGCCGTTCTCTGGGTCGGTGGAGAGACACAACCCTTGAAGGGCACAGGGACCCAGTTAGGCAGCAGCGTCAAGGGTCTTGCCTAAGGACCCAGTCTGGATGGAGATCAGTGGACACCCCGGGGATTGACCCAAGTCTCCTGCGTCCTAGCCATACACTTAGCCCACTGAGCCATCCAGCAGCTTCTCGCAGGTGTGATAACTTATCTATACTTCTGGAACGTGATAAATCCCAGTTAGAAACAACCCACTATGAATGATGTATCATTGGAACAATGAAAGAATGAAATGAACCTTTCTTTGAGTCTGCACCAACAAAAAATAAAATTTGTCTGCTTGTAATTAACTAAAGATTCAGAAAGACGTTTACTGCTAAATATATAAAGTGTTACATGTTAAGAACAAAGGATTATATATTAGTCTATAAACCAGTCAGAAGCAAAGTAAACATAGATTATAAAAATATAGCAAGTCATAATCAAAAAATGTGAATTTCTTCAGATTCCAGTTAATAAACAGACAGCATTGACATATTTTAAACATCTCAATGCTACATTGTTAAAACTGAATTATTTCCACCCTGCAGAAAGCACAGATGTTTAACACAAAACCTGTGTCGAATTTACAAATCTTTGATTTTGTTCCCCCATCGTGTGTACATTGTCAACAACTGCACAACTCCCCCCACTGGCACAGACATACACACAAGCACACACAGACCTCTCAGTAATCAAAGGCTATTAACTCTCTGTGCTTTCGCAACAAAACAGATGTAAGATTCATGAGTCTCTGCCGGTGACTGTTGTCTTTGCCACAGGCTAGTAAAGAAACAATTAGTGCAGAGCTGGCCTCACTGTCCGCTGCAATCAATAGTCCCTGATGGTCTTCTGAGCCTATTGACCGAAGCCTGTTCCTCTCCCTGACCCCAGACCTGCAGAAGCCGAGAGCGTCGTCAGTTCACCTATCTAGAGTTGGCGAGGGGCTGTTGGTTAAAGACTTACTCCAATGAAAATTGTTGAAAAATTTTTAACGTTGTTCTAGTACCATTTTTCTAATGATGAAGGACATTTATAAAAAAACTAGAAAAGCTGCATCACCTGCAATAATGCTAGTGGGAATGGTTGAAATTTTGTTGAAGAATTATGAAAAACCGCTAAGGTTGGCCTACATTT
Source organism: Oryzias javanicus (assembly GCA_003999625.1). Classification (NCBI taxonomy): domain Eukaryota; kingdom Metazoa; phylum Chordata; class Actinopteri; order Beloniformes; family Adrianichthyidae; genus Oryzias; species Oryzias javanicus. The sequence continues at coordinate 9,501,405 of CM012452.1, forward strand.
CTGAAAATAGTTAGTAAGTTTGTTTAAAAATCCTCAATACATGCCAATTTTGCAAAAACATGTATGCGTTGCTTGAATATGAGCTAAACTCTACATTAGCCCAAAAAATTAAACTAAAAAGATAGGACATTGCTAAAAAGTTAGCTCAACTCCAAAATATCCTAAAAATCCCCAGTAAAATTTATAAATGTTATTCTTATGCTAACATATAAGCTTTACTCAAAAGTAGCCTAGCAAACCTCAGTAGATAAAAAAATTAGCCAAAAACACCAGCCTGTTCCTAGCTAAACTCAAAAGTAGCCTAGCAACTTTAGTAGATAATGAATTAGCCAAAAAAAGTCAATGTGTGACTAAAACATTAGATAAAATAAGCATAAAAAAATTCAAATTATCAAAATGAGCTAGCATAATGCTAATATACCAGCTCATTGCCAAATTATTTAAAAATTACTGTAAAGAATGGTTCCAAAGTTCACAAACTTTTTGAAAAATAAAAAAAAATCACTGCTATGGGACATATTTTGTTCAATATTTCAAATTATATAAAGTTAATGATTGCAAAAAGTACAAGCACTAATGTCCTGAACAACTAAAACGTTTCAACACCAAGATTGCTGAAATCGCTGAAAGTGGGATTAAGTTTTTACGTGTCGAAAAAATGTACGTAAAGAAGCAGGAGAATCACTATTGTGTGAATATTCAAATTACATTTCTGCTTTTTTCTTTTTCAAATCGTCGTGAATCAGGTTGGGGTTGTAAGCTAGCAGGGAGAGTGTAAACAAAGGGATAATGAGAAATGAAGGCCGGCTCACTCCTGCTCACAACTTAGAGGTGAATTTCTAATGAACTACTGCCGCTTTGCAGAAACAAAATTCTTTTTTTTTGGCTTAAAAACGACATAACCATAATAAAAAGACCACTGGGAATCCTTTGAAAATAGATCAAAAGATGATCGGAGCAGGACTTCAAATTACTAAAATTCACATTAGCACTTATAAAATTCAAAATAGAATTCTATTGCTCCAAATTAAGATTTGGGCAAGTCTGCTTAATTCAAAAAGCAAATAAATAAGTCAGTAAAGTCCCCAGATGGTGGTCACATGCCTGTTGATTTGCACACAGCACCTTGTACCAATCAAATTCCTGAACAGCAGGCATCCAGGCTCCAAGGCAATCTGCTAATGTTCTAATAATTGCAGAGAGTTCACTAACCCTTACAAAGTTTAGACCTGTCCAACTCACGGTTCTCCAGGCTGCCATGATAGCTCCTTCCCCAGGACTGGTGGTGCTGGTTGGGGACAAAACACCTGCAACATTGAAGATCTCCCGACCAGAGAACAGGTGTCACTCCTACTTAGCTCTCCGCCTTCATGGCCCCATTTCAACCCAACTGACCACCTGCCCCACCTGTGCACCCACACAGGTAGCAGAGAGACTATTTCAATTCTGAAAGCGCCTCCTCCATCACTGATTTATCACCTCACGCCCACTTTCCTCCTCTTCCTCAGATGGCTCTGTACAGTCTGCTTATTTTGAGTTTTGGGCCTACAGATTGATGCTCGCACGCGCTTTGTTGGCACCCAAACTTCTGTCAGCAGAGCGGCGAAACACTTCTGCGAAAAACTCATAAAAGGAAGTGAGCTTTGTGCATCAGTGCATTGATAAGCAGGTGACTCGTCTACGTGCCATGAAAGCGCCGTCAGTCTTTAAAATCGACACACGTTCCATGATCCGGGGTTTATTTTTCCCATCCGTCTGCTCGTGTCCAGTCCCTGTAGTTTTCATCCCCTTCATCATTTTACTCCAATGGCGTCATAGGACAGTCGGGTGTGTGGGGTGGGGTGGGGGGTGGGGGGTGACAGTGCAGGTGTTTGTGTAAAGCACCCCCCCTCTCTTTCCTACACTTCCCTCCCCCCTCTCTTGCTGTAGCGAGGAGAGCAATAATTACTCTGGTGTCAGCGTTGCTGGCTGCGACTCCTCCCCCTGCAAGGGGCGGCGGGCATCCATAACCCATCGTCCTGCCACGGGGTAAACGCCAGGCCATCCATCACGCACCCACTTGACAAATACCTTCCATAATAGAAGTTTATTTTTATGGGAGGCTGAATCAAGGACTTTCCCATGCATACAAAAACGTGTCAGAATTATTTATGGCTTGTGCTGAGACGCACAATATGTCATATCAAAGTCCCATCCCGCTTCCCGGCGCTGCAAGGAGCTGCCGGCGCTCGGCCTGTCGATATCTCCGCTCGCTATCAATAATGTGGAACACCGCCACGATAAGCCTCAGATTCTGAGGTCATATTTGACACACACGCAGGAGTCAGCCACAAGGAAGCGGCGCGCACACACAGAGAGGGCTCTCACATGTTTTAAAACAAAACAACATGCCTTTAACATTTGAGATTATTTATTTCTCTCACATGGATTTTCTTAACCCTTTGGAACCTACACTGAAAAAGTCAAGCGTTAGATCAATTTACCAAAGTTCCGCAATTTTTTACAGTATAAATTATTAGTTTTCTTAAAATAAAAATTGAGTTTTTACCAAATTTTTCATTTCATAAAAAGTAATATTTTTAAATGTAACAAATTACAGAACGTTTATTAATTGATCCAATTTTTCAGTTTTTACAGAGTAGGCCCTAAATTTCTATTTTTACTTCAGAATTTACCTCTGTTAGAAGAATCCTTTCATGCTCATCTTGTATCATTTTAATCAGAACAACCTCACCTATGTGACACTAACTTCATTTGGTCAGTTTTTTCCATATTGTATTAACACAATAGGCAATAAATCGTTATAAAACAAACAAAAAAAATTCTTTCTAAAGAAAAGGGAGTAATGTTGCTGTGGAAACCCCCCCAAAAAAAAAACAAATCGATTTTTTACAACAAAAGATGAAAGTTTAAACTGTTAATACAATAAAATAAAAAGAACAAATCTTTTTAAACAAACTAATTCACATGTTTTTGAATGAATACACAAAAAATAAAGTTCCAGACGAAATTCAAAAATATTCTCACTCCCAACTTGTCACATATTGACACTTGTTTAAGGACCCCTCTGTGACACTTTCTGACATTTTTGGGTATCCCTTACTCGTAATTTTTGATGTTTTGGGTGTCCCCATTAATTCACAGATGCCAAACCTCCAGGACGAGAAGTGCACAGATACCCCTAACCCAGTACCAGTATCCTAATCCAGTACCGGTTTACGTCCAGGCCCAGTCAATGCCCAGACACCGCGTTTAGTACCGCGTCTGGTGCTGAGTTATGGTACCGGTACCGGATGCGAGGATTGTGGACTTTTGATTTCATGAACAACCAGCACGTCAAAAAATGAAGACCAAAAGGTCAAAAAGTGGAAGGGTCCTTAACTAAACGTCAATATATGGCGAGTTGGGGATGAGAATGTGATGAAAATTCACAGATTTCTTTGTGCCTTATGAATAAACAGTTTCTGCTCAGTTGAACACATTAAGGCAAATCTCAGGCCTCACACCTTCATGCATGTTGTGTCCTTCCTGATATTATGAAACAGGCTGTGTCTTCACTCCAGTCTGGCTTTGTGGCTGGATAACTTGGTGTGAGGGGCTGTAATCTAGAGGGGTTAGGGGAAAACAAAGAGATGACTGAAATCGACTTTGAGGTGAATTTCTAATGAATTCCTGTCACTCTGCAGAAACTATGTTCTAGAAAACAATACAGTTTTTAAAAAACTCTGGCTAAAATGTCACATTCATAATTAAAAGACCACTGGGAACGATTTTAAAACAGATTAGAAGATGACTGGAGTGAGACTTAAATGACTCCTTATTAGATTGAGGGTTATTGGAGTGACACCTGTCAGTCAAAATCCAAGCCAAGGTCAGATAAAAACACACTCCCTCAGTGTGTTAAATACATCCATATGTGATAGAGTAATCCCTGATAGTATGGAGAAAAGGAAAAAAAAAAAACAACAACTCAAAGGAAATCCTCATACTGCAGCCGGCAAATCTGAGAGCTGTCAGTCATCGTGAGTGGCAACCTCTCGTGCCCACAGAAACAACGCTAAATTGAGTTTCCTGATAACAGCCCAGAATCACCGACGCAACCACGAAGCACGCAAAGTAAAGCAAAAGAAAAAGGAGGGAGAGGAAAAAAAAGAGCTTTTCTGCTTTCCCGTCGGCCACTTGAGTGCTGTCAGTCACGCTGACTGACATGCTCACATGTCGCCGGTGGAAGGAGCAAGAAATAGATTAACACAGCAGCAAGAGAGGAGAGGAGAGCGACAGCATTAAGCCTGGCTGGGGGAAAATGAATAAATATGATAAATATGATAATTGAAATCAGAAGATTTTAGCGCTTGCTGGTGGATTCCGCCATGTGCCCCAAGGGATTAGTCCTTCATTTACTGTCATTCTTTAGTATACAGACGCATATAGGAAAAACTTAATGGCAAGCAAATCTTTACAGACTAAAAGGCCTAATTCCACAAAACTAGCAAACACACAGAAAAGTGGCCTCCTCTACAAGGCTGGAGGCAAAAAAAAAAAACAGAGAAAGGAGAAAAAAACAGCAGTTGTAGCAGCGGGAGAACTTTGTCCTGTGAAGACAGAAGATGTATGGCTCAGGGGAGATAGTAGCAACAGTAAATGATTACCTTTTTACAAACTGGGCCTTTGTAATAAAATGCGTAGGGGGGAGTATTATCAATTCAGCCGCCTGGTAAAGATAGCATTTCTGAAGCCATGGGAAGGCTGATCACTATCTAGAGAGGAGCCCGAATCTGTATTCCTCACTAGAAGTCAGGAGGGAGACGGGTCTAAGACCTGCTGCTGTGTGTGTGCGGCACAGAAAGTGTGTGTTTCACTGAAAGAGACATCCGTTAAGGCCTCTTATGCCCGCAGGCCCAGCCGTGACAGAACCAAGATCTATTTTCTTATACCTTGCAAACAGAGAAAAATGCAGGATGCAGAAAAACACACACACTCGCACACGTGGAATCCTTTATATGTGCAAACACACAAGCCGAGTCCTTGGGGCAAAGAATATCAGAGCGGAGATGAAGTTCTGTATAAAACGGGGGGGTTTTCTGAGACTGTGCCGACGCCGAGATCTTCTCTTAGATGAGTGATTTTAGAGGAAGACACTGACAGATGACATGTACACACTCTCCAAAACTCTCACACAACACACTTGTCTGATAACAGTCAAACAGAGAAGAGACGACAAAGAGGAGTCGACAGACAGACCAGCAAACAGACGGAGAAACAGATAGCTTGGCAGAGCTCAGCTGCTGGCCCCCAGTCACATCACTCACACACACGTCGCTGAGATGGTAAGGCATCACAACGCGCACAAACTCCACGTCACAAGCAGAGGGAGAAGATTGAGGGGGACAAAAAATGAGCAGATAGTTGAGAGGAGATATGAGTGTAGCCTGGGGTGTTCCTCCACACTGTTGAATGCTGGGATGTTTATATGAAATGGGGGTGACTGATGATCTGACACCTCTGTGTGCATGCAGGTCTTTTGTAGAACAGGGTTCCTGCAGACCTTACGGGTGTGACAAGTCACTTGATTTTAAAGGTAAAATAGGTCCTTATTTCTGTGCTGCCTTTTGACTTTCAATGGAAAAGTCAACATCATAGCATGAGCATCCAGAACATACTCCGCACCACGGAAAAGGCATTGTTTAATACAGTTAACGGGGTTCATTCTCCTTTATTGATTCTTTCAAGTTTAAATATTGTGGTAAATTCCTAAATGATTTAAAACATTTAACACAAATAAATATCAATTTATTATTGCTAGTTAACTAGTATAGGAAAGTTAAAATCTCCTTAAACAAATTAATGTGTTTTCAATTCATTAAAATCAATAGCTACAAAACTACTAATAATCGATTTAGTGCCCAGGATTTTAACAGCAATTCTGAAACCACGCTCACTATTTTTTTCTTGCATGTCAAAAAGGATGTCACCAATTTTCAAAAATAATAAGTATACATTTTTCATTAAAAAAAAAAAATTAAATACATTTTCCTCACAATTTCACATCGCCAATCTAGTGGCATCGATGTCAACAAGATAGACACAACACTAAAACATAGTGAAACTTTGGATCAAGTAACAAAAGTTTTATCATTTGTTTAATTTCAGTCTTTATTTTTCATCAATTTCAAATTCTGGGTTGATAATTTTCCCATTAAAAAAATAATTTAAATGTAATAAATTACAGAGCTTTGTTAACTGATCCGATGTTTCATTTTTTATAGCGTAGATTTTGTCATTTTAGATTTAGACAATACGAAAAAAAAAAGACAAACACACAATTTGGACACTATCTTAACGATGAAACATTTTTAGCCTTAAAACATCCAAATGATGTTCAAGAAAGTAGTAAAGTGATTTAATATCTTGTATGTGAAGAACTAAATAAATCCATGAATAGATTTTTTTTTTAATTTAAATTTTACATTGACATCTATTAGATTTATTTTCCAAAGAGATTCACAGGTTTCTATCAATTAAAGGTTATATGAGGTTGAGAATTGTGCCTGAAGACACATTCGTTTGTCTTTTTTTGGTTAGTGAAATTCTAGCTATTTGATTGGTAGACAGTTTCACCCCATAAGCAAAAGCTACACCTTTTAACTTAGCGAAAAATGAATCCCCAACATTAAACATGAACAAAATCTCTTCATTACTAACTGCTAAAAACCTACATATTGTGGGACTATCTGGTGCCCTGGATATTAAAAGTATAATACAGACGCCATGCTCACTATTTTTTTTTTTTTTCTATTTTTTTTTTTTTACATTCCAAATATGACATCAACAATGTCCTGAAATAAAAACTTCGGAAGCGGGAACATTTTACAAACTGTATTTTTGAATCCACTATATACTGATGAGGAAAACTTGGATGATTTAAAATAAATAATAATTTCAAGGTAATTTTTTAAATTAAAAATATTTCAAAGGCAATGCATTGTGGTCCATGTTAGTCAATGTAGTTAGCAATAAACCACAATGGTTTTTCATATTCCCTTTATGGAGCTCCAACTAAGTAGTAAGAAGCAAAGAAATTCAGAAACAACTATGTCAATAAAAATTGTCAATTTAATTATTGAATTTATTGAAGACGTGACACAACTGGAAGATATATGGCATTCTGCATCTAAAATGAAAGTTTTATTTTATCACTGGTAAGGAGATAAAATGAGTGTTGTGTAAGCCGGGGGGCGGAGCTTGCAGCACAGACTCTTCCTGGAGAGAGCTGTTGGCAACGATCTTACGTCAGCAGTTTTCACCCGCTCACTTTCGTGGGTATGGGAGGGGCTGCAGCAGACAGTGCAGGTTTTTAGAGGATTACTCTTAAATGCATGAACGGATCAAAATGCAGCTTTGGGGTTCTTTATAGTGAGGAAACAGTAAAATGCATTTAGAACCTCAAAAAGTAGAATTTTCATGGTAAGGCTCTTTAAACTTTCAGGAAGTCACTAACAACGTTTGAGGACACCTGGTGACCAAAGGACGACATAATGAGCTTTTAAAGAGCGCAACTGAAGCGACGTTTATTTCTGTCAAAGAAAAAGCTCAGAAAACAGTGTAGTCATTATTCTGAACAAAACAAAAAATTTATAATTAATGAGGACTGACACAATAAAGTCAGATTTTACAAATAAAATACATTTAACTTTGCATTTATCACTTTCTACTCTACAACATTTTTCCCTTGTTGGTCTAAAATGACTCGACATTAATTCAGCAGATTAACTTGATCAGAAATATTTTGCAAAAAATGATTAATATTAATGGATCGGATCTTCTGCAATATTTGAATAACATGCCGGAGAACTAAACAGGAGAATAAAGCTAAGCTCTGCCACAGAAACACAAAGATTTTTTTCCTCTTTTCATTCCAATTTTTTTTTTTTTTTTTTTTGTGTCCACAGGTGTCAGGAGAGATTTCATGGCCTGTGCATGTGTGTGAATATACCACACCCCTTCTAAGTACTAATTTATCCTTTAAAGTTTAATCTCCCCGTGAGTGGCTTTTCTCGCCTTTTAATTAGGCTATGGGGAGTCGACACCAACACTAAACGCACGCAGACATGGAGACGCACATTCAGACTAATTCCCGCCTCTCGCGCGTTCACATATACGGACACACACCCACTCAGGCACAGAGGAAAGAGTCCCAGACTTGAGACAGGCTTTGTAAGACAGTCCTCATCAGCCCTCTGTGGGCCTCTTTCACACTCTGGCTCCTCTCGGCTGTACCAGCCACCAAGACAGGACAGGGGGAACACGAGGGAGAACAAAAAAAAGGGAAAAAATGTCTCTTTTGGAACACTGAGTGGACAGAAGAAAGTGCTGGTGGCGCCAACATTTCTCTCTGAACATCTTCCGCTTTTGTCCTCTCTATAAAGACTTTTATACTGTACAACAGAAGTGTTATGTCAAGATAGTAACACCTTAAAATAAAAATCACAGAAAAAACTGCACATTTTCTAACAACCTTTTGATGTGCTCTGATTAACCAAAATAAATTCAAAAACTTATTTATTTTCCTTCCCATCATCTTTTGATCCGTTGTAACGGCATTCCTAATGATCTTTTGTTGTCATGCATTTTTAGCCAAAAATCTGTTTTTTTAGGACATAGTTTCTGCAAAGCAGCAGACGCCTCTAATAAACCTGTCCTGACTTCCCATCATCCTTTTGTTTACACACTCTCTCGCTAGCTTACAGCCTCTCACAGTGCCAAGCTAGCATTAGCGGTGCAACAAACATGTCGAGCATTTTTTAAGCTCAGATGAGGAAAACAAAGAAGTTCATAGATCTGTTTGTCTACGAGCAGATGCATTGGAATGGAGCTGAGCACGGACCTCGTGGCCCACCGACTGTAGCAGGAATGTAAATAGAATTTTAAAATTCAGTTGATTGCTCTGATCTGTTTATCAATGGAAAGGGCTAAAGAGACATTTCCAGATCATTCAGATAGCTCAAAGAATAAGAAAGTTATGACATTTTAAGTGATCACAAGTAGGGTGTAATTTTATTCCTCAATGCAAAGCTAGTCAAACCACAAGAATTCAATCACAAATTGGCTTTTAAATCAATATTAATTTCCATATTATCAAATAATAATTCAGAAATCTGCTCCTGTTTGCTTGTAGACATCGGTTGCAGCCAGTCAGCTCGCTAAATTTGGTCATGTGACCTGATGTTCCAGCATTCAATTCTTGGCATTTGCAGGAGATGGAGAATACAACAACAGTGTTCAACTAGTAGCAAAATTGGACAACAACTAACTTGTCTTAAACTGACCACTGGTTTTGTGGACTGCAATTTTCGTCTGGGAAATTTCTAAAATTCAAGAAGCAGGTGAAAGACAAAATTGTGAACTATAATATCACTACATGTAGACTATCCACTGATCTAGTTACGATCATTCTAAAAAGGCGAGAACGCAGGCCGAATAGCTGGTCTGGTAGAAAGTTCCGGTGCCTACGCAACACTGTAGCATCTAAGTCCCATCTACAAGATTTTAAGATTTTTTTTGTCTGCTCCCAATTCACAACTATTTGAACACATAAATACTTATAAACACAACTTATTTCTTAATTTTATCTGCAAATGTTTTCTATTATGCCCAATAAAATCAATCTGGGTCATTTGAATGCTAGCGCTGGGTGGCTAACATAAATGAACAGGCAAATCTGCTGTGCAGTGTATAATTATCGTCCCTCCTCCATTGATATCGATTGAAACATTTTTTTGTAACTTTAATAAGAAGCGTATAAAACTCTTGAAATCCGCTTCGCCTCTCTTTTTTTTTTTCCTTCTACAAACATACCGCACATTTTCCAAACAAAACTGAGCTGTAAAACAGTAACAACAGTAGCGATAGTGACTTGTTATGGTGGAAATAAGAGGGCACTTAATTGGGGTCTGATAGCCTAATAGGCAACCCTTCTGATTACCAACTCTGCACATTGGCTTAAATTAGCCCACTGATGAGAAGCCAGGGGATTCAATTATGTTGGGGAAGAAATAAGGGGCCCTAATAGGCCACTGTATCAGGAAACATGGGACTGGGCCAGGCTAAAGCGCTGGTAATTGGTTGTTTAGTTGGGAAAGTTGAGCCAGTTGGTAATTAGAGATGCTGAGACATTTGGAGAGCCACCAAACAGGCGACGCAAACAGGCGGGAGAGACGAAGGAGGAACATAAGGATCCGTGGCTGAGCCGAGGGGGCAAAGGTCGAGGTGGAATCTCAGAAGTCTACTTCAGCCAAAAGAGGTTGGAGATCAAGAAAAACATGTTTGTGCTCAGAGGTTGCCTCGGTAAAGGTCAAGACGGGGGCCCACTGGGCCGAGGCTGAAAATATGCAGGCCTTTCTTGTCTCGCCGCTTGCTTTCAGTTTTCCTTTTTGTTATCCTTTAACTCTTCTTCACGACTTCCCTTTTTCATCAATAACTACCGCTGTCTGTCTGGTCTTGTTGGGATAGCTTAGCGTTTTGCTGAAGGTGGATGTGTATAAGGTGTCTGAATGTGGGGAGATGGGGGACTGAATTATGGATGAGGCTTTATAGGAGCCGGCGGCCTGTCTGCTCCCATATTCACTGTCCTACACAGGGGGAGCAGGCCTGCCTCTGACCATTCCCACCTCATGTCACTCACATAGAGTACCCACAGTACATCCACATGAAAGCACTGACCACATTTTCTCTGCACATATTTGTTGTACTGAAAATTAAGTTTCATCCCTTTGTGATGTCTGCAAAGACATTGAAAAAGAAGACGCCGTGTGATCTTTTTTCAGTGTGTACATCATGCTGGTGTAAACCAGCTACAGTTCTTGTTGTAGCCCTTCACTCCCAATGACCTGAAGAGCTCAATTCCAACAGATCCTTTCAGTGTTCATATGTCTCTGTGCTGTGGTGCAGCGGTAGAGCAGTCGGCCTCTGATCGGAAGATTGAGGTTGAGTTCGACAATTCGATTGTAATTTTTTAAGGTTTTTTTTCATTCTTTCGATCATCTCAATTTGATTTAATTAAATTTTGAGTTCAGAAATCGCATCTTTATTTTGTAACATAAAAAGGGAACTGTTTTATGCCAGACAGACAAGTTAACACGACAAAAATCAGCATCAGGGATGCTGTCCGTTTGATTCCTGCAATTTTACTCCCAAAATGGCGAAGAGGGCGTTTACACTGGGCTGTGACATCCCATACAAGGGGTTTATATCCATGGAGGGTTTTCATTTGACGCTCTGAAATGCCAAAAACTACCTGAGACAAGTAACGCCAGGGGGATAGGAACAAAAGCCAAGATGAGGATGAAACAAAGAAGTGTTTGTTGTTGCTGATGAGTGATAAATGCAGCCAGTTGGGGAAGTTTTCATGCTCATTGGAGCAGGTCATTACACTGGAATTGCTTGCTCGGCCCAGACTGGCCGTGGATTGGTCTTCCTGAGATGCACGCGACTGATTTGTGTGCATTTTTCCATAAAATGCTGAGCTAACCCCAAAAATACCGGCACATCAGTGGCAGCGCGTCTCCTGGGGCCGCGGCTCTGAGCAGCTGTTTCTCAGCTGTCATGGCTCATGTGAGGCTTTGGGGAGGGGTGGGGGGAGGATGTAAAGGAAAAGGTATTAAACATTGATCAACAGTTAAAAAGATGGTTGTTAAAGGATAAAAGAGGAACAAGGACGGCTCTTTTTCTCTCAAAGTAAGCAGACCAGATGAAGCTAAAAGATTCTCCTTTATGGAGAAATAGTCCAATTAACACCCCCAACAGTGCTACAGATAAGTTTGCTTTTGTTCTATTATACAAATAGCGACAGTCATGTGTTTTCAGCATATATTCATCTAAACTAAAGGAGGCATACATACAGTGGAGCAAAGAAGCATTTAATCAGCCACCAATTGTGCAGGCTCTCCAACTTAAAATGAAAAGAGAGATCTGTCATTTTCATCATAGGCCTACCTCAAATATGAGAGACAAAATTAGAAAAAAATCCAGATGACCACATTGTCTAATTTTTGAGAATTTATTTGTAAGGTATGTTGGAAGTATTTCTGTCTCTCACAGACCTGGAACTTCTTCTGTCCTCCTACTGTTTTGGTGGAGAAAGAATGCTGAGTTACAACCATGGAACACCATAACTACTGTAAAGCATGGTGGTGGAAGCATCATGCTTTGGGGATGTTTTTCAGCAAAGGGATCAGGATGGCTGATCCGTGTAAAGGAAAGAATGCATCGTCAGTGTTTGAGTGAAAACCTCCTTCCTTCCCTAAGGCCATTGAAGATAAAACGTGGCTGGGTCTTTCCCAAATACGCTGCCCGGGTAGCGAAGGAATGACATCATATGGAGCATGTCAAGGTCCCGGAGTGGCCTAGATCTCAACCCCATAGAATCTCCTCGGAGGGAGATGAAAGTCTGTGTTGCCCAGCGACAGCCTCAAAACATCACTGCTCTAGAGGAGATCCGCATGGAGGAATGGACCAAAATACCAGTTAGTAAAAACCTTGTGAATACTTACAGAAAATGTTTGATTGCTGTCTTTGCCATCAAAGGGTATAGAACAAAATGTTGAGATGAACTTTTGCTAATGACCATATACTTATTTTCCACCATAATATGTGGCTGACCAAATACTTTTTCCTACTGTACATAGTGTGTGGTGTTAGTAATCACACTGCACACTTTAGCTCGAGTTTCCAGCCAAAAAGACAAAAACATCATCTCAAAATTTTAATTTAATTGACTTCCTGCTGTGATAACATCGGCACAATTTTCCATCCAGATTTTCCATAATTCTATTTTTTTTCCCATTATGTCCATCAGGTGGAGGCAACATAAGGAAGGTGACGCAAAGACATGAGTTTAGCGCCAATTCTGGTGACTTGGCATCCCGTCAGTGTTGCACAAAAACTGTGCTGCACCGTTTGTTTCTCCACGTCCCCGCTCTCGCACGTGTCACATGTAACAGCACATTGTTATTAGAAGCAGATGTGGATTTTATCGCCCGTGTCTGTGGCTCCTTCCGCAACGTCGTCGCCGTGTCACATGGATACCAGGACATGTTTGCATGACGTCCACACCTGTCCTCTGCAATCCAGCGCGGCGGAGTTAAACTCATACCAGCAATGTTTCATTACCTGATGAGCAGAAGGTGGATGAGAGGAGGGCTCACCAGAGAAAACATCAATGCATAACTTAAGTAAAAGCCATCAGAAGCCCCACTTGTTTACAGATTTGCTTAATAAAGAAAAAAATAATATATAAGCCAACAAATGAATTTGCCCGTGGTTATAACAGTGTAATAAGGTCATCACTTACAAGGCCGAGCCTCCTCCAGCCCTCTGCCGAAGCTATCCATCATGCATATTATGGAAAACAGAATCTGCATAAAGCAGCAACAATGCCTTGAAGAAGCTTATTTATTTATTTGTTTTTACCTTTTTAGTCACTAAGCAGCCGATCGTCAGTCGCTGATAACCAATTACAAAGTATTTGAGCCGCCGTGCCCCCCAGGCGCGCAATCATAACCTTGGCTGAAAATTAGGGAAATGTTTCACAATTATAAATAGGGAGATGAAGACGCTCCGACAAAGCTAATGGCGACGTCTCACCTGTGTTTGTTTGTGGGTTTCGCTGCCCAAAACAGACGCGGGGCTTATTTATCAAAGCCGCTGCCCAACAACAAACATAGCTGACCTTGCTGGGAGGGGATGGCACAGAAAGAAGGAAATAATGCTCTTCTCAAAGTGGGAGAAGTCTGCAGCAGCATTTTAACTACAAAGAAAGTTCTAGAACAGAGGGACCAGTGGCTCCATGACTGCTGGGACCACACGAGCTTCAACTTCAAGCAAGGAAGACAATTGAGTCACATCTTATTCAAACACGTCAGCGGCATTTCCCCATCAACTATCAAACTCTACAGTTTTTTTTATTCTAATCATCATTCCCCTCCATTGCTATTCGGGTTCAATTCCCTTTCTTCCTTCATTTGCAAAGGACCTCTGCTTTCATCCTTGAGAAAAGCTTTAATTCAAAGTGTGATGCTGAATAAAGAAGGGAAATTGGAGAGATAGAGCGGAGGAGCAGGGAGGATGTGGAAAGGCAGAGCAGCGGCGGCGGAGACGTTGGGGTGTCAATCAATCCGGCGCGAGGGGCTACAAGAACCCGTGACTGGTGTGCGTTTGATCTGTGTCTTTCAAAGGGGAAACAGCGGGAAGGGCCATCACAGACGATTTGCCTCTCGCTGCTGGCCCCGGTGCCACTCTGACAGAGAGCAATCACAAGCAGGTTAATTCAACATCTACCTTCTTAATCTTTTTCCCCCTGTCTCTTTCTTTTGGTCTCCTTCTGTCTACTTAGATGAAGAACCACCGTTGCAGCTCCAGACTACACCTCCCTTTTTTGCTCTTTTTGGGAGAGAAATGAATCCGAATTTTATCTATAATGTCTTTTCTAATCACCTTTTGTTGGGAGACGTCGGCCCTTCATGAGATTGAGAAGCTTTTTTATTTATTTAATTATTTTTTTTCATTTATAAGCTACTGTTAAAGCAAATGGAAAACTGTTAATTTTGTAAATGTTTGCCTCAAATAGGTCATTATATCTCTATTTACCAAACAGATGTGAGCTAAAGATGGATAACAAATCCAATGGCGACGCTTAAACACAAATTGTTTACCTTGGGGCCACTGAAGGCAGAGTCTGGACCAAAAATATGTTTTTGGTCCACTATCTCCATCTTTGGTCCATTGTCTATGTCTATTGAACAGGTTTATTGAACATTTGTTCATGTCTATGTTCTACAAACAATATCTTCTGCACTCCTGTGAAACGACAGGAACTAACAACAGTAGCAACTGTTGCTAAGGACTTTTCTTACGATGTTCAGATCCAACGACAATAGCAGGTGCAAAGTTTTAAGCATAAAGCATGCAGAAAAAAATCACAATGCAAATACAAAGATATCATCAAAGAAGCGTGGACATGAAGAAGATATTGCTTTGTAGACATTCAATTGTCATATTAAGGTGGGGGCCGCAAGATATAAACTTGGGGGCCACAAATTGAGACCCCTGGCATGGAGTGGCCCAGAGTGATACAAATTTCTCCTTTTTGTTCTCTCAAGTGGCTAGCTTCTGTATGTCCCCCCGTGTGGATGTTGTCAATGTGTTCGAACCCTGCGGTAAATGATTCTAATTGGGTTATCAGGAGTGTAATGTGAGCTGCAGTGGTGTGTCTGCAGAAATGTATTAGGTTGGAGTCAGAATGTCAGTCTTTGTTCACTAAAAGTTAAAACAAATATACAAAAAATGTATTATTCCAGTCTATAACAGTACAGAGCCCCAGGATTATGGCCTCAGGAACATTGATTTGGTAGTGACGTATGGGTAGCGTGCTTTTCAGTAACTTGGAAGTACCAACCATTTGAAAACTGATCAGGAAGGAGAAATCAAAAATTCCGGTTCGTGCCTAGTTGGAATTATTTGACACCAAATTTTTTATACATCGGAATGAAGCTATGACAGAAAAGGACTGAAGCAAGATTTGTGAGATTTGCACCGCTTTGACATTTTGCATCAAGTCTCTTCAAACTATGGGTATGTCCAAATTTCTTCTACACTTCATAGTGCAATATATGGTGTGTTTTGCAGTTTTGTAGTGCTGTCTGAATCAACAATTCCAAAATCAAGTGTGCTTGAAATTTCCCAAAAGTCTTTACGAAAAACCAGTGTCCATTGATGCTAACTACATTAGCGAATACAGACCACATTGGATTGCTGTCGAACAATCTTTGTGAGAAAAAAAAAAGTGTTTAAATGTAATTTTTTTATTAATCCATCCATATTTTTTTGGTGAGAACACAGTGGAGCCACAAATAGACGTCGTGAAATATTTCTATTAATTGGATTTTCACTTTGTGATATTGGGTACATCATATCCAACGTTTAGAAAAACGAAAGAAAAGTGGAAAGTATAATGTCCAAATTGCTTTTAAAAATCAAAGCACTAGATAGTCCAGCACTTTATAGTGTTTGTAGTAGTTGGGGATTAAGGTGGAATTCGGACATCAGGTCATGGCTAGCATCGGGTACGATACACCAGTTGAACACCATTTGTATATGTATTTGTATACAGCAGAGATGGGACCAAGTCATTGCTTTCCAAGTCTCAAGTCTTTATCCTCAAGTCAGAGTCAAGTCCCAAGTCAAAAGCAGTCAAGTCCCAAGTCCTAATGTTTCAAGTCCTTTCAAGTCATTTTAAGAAAGACCATATGTGCTATTGGGGGGCAGGTTCTGCAATTTGATTGGTTGGACTGTTGGATCAATCCAACATGGCCCTAATTTAATTAGATGTTGGGCCGACACCACACACAGATGTAAGGAGCATAGACTCAATATGCTTTTTTAAATCCTCGGATTTAAAAAGTTTAGAGGACTGGAGTCCGAGTCAAGTCACAAGTTATAGATATTAAAGTCCGAGTCAAGTCACAAGTCAGAGGTTTAAAAGTCCAAGTCGAGTCTAAAGTCATCAAATTCATGACTCAAGTCTGACTTGAGACCAAGTCATGTGACTCGAGTCCCCACCTCTGATAGACACTATCATCTTCAATTTACCATTTAAGGCATCGAAGTTGGACTTCATTTCTCGGCTTAACTTATTTTATTAGCAGGCTTATCAGGTCTAAGGGAAGGAAAGACAGAGAATGGGTGAATGGGTGCATGCTTGACCAAAGGCCGGCTCTGCCTAAGGACAAACAGAGGAGAGGACACCTTCGAGGTCAAAGAGTTTAGATAGGCCTGAGGGCGTGTTTTGTTTAAAGGTGAAAGGCTGTGAGGAATATGGAGGAAGGTGTGTTTAAAAGCAGCAGAAGGTGTAAAGGTTGAGTCGGGAGGTTGGGAGGTGGCACTGAAAGATATCACAAAAGTAAATTATACCAATGTGGAAATTTTGCACAAACTTTCAAGAGTCAGAACAAGGACACAGACCTCATCTATTCATGATCTGTAGGAAACGGCGTCACAAAAAATACAGTCAATATTCCAGTAACACCCCCCACCACCACCACCACCACACCGCCTGGCCTCTCTCCCATGGTGCTCCTCTCCAGCCCGGCTCTGTGAGGTCAGAGGGATAACAGGATAAAGGCTGTCCTCCCTGCTCCCCTGAAGGACAGGCACTCTACCGATTGGATTTGGTGGCCCTCAAGGACAAAGGAGAACACCGGGACACAAAGGAACCAATAGAAGAAGAACAAGATTTCATCTGTCTCTGTGGCCTGAGTGATTGGCAGGGATGGCTACACCAGCAATCTTTGGGCTCTACCTCTTTGTGGCCGTGCGGCCTCCATCTGCAATGAATAACAAGACTCCCTCCACCAACAAAAATGCACTCAAGGAGTCCAGACGAACAGACAGCCGTGGAATAATGGAGGCTGGACAGATGCTATAGGGCAGTCGGGGGATTCGATTCAGAGGAACCACTTCAAATAGCGCTGAACGTAAACAATCTCCTCCTTCATATTCACAGCAAAACATGACCGCTTCAATATTTGAAAGCGGCAGAACGAGGTGGACGTGCGCGTTGCCTTATACCACAGAAGCATGTGAAGAAGCGCTTGTGAAGTTCTGAACTGCTCTTCAGCAAAGTTGGCAGCACTCAGTTGGGGAAACAGTGTCAGGGTTGTGTGTACGAGAGCAGTATCCAAATGCAAGCTCACAGCAGGGAAGCGGCGAGAAAATAAAAAAGCAAAGAGAAAAATAAATAAAATGAACTCAAGGCGTTGCAGAGAAATTTAATAAGGGATTTAAAGGAAAGCAACGAAAAACAAACCATAGGCTTGGGTAAAAACAGGAGGAAATGTGGGAACATCTTAGAATAAAGAGAAAGATTTTAGAAATAAAAAGTTAAAGTAGTTAAAGGAGACGAGAAATACTTTTCTTTTTCAGGTATGCTAAAGAGTCCTGCTGCGAAATATAAACAGAAAAATAGGATTTCTTTCTCAAGTTATGTTCTCTAACCGAGTACTCTCAAAAACATCAACGGTGTCAAAGCTTTTCTTTGAAAAATGCTACTTTTCCCAAAGAAATACAAAGCATAACACAGTAAGTTGGTAACAAACAGGTGCAAGAACCAGTTTAGAACTGAACAAATTGTGTTACATTATCTGAGTTCATGATTGCAACCATTTATTATCAACAGAAGTTCCTTGAAAGTGTCAACTAGTGTTTAAAAACTGGAACACAAAAAGCATTTTCACACAGTTTGAGTAGCCTCTGTGAGGGATTGTGAACTCAGCTGTTTGTGTTTGTGCTGCATCTCAAACACCAACTGGGAACAAAAAAAACCTTAACAGCAGGAGGCAGAGAATCTAACTCTTCACAGCGTTTAAGATTCACATGGCTCTTTTTTGGTCAAACTTTGCTGGATTTTATGTAGAAGTGAAGAGGTTTTAACTGGGCTGTAGCTCTGCTGGTTAACCTTTTGTCACGTATATTTCTACAAAGAATCTCCAAAGTCTTACTTCTATAATTGGAAAATAACTTCAATTGGGTTTGGAGGCACAGAATCTCCAAACATAAGGATTCAGCATTGTTGTGTAAAAGAACAAGAGTATTTTAGTGAAGCTTTACCTGCATGAAGGTACGCCAGGTCTGGATTCTCTATATCAGGGTGATTATCCTTCAGGTGGTTCCTGAACTCCATGGGAGAGTTGGTGGCAAAGGTGCATTTGGGACAGTTGTACATCTTCACTCCGTCATGCTTCCCCGTGTGGAGAATATGCTTCCGGATGTTTTCCGCACAGTTGGACCTGCGGGAATCAAACAAAAAGTTTTCCTTTCTACGTTTGAAATACATAACAAAAAGGTGATTGGAACATGTTTTATGAAAACTTTTCCCCAAAAAAGAAACTTTCAAGGATATGTGGTATACAGTTTTCCATTGAAATAAAATCTGCAAATTTGGAAGCACAAGAGATTGTTGCTGTGTTTTTTAATAAATATATATATATATATATATATTTTGAAGAGATCCTAAAAATTGTTAATTATGAAAAAAAAATCACATTCTCATATTCCAACTCTTTTTATTGTGATAAATGCACTAGAAAAATACATCATCATCAATGTTGTTGTGCTGTCATTTAACTTCAATAGAATCCTGAAACACAAAAAAACTTGTTGTCCTCCCTGCTCACAATAACACAAGTATTTGTGTATTGATTTAAACAGACTTTAGAATAAAATGACATTTTCCAGGAAAAATTTTAAATTTAAAAAAGCATGCAACCGCATTAAAAAAATACAACAGCATAAGCAGATTAATCCTCAGATCACCACAGAATCTTGCTCTTCATCCATTTCAAAAGTATCACTGGTGTGAGTCACTGGTTTTGGTAGAGGAAGACCAAGACTATGAGGAACTGATCTGTTTTCTTCAATCACTAATGCACTGTTGTGGAAAAGGTTCTCTCATGTGTCTGTACAGGTTTGTTGTGGAGGAGGTTCTATATGGAATTATTTTCCTGCAGACTAAAATCTTCCTTATTTTATCAATTTCCAGAATCTCTCTGTCTTTCTTTCATACTCTGTCCGCTCCGCACACATGGCGGAGTGACTGTTCACACGTGTCTTGAAAAGAAAAAAGTCAGAAAAGACTAAAGAAAGAGGATAAAAAAATAAATAGTACGGCACCCGGGAAGAAGTCAGAAGGGTCACGTAATCCATGACTGTTCACTTACGGTAAAGTTGCTGTGAAAATAAAAAGTTGCAAGGTGTGCAACAAATCATGGGGTTTGCTTGATTTTGCGTTTATAGCTGTGATCGAAAAATCCTGGTGAGTCTGATCTATTTAGAGTATTTCTATATTCCATTTTTTCTTTTTTTAAAAATTTATTTTAAGCTTGAGAACACTTATATACTTACAATCATACAAAATACGTATTTAAAAACTAGATTCTGACTGTTAATACACACATATAGATTTCCACACTTGTGGATATGCACTTTTTTGTTTTGTTTTGTTTTGTTTTGTTTTGTTTACACATGAAGGACATTTTTTATAAATTCCTGTTGATATCCTATTCACGTTAAAATCACTGAAGCACTTATCATTGATATCCAATATTACATAATATTAATATAATATGTTAACATTAACACACACACATTAAACATTTTAAAAATCGCATAACAAAAGTTAATTACAGTAAGCAAATAGAATAATAACTTTATATTTTTTATATGAAACAGGAGAAGATGCAGAAATGCCTTTAGAAAAATCCTGTTAGTGTGACGTACAAGTCACTTTTCCAACCCACAAGCTCCCTGCTCTGCTCCATTCCGATCCATCCACTTGCAGACAAATAGATCCATGTACATCTTCATTTTCCTCGTCTGAGCTGGAATCTGGATCAAACTCTACGACTGGATAGCTCCAATATTGCTTGCCTTTTAATGTTAGGTTGGGGGTGTGAGGGGCTGTAAGCTAGTGGGAGAGAGTGTAAGCAGATGGATGATGGGAAGGGGAGGGGCTTACTCCATGGCAACGATCCCATCAGCAACTCAGATGCGAATTTCTGACCAACTCCTGCTACTCTGCAGTGACTGTCCTAGAAAACAATTTTTTTGGGGCTAAAAAATGCATAATCATAAATAAAATACCACTGAAAATTGTTTTTAAAATAGATCAAAAGATGCTTAAAATGGGACTTTAAGGATGTTTGGGCTGGTCATGGTGCAACCCCAGCCCCAAATCCTCCCTACAGGAGAGAACAATGTAGACTCGGATGGTCGTACATGAGCCTTTGGTGATTAATGATGCTGCCGGACCTGTTCCCAGTCTCTGCTTTAACCCATTTATACATGGAGCCTTTAGAGAAACACTATGAATGGTCAAAACAAGCAAACAATCACATACATAACAAATACAGATGTTCTAAAACTTCACTTTTTGTGGTCAAAATAAAACCTCCAAGACTTTGACATTACTGAATTCAAGAACACACTCACTGTTCTCATATATAATACATCATACAAGCAAACACGCGCAGCATAGAGCACGGTTTCATACACCTTTGCACGCTGATGGATGGGGCACTCACGCTCAGTTTGGACCTGACATTCTCGGACAGTATAATACGCAATTACTCTCCCTTATCACCTTGGCCGGAACAATAAAGCCTCACAGGGCCATAGCTCACGCCAGCCGGGGAGCAAATTTGTGTTCACTTTTGCAGCGACACCTCTTTCCATCACAGGGCCACAGTACGGCCTGAATCCACTGCAGCCCGGAGAGAGCACAGCCGACCCTTACCGGGTGGTGCGCGTGTTGTCCAAAAGAAAAAGAAGGCCCGACTGTGGCGAGACGCTGAAGAAGGAACAATGGATCGGTAATGGATAGGCCACCGTTTGAAGCCAGGTGGAAAAAAAAAAAAAATCTTTCAGATTCATGTAAACATGCGATTCAGGACAAAGAAGGAACAGCAAAATATACTTCTGATGCTGTTTAAAGTGGATTAACCTAAAGTGAGAAACGATATGTGTTGATGTACGCCCCTGTACATTTATTTATTATCAATATGTACAACAATAAAATAACTTACATCTAAAATAACACTAAAGGCCACTGTTAAAATGTTAATCATGCACATGCTAACATCACTGACAGTTATTTTTAAATATAAAACAATAATAAAAATGTAGGACATTATGTAATAAGTTAGTTTAATTTTAAAAAGATGTACAGGCTTCAACATTTATTTACTTTATTTTTTTTAATCACTTTAGCTTGGGTTTCTGAGAAAAGTAAAGACGAAACAAAGCTTGCAGAATACGGAAAAAGAGAGTTGTTCTGGTTTTAATGCTCATGTGAGGAATAGGGATAAGGAAATAAAAGCATCGATAAAAAAATAAGCATAAAGTCCAATTTAAACCCCTAAACAACGTTACAAGGAAGATACTTTAGAAAAAAAAGAATATATATATATATATATGTTTCAGTAATATAAATATTCCTAATGTTATTTCTGTACAGGTCACCAAACAAACTAAAGAAAAATTAATTAATACATTCTTTATTTTATTTAAAACTACAAAACAATGTATGTCTTGATGGCAAAATACATTTTAATTATTAATACAAATATAAAGACACATTTGTATTTTCTACAGAACCATCAATTCCGATTTACCCTCATCTTAACTTTATTTCTGGAAAGACTGTCAGAAACATTATTTACATGGTATGAGGTTGTTAGGGATCAGATTGGACTCCCTCTCCAATCGCTGATCAATTTAAAATTGGTCCCAGTGGTCTTTTAATTATAATTATGCTGTTTTTAGCCAACATTAAAAACTGTCTTGTTTTCTAAATGGTAAATGGTGTATACGTATATATCGCTTTTCTACCTTCCTCGACGACCCAAAGTGGTCAACAGTTACACATCCATTTACACACACGGGTGGCGGCTCCGCTGCCGAACACTGGTGCCAACCTTCCACATGGCGGCCAAGGCGGGAATCAAACCCGCAATCTTCCGATCAGGAATTCTGCTGCACCAGGGCCGTCCTCAGGATATAGTTTTTGCAGAGTGTCAGTAGTTCATAAGAAATTCACCCTGCTAAATTGTAGGCGGGACTTTTTTTTATACAGATTCCAGCTCAGACGAGGAAAATGAAGACGTTAATGGATCTAGAATAGAGTGGAACTTGTGGCTTACGGTTGAAGGCTCTGTCACATCTACAAGATTTTTCCACTAGGATTTTTTCTCTGCTCCTGATTCACAACAATTTCATTGTATTCATATATGTCATCAGATAAATGCAACAAAAACACGTTAAAAACACCAAAAACATTATTTTTATGGGGGTGGGTCTTTGTGGTTGGTGTCAAACAAGAAAAAAACATCAAGAGACTTTCCTTAAAGTCATATTTGCAAAAAGTTTATTAGATTCTTTCATAATTTTCTCATCTATTCAGACATAAAAGTCTGCATTTGCAGTTTTCTCCTTTGTTTAATCTCCTTACCAAACTAGAACAGGTTAACAGAGAACTGACAGTCTTCTGTTGACGCTACTTTTGCCAAATTAAAGAGAAAGTTTAAACCATTACAAGCTCATAAATAAACGAACAATAGTTCCAAAAAAGTGAATCCATCTTCTGTTCCAAATGAGGAACATAAATAGATAAAACAGAAAGCAGAAGTAAAAAGGCTCTAAAGAGAGCGCGGGTGGATTCCTGGAGGGGTGGGGGGTTCTATCTCTCAGATATGGTAATTGTGTAATTGTGGTATTAAAACAACACAATGTGCGTTTAGGAGTCAGCAGGTGCCACAGTTAGTGAAAGCCCACACCAGCCCTCCTACTATACACCGTATTAATTAGTCCAACATGCTCCCAACTTCCTCCCCCACCTATGCACTCGATATGGGAGTCAGCCATACTGATACTCGACGGATGCATCACCTTCTCTCACCTCCTTTCAGCCTCTCCCTCTTTAGCTCTCACTATTCCATATTCCTCCTCCAGTCCCTGCATGGTAATAGGCCAGCAGTTAATAAGAAAAGACTCATTGTTTGAGATTTCTATTTGATGATTTTTTTTTTTAAACATTTTGAAGGTGTTCCTTGGATCATTTGGTCTGTCTGGATTTTGGATGTAAACCCCCTGGCACCTTTAATGCAGGTACGGTCATCCAAAACGACATTTCCACTCCGCTTTTGCAAACAACAAACAATCCCAAACGCGTGAAGGCATCAATTAAACAGTCAAAGATGCCAGAGCGACTTTACACAATAGTGGAAAAATGCACTTATTGTTAACAATAATAATGGCTCCTTGAACACTAAACTTAGTCTTTTAAAAAAAAAAAAAAAAAGCTGCAGAAACATCAGATAGACACCATTAATTGACAGGCAGGACTCCCAGTGCAGTATCATTAGAATATTCTTTTTTTATTTCCCAACTATAATTATCTCCCTCTATTATCCATCTCCCTCTGAATAGTAGATGAGTGGCATTTGATAGATCATTTACTCGCTACTTCATTTACATGCATTTCAGGGACAGCCTTGATGGATACAACATAGATGACATCCATAACATTTACCAGCGATATTATAATTGCGCACATCAGTGTGTGTCTGCTATTCGAAAGAGACAAACCTCAGTCAGAAACTTTCTTCATTTGGCTTAATATCCTCACACCCCCCCACCCAAAAGAAAAAAAAAAAAAAAAACGCTGATTCCATATCTAATATGTACTGAAGGAGAAAATGCAGCATCTTCAAGCCCCCGGAGAGCGTTTAAACCCGAGTATAAAAGCAGGCCAAAGGTACAGACCCTTAAAGATGTAGAGGTTCTTCATCTTCAGGTTTGTTAGCCAGCGGGGCGTTTTACAATCACCCTATTACCCCAACCTCTCTTGCTGATTCCTCCCTTCTGGGCCCCTCTGCATCCCAGGGGCCACTAAAATGTTAATTGGGCTTCTAATTTAGTGTTTCATTTGCTGCTACCTGTAATGATCACAGTGTTCCAGCCAGGGAACAATGAAAGTGGCTGGTTTTGCGTTGAGATCTTACTGATAGAAGGGTTATTCCAATGGAGGCAACCTAAACACTGTACAATTTGACCAGATCTCTGTCTTTTAATCAGTGAATAAAAGTATTTTTTCTTGTGGGCGTCTTTAAGTGTTCAATTTCAAATAATATAGTTGTGGTGCTGATAAAACTGTGTGGATTCTTGGATTTAAATTAAAGTATGCTTTTATTTTGATGCTAATCTTTTTGTAAGACACAAATCTAGCTTTACAAATAGGAAACATACACTTCCCTTTCAGTTGGTTAACTTGGTAAATCACCCTTAGTATGGGATATCATGTTCTCACGTCTGACTAAAGACACAATTCATGCCTCATGGCAGATGATGTGTGATAGCAGGTGGGCGGTCTAGCCCCTACTTATAGGCCCAATCCGAATTCTTCCCTTCTCCCTACCCCTCAATTTGAAGGTTCTTGTGAAGTGCAATTGGTTTTCAAAATATATGTTTTAATATATATCCTCCCCTTTAAGCAGAGGGATACACACTCCTTGCTTGTGAGGGGTTCCGCGTCGCGCTGTGCTGCAGAGAAGAGGCGAATTTCTTCACGTGGGTACACTCTAAAGCACAGAAGTTTATATTTTAAATGTAAGTTAGATACGAGTGCTGCGCTAATGCTAGCAGACTGCTAATGCTAGTAGTATAATGACATCATCGAGCCAAACTGAGAGACAGTTTTTCCATAACTCTCCGTTTGGAGGGCTAAATGTAGGGGAAGGGAGAAGGGAAGAATTTGGATCGGGCCCATCACTGCCCTTTTCCTTCAGTTCTTACGCTTTTCACCTCACTAAGGACACCTCACTCAGCCAGAGCCTATGCTGACGCTAACAAGCACTTATAATGTATCCTAAGCTAAAAAAAATTGAAAACTCAAAATGGAGTTTCTGAGTATTTCTTCATCCAATCATTGTGAATTGAGCAGGTGAAAAAATGCGTTTTTTAAAAGGAACGCACTTGTTTCATAGAAAAAACATTGGGCGGGACACAAGATCCCTGCTCCGCTCCATTGACGTGTTGACCCCTACATCCACGTACAGTACGTCTTTGTTTTCCTCATCTGAGCTGACATCTGGCCCGAAACTGTATGCTAGCAGTAGAGAGTATAAACAAGTAGCTCAGGGACGACGTTACTCCACGCCGACAGTCCCGCCCCTTAACTGAGAGAAAAATGTCTACAGAATTCCTGTTGCTCTGCAGAAACTATTTCCTAGAAAATGACACAGGCTTTTTAATTTTGCTAAAACAGCATAATTATAATTAAAAGACCACTGAGAATGCATTAAAATAGATCAAAAGATGATCAGAGTAAGACTTATAGAGTAGTACTACTTAGAGTAGGAGTCATAAATAAGATTTTTTCCAACAGCATTTTTTTTGTCTGCTCCTTATTCACAACTATTTAAATCAAGAAATACTGAAAAAGCTATTTTAAGTTAATTTTCCATCTATGTCCTCCATCATCAGAAAAACGGCACCAAAACACGCTCAAAACACACAAAAGACACTATTTTTATTGGAATTGGGACTTTAAACAGTACATTAATGAACTGTTTAAAAGTTTCTTAACGTACGTCCTATTTATGATGGCCCGTTTTGCGATTAATCCATCCAAGACTGTTAGTTTCCGGCTGGAGTCAGAATATATTCATTAGGACAAACGCAGTGAGTCAGCCGACAGAAAATGTCCTTCTAAACAGTGGAGCTAAAAGCCTTAAAGGACCTAAATGTGATATAATCCTGTACAAAATCAAAGTATCGGCAATAGCTTCTCCCTTTGCTGTTTGCTGAACTGCACATAACAGACACAGGAAATGAGTCAAGTGCTCCACTGCAGTAAAGCAGGTGTAGCAAGCTGCTGAAATGATTTTGTCACAGAGGGGAAAAAACGAATGAGTACATCTAAAACCAATGATGGGTTTGAGATCATTCCCTTTCACACTCCTCTGCCACGATCTGACGAGGACGAGCGGGATGAGAGGAAGAGGGAGCGACGCTCGGCCAGAGAAACAGACAGCTCCGGAGAGGGGGGAGATGTGCAACGCCAGCCAAAACTTTTTCAATTTCACCGACAATTTCCTGTGTAATTACTGATGTGGTATGATGGTGTTTTAATGACAGGGACCTGCCAGTGACAGCGACATTGTGTGTGAGGTTCAGAGGGAGATTGTGTGTGTGCGTTGATGATGGCAGAATGATGAGATGGAGCCATGCTGTGGAGATTAGACCCGTCTGCCCTCCACCACTCCCACCAACAACACACACACAGATAGTATCATTAGCCGCACTTTCTGCCTGTCCAAACTACCTTATGACACCACCTGCTTTCTCACCCCCCCCACAATACTTGCCCTCCAACCCAACCTATCAACCCCCTGATCATCAGTGTCACGGCTGCAGCCATCAGCGCCGGCAGCCGCGCGCAGGCCAATGAGCCGGTACCTGTAGTCGCACCAGGGGCAGCGGTACGGTTTCTCTCCGGTGTGAACGCGCTTGTGCCGTGAAAGGTGGGACTGGGTGGTGGAGGCGAAGTTGCAGAGCTTACACTTGAAGGGTCTCTCTCCTGTTGAATAGAGATAAGAACCAAATAGCAGCGGTGAGACTGAAGGCTTTAGAATTCAATTTTTTTAATAAAAGAAAAAAAAGTGATAAATGACAAATTACCTGTTGGAAAAAGAATTGACAGATAAGTTCAAGAAAAGTTTCTACATTAAAGCCTTTTTGAGTAGAAAACTAGACTCCATATGTCAGTAGTTTCTATTTAATCTATTTATCCACCATAAATCCTAGCAGACTATTATCATGACTTGTTTTCTTTTAGCACAGGCCCAGTTCTGTCAGCCCCACTATGAGGTACAGGTGCTATGAGAAAGTGTGCTATGATCATAGCAGTTTATCTATTCATATATCTATCTCCTCAAGAGGGAGAAACTTGAAATGACCTCCACATGTAACACCAGTCCTGTTTGGAGGGTTTTCTAATTGTTGCCACTGAAGTGCACCTGTTGTTAATTCATGAACACCAATACAGCTGAAACTAATTAACGAGGCCCTCAGCTGATTAACCAACAAGAAAATGATCAGACAGGTTTCATTCTATTCATGCCAGGCCCAATAAAAAAAGTGTTCCTTTAATTTTTGTGAGCAGTATATATATATATTTTTATTTCTCTAGTTAATTGTTGAACTGTTGAAGGCTATTTCGTTTAGGTGGGTAACATTAACTGTATATAGAGAACTGGACAGAGTGAGTGAAACATTACCTATAGAAAACAGCTAACATCCAGTTCCAGCCAAATTAAGTAAATTCAGTCCACAATTTTCCGCGACATTTCCGTCACCATATTGAAACCAGACGTGCTCAGTAAGCCATGATGTGTGGGCGTGTCTGTCTTAGCCTATATTTCTATGGAAAACACTCTATCCCACTTCAATTTGCCTGCTGATAAAATTGAATGTAACTGATTGCTGGTCTATCCTTGATTTTATTGATTAATTCATTTTAATTTTATTTCATGTACTTGTGTTTGTGAATGTGTTTAAACAAAGTTCTGTATGTGTGGGCCTTGACTTGTGCTGACGTTTGGTCTGCAAAGGAAGTTCCTGATGGATAAATAGTTATTTCAATCTGATATCCAATTAGTAGTGAGCATGTTAGAAGGCCACACCCCTTCCACTTAAAAGCAGGTGCAGGAGAATCTGTCAAATGCATCTGATTGGTCAGTTTACAACTTAAATAACTTGCACTATAGACTATATATAATGGGGAAAAAAAACCATGGCGTTATCCAAGATCATGTTCAAATATGTAACAGAGCAAGAATGGTTATTCTGGCCAATGAGATAGAGGGAGAGAGGATTATTGTTTTGGTAGAAGTCTACTGTATTTTGGCTGCTTGGAACCAGCAGGACTTCCTATTTGAAGCTCAAGGTGGAAGGGGTCACTTAGTCCTGTTCTCATATACAGTCAATAATTCTGATGAATCAACTTGCAAACATATTAGGCTCCAAAGCTGATGGGGGAGAGTGTAAACAGATGGATGATGGGAAATGGGGTTGGGCTCACTCCACTACATCAAACACAGATTGAAATGGGATTTTAAAGCCTTTTTTTGTGAAGAAAACTAGCCTCCAAATGCCAGCGGTTTGTGTATAATCCTTTCTTCTAACTTAAATTTAAGCAGACTATTACCATGCCTTGTTTTTCCTTAAAGACTCCTTTAAATATCAGACATTACTGGCTCGCTTTCATGCCTTTTATGCATTCAAAAAAATCTAAAGACAGGAAGAGTATCAGAGAAGTTGCAGCACCAAACAGCCTCCATGGCCTCAGGCACACACTGACACTTGCATGACAACAGACTCACAACTAAATCAGTGAAACTGACACATGCCAGCAGCAGAGGGGAGGACAGAAATGGAAAGTTTCAGCGAGAAATGGCAGGGAAATCTGAAAGAATGAGAACTTAAATTAATATTTATAACAGGATCCTTGATGGTTGACAGTTAAAGACAGTTTTTGTTTTACTATCTCAATGTCAAAATAAGAAAAAAAGAGGGAGAAACCTCTCGTTATTGACAGCTTATCTGTAAAACGCAATTTCCATAAGCGACAGAATGACACGGTGAAATGATAACTGAAATTAAAAATCTCAGATTCAGTCAGCCATGCTGGTACACATGCCTATCACTGACAGCGGCGTGTCACGCCGACGTGCGCGCGTGCGGCTGCGTGAGACGAGATACAGCCAAACGGACTCGGTTCAGATCTTTGTGTCAATTACGATCCGGGAACAGGATGCGGGGATGTGGTTTGTGTGTGCAGAGGAGTTTAGGGCGAGCGCCGCCCTCTTACCTGTGTGTTGGCGTCGGTGTTTGGTGAGGGCGTGTTTCGTGCCGCCCGCAAAGCCGCACAGATCGCACAGATAAGACTTCTCTCCTGCGGAAATAAAAAGGAGGGAAAGAGTTGAATACAAAAAAAAAAGGATGAGTGGGTTTTAAGTGAGGGCTCATTAAGTTCTACTTGACATATTTGAGTCTTGAATCCTCTGAGTGGGTAAATCTGATATAAAAAACTGCACTCAGGAAGACAAAGGGAGAGAAATACAGAAATGGGAAGAAATCTGGGAGAGAAGAAGAAGAAGAAAAAAAAAGACTCAACAGATGAGCAGAGGGTCCAGTTGGCAAACAGATGAAGCAAGCAGAAGTCACAGATCACTAGTGAATATCCATCAGAGCTCCCATAGCTAACTAATTCCTCCAATCAGATGGATCCATGTAAATATGTCAAATGGGGGACGGGAAATTGCCAGTGTGGTTTATTGACTGTGATAAAATCTGAAAAGCACCGCTGAACATAATTACATACTTGTCAGAGCCATAAAAATTAGCTTTATTATCAATGGGATGGTTTTGTACAACTTCATTTGGGGGCGATGCCTTCCAGATGGGGAGCGTGGAGAGCTTTTTTACTCTCCCGCTCTCTTCTCTGCATCTGGCTCTGTCGTTAACAGCATGATGGTCTCCCTTTCTGTCTGCCGCGGCGGCGGCGGCAACATTTGCGATAAGACTCGCTCTGGGAGACGCGCGCGCACTTACGGAACGGACAGATGTCGGCGCAAATCTGCACAGAAACCTAACTGCATGGGGTGAGAGCTGCGCATGCACGGGAACCCTGCAGGTGCCAGAGACGCGCATTTTAACAGCCATCCATGCTGTGCGTGCATGTTCCTCTGGTGCAGCCGAGATCCCCGGCGCCTAAATATTCATGGAAGTATCGCACACCAGCAACACATTTGGGTGACTCCTCCAGCTGGGCCTCAGCGGCGCTTCCTCTGCACAGATAGATGCTCTCGCCGCATCCAAAGCGGACTCGAGCGTCCTCCATCACACACTTGACTGTGAGAGGAGAGCCACTTAAAGCAGGAAACAAACATTTTCATCGGTTCATTCGGGCTGACCTTTTCAAACGAGTTCGCTTTGTCTTTAAAAGAAATCCTTCCTTCTGATGTATTAATACAAAGTTTTTCTACTAAAAATGACTACTTGACCCTTACATTCGGTTGATAATAATGCTATCTGAATAATGTGGAATTTAAAAATGTGAACTGTTGCAACAGAAATACTACAGAACCGAGTATTTCTGCTCACAAAAGCATACAGAGGAAACTTAACATTTAATAAATCAGTCTTGTCTGAACTGTAATTATTTGATATACTTATATACTTTCATAGTCAATAGCTGTCTTGTTGTAGGCTAAGTATAGCGATTTTAACCTGTTTTTCTAAATTAGTATTATAGTTCAAGTCTTCCTGAGACATAAAATTTGAAGTTTTCTCGCTCATTTTGCCCTTTTTTTTAAAATAAAAAGCCTATATTTGAATTTTTATGCACAAAACTGACTAAAGTTAACAAGTGGTCTTACTTTACTGTATTTTTACAAAAGAAGGATAATTAGCCATCTAGATTACATCATACTACCCCTAATGTAAATATAAAATGCTATGAGGAGGGGCGGAGCTAGAACATTTTATACAGGGGGTGGAAGAGGTGGCAAATGAAAACAAATTTATTGTAAAATTATTTTAATTTATTGTCATTTTAATGTTATTTTTACTTTAATTGTGATTTTTGCAATCCTTAAAAAAGCATGTGTAGGTGACTTTGTAATCTTTGCCTTTAATTATTGACAATTATCCCTATTGGTGGGCCCCCCCTCCAGAGTTCCCCCATAGCTCCGCCCCTGGCTCAGTGGAATATTCGTCCCTTTATGCAATTTCTTTTACTTCTGCATTTTTCACAAAGAAAAAAGAAGTAAAAGTAAAATTGAAGTCATAATTAATCAAAAGACCGACACAGTGATATTTAGAGGAATGGGATTTCCTTTGAATAAATACAAAAAACAATCTGTATATATTACAATTAAAAGAAACACTGTTCTTAAGTAATCATTTTTGAAAGTAATCTGATACTTTTGCATTGTAGTAAACAGAATATACGTTAACTGTAGTTTATGTATGTGTTTAACTACGTTTTTAAAAATCCTATAAAGAAAGCTGACACCACGATCCGGTCAGTGTCCTGCTGATCCTCAGGTTCTTTAATTTAAAGATCATGAAGAGTTGTCCTCCTGCAGCAGAACTGCTTTTTTTATAAGATTTTCTGTCTTTATTCAGTTTCAGTTTTTATTGTTTATTTTCCACTCTAGTCTTTGAAAGTACTCCAGCTCTTGTTGTTGATTTACCAACATTCTCATGTTTTCCCTCTGATGTATGTGAGATTCATCATTCAAAACAGTAAAGGAGCAAAGACTGCTGCTGAACATGTCAACTATCTGATGCTGAATTCTCTCCTTTGAAGTTTTTTTTTTTTTAATAAATATAAAATTCTTTGACGCTCAGTGTCAATTTTAATGTCCTAATTTTAAAGAAGTGGCTGAAGAAACGGTCTTGATTTTATTTTTTTTTTTACTTACTGCAACTCTTCCTATAAGTTTTCTTCATATAATTTGTTGAATTAAGAACGTGTTCTTATTTCTGACCAAAAGGCGAACTTAAAAAGTCTCATCTTACCCTAAAATGAAGCAATATTTGAAAGACTTAAATTAAATCTTTTTTTGCTCTACACAATAATAAGATAAAGTTTTGTAAGAAAATAAAGGTTGATTTACAACAACAGAATATTTAATTATTACAAATGTTCTATCTGTCCAGGGAATAAAGAGAAAAAGATAATCTTTTGGCTAACTGGTTCATTTTAGAGATGCTTTTTTTATGTGTAATGTCCCTGTCAACAAACAAACAAAAATATATAAAAATGAAAGAGTAAAATCTTTGTGAGCTGTAAGTTTTAACACTGAGGGAACAATATGATATAATTTAGTTTGAAGGTTTTTTTTCACTGGAATCCAGAACAGAGAAAGGATGGTTATTTTGTTCATTTATATAAAAAAACAGGAATAAAAAAAAAAAAAAAAAACTTTTATTACTAGTCCAAACTTGTCGTCAGTAACCAATCATCGAGTCAAATAAAACAGCAGTCACTCCTCCTCCTCCCCTCCTCCTCCTCCTGGTCTCCCTCCTTCCCATCTCTCATTACGCCCAACGCTACAAGACCCCACCACAGGAAAATCCATAGCCATCGATCCCTTTGCCCAGCCGCGGTCGCCACAATTATTCTAGAGGAGGAAACGCGGCCGATAAATTACATGTGTGCTTTTCATCTGCAGTTCTGCAGAGTTGAGCGCTCAGGAGACCTGCATGGGAGAGGGGGCGGGGGGCAGGAGGAGGAGCGACTCGCTGCTGTCAACACTGGATGATCCGGCTGAGCGGAGCTTCCGTCCATCAAGTGGAGATGACCAAAATGTTGTTGACGGCGACCTGTTTTTATCTAAAAATTGGAGTCCGATTGACCACAAGTGACCACAGAAAAAGAAAAAAAAGTCCCTGAAAACGCATCTCCTACTTATGCGTCTGCACTCTTCAAACTTTTAGGAATTTGCAAACTGCCGTCACCTCTTCTCTTTTGTTCTCATGATGCGTTTCAACCCTCCAAACCTACTAGAATTAAATAAGCCGGGCAAAAGTAAAAAAAAAAAAAGAACTTTGAAGTCAAAATATACAACCTTTCTTTGCATGTGTGTGAGAATATATATATGTGTGTGTGTTTTAAATAACCCCGGAGGAGTCTGCACGCAGCTATAATTGCCTCCCTCATTAGTTATGTTTTAGCAGGAGCGGATGGGAGGGCAATTAATTTTACCGCTTAATTTTTGACACGGAATCCGCTGCTGTATTGATGCGTTCACCATTTTGGGTCTCATTTTTCAGGGAAATTAATTGACAAAGTGTGAAGATTTATCAGCATATCGCCAGATTAAGCGACAAACTGAGGCAATAAGGAAATCAATTGTGACCCTGTTGCTGTGCTCAAACCTCCTCTGCCCCCCCACCGCCGTCCCGCCCCGCCATCCTCGAGTCTGGGAAAAAAAAAAAAAAAAAAAAGCTGGGTGGGTCAGATACGGTGCGCTTATTTATTTATTCCAGCCGCTCATTCATCAGCCGTTACAAATGACCCTGGCGTATGACGACCACTGAAGCCCCCGTCACTGCGCTTCTCCTCCAACCCCCCCTCAGACATGACTGCTGTGTGTGGGGAGTGATTAGCATAGAAAACACACAAATCAAAGAGGAACAATGAATCCTGGAGTCTGCAGGAGAGAAGAGCTGTTCACTTTTTCCTTTACTTTTTCAGAGGAAGTAAACTAAGCATGCAGCAAAATGACGATGCATTCAAGGAACGTGTCATTTTATTATTTCTTTTCTAAATAATGCGGTTTTATATCATGAGTTTTTCCTTTAATCAAGTATATCCGGTGACTTTATGGGACAAAACTAGGTTAAAAAGAGTATGTGGAGTGATAACAATAACAAGGACAAGTTCAGAAAACACATTTCAGTTTAAATCTGTCAATAGCTAAACCATTTTAACAATAAATGTCATCTTACAGTAAATGTTGACATATATTTGGACTAAAAACTTAGAAAAATTAGAACAATAAGAGGTTAAGTGTTTCATTTTTCAAAACTTTTCGGAATATATTTTACTTTATTGTGTTTCTGTTCTTTATTTTTGTTTATTTTAACTAGTATATGTACTTCACTAACGACTAGGGTATTTCGTACGGTGTCCTATACGAAATAAGT
This sequence comes from Oryzias javanicus, assembly GCA_003999625.1. Taxonomy (NCBI): domain Eukaryota; kingdom Metazoa; phylum Chordata; class Actinopteri; order Beloniformes; family Adrianichthyidae; genus Oryzias; species Oryzias javanicus. Next base: position 9,535,731 of record CM012452.1, read on the forward strand.
GTGTGTAACTTATATTATTCTTACAAATACTAAAGAGTACATTTACCACACATACAACAATAAGTTCATTTTCATAACTTCCCTTAATGTGGCCGTACATGTCACAAAGGAACGACAAGACGTTAAGATTTGTTCACTCCAATCTACGACCCTCTGGCCCAGCCAACCCAAAAACCTGCAGCACCTGTACAGGTCAACCTCATGTATGTGACTACACCTAAAGTGCAGGAGATGTAAAGTACTAAAACACATGCAAAAACAATCAAATATAGCAAACTTTACCTCAAGATAATTGCAACCAAGAGAAAAAAAAAAGAACAATGACGGGAATTCAACAGACGAATACTTCAAAAATAAAAAATACTTTGAAACATGAACATTCAGCAACTTCTCCGCATGATCCTCAAAAGCATAATTCTGAAACACTTCCTGGTGTTTTTGCACCTTCAGCGGAGAGAAAAGGTTTTTGCAGGTTTAGGAGTGTTTAAGAAATAAACATGACCATTCTTCCAGATGTATATTTATGTGGTCGGTCGCACTCATCAACCCTACAGATCAAGTTAATCCCAAAGATCTTCTCTGAGGTGGAGATCAGGACTCTTTGATTCAAGTTCTTCCACGTTGAATTTACACTCATGTCATAATGGACGTTCTATGTCCAGAGTCTTATTGGATCAAGTGGGGGTCATCCCAAACTGTTCCCAGCAAAATTGGCTGAATGGAATAGTCCAAAATCTGATAGCAGGAATCACTCGCCTTTAACTGTTTTGTCCATCAAATTGCCAGATAAACATAAGTGATGTGAACTGTAGTACTCATCACAACACTAAATGAATGCTTTGCTATAACCTTTAGAGATACTGGAGCTCTAACGAGTATCCAAATACTCAGATATTTGTGATTTGACAAAAATAGGATTATGAATATTTGCAACATCAGAGATTGCAGATTCCTAAACTTTATAAATCTATCGAACTGTAGTAAAACTATACCATACAGACAATGTAACTATTGGTCCAACATGAAGAATCATTTCAGATTTTAAAGAACCTAAAATAAACAAACCAAATGTGCTGGAAGTAAATAAACCTTCAAAGTAAAGTACCGGTGAAGGTTCTCATTTTCAAAGAAAAGCTATCAAGTGTTTTTCATAAATAAAAACAAAAGACTTAAGTTCAGTTTCCTGATATAAGCGCTTTTTAAAAAAATATATATTTAGGCAAATATGAATAATTGGATGAGAATACAAAATAAACTGAATAAAAATATGATGAATATGAATTTCGAAATATTCTGAAAATCTTGTGATTAATTTCCCTTAGAGATGGAAAAAAATGAAACATGTCTGCTGGAAAAACACTTCTCAGTTTGTAGTTGTTATATTTTATGGAAGTGTTGCTGTGTCTTCGTTTACTTTCTTTTTGTCATTGATCTACTGGAAGTGTAGTCAGCAAAAGTTTGAGAACAGGAAAACTGTGATGAACATTTTCAGGATTTGTTGTAAAACGATCCGAAGCAACAGTGAGGTTATATTTTGTTTTCTACTGACGTCAACCAGGAAGTCCACAGAAAAACCTTTGAGTGTTATGGTTTGTTGATTCTGATCTTAATGATGTATAATTCTGGTGTTTAAACACATATTATTTTAATTTTTATAGTAAAAATAAATACTAATAGCAATCAAGTTAGACATATTTAGATTACGTTAAATGGTAAGAATCCTCGATAGATTTGTGACTCATTGAGACTTAATTCATGAATCATATCAGATTACCACCTAATAATACCATATATGAACACAGCTGCTCAGAAAATAATTTTATGACGTTCTCTGCACTGGTCTTAATCTGAGCAAAGGGCAACTTCAAGTTTGAAGTCTGTGAATTTTTTATTCTTAAATAAGTAAATGAATAAATAATTAAAATATTCATTTTTTCTGGCCCATTTTACTTGTTTGCATTTAAATTATTCAGTTTGTTGTAAACTCTCACACTGTATTAAGTCTCATCAGTGTTCACTTGCAAGCAGAAGATTGTTTTTTGTGTTTTTTTAGGTAAAAAAAGTTCAGGTTCAGGTAAACTCAAAGTAAATGAAAAATCAAATTAATAAACTATTTCTACCTTTAAATAAACCAAAGTTCTTGATTTTGGGGCTTTTCTCTAAACATGTTTTTACCTAATTTGCAGCCATAAGCATCCCTAAGTACAAACCCTCACTTTATACGGTACACATTCAAACCCACTGCCAACGTTCCCCCGACAGATTAGTTTGTAATCTCTTTATTTTATTAGAACTGCATGTGATGGAGCTGTTTTATAACCTTTAAACTGATTACAAACATGGAGATGATACTTCAGAGTGTCAGCCTACCTGCTGGAATGCGATTGCACAGATAGCACGGGCGTACCGCGGCGTCCGAGCCGGGCGCGCCCACTGACAAAGGAGTGTTGGAGGTCATCGTGGTGCAAATTGTGTTAGCTTTCAGACTGTCGCTAATCAAGTTAAGCCTCGTTGTACACGACAAAGTGTGGTTCATGCGTGTTCTTTGGCTTTCATATCTGCTCACCCTTGATCTTTCAGGTTCTCGCATTCAGTCGCTTTTCTCTACTCAATCACCTCTTCAAGCGCGTGTCCTGCAAACGCACACGAACGCCACAACATGCCACCTCGGCACCTTTACAGGTGACAGCTATGCGACAGCGTGTGACGGCGGCCGCCTGATGAGGAATGATGAGAGCTGGAAACAAATGAAAATAAAACGTCTAATTATGTCAGCGGCGCCTTGACGTTGCATCACTGCTACAACCCATTTAAAATAACATCCAGCACCGCGATGGGCACGCGCGTGAACCGCCGCGCGCGCGGAAGGCAACAGTGACGGATGGAGGGTCCTCGTGCAAGTGCTCAGTCAGGCTGTCAGGCCACTGGCTGCTGCTGCTTCAGTCAGTGAGGTAACGGGGCATCAAGGACTCGCGTGTGTGGGATGGAACTAAAGTCTGCCGGAATGCAGCGCAACGACACCTCCAAAGAGACTGACTTAGACCCCTATCCAGGGGCCTATTATTCCAGGAGGTATCCGCCCACCACCCACTGAACCATCTGTCTACCTAAAGTTTGCACTGAGAGCAGAAAAGCACAATTTCCAGCAGTCCCACAGTGCACTCGACTGTGCATACAGAGACAAAAAAAGGGACTGAATAAAGAGAAAAATGGTCTGTTGTGTTACAAAAAAAAACAAAGAAAAATCCTGTCAAGGATAATATCTATGATTTGTGGTTTTAATAGCTGACAATATGGCTTTTTTAAGCTAAAAACCACTCAGGTTTGAAATGTGTGTTTTGGTGTTTTTAACATGTTCCTGATTTGTGGAGAAAATTTATTAATTACAAAAAAAAAGCGCAAAATTGCATCCTGAACATTTTTTTTTCACATTGTTGTGAATCGGGGGCAGATAAATGAATATTGTTTGGAAAAAAGCATCTTTGTGATGTATAAAATACACTGGGTGGGTCACAACATCCCTGCTCTGAGCTCTCAGTACCACGGAGGGGAAAGGGGGGCGGGGTTGCACTACGCCAGCCGTCTTCAACCTTCAACTCTGAAAGAACCATTCGGGTTTATTTCTCACCGACTACAATCCAGTGGGAGCCACAAAGTCTTCCTTAACCACCCAAAAAAATAAGAAACTGATTTGTATTTATGCTACTGTCACTATTATGATAAACATAAATGAAATGTTCATATTTTATGAATAAAACATAAACATTAAAAGAAAATTGTCTTTTGACCGAAGTTCATGCGTGTTCCTTTCCAAAATAACTCTGCCACATATGATCCTCTCAAAGCAGCAAAAGTAACAAATGTAATGTCAGCAGTGATTAAATAAAAATATAGATAATTTAACTGTTGTTGGTGCATTAAATGTAAATTTAACAAACCAAAAATTAAATCTGAGCTAAATACTTAGGTGCCCATTAATGTCCATTGATTTTCTGTAGGACAGGATGCACAAAAAGTTGCAGTTTGACTTGTGGTACCGTCCTTCAACTGTTATTTATGAGTTAAAGTTTGAGTTTTACTTATTTTTTTCAGATTTTACTTAACAGTAACTTTTTTAAAATTTAAAAGCTTTGTTTTATTTATCTATTTTTTCACCAGAGGTAAAAGAGCCACATGTGGCTCCGGAGCTGCAGGTTGCAGATCCCTGCTCTACGCCAATGGGGCTTCTCATAACTCAGAAGTGGATTTCGAATGAACTTAGCAAACATAGTAGACATTCTTCTGAAAGAAGATATGTATTTGGAAAAAATATTTAGTTGCAACCAAAAAAAAGCAATAACAAAACGGTAGCTCCAACCAGAGCCTCCCCGGCAACAGAACTGGATTAAACTTGTGGAGGAGTTTGCAGTTATAGAAGGTAAAATTACTTAAACTAAGGAGATATAAATATGAATCCAGTGGATTAAATGGAAACAATTTTTAAAGGACACAAGTAACTCCCAAAAAATCATGTGAAATAACAAACGTAATATTTAATAAAAAAATGTATTTTTTCCTTTTTTCTGTATGAATTTTCTGTTGTTTGTTTTATATTGTTTGTTTGTATAATCTGAAAGCTTAAAAAAAAATTATACATTAATGAACAACTGCTATTCTGCAGAAACTAGGTTCTACAGAAATTTTTTTTTCTTTCCTTTTTGGCTAAAAACAGCAAAATTATAATTAAAAGACCACTGAGAACACTTAGATTAGAACTCTAAACTGCTACTAAAAATTAAATAATATCCAAGTATACACTTAGTTTTTTGACTTAAAGAAAATAAAATTATAGATGAAGGCAGCCCGCTTACTATGAAAAAAGTCATATTTTCCGTTAAAAACAAATCTTAAACTCAGATGCCATACAGAATGTAATCATTGGGGTTTAAGTTTAGGATTTTTCAATGCTTTTCTTTACGGATCAGTGGTGGGAGAAATAAAAATAATCTGTGAAAAACTTCTGAAGGATTTCGCTCCTTCTCTTTTCCCACCGCTTCGCCTCGCAGAGAAGCAAGGCTGGGCGTAGGAAACATTATCTCGAGCATCAGATGGATTTGAAGACAACACACTTGCGGACCAGCTGGATTTGAGGAAAATACACTTGGTGTCCAGATGGAGTTTCTGGGAAAATAGACATGATGCACACTACTCTATTTTTTTTTTTCCGTTAACATTCAACCCTCCAAATGTGCAGGATGGCAGAAAACAAAAACACAAACATCCCCGTGCTGTTTCGCCTCTCCTTGGCGATCAACTGGCCGTTAGCGCGTGGAATAACAATGGAAGTCCTATCAGGATCAGGAGGTGTGTTTAACCATCTAACAAGTGTCTGTAAGTCTGCCAGGAACTTGACTTCCCTGGATGTTGAAAGCGGGTACAGATGGACAAGTCGAGGCTCTCGTCAGCCAAAAACTTGTAGATATTTATTCCAACCAAAGCTGCGAAGATTCATAATTAAAGTGAGATTTTCACACTTCATTTAAACTTTCTTTGCTGGAATAGTTTGCAGCTATAGAGGAAAGAATGGGTTCCAAGTTAATTTAGACGAGCGTTCACAGAGTTTGTACTGTCAGATAACGTGTTTGTGAGGGAACAATGTGTGGCTCACCAGTGTGTGTCCTGTAGTGGTCCTTCATGGCCGACAGGTTGAGGAAGGAGTAGTGGCAGAACGGCCAGGCGCACTTGTACGGCTTCTCCCCGCTGTGCAGCTTCATGTGGTTGTTCAAGGCCCATTTTTCACTGAACGAGCGGTCGCACAGCTCGCATTCGAACTTCCTGCAGGACAAGAGCGGATTGAGAAATAAGAGCGGTTTACTGATCCTAAAGCTGATGTAAAATACAGGAAAATCCACCCCGTGAGAGATGAGGCGGGGGTCCGTGGATACCCGCAGAGCACGGGGGGCCCCTGTGATTGTGTTTGCGCACACACAGAAGGCAGTTGGCTGCTGGTGTGTCATGTCTGTATAAGCAGGCATTGATTTTTCTGTCCTGGCCTGCCACCTCCACCATTTATTCTCTGCTTTGCACCAGGGCCCAGAGGACTACAGAAATTCTGTTACACTCCACACACACACATACACCCTGCAGGGCCATTGGGGGGAATAGAGTTCACCTGTCCACTGTCCCTTACCACTTAACCAGTGCTAAATGAACAGTTAACAACATTTTACCCCCGTGTGTAGAAGCCTTGTCTCTACAAAACATCCTCCTCCTCACCGACGCGTCTACTCGCGTCTCTTTAGCCTCTCGTTTCCTGTACGGCGCTCTGCCGTTTGGTACTCTCTTAAGCAAAAAAAAAAAAAAAAAACCTGAATATGCATGTCATTCTGTCCCGCTCTGGACATCTGTCTGTTCTTTCCCGCCCACGGCCCGACAGAAGCAGCTTTTTCCTCTGAATCAGTGTGTAGGATGTTCAGGCCCGGATTCATCTGCCGCATTATTGGGCTTCAACGAACACAAAGACAATAGAAGAAAAAAAAAAAAAGCCTGCGTTTGAATTAATCTTTACCCTGGCGCTATAATTTAGCCGCAGAATGACTAATGTGCGAGTCATAAACAAATGAAGTCGGGTTTCGGGAGGCATTCGTCTTGCAGTGAGGGCCATGTTATTTTAGGGAGGGCGGCTGTCTTTAAGTCCTGATTGTGTCGCTTAATCCCCGAGGTATCTGTTTCATAGCGAGCAGCATGACACTCACCTGAACAAATAATGACTCCGAGCAGCATGTAGCATGTGTCTGAATCAATAATTCAAACTCATACATCTTTCTTACTGGAAGGGAGGGAGTGGAAAAAGGAGAATAGAGGGAATTAAAGATGGAGGGGGGAGCAGGAGGAAAGGAGAGATAGAGAAAAAAAAATGTGTCCTGGCTTCCGTATCAATCTATATCTTGTGTAAAGACGAATCCAAATGGGATATAGATGTCGTCCTGCACCGCTTGAGAGGACATTTTAGGTTCCAAGGAAGGATGGAGCAACTTTAGAACGGCTCGGAGCTCAAATGCGCTTTTGAAGAGCCCCGTTTCCTCCGACTCTTATCGTCTCAGTCAGTCAAGATCTCCTTTGGCCAGTCGAAACATTTCTGCATCCGTCTTTCCTTCCTCCCTTTCTGTGTTTTCACAGATCTGTCCGACACGGCGGGAGAAGTAAATAAGATGAGTGAAGAGATGCTATCTTTTATTGTACGCATTATGCACAACACTCCTGCTTTATGAGCTCGACGGCCCATTGTTTATCATGGGGTCTAATCGCAGCGTCAGGCGGCGGGGCCTTGGACGTGACTGCGCCGAGATGGCAGAAAAAAAAAAAAAACAAGTGAGAAAAGACAGGCAGGAAAGCAGCAGATGGAGGACTCCGGGCTGGCAGAGTCAGAGGGGGTTTTGTAAGGATGAGAGGAAGGTTTGCGTCTGTTTTTATGGGATCAGATGGAGCGCTTTGATCTTGTCCCTGAGTGTCAGATCCCGTCACAATCCACCGTCTCGCCCATACATATTCACACTGCTGCTAAACAGCCAAAAACTCACTGGAAGAAGGAGGTGAGACAGAGGGAAGGGGTTAAGCTGAGCGAGCATGTGTGGTGGAAGGAGGAAATGGTTGCAGAGAGATGGATTTAAGACCAACAACAACAAAAAATAAAGTTCTGGTGCTCAGAGGAGAACATAAAGTACACACAAGTCTTTATTTTTTAATATAATTTGACCTAGCTGTCAGGATTTCCTGGAAAAATATCCTTCTGTACAGTAAAATATTTATTAAAAAAAAGCAACGCAAGAAAGGATAACCAAATCCCTTACATGCATTTATTAATGTAGGTGAACGTGAACATTTTAAAGCAAATAATAAGATTAACATTTTTAAATTAGTTGGAAAATATTAGCATATTGCTTATAGGGGATTTCATGATGGTGTGCTTCTGTTCCCCAATCCTGAACATACCAGCTGCATTTTGTGATTCTATTATTCAAATATGCAGCATCTGTCAATGACTTCTCCAGTGACGATGAAAAGGGATGCACTTCCTGACACTGCAAAGGATTTCCAGTGCATATTACCCATAATCCTAAGAGAGAGAAAGATGCTAAACCAAAACACAAAGATGAGGCTGCACTTTAACCAGAAGTTATCCAAATGAATTAGATGATCAGCACTAGTTTATATAACAGCAATCATTCCAGCAAACTTCTGGAATTTCATTCATGGAGCACGATAAAGGTTTGCTTTCTTAAAAAAAAAAAAAAAAATTCTATATGGCAACATATTTGTGAATGGGCATCAACAATTGACTTAATTTCTCTAGTCAAACATGTGTGTTGTTTTTTTTCATATATATTCTTATATATTTTTACAAAAGTATATTTAGTTTATACTAAAAGTGAGGCAATATGTTTAAAATGTACTTTATATATCCTATATACAGTTTAAATTGTAACCTTAAAATGTTCCAATTTAGTTTCACGAAGTTTTACTTCCTACACTAAACTTACATGGTCTTTGGTATATTTGCTATACTTATACTTAAGTATATTTAATACCATAAACTTCAAGTTTACTACCTATTGCTAAGAAAGTAGAAAAAAAACTGTTTGTCAGACCTTAAAATTAAGAAAAAATTTAAAATAAACTCTTCATATATCCTAAATTTAAAGTTCAGGTCGAAGCAGAAATTGTTAAATCTGAGTTTTTACATGACGACATCAGAAATAAACATATTTAGATGATCATATACTCAGATTAATAAGAAAAAAAAAAAAAAAAGTAAAATACAAGTAAACTGTGGCAATAGTAAAGGTCTAACTTTTTTAGTCAGAATAATGATCATGAATAATTAATACTTATAGACTTAAAGATGTAAACATATTGAAAAGGGTGTTCAGGAAAAAAAAAGACACCTTTCCAATCCATTGTCTCAAATTTTATCCACACATTTTTTACATGCTGAAACTGTATTTTTAAAAATACTATCAGTAATTTTTACATTCTTTCAATACAGTAAATAGTCATCGATTAAAATGAATAACAATAGATGAGCTACTCCAAGCATAAAGTTTTGAAAATCAGCTAAACTTTTCCTGCCAAAAGTGTTTGAGGTTCATGGCAGCAGCCATTTTGAAATGATCAGGAAAAGTCTTTCTACTGCCCCTAGTGGAGCGATGATGAACTACAGGCAGGAAAACATGGACCACGTTTTATAGGATGAGTTTAATAGGGGTGTAACGATTCATTTTGATTCATATAATAAATTGTGTTTGCTAATACGTTTAATAACTGCTATCGGTTTATTTTGAACAATCCAATTGGATCTGGTTCACTGACCTAAAATCCATCCAAGACTTCTTAAGACAAAAATTCATTCAGTGTGACTTAGATATAAATATCTGGAGACTGAACGGTGTGGGTGAAGTTTTCTAGATTCCTTTTATTTTTTTTGCCAGATAATCAAGTAGGAAAACAAGAATTAATGGTAAATCCATTCACATTTTAGTTTGATAAAGTTCAGCCCAGTTTTGTGTTTACATGTCAAAATAATACAAACTGAATATTATTGGAACATTCTACCACTCTGTATGGTCACATACACATTGGACTGGAATGATGGTTGATCATTTTTTGCTGCCATCACATACGTGTTGTCCACTGTCATGGTGTTTAGTTGTTTTTGGCTTATAGTAAAATAAACATTTCTCAATCAAATTTCTATTTATCTAATTTTGAAATATAGTTTAACAGTATAGGATAATTTGATATAATTTGATTAACAACTTACAGATCAATCTGGTTAAATCATAGAAATAAAACTCCATTCACTAATTATTAGAGTAACCATTACACCCCTAGTTTTTGGGAATGCTAGGATCAAGCTAATAACAGGAGTCTAAAAAATGCATGTATTAAATATGATACAAATGGTTATATAGGGTCATTAGAGATAGGATTACATACATTTGCTTCCTCTCACTCCTTCTCAAGCAAATAATTTACATTTTTTTGAACACATTTTATTTTTAATGTGTCAATTTTATGTAAAATGACAAATATGTAATTCTGGTATTAATAGTAATTATAATGGATTAAGTTACATGTTCATTTGAATGCATATATATATATGTATAAAAAATATTTTTCCAATAAAGTCAAGTTAATTTTATTTATCTACATATAAATATAGATATATTTTTTTCCTTTGTCTTCTTTAGTAACCTTTTGTTTTAAATCCTTAAAATAAACCAAATCCAAATAACACATAAACCAGTTTGTCTGATTGTTGTGTCTTAAAATTGATGTTAAATAAGACTTCATCGGGAATCAAGAATCCACAACCATAAATACATTCTACTTCAGTCAATACATCATCAGTTCTTATTCTTCCATCTTTTCTGCTGAAGATTCAGAGAGCTGCATGCTCCTTCTATGCCAAGAAGTGATTATGTTTATGGTTCGACTCAGGCAGCCCTGAACGCACCACTTCTCTCCTGACTTCACCCAGCACAAGTTCCACAGGAGGAGGCGTTATCCCTTTAATCGAGGCTGGAAACTTGACTCATTACCACAAACTCACTACCACCCCCAAGTGGTGAGGTGGTGCTTAATAAGACAGATTCTGCAAAATGAGAATTTAGAGATTTGCTTTTTTGGTTAAAAAAAAAAAAAAAAAAAAAAGGAATCAAAATTGTCAGGAAAGTTGAAGTCATGTTCAGATTTTTTTTTTTTTTTAATAACCAGATTTAAAGTTTGAGCTTTCATACAGCCAGATATCCAACAAACTTTTTGTCCGCTTTGTGTTGATGCATCTGGCCACTGCGAGGGGAAATAATCCGCACCACAGCACAAAGACAGAGAGAGGAAGAGGCCGCCGCTCGCCTCAAGCCAAACTGACACAAACAGACAACTTCAAAGTGAAGACTGTTGTTTATTTGGCGAAGGGAAGGGAGGGGAGCGAGCGAGGGGGGAGAAAAATTTATCTGATATGCAACTGTCAGGAGAGCATTTTCACATGCAAAATAGCGAGTGAGTGAGAGAGATTACCTTGAGGGAAGAACATGACAGCATTCACTAGGGTCAGGATGGATCATCATCTTCAGCCCCCTCCACCTCCCCCTCCACCTCCCCCTGGTTTCTCTTTTTCCCTCCATCGCTCTAACTTCATCTCTCCCGCTTTCCCTCCCTCTTCCTTCCGTTTTCCCCTCCTCTCTTGTTTTTCCTCCCTCATCCTGTTTTCAGACTCCATCACTCTGCACTTCGACAAACCGGCAGCTTAGATCCAGACTAAATTAGCTGAATGAAGATTAAATCATTTGGCCCTGAGCTCTCTGAGATATTGGTAGGAAGACTGAGTGAGCCTTAAATGCCGTCCGACTGCGTTCGGACCGACGCAGACGTCTCAGGAGGCGCTCTTCCTCCAACTGCGGTCAATGGAAACCTGATTAGAGGAGGGTGTTGGGTAAAAAATGGGCAAAAGATTCAATTTTCCGGGACAACTATTTCCTAAGTAAAGGCGCGGGTTTGGCTGCGTGTTTTTCTTTGGTTTTTGGGCGTAACATTGACCGACGACAGGCTCCTCTCCCTGATAAGATATTGAGGAGGGCAACGCCATCGCTCACAGAGCTCACAGTCGGTGTGGTCTCCGATCCGGGGCGGTTCACATTCAAATGAACGCAGACATCCGTCTGCGGCCTGCTGCGCGCAACAACTCCGAGCGTGCGGAGGGAGGAAGTCTCCCAGGACAAGTGGAGCAGCAGCAGCGGAACAACCGAAAAAACCCCAACGAGTGCAGGAGATTAAGCTCCTGCGAGACGGGAGCTGCTGCGTAAGGCTGCAATATAAACAGCAGAGATGCGGGTTACTGATTTATGTTTACCTTCAATCCCCAGAGAAAAGGGGGGACGAGGGGGTGGAGAGAAGAGAAAAAAAAAGGGATAATGAAATAAATAATAAAAGACCAAGCCCATCAGATAAGCTGCTGTTTATCCCGCTGTAGGGCAAATACAAATTGTCAATTTAATGAACACAGTGGACGCGATGAAAGCGGGGTGAAGGAAGCCGCTGTCTGACAAACAATCAGGAAATGTTATCTTAATATTGCTGCAGTTATTCTGCCCATAACTTAGCAGGCCGAGGGGAGGTGCCGCCAAGGGGACGAGCGGTGGGTGGGGGGGAGGCGCAAAGGCCAGGTCCCTCCGTGGTGGCCCTGTTATTGCCTGTTTTTATTACCAAACATAGCTCATGGTCCCAAACACACAGAGCTGAATATGACCCTCAGAAGTGCCGACAGACCCTTTTCTCTCTGTCGACTTTTCCCGTTCAAAGCCGAAAGAAAGATTTTACCAATATTACACAATTAATCAAAATGCCCCCCACCAAAAAAAAAAAAAAAAAAAATAGCTGATTAATGCAGTCAAACTCCTCTGCGCGACTGCTCGCAGCGCGCCCGACGCAGCGTCCAGATAACTCAAACGTCTTTTAGAAGCCTTGAATTTAAAGCTTCGCAATCTGTGCAGTCGACAAAATTAACTATCACCTCCATATTTATATATTGCGGCAACTAAATTGCGTCGCGAAGAATTACTATCAATATGAATATCTGCAACAATAACTCAGGCGCAGCGCTGAGGACAGGATGCTCTTTATCAGGCTTCTGATAGGCCTTAAATACAGCACAAGGCAGCCATATCGGAGCTTTTTCTCTCTAATATCAGGCTGCATTAGCACCTCGTAAATCAAATTACACTCCTAGAATTTCATTAGGCTCACCTGCCAGCACTGCTGCGCTGCAGAAATATTTATGTTTTTTCCCCTTCTTTTTGCTCTCAAGTACACAAAAAAGTAATAGGGGGAGGGGTGTGTGTGTGTGGGGGGGGGGAGATGATAAACCTAATTATCTTTTAAGAATAGAGAGAAAAACGTGCCATAAATTGTGGCGATCGTGAGGAGAGTTGGCGGTTTTCGGAGCTTCTCGGGAGGAGAGCTGGGGTTGGGTGGGTGGGTGGGTGGAGGGGGTGGGGGGTGAGCTTGCTCTGCTGTGTGCCGTCTTCAACCGGGGCTCCACTCATGCAATCCAATTAGCAGCTTCCCCAAATTTGCTCTAAACAGAAATCAAAGCGGGTGATGTATGATGTGGATGGGCAGGCCCCTTAACGAGCGGGCTAATCTGATAAAGCCGCAACAAGAGCCGCAATCTCCAAAATACTTGTTCAGACCGGATCCAGAACATTATGATAGCTGGGCTCGCTTTTTATTCAATTACCTGTAGAGAATTTCACATCAGGTTTTTGTTTGGTTTCTGTTATTATGGGAATGTGAGCCGGGGGGGGGGGGGGGGGGTACCCTGAGGAGGGACGGAGCTGACATTCCGAATCTCTTGTTTTGTTTCCTCGCAGTTTAGTTTGGGACGTCGGGAAACTACGGTGGCCCTGAATGGCAAATCACACCCACAAATAACTCAAAGCAAAAGCATATAAGGTTGATTTTTGAAAACAAATCAAAAATTTAATTTAAAACTAAATTCCATAAATTAAAAAACAATTCGGAAAAAAAATAAACATTTTGGGGAAATAAAAAGGAAGTGTTAAAAAATGAAACCGGAAAAGGTAGCTACTGTAGGATATCTCTAATCAAATTATATATCCTGTTTCACTTCATGCCAGATCAACTTTTGGATGAAATATTGGAAAAACATAATCTGATCAGTTATATTCCATAGTTTTTCCTCTTTTCATAAAAATTGAAAAAAATTTAGAGAATAAAAGCAATTTATGTAAATCAAAAATGAACATTTAAAAACAAAGCACATTAAGAAACTGGAAAAGGTCGGTACTATTGGACATCATTGATGGGAAAGTGACATTTGTCCATCGTTTTAAGTGAAAGTTGTTTAGCATGATCTGTACTAGATGTCGAGGACAACGATGACGCATTCATCAAACTCGAAACTCCAACGTCATCATCCAATCAGAGATGTCCCATATGACTTACCCTTCTTCAAACATTTCCCTTTGACTTCTACAAACTACTTTTCTTTGGCATTTCCTTTTAATTTTGTCATTTGCATTTGAGTTTAAAATGCAATGCAACTTTTCTTCTTTAATGGTGATCTTTAACATGTTTTTGAGTGATTTGTTTGCACTTTAGGGCCACCGTAGGTAACAGCACGCGTTAAGGGCCGTAGCGACAGGCACTTTGAAAAAGTCCGTACATGAAGGAGCATTGAGCTGTGAAGGATTGCTTCCTGTAGGAACTCCCATCCCCACGCTGCACCTCTGACGGGGTCCTGGTATCAACCCTCTGGGCCCCCATTCCACTTTAAATTAATGAGTTTCATTCTTAATCTAAGCTAGTTTATTTACCTCCAAACACACTAAAATGAAGAAGTGAGCGTGTTAAAGTTACCAAGCTCCAGCAGAAGTTACACGCAGACAGAACTGTTGTGACCAGTGTGTGTGTGTTGGTCAGAATGCTGTTTATTCAGGAGTTGTGTGTGTGTTTGTGAACGTGGGGTGTGTGTGAGGGTGCAGAGGGGGGGATGTGCATCAGTGGGTAGAAGTAAAAGACCAGGTCCATTCTCTCTCTTATTACTGAAATTGTAATTCAATGATCACCTTAGATCACACGCGTGCCATAAATCAGATAGGCTTGACAGAGGATGAAAAATTGTATTAATAATCTGAAACTTATTATACAGTCCCAAATGCTCCCTTGATAAATGACATTGTTTGGGCCTGACAATGATTGCATTTAAAACATTATTTCTCGCTGCTGGTGTGTATGGGAGTGTGTGCGCCGCCGCTGGACACCGCGGCTCACAGGGTGGGGAAGACAGAGGTGGGCTTCCCGAGCCTCATAAAATATGAAAGATGTTTCTCACCATTCTCTCCCGGGTCAGCGGCCATCGCAGAGCGACTTTGAAATCCGCGCGCGCGTGCACGGCCGCCGATGGCTCACCGCCAGCGAAAACACACGCCCGCGTGGCAAAACCGCAAAGAAGGACTTTCTTACATCTTAGGAGTCCGACGAGCAGCGAACACGACACAGAGCGGTCAAACTTCTGCACACGTGAGAAAGAGCAGACACCAGCTTCACAAGGCGCCTCTTTTTCCCTCAAGTGTGTCATCTGCAGAAGTTTATTTTTCCTTATAACTCCATTTTTAAGAGAATATTAACAAAACAAGCATAGATTTAGTTTAGAGTTGAAACCAGTAGAAGCTTCTTCTTTAATCCGTAAAAGATGAAATTGTTGAACATGCTTCAAACTTCTTACTTTTATGCGGACCTTAAAAAAAAAAAACCCAGCATAATAGAGTTCAGGTTTTTCAACAGTCCTCCTGAATGGAACCAATCTTAGAACTTTCTTGTCTTTTTATCACGTCGCTTTACTTTGAAATCACCTTAATGCAAGCTGGTAGAAGGAATTCATAACTTAACAACTATTTAAAGAGCTGCTCCAATGAAAATCATGTTCTTGTTGTTTTTAAACTCTTTCTGTAATTTTTTTCATGATGGAAAGAAAAAAATATTCAGATAAAACTGTGTATTTCTGAGTATTTCTACATTCAAATTATGGTGAATCAGCAGCAGACAAAAAAAAAATTGTTTGAAAAAGGCTGTAGCTGCTATGCAGAAGCTACAATTAGCTGGCCATAAGTTCCCTGCTGAGCTCTATTGTAAACTGTACTGGATAGCTCCAATATTACTCCACATTTTTGTTGTTTTGTTATGTTGGATATGTGAGAGACTGTACGTTAGAGGGAGAGAGTGTAAACAAAGGGATGATGGGAAATGTCAATTTAGAAACTTTCCTGTCTTTTTGTTGGTATCATTTTATGTTAAAATCATGTTACACAGTCTGGTTCAATTCAAGACTTTTCACAACTATTTCAGATTCATTGGAGTTGCACAGCACAACCTAACGTCGATCCCAACGTTGATGAGATAAAGGAACTTTCTCTCTGAATAAATCTCATCAGATGAATTAACTTTGTTAGAGGATGCTGTTTCGTGTCTGGGATGACGCAGCACACTGAAGCTGAGGCAAAAATATAAAGTCCTTGAAGGAAACCGTCAGGTTTAAATGCAGGATGAATACACTCACTGTCCAGTTCAGTTTTTCTCCAAGAATCAAGAAAAGCAGCAGAATTCTGTTTGGGAACCTGAAAAAAGAGGCTTGTTGCTGTTCAGAGGGGGAGTGGAGATGCCGGGTGGAGCTCCGGTCAATTCTGGTACTTCTTCACCGGCAAGTGTAGTGACAGGGATATTCAGATTATAGCTATAAATCTAAGGAGTTATTTTATATTTAAAAGGTTTTGATGTTGTCAGGCAGAGTCTATAAAAATGTTGCAAAAACTTTTATGTTGGAAGCCGAAGCATCAGATGTGTGTTTGCAAAGTTGGTATCGAGAATCAAGTAAAAAAAAAACCCCACAAATCAAATTAATGCAGTGGATTATTTCTATATCTGTGACTCCATAAGATTTCCAAAACAAACAAATATTTGTTTCCTACCAGCATTAAAGTAAAGATCACATTTAAGTGACGCTCTTGGACTCGGACAATTTCCTTTGTTCTTGGGAGAGCGCAGGGGGAGAAAGCACGACTGTTTTCACGATGACATTATAACATTTAAAAGCAACAAAAGGCAGGCGAGAGTCTTATTGAGTCAAAATAAAATGAAAGGAAAAAGAGGAATGTACTGGGGAAGTAAGTCTCGGCGTTAAACTGGATTGGTTCTGCCAGCGAAGTCAGCACTGCGAGGTCTTCTGCATTAAAAATTTTACACAAATACTGGCTGTGTAAGAGTGTAATATATGTTTGTTATTTGATGTTACAACATTAGCTGTACATGATTGTAATTTTAAGACTTTTTAAGAAGTGAAGCTAAAAGATTAGCCCTGCATTCATATGAGAACCCTCTGGAACTTTCTCCTTAAGAACTGCT
The DNA here is from genome assembly GCA_003999625.1 of Oryzias javanicus. NCBI lineage: Eukaryota > Metazoa > Chordata > Actinopteri > Beloniformes > Adrianichthyidae > Oryzias > Oryzias javanicus. The sequence continues at coordinate 9,552,690 of CM012452.1, forward strand.
GTTTAATGTCATCAAATGAAAATATAGGACCACATTTTTATTTTATTTTATTTTTTTTATTTAAACTTTGCTCATCAGTTTCTGTGAACTGAAGACGAAAAGATTCTACAGTAAAATGCGAGACGTTTTCAACTTAACCCTCAGAGGTCCCTGAACACACCAGCGATCACATCAGATGTTTTAAAAGACGCATCTGTAAAACCAAAGCCCTGTAAAATAGTTTTCATTCAAATTTTAATGTGAAGGATTCAAAGAGTTTTTACTTTCTACATTTTTGAGTTTAAAACAAGCATCAGAGGAGTTACGACATGTAAATTTTGGAATAAATCCTTGGGACTTTGTGTACAGTTCAATGAAGCATCGTCTGGTTTTTAGACATGTTTGACATTATTTTGACTTTATCTTTGCTTTATTTATATATGTATACATTTTCATTTTTTCTCTTCCTGTTTGATCTTTTGCTCTAAAACATAAAAATCATTTGATCTAAATGATTTAGTTTTCCGCAGCCACGACAAAAGTTACCAATGTGAATTGTGTTTTTTGGACAGTTTTAGATTAATTGTACATTTTTGTGTAATATAATCAAAACAAATGTAAAAAAAAAAAAAAAAAAAAAGTATTTATAATAATAAAAAAGAATAACAAACATTTCCATAAAAACAGTTTTAAAGATAAACCAATGGAGCAAATTTTTAAGAAGAAGAAGATACAAAAAGGCTCGGGCTATCAGGCCGAATGCAAACTTTTCGGCTTCTCCCTGCCCCTCAAATTGTAGGGGTATTTGGAGGGGTAGGGTATCCGAATTAAGCGTTAACTTGCGGCTATTTATCCCTCCGCCGCAAAGGTATTCCACGTTGCTTTGTGCCGTGGAGGAGAAACTAATTTCTTCATATGGTGTGTTCTGAACCACAAACATTTACATTTAAATGTGAGTAGAGACTTTTAAAGTTAGATGACTGGGAAATAATGATGACATCATCATGGGGTAGAGTAATCCAAAATTTAAAGAGACTATTTTTCCATAAGTCTCTGTTTGGAGGGATAAATGTAGAGGGAGAAGCCATAGGGAAAGAATTTGCATTCTATTAAGTGAATTAACAACTTACATTTAGATTCATTTTAAGGAGAAAAAATATACAAAATAAGCAAATTATCAACCATGTAACATCTTATATATGAAGGCATCTCTGCAGATGAAATATTTTTGTTACCTGGTCTGATTGTCTTTTGGTTTTAAATTGAGCAACTTGAAGTAGCTGAACTTGCAATTTTAGCATGAATAAAGTAGAGTGGTGGCTCGAATACCAAAGCCGTTGACATCTTCAGTATCACAATTTAATAACAGGGCAATGATTGGTTTAAAATACCTGGTTAAGTGTTTGTTAACCCATTCCATGTTTAGTCAGGAAAAGCGATTAACCTGGTGATTGTTGTTGGGAGTGGGATCCCAGCAGAGGGATACGGAGACGATTCCTGCCGCTGCAGTTGACTTTACCCCCATCGGCCTGTGCTGCAGCAGCGACCCGCCCCACCCTCCCTCTTCTCTCCTCCTCATCCGCACAAATGACCATGATGGGAGGCCATTCATCTCACTGCTTCGGACACCACAATGAAATAAATCAACAAATTTCCCCCCAAATATAACAATATTTGTATTTAGGGTGGGGCAGCCATAATTGATGACTGCGGCCATGCTAATTAAAAACAGCGCTGGTTTCATTAATCTTGGTCGCAGTGAAGGGGGCTGCGCGGCGGAGCTGCTGCTCAGCCATGGCAGGACGGCGGGGACAGGCCGCTTCTGCCGCTTCAGCCCAGTATATTAGCAGAGCGAGGTTAATGTAAAACAGCCATTAATAATCACAACCAAGACAAAAACTGTGAGTGACGCCGCAACACAACCAAAAGAGACAACAAAGCCAGGACTCGCATGTGTTTACTGCCATGCCCAGGCTAGAGAAGTTAATTACTTTTCCTTATTGCTTCGCAGAAGCATTTTTTTTTTGTTGTTGTTTAATCCCTCGACATTTATACAAAGTTGTACGCTCTTTTGAGAATTAATTACAAGAGCCAACTTTCTCTTTGCTGCGTTTGCGAAGGTATAACATTGGGAGTCCCTTTATGGAAATACATTGAACGGACATGAAGAGAAAGGGACATGTAGAACATCAGAGCGACCAGGAAAAAAAAAAAAAAGAAATAATATATGTGAATAAAGTAGTAAAAAGTCAGAAATTTACCAGAATAAAATTATGTGAAAAAAAATTATGAAAGTCGTTATTTTTCATTTTACAAAAATAAAGCCACATTATGTGCAACCTACATCCATCAATATAGTCCTTTATGTTGATGCCAGAAAACTTTAGTTTAACATAGGAACTCATGTGTTATCATATAAATGTATTATGATGATGTAAACGGAGAGAGCACCAGTAATCCACTCCTTCTGAGTCAAGAATCTTCATCTAAAGAAGTCAAGTTTCCTGAAAAATCTTTTCATTTCCTTTATACTTACAACAAAACAATATTGATTCGCTAAAACTTAGTATTTCCTTATATAGAAAACCAATGTAATTGCTTACTCTCTCATTCTGAAACACCATATTGGTTCTTTTTTGTAGTTTATATTTTTCCTAGAAAAACAGGCTTTTGCTTCATTAATTTAATACTTTATACTTGTAAATTCTTGATTTACTTTTTTCTGGTGAAATATTGACTTTTTCACTCATAAAACTTGTAAAATGACTTGTCATTATTGATTATTCTCACATTTTATTTATCCAATAATTTATTTTTTTTTTCATTTGCGGCCCCAGTACTCTGTCCTGATAATAATGAACAAAAACCATTATTATTACTTCATTCAGAGGTCAAAGTACTAATCAGATCAAATTTTGATCTGTTGTAAAAGTTTTTCCATTGGTTGTTATTTAAGCCACTTTCCGCAGAGCAGCAGAAATTCTCCCCTGAGTTGTGGGCGGCACAATTAACCCTCCCCATCATCACTTTGTTTATGTTCTCACTCGTTAGCTTATAGCCCCTCACGCCCCCAAACATTAACGATGCAACAAAATGGAGAGCAAAATTGAAGGTATCCAGCCGTACAGTTTTGAGCCAGATGCCAGCTCGGACGAGGAAAACAAAGACGTACATGGATCTAGTGGATGCGTCAGAAAAGGGCGGAGCATAAAGCTTGAGGCCTGACAATGATAGAGTTTGTTGTAAAAACTTAGTTTACATTTAAATTTAAATTTTAGCCTTCTTTATATTTGTCCTTCATCATGAGAAAAATGCTACAAGAACATGTTAAAAACACAATTATTTTATCAGAGTGAGTCTGAAAAGTGACATCAGAACCTTATTTATGTGCCTTTACTGTAAAAAAAAGACTTAAAGCACTTGTGAGTATGCAGATTTACATCACCATCACTCCATATACACAGTATGGCTACAAATGGCTAGCATACATCTAGTAGAAGCAGTGAATGGCAGATAGTAAGAAAAAAAAGAAAGAAAGAAAAAAATTGAACAGAGGAAAAAAGGAGGGCGTGGGTGGGTGGGTTGGATGGCAAACGGTGCCATGCTGCCATAAAAAAAAGCTTTATGAAAAGACCAGCTGTTTATTTAATCACAGAATACCTGAGGAATCACAATGAAACACACATGTTGTTATTAGCCCATAAATTTAACAGCTCCACCAGAACATCGGAGAACCCGTTGCAAACACCGGAGACGACGCAGGGAAGCAGGTGAATTTATGTATGTGTGGTTGCGTAAAGTGCTCCGCGTCACAGCTATGGTAAACTGTGCACGCCGCGCTTCAGATGAATGGCCACGATTGCTACACCCTGGTGTTTGTGTATCTGAAAAATGCAAGGACTGAAAGTGTGTGTGCGGTCGAGAGTGTCCAGTTTCTCCCAAGTTTGCCCCATTAATTTTATGCTTTAGCAGCCACTCTGCAAGGAAAACCATTTACATGTGTGTATGCTTTAACGGTGACTTCTTTTTTTTTTTTTTACGCCATGGGAAGTTGCCAATTTTCTGTGGTGGAACAAAAGATTTTGCATTAAATAAGGTGGGTCTGAAGGCTCCCGCGGGGAAGAGCAGCTTTGAAGTAATCTAGAACTGAAAAAAGTCAAATCTGAGCGCCGCCAGGTATCTTCTCCGAAACGCTCACATAAAGACGTGTGCACAAACTTCAATGTGTTCAGCGCTCTAATTGGCTTGCAAACCGGACAATACAACAAACTAACAAACAAACAGAAAAAAAAGAAAAAAAGGTCTGGCTGCAGTTAAAGACCACAATACACTGCAAAAATGTCAGCAATTACACTGCATTCACACTCCCAATGTAGCTGCACACACACAAACGCACACAGAATGCTAGGTCAGGGGGACAGCGGTAGCTCAGAGCCAGCTGTGACCTGCCGGTCCAGGTGCTCAGGAAAACCGCTGTTAACGGCCACGATTGATGATCTAATCAAACTGTCACCACGGCGACCCGCAGCAAGGGGAAGAGCGGCTGGAGCGGTGTTTCTGAGTGCGTGTGTGCCTTTGAGGGGGTGGGGGTGGGATGAGAGCAGGTGGGATAGCAGGGGCATTCAGGAGAGCCTGTGCATGCTTACTGTTGGCCCAAATTGAGAGTGACAGTCTCAATAGTGAAAAGGCTTCTCTCCCCCCCGCCATCTAAGTAATGGAGGAAACAAGTCCGGCGCTCTTCCGGAGGATGTCACATCATCGACACAGACGCCCCTCCCAAACATGCCACCATACCAACTCGGACTAACACACCCCTGCTTCAGAATGTCTATGTGGGGCTGAAAAAATCCACTTCAGGGCAGGATCCTGAGTAAAGCTACAAAATTTTGACTTATTGACTGACATGCAAGAAAAATCAATAATGAATATAATAAATGAAAACATCGTTTAATCCTTGTTTTTGACCGTTACTTGAATGTATTTTTTCAGTTTTTTTTCCTTCTGGTTTTGCTGGAACCATCAAAGCATACAGCAGATCTGACCTCACACACGCTGCCACAACAAGGTATGCCACAGTTCTTCAATTCAAACCAAACTGTACTGTATGTTAACTGAATAAAAGGGAAAGTCAGTCGTTGCATCCCTAAGCAATACCAGTATGTTTATGTTGAAAGTATCAAACGCATACTTTGCAAGATTTAAGAAGGATTTATTACGTATTGCTTTATTATACTACAAAAGACTTAGTATTCCAACAGAAAGATTGTTCTTCATTGTTAATGGATTGTTAGCAAATTTTAAAGATAATTTTTTCAAATTTTTTGTCTATGTTTTTTGGAATACACAAGTCATTTATAGAAGTGAAACAAAAGCATCTCCTGAAAGTCAAGTTTGTACCAAAGCAGATGGAAAATAAATAGTTGAATCCAATACAAAAAGATAGTAAGAATCAATCTTCAATCAACATGATAAAAAGCTATTTTAAAGTCTTTGCAAATTATTAACAAAACTAAACATATTCACAAGTAAAATAAATCTCTAGACATGACTAACTTGATCAATTAATTATCCTTTAAAAAACATATTTATTTATTTTTTTAAATGTTTGCGCTATATTTATTAGCACAAATATTTACTCTCTGGCCCAATCCCAATTCTTCCTATCTCCCTTCCCCTTACTTTGAAGAGGCAGTTGAAGTTGAAGTCATGTCTGGATTATTATTTTTAAATTTCCTCCTCCAAACAGATGGTTCCAAAGTCCTCCATCATGAGAGTAATCCATGTCGGGCTGAGAAGCGATTTTCTTCATGTGGGTGTGCTCTGAACTACAGACGTTTACACTTAAATGTAAGTCATGACTCTTTATTGTAGCATGACTTCTTAAAGTTATTACACCGCTGTTGTTATGTATATTCAAGCACTGGAAGCTCTGCGCTCGATTGAAAGTAATTTTTGTTATTTAATTGTCTATTATTTTTGGGAAATTCCATATTTACAAAAGTAAATGGTAAAATTCACAACCCTATTTTAATTTATTTTATCTAGACCTTAAATCATATTATAAAACAATAGAACACATTAAATCTGAAGACTTCAAGAACATTTAATATTTTAAAAGAACTGCATATTTTTTTAACTTTTTTGAGTTTACACATTATATATTGTAACCCCCCTTGACTTGTTGATGTTGTTGTGCCAGTTGAACTGTACTTGTAGTGTTTTTTGTTATCTATTGTTAAAAAAAATGCACTACTGAATGTGAATGTAAACATTTGAAAATTGAAAGAATGTTCAATAAAGTTTATGGAAAAAAAAAAAAAAAATTAGATACTATTTTTTCATCACCCTCCATTCAGAGGGATACATGAAGGGGAAGGGCTAAAGGGAAGGGAGAAGGGAAGAATTCGGATTGGGCCTCTTTCTTTCATTTCACAAGGCATGCCCTACTTTCTGACAAAGCACTCCGTCTGTTTTTTTCCCACTTATTCCATGGTCACTTACAAAAGATATAAATATCCAATCAATATTTAGTACTGTACTTTTGTTATTTATCAAAGTGACTATTTGACACTATTTGTCAGTGTGACATGACAACACGCCGTTAAGCCGGCTGAAGTGGTGCAGATCTTGTCTGCAGTGTCATAAGCTGATTGTCAGTTTAGAGACATAGTTCACTTTTAACTACTTTTATTTGTCCAAATGATGCATAAGTTTGTTTCTAAGAAGTCTGCGCAGTGATATAGAACATTTAGACTCTGTGACCCAAACTTCTGTTGAGATCGGGATCCACACCTGGAAGCCAATCAGAATCAAGTATTCACTCAGACCATGGTAGAGGATCATCTTAAAGATACTTATATATATATATATATATATATATATATATGTATGTGTCTGTGTGAATATCCAATGTCCTTATTTTTCTCATTTGATTTAACCACGCACATAAAATAGCTTTAGAGCCAAATTGCCTTCCTCATCATTTAATTTTTTTTTTGTCTGATTAAAATTTGCCTAGGTGTTTTTTGAATTTTGAAAATCATTATACAATATTATTACAACGAGCTGGGAGGTAATAAAGTGGCACAGATGTTTTTACAGTTGTGCGAAGATTTGCACCAGAAAATATAACTACACGTCATTTACAAACAAACACACATTAATACAAACGCAGAAACACGCAGTCTGTATTTTTTACATTGATTCATATTAATCAATTTGTAGTAACTGTAGTGGTACAGATATGTAGAAATAATATACTAGAGCTGCAAAAGCTTATTAAAAAAATTCTATAAACAGAGTCGGAGCTGCTTATAATTGCAAACACAAAACTGCGCCATATGAAAGTCTGGATATATTGTATTTTTATGTACATGCATTGTTTTTATAGGCTCTAAAAAGAATAATTTCTGATTTTCATTTGTGTCAGAAGACACAGCCCACAAAAGTCTATCCATCCATCTCCTGTAGCAGAGACACATGAAAGTCTGCTGCAAACAGTTTTACAGTATAATAGCATCACTGTGCAGCCATATGGAAAAATATGATAATGTTACTCTAGCTCATGAAAAAAATAAAATGAATTAAGTTGTTCCATATTTAGCCGTGAAGAGAAAAGTTCAGGAAGTTGTCCAACTTAATGGCGGCCTTGCTGATCGCTGCCTGTTCTGTGTGTGTGTTAATCACCTTCCCCAGGATATATCCACGACTGCCGCTTGGCCATCCAGCTCGCATTAATTTAATCGCTGCTCAGCTAATTCATTGATTAATTGGTTCATTAGTGATGCCTGGCAACATCCATTTCTGCAGTGACAGTCTGATGTTTCAATCGGGAGGAAAAACAGGCCAGTTTTTCTGCAGTCCCAGTGTGCAAAGTGTCTAACGGCTGTCAACAGGTAGCCGCACAAGTGTGTCACGGTACGACTGCCTGGTTTCGTGCCACAGGCTGTTAGGGGGAATACGGAGGTGAAATGTGCACATTGTCTGTTCTTTTCTGCTTGAGTAATGTCAGTCGGTCTGTTGGTGAGATCATTCTCGGGGGAGGAGGGAAAAGTCCAGCAGACGAGGGGACCGTTGGAAGGTACTTTGAGAAGATTAACTGCTGCTGCAGATTTACCTCCCGAGACAAAAATGACAAGACCCCTTCAAGCCTGGATGCTGAATCATCTGCCTCTGACGCAGACTTTTGGGTGACAGCTGTGCCTCACCTACTGAAGGACCACAGGAGGAGAGATTTTCGCAGCTTTCCAGAGGTCTCTCTCTCACCGTTCGGCACCATATGCCCATGACAACTGCATAAAAATCTGTCCCCAACACTCGCACAGGCTGACGCATAAAAACTTAATGCATCTCATTTTCCCGTAATCAAAATTTTATAGACTGCGATAGCTTTTAAACTAACTAATTTTAATTATCGCTTAATTTTTACGGCGATATTAATGCAATCCCTCATTCTGCAAGTGTTCCTTCGCTATAAAGTATTGAGCGGGGTAAACAGGGCTGGCTGCTGTTCAAACAAGCACAAAGGTGAGCTCGAGGTGTGAGGCCTCTCCGAGCACAGACCTCTGGGAAATGAGGGGAAGAACACAAACTCAGCTTGTTAAGTTGAGCTGAGATTGCGGCTGAGGATGTGTGCCGGCCAGGCTTTCCACCAGAAAAACAGATCTGTTTTCTGCGCTCCCGTCTACACACGAGCTAATATTGTACTAATGTCTCTGTGCTGTTCTTGCATCTGCGCACACTTTAAAAGTAGCACAGGATGTTATTGACTGCTGCCCTTGGGTGGCAGAAAACTAGGCCTTACCACCCAACGCCAGAGCCGAAGTGCTGACACAAGCAGATAAGGGAAGGAAGAAAAAGAAAGATTAAAGAGCAGATTCATTATCAATAATTAAGGGGAAAGGATTTATTATAATGAATTGGGAGGTGTCTTTATCTGCTTTTTATCTTTCCATCACTCAGTAATTTTTTTCTCTCTAACACACACACACACACACACATCGGGGATGAAAGTTTCTGTGTGGTTTGACCCCTGCCTGCTCACTGTGGTCCATATTGCAGCCATGCTGGCTCCAGGCAGGGCTCTTCCGCCCTCGCTCCCCCCGTCCAGCCTGGACGGCCTCGGCCCTCTGTACCGGGGCAATATGGCCGCGCTGCACTGCATGCTGGGACGCGGCCGAAAGCCCGCAGCCTGGCGGTGCGGAGCCAGATGTCCGCTCAGTCAAGGCACAGAAATACAACCGACCGCAGCAAAATAGAAATCAATCCTGTCGCGTGGACACGACTGGAGGTGTTCCAAACCCACAACAAGACACGGTTACATAATATAGTCTCTGTGATGGATGTCCGTTTTACTGCCCTTTCATTGAATTTATTCAGAAAGAATTTAGTGGACACCTGCACCCAAAGCGACCAACATGTACAATTGGGAACAATGTGGGTTTATGTGTCTCGCCCAAGGACACTATCCAGTCTTGGTGGATAAGTCATGCTGCTCAGTCCAATAAACTCCAGACACCTCATTCTTAACAAAACAATGACTTTAAACACAAACACATTAGCAATGCTAATAAAAAGCTAACACTGCATTTATTTACCATGGGATATTCTGGATTTTCCCGCCGTTATTCTCAGTCACCACACCTGCGCCGCATGCAACCCGGCAGCTTTTTTGGACCCCGTCTCTGGGCTTTCCTCCACAATTTTCCATTTTTTATTCTGAGGGATTTTAAGCCTTGGCGCACGTGGATCCCATGTTTTTCCTGTTATTTTTTCCTTTAAAGCAACAGTTCTTAAAAATTAAAAGTGTCCAACCGAAAACCTCTCCAGCTGCGCGTCTCTCGCCTTAAACAAACACGCCTTTCTTCAGGCGTGTCAGCAGTCCAGCTGTAAGAGTGATGAGTGTGTTAGTTGGTGGAGTTTATTATTACAAACGTGAAAATGGCCAGAGTTTTAACAATTATCTATGAAAACAGGTAGAGAAGACAGGTCAAGGTTCTTTTTTTTTGTGGCCCTGTTTTTAGAAAAGTAATTACAAGCAATTGAGTCAAGGTTGGTGCTGTCAATCATGACCTAAAACATCTCTTTTACAGGAAAAACTTGTTTATGTTGCTGCAAATCCCAAAATTAAAGAACCACTCTGATGAAAATCCAGTTTTGGGTGTTTTTAGCATGTTTTTTTTTCTTGATGGAGGACACATATAAATAAAATTAAGCTTAAAATTGAATTTCTGAGTTTTTTATTTAAATTTTATTCAAACTGTAAATCAGGAGCAGATGAAAAAGCGCTTTTTGAAGAAGCGTCCAGTAGTGGTGGGCGGGTCACAACTTCTCTGCTCCAATCCGTTCTGATTCATCCACTTGTGAACTAGATGCATGTCTTTGTTTTCCTCGTCTGAGCTGATATTTGGCTCCAAATTGTATGGCTGGCTAACTCTAACTTGCCTGCCATTTTTTGTTTTAACTGTAATGTTAGGTTGTAGTTGTGAGCTAGCAGGAGAGCATGTCAACAGATGGGCTGATTTGAACTTTGCAAAATTTTTAAATAAAGTAACTATGTAGGGGTGGGATTACAAAAGTTTGCTTCTTCCAACTCATTTTCAAGCAATCAATCAAACTCTACTTGACTTTAACTAATAATTACCATATTTAATGCGCCAAATGTGACATAAGTGTGTCTTTGTTTTTGTTTGTTTATTTCATATTCTAATCAATGCATTTCATTATTTCTGTAATCAGTTTCAAAAATCTGTTGTTTTTTTTTTTCTGTCATGTACTATCCACAATCTATGCTTGAAATATTCAAGATCAATCAATCAATGGGTGATGGGAAGTGGGGCTGGGCTTACAGCTCAGAGGCAAATTCCTAATGAACTATCTCTGCTCTTTTTTTTTATTCTGGCTGAAAATAGCATAATCACAATTAAAAGACCACTTGGAAGAATATATTTTAAAAAAAGATATGGATAAAAAAAAAGCTAAGTTCAAATTCTCAGAAAACATTGACATGGACGTGTGGCGTTTCTGCTCCTCAAACGTAATTTATTTAACCCTTCAACACCGGAGCTTTAGTGTTTACGTTCTTTGATTTTTTTGATATTTTTTCATTGTCAACACGATCAACGTAAGTATATTCTACTGGAATTACATTGATCGCATCAACAGTTGAAAAGTTACTATATTGTAAAGATTTTGTGTTTAAATGTCACCAGCAACGCCTCAGATATTAAAGGGTTAACCTGACATAAGCTGCATGAGTATTTTTAAAAAACAAAGGATGCTAATTATTTATAATGTACTTCAAATGTGATGTATTTTCAGGTTCCTTTTGAGAGATGTATTTATTATTCCTGCACTGGTTAACAACACAACCTACTTACTATAACCTCACTACTTCCGTCTAAAATCATGAAAAGTCTGTTTTCAGGGTCTCTGATAAACAAAAGTTAAATTCAAGAACTTTGAGACTTTTAAAGGACATTTAAAATCTAGTTTAAGAGTACAAAAGTAAATAAAAAAAACACTTGAAGTCTTCCGTTTCTTGCTCTACATGTGCAATTCAATTTCCATTATCCCCATTATGAAAAGTTTAAACGTCTCTTGACAAACCGCGCAGTTTGCTTGATGAGGATGTCCGCTAATTTAACCAGTACGAGTCATCCCTGTTATCAAGGCCTTTGTCTGGGACTTTACACTTTCTATTTTACCACACAGACGAGCGTGAGCTACACAGCTAGCTCAGTTTAAAGGATTTACAACTAGTTCATGACTTCATGACACAATTAAACCATTTTTCTTAGTGACAGGAAGTCACGACGCCTTGATAAGAACAAAAATTAAGACCTATTCACTTGAATGTAAGAGAACTTAATACTTTATATGATGTTATTTTAATCTAATTAAACTTAAGACCTTTTGAGACTTTTTCAGGATCCGCCTCCAATCTTGTTTTTTGGTGATGATGTAGGAACCCTGAATGAAAATGTGGGATCTAAGGACATTTCTCCAGCACTTAACCACATTGCTGCTCCAGATCGTTAAAAACTCAAATCCGCTTTTACTTTTGCAAGATGCTGCAATAAAAACCATTTCAGATGAGCGCCAGCCGAGGCGCGTGCTAAACAGAGGCAGGTTGTTTTAAACCTGGGAGGACACGCGTGCCTCTAAGTGTACTTGTGTGTGACAGCACACACATGCAGGCGGATAAAAGGACAAAAAGCCCTCATCTCCGCTCAGTGCCTGCAGTGAGGAGTGGTGGTGTGACTGAGACGAAGACCTAGTTGTGTCACTTTATAACAGTTCAGCTCTCTCTGCCTCCCTCTCACCCAGAACCTGTCAGATAGCTGGAGTCTGTCGTCTCACCCTTCTTCCCCTTCGATTTATCTTCCTCTTTTCCCCGTTGGGGTTCGAACAATGTAAGGGGCTAATATTAGCCTTTTATTTAAAGTCAGATCTGACCAGCGCCAGCCTCCCATGTCCACTGTTCATTACTTGGAAGTGATTGTGATGAGACACGGTGTCCTGATTTCACACATGTATGTTTTTTTTACCCCTTATATTAACAGAATTTCATTTAAATACATTACATGGTTGTGCAAGGTGGGGGGCCCCCACTGTGTGGTTTGGTGATTGTGACCCTTAAACACAAAAAAAGCTTTGAATGTGGGCGACTTTCAGTTGAGATTCAGACTTTCAAAGACCTCAAGAAGACGCTGAGCCTTCATGCTTAAGCTTTAAAAAGAATACAATTTGCTTTAAGAGGAAAGTGAGAGTTTAACAACGCTTTTCAGAAAGATTTCATAAAGTGAGATCGCTCCTGAATGGTGCATTAGGACAGTGAAATTGAAATTCCCTAATTCCCTGTTAGTTAAGTTTTCTGTTGTTTGGCTATAAAGGATAGAAATACAAAGTACATTATTATAGAAATAAAAAGTACATTATTGTAGAATCCTTGCAGAACTTGGAAGTCCATCCATCCATCCATCCATCCATCCGTTCATCTTATTCCATCCATCCATTTTCCAAACTCACTGATTACTTTTTGGGGTCATGGGGTTACTGAAAAAAATTGGAAGAAGCTTATTATTATTATTATTATTATTATTATAGACAGCAATTTCTGTTTCTGAACAAGCTATTCTGAGGTGACAATTTTACAGTTAAGTGTCCATCTGCACTGAATGTCTTTTTGTTTAAATATTTAGATTTTTTTTGTAGCTTTTTTAAAAACACATCTTATTTACTTCTATCTCTTTTTATGAATTTAATATTTTCACTTCGTGTGCTCCTTAGGGTTTGCATTCTTATTTTAAGAGATGAACGGTAAAAACACTGAAAAAAAGACAAAAATTAGACTCAAATTTTAAAAAGTCTTCCTGGGTCCTCCAACAAAATCCTTACTGTAAATGAGAAACTTTCCTCAACTGATCCTTCTGATTAAATAAATAAACTAGAAAAGTTGCATTATAACGCTAGTATGAATGCTTTATTTTATAAATAAAGTTTGATTGATTGATTTATGCTGAATGTGGTCGCTCAAGATGCTTTGAAAAGTTCCCAAAGTACAAGCATGAATGTGCTGAAACTGCTGTACGTTTTGATACCAAACTTGCAGAAAGTTCACAAAACATTTGAAAAATGTATTTAGAAATTGCAAAAACTGCTTAAAATTTCACAAACCCTAAAATCTATGAATTTCATAAGTTTGTAAAGTGCACAAAGTTTTTGAAGGATTTGAAGAATTTCCCATTCAGCTTCAATGGGGTTGGAAAAAATCATAAATTGCATAAAATTTAAAAAACCGTAAAATATATTAATAACAACAGCACAAGCGGTAATGTCCTGAACAAGCTGAACGTTTTGATACCAAGATTGCTGCAATTGCTCCAAGTGTGATTGAGATTTCACGTGCCGAAAACGTACGGAAAGGAACAGGAGAATCAGTAGAATGTGAATGCTGCAAAGCCTTCACACAATTAAAAACCTAAATGTAACTGTGCAAGAATATGTGCCTGAATGGAGGAAATAGAGTTTATTATAAAGTGTTCCATGTTTTCAAAAATGAAATTAATAATCAGGCCAGCACAACTATGTTTTGTTATATAATTGCCAATTTGTTAGCTTAAATAAAAAAAATTCAAGACACTATTTATTGCTGTTTAAATGAAAAATAAAGTTGCTTCCAGGTCTGCTGTAGTGTAGGAGGACTCAAACACTGACCTCAACCAAAACTAGATTCACGATTTAACTGTTGGGATGTTCCCCTGCAGCAGCTCGCAGACTACGGGGGCGGTCCGAGCTAAACTGATTACCTATATTTGAATATTGACACAAAAAATTGTCAGCTCTGTGCGACTCTATCCTCCTCACGGAGAGCCACCCAAAATAGCTTGGTCTTTGAGGTCCCAGACAGATTTGGCAAAGTGGAGCCTGGTGTATGGTACGGCTGGTGAGGCCCTTTCTTCCTCCTCCACCTCCGCCTCCTCTCCTTCCTTTGACTAACAGATCTCCCATGTGTTCTAAAAATACCTGGTGAGCAGAGCTGCAGAGATGGTGATGAAACTGCCTCTCTGACACTGTCCCACCGCAATCCATCTCTCCACCGCCTGCCAGCCAGCATATGTTTGCAATTGGCTCCCCCCAACAACCCCCATTGCCTCTCAACTCACCACCCCTCCCCGAACTGGTCCCCAGTTACCGGTTCAGATACACTCCCCGCACACACAAGCGCACACTCGTGTGTGCGCGCAATTCCCCATCCTCTCCTTCTCCCTGTCTCTCCTTCTCCCTCAGCTCCCGTCCCAGTCTCCAGGTCTGGGCTTTCAAAACCAGTGCAGTTATCAATCACCGAGCCGCCACTGTCAGGTCCACCCCAACCCCTCGTGCGCATTCTCACAAACGCGCTCGCTTTCTCTTTCATCTCTGCCCATCTCTTTGTCATCCCATCTCTCCATCTCCTTCCTCTGCTCCTCTTTCTCTCCTCCAGCCTGCGTCCTCTGCCTCCTCTCTTACACTTGCCCAAATTTGTTCCACTTAATAGGCCCTCCCCAATGACCTTGTGCTAATTAAGCTGCAGTGTGTTGGAAATATGATGGTTAATTAATGATGAGATAAATTCTGTCTGCAGGACTGTCACAAAAATGATGACACAGTGTTTTACAGGTTTAAATAGAACAAACCTTGTGGCTGTCGTCCTCTAAGTGCACGTGCAGGGGACTGTGTGTGTCCCTGTACACGCGCGTGTGTGTGTGTGCGCTCACATGCCTGCATCTGCACATGTTAAAATGTGAGCAAAAGAGTGCAATAAAAAGAATGAGAGTGAAAAGGAGATAAAAGATTCGTGGCTGGCAGCTTGCAGGTGCAGGGGGAGACAGTTTGTCGTTCTCCATAAATAACAGCACGGGGCCGAGTGAAGGGGCTCCAGTCACCCCGCTTTGCTTCGGATTTGGCTTTAGTGGACACAACTTGAAAAATCTCAAGCAGTAGTCCTCCATTATTCTGACAGACTTCTGAAGTCTGTGTTTTGGCTGCTCTTCTATTGTCTTCAGGCCAACTTAGGATTTCTTTCTAAAAATAGATGAGTCGCTCTTATATTTTTGGTTGCATATACGAAAACATACAAAAGATAACACTGAAAGAGATGAAAAAAACCACAAAGTATAGAATATAAGCAAACTGGAAAAACAAATCAGGAGAAAAATATGCTTATTTTATACCTAAAAAACAGGTTCTTGTGAAATCATTTCACAAGAATTATCCTCCAATCAGTTTGGGCAAAATAAGTAAAGATAATACTCAAGTAGAAATAATGAAAAAGGCTCCATTATAACCAGGATAACCACTGCTGAAAGCTATTTTAACCCTTAATAGCCCTGGGTCTTTTTTTTAGGTTTTTTGTTTTCTTTACTACTTTGCTGTAATAATATAACTTTAAGTCTGTTTTTTGTGGCAATGTTTGATATCTGCCTTTAGTACAAATCCAGGTACAGATATTATTTTGATTATATTACACAATCATTCCACAATGAATCTAAAAATGTCCCCAAAAAATTCAGATTAGTTAATTTAGTCAAATTAAAGTTTTTCTGTTTTAGAACAAAAGATCAAATGTGTAGAGACAAGATAAAACTGTACAATGTCACAATTAAAGCAAAGACAAGAGCAAAACAATGTCAAAAATGTCTTAAAAAAGGGTGAATCTCCATTGAACTATTTACAAAGTTCCAAGGATTTCTTAACATAACTATTGCTATGTTTGTTTTAAACCAATAATGGTTAAAGCTAAAAATATTTGAATAATTCTCATTGAATTTAAAATCACAAAAATTCTAATGGAAGAGTCGGTTTTATTCCTGTGTCATTGTTAACAGAAGGTGGGATTGGCAAACTCAACCATAGTTCAGAGGCTACAGAGGATTTTTGACATTATAATGTAAGATCATTCTTGTGGACTCTGAATTCTTACAGTACAGTGTATCATCCTTTTTTAGATTTTTTTTTAATTTAAAATAAAATTTTTCTGCAAAACACATAAAGGCTTTACAGTTCTGAGTGATTCCAAAAATGTTTTACAGTTCCACATCTCTTTAACCTTCAGTCCTTCTTTGCATTACTATATATGTTTAAGTTGTTTAGCGTTAGATAGATCTGTATGTTTCTGTGTGTGTGTATATAATGTGTCACAGCACACTCTATTAAAATTAAACAGCAATTATAAAAACTGTAAAAACAAAAAAAGGAAAAAGTGATGAGAATATCTTTTTGGAAATTACTGGAATCTTTACCATAAAAGCTGTTTTATAATATATTGTATCGCATTATATCATCATGAAAAAAAAGGTGTTTAAGATTAATATTTATTGACATCATTAAACGCGTGTGGCTGCTGTCATGTTGCATGTTGGGTTTGTATTCCTTACATTGATGCTTCTTATGAAAACCAATGGAGATCGGCTTTAGAAGCTGCAGCATTTATGGTATGAAAAACTTCCATTACATACTTAACTGTAATAAGATAAAACAAAAAAAAAAAAAAGTAAAATTATACATATCAGAGACAAAACTCACTTTCTAAAACAAGTTCAAGATAAAATGATGTGAGCAAGCTGCTCCAGGCGGCCCCCACTCTGTAAACGTGTCTAATGCGTAAATCACTGATGGTGATTTCATGATAAAAGCAGCAAAAAATATACATAACTAGTAAATATAACCTAATTGTGGATGTCTTTGTTGGGATTCTTCAGTAAAGATACGGTGGGCATGTGACATGTTCTTAAGATTCCTTAAGAAATGGACATATTCAAAGTTTTTATGAAGTATTACACAGGTTTACTCAGCAATGATAAAGTCCTTTTTTTCAGTTTTGGGTTAAAAAAACCAAACAATCATCAATATCAATAATATTTATAATCAATATATTTTGAGGAAACGGGCAACTAAGTAAAACTTTCGTCTTTTTTCCTCAATGACTGTATATGAGAACTGGAGCGAGTTTCCACAGAAAAGTGTAAACTACCAACAAAACAAAGTCAATTCAGTTGCTACCATGTTGGAGCCAGACATCATAAGTAAGCTGTGATTGGTCAAAAATATGTCAATCAAGGTAAATATTGGACTGGGGTGAGCAGGAACTACATGTATGTTTTGAGGCATCTGATTGGTCAGTTTATAAATTAAATAACTTGATATAAAAAATGTCAAGAAAAATAACTAGGATTAACAAAAAGAAGTTAAAAATAAAATGATAGCAGAGAAATGGCTGTTTATTTCTTGTAGAAGTCTATGAGATTTTGGCTTCTTGGAGCCAGCGAGGACTTTGATTTCGGAACACGAGGGGGGAGGGGTCAATCGGTTCTTATACAGTTTTCAATGTTGCTCAATCTGTATTCTACAATTCTTTTTTTCTTTTAATTATATGTCTGTTTCCCTATAAAATCTATTCATCTGTTAGTTTAAACAGTGAATGGGTCAAGTTGTCATGTTACTTAAACCTCATGTGACCCGTTTCACATAGAGAAAAGCAAGAATCAAACCCAAACTTGGGCGTAGACAAGCGTAGCCACATCCTGAGTCAGTGGAAAATGAAGTCAGCTCCGAAAAAAGGATGAAGCTGTCAAAAGAATCTGCGGATAAACAAAGGTTGCAGAACAAAACTGAAAATGACAAAGACATCTGATGCAGATGAGCAGCTGACAGGAGGAATTTAGCTGATGTTGGGGAGATGGAAAGGTATCTGGCTGGGCTGCTGGATTCTCTATCTGAAGCCAGTTGTCACATCTAATACAGCATGTTGTCAAAAGCATCAATCTGCCTGTGGAGTAATGAAAAAGCAGGTCTGCTTCTATTTCAGCGACCGGCTTGACAGATTGACGGGTGTTTAACGTCTCATTTTGGCTTGTCAGGGTTGAGGGGGGGCCTTCACAACTTCATCTGCTCATCTTTCACACACAAACACTCGCAGACTGACAGCAGGGCTCTGCTTCTGACAGACAGGGCTGAGCACACAGAACTGCAGACTCTCATACACAGTCACATGGTTAAAGAAACCCAAGTCCTCCGAAATCCGAGAGAGAAAGATGAGGACGGAGGCAGAATAAAGTTGAAAATGGGATGAGTCAGTCAGAAGGAGTGAAAGCTGATTAAAGGGATATTTAAAAATGGAAATGGTTGGTTTAAAAGGTCTGTAAAGACATGGTCTAGTCATCTTCCAGACTTCAATCTCTTAAACATGTCAGTCAGTTTGCAGAAATTACTTTAACAGGCTCTTCTGTTTGGCAGAGAAAGTTTCTTAAAAACTCAGAGACAAACAAAAAAAAAAGTCTTTCATATGCTCTGAATAAAAAAGCAAGCCTGACCTGGAATGCAGATTACAGATCATAAAGAATGCACTTGCATGTGCTGGCTTTACCTTTCTTTTCGCTGTCCGACTCCGTGTTTTCCCAGCAGGTGGGTGCTGAGGTGTTTCTTCATCACAAAAGCCCATCTATAAAACAAAAGGAGCACACGCGTTAAAGAGGTGATGCGTTCAAACTCGTGATCAGTGCTACACACGAGTGTGGAAAGTTTTAGGAAAGAGATCTACTCTGTGATTTTTAACCAGATTAAGAACCAAGAATATCTGTAGACCTGGATTAGGTATGGCTTTGTGAATAGCTAAAGGAATGGTATACTTCTGTAGCCCTTTACTTGGACCAAAGGGCTTTACAGTTTTACAGACCCTTTCACACACATTATGGCACTGAGTAACAACCTATAACTATCAGGAGTTCAGTGTCTTGCCCAATGACACTTCAACACAGGGGCAAACCCAATCTGTGATCTTCTGATCACAAGTCTAGCACTCTACATAAAGCAAGGGTCAAACAATGAAACCTTAAACCACAAGATGTTCTGGTGAGAGAATCTGTCGACTCACCAACAATTACAGGAATTTATTTTCCTTCTCAGCACAATGAGACGTTTCTACTCAGCCCTGGTACCAGAGATCTGCCATAAGATGTTTTTTTTAACCATCCCTTCCTGTTTGTAACTGGCTTGCAGTCAAAACCTCTAATGGTAAATGGTGTCTTACTCATTTACCACCTCAGTGGCCATGTGGAAGAGTGTCCACCCTGAGACCGGGATGTTGTGAGCTCAAATCCAGGCATACCAAAGACTCTAAAAATGGGACCCAGTGCCTCCCTGCTTGACGCTCAGCATTAAGGGGTTAGATTGGGGGGTTAAACAATCAAATGGTTCCTGAGTGCGACTGTGTCTGCAGCTCACCGCTCCCGGGGGATGGGTCAAATGCAGAGAACAAATTTCATGCACCTAGGTGTGTGAAAACTAATGGGACATTAACTTTATAACACTTGACTTCATTCTTTTTCGAAACCCAAAATCACTATTTCCAGCTAAACAGTAGCAGATGGGGCAGGGATAGCTGCAACACAAGCAGGGAAGTAAATATGACTAAAAGAAGAGTTCCCTCTTTTATTCTGGGGGTAATGTTCTAAATATAACCCATGACATGAAGTAGACTTAGAGATGTTTGAAGACTGTAAAACCCCTCACTACACACTTCATACACATTTTTTTTTTTTACATTTTCATATGTTTTTGTTTATTAAACTCTCAAAGTGCAAACTTTTATAAAAATTCCAGTTTTATAGATGAAAACAAAGATCTTCTTGTGAGGAAAGCTGAATTCATTTTGTACAGGAGACACGGCATGGAGAAGATCGACTGATCGAAAAGGCCAACAGCCAATCAGGACGCAAAACAGAGTACTGTTTAAAAGATAAAGATGAAAAAAAATGTTTTGAGAATTTAAGACTACGAAAGGTGATACACAGGGTGGGCCATGCACAAGTTTCCATACATGAGAGAATGTATGTTTTTTAAAATGTCAGACCAGTACTAATGAATGGAAAACATATCAATATGTGTATAACATTAATCATCTCGAGCACATCACATAAATAAAAACTTGTTCAATATATATTGTTTATTTTTCCTATGTATGGAAACTTATGGCCCACCTTCTACAATATAGTGAGGCAACTGTGTAAAGAACCAGTTGTTTACCAGTTTATCATTGTTTTTAAAGAATTATGATATACTCTACTACTCTACAACTCGAGGACTGGAGTATCCATAAGAGCCGGAGTCAAAAGATTTCTCTGTTATGCAAGAGACTGGAGAAGGAAGGACATCTGCGAACGTTTGTGAAACATAACTTTAAAAAGTGTTTGTTTTTTTAACTTAAAAACTAAGCAACATATCTGTTATATACAATATTATATCAGAAAACTACCTCCAAATTTTCAGAGGTTTAAAAATACCTGCAGTACATCAAGCAGCAGGGCACCCAAAATCTAACAAAAATCCTCCGTATTTGAAGCATTGCTTTGTTGTGACCGCATTGTTCTGGATCTGCGGAGGCCTCCGAGTTCGCCGTGTCTCCAAAACAACATATGAAAACATAATGAATGCATGACAGGACTAACTACTCTGACATCCGTGCAGCTACACCAGTGTTTTCATCCTCTGGCCTTTTCATTTAGCACCCATCACTTCCCATTACGGTGCAACTGAGAGACAATGACCACATCTTGGAACTGAAGAGGAAGCTACATGAAAGAGTTCGAGGGAGTTGAACCGACGTGTATTGGCACTGTCGCCGCACAAACCTAATCAGAGCTGGCCCTTCTTCTTCCCCTCCTCTGTTCTCTATCGCTTTTTCTCTCTTTTCCAAAGTTCAGTTATTCGTTGATTCTCATGCGAACGCGTGTGAGCTCTCGTGAAGCTTTCCCTCTCACTCAGTCAGTCGTTTATGGAGCTAATTATTTCACCATTTATGTGGCAATGTCAGCTGTTGTCCTCCTCTTCCTCAGCCCCTGACGCCTGGACACATGCATGTCTGCTTCCCCTATCCCCTCGCGGCCTCCGAGTCCCGCCCGTCATCGACGCCCCTCAGGCCGACTCGCACCAACATATAAATATTCAAGCGTGTTCCAGTGCTTTGCCTCATTACCATCACTCCAGATTTTTCTCAATCCACCCCGACTCAATCCGTCCAGCCGTCCAGAACGCTGCCTCGGAGTTAAACTGGGAGCAAGCGGACGACTAAGTCATGTACATTCCAATCAGAGAGGATGGAGAGATCAGAAGGCTGCTCTGCTGACTGACACCGCCATCTACAAACAACAGACGACATCATTTGGGTATTTGTGAGGGGGCGTGTGAGACAACTTATCAATACGTTAGAGAGAAAAACAAAACCCTGGAACGCTTTCGCTTGTTCGAGTCGTGTTTAGACGTGCAGGAAAAAGGGAGGGAGAAAGAGCTTGCAAACATTTCTGTTAATTATGTATTACAGCTGTCCTTCATAAACCTAATTACAGAGTGCTGAAAGGCAACAGAGTAACATCTTTGCAATGTGCGAATAGTGTGACAAGATCAATATATGATTTTAATTAGCATTCTTTGATAGCAAAGGGTACAAATCAAACTGGCATGTTGTGAGATTCTCATCTCACCATGTTTTTCTCTCCTTTTTTTTTAATTTCATTTTTTTTTATACCGGATTACTTTCAGAGTAGCACCGGTGCAAGCTGGTTAATGCCCCGTGGAGACAGCCGGAAAAAGGGAGTTGCGCGCACACGCAGATGCATGCGCGCACAATGAGGGTTTGTTATTCACAAACGCGCACAACAACAGCAGCTCTGAATAGCCACACACTGAAAGAAAGAAAGAAAGAAAGAAAGAAGGAAGGAAGGGTTGATCACACCTTCGTAATTAGTTGGGATTATCTGACACATAATAACATGACTGATAAATGTTTCTCTAAAAGTAATTCCTGATGCAGACCAGCAAAAAAGAAAATGTATTTAGATATTAACAGGGTCAATCTGTTTGTTAGAGTGAGATCAGGCTGCTGCCCTTGGTATATGTACATCCAGGTCAGGGCTTCAGTTTGCTGCCCCGCTGCCTTAGGCTTCATCATCAACCTAAACCATCAGCCTGGATGGTTATTGTAACAAAGGGATACTCTAACATGCCATTCATCCATATCAATTCTCTTTCCCCTCATGAATTGAACTAATAAGGCTGTGCCTCTGCCCTCCGGGGAGGCTCATAATATCCATTGCAGATATGAAAAAAAAAGGAAGAAAGAAAAGGGAAAAGAAAGACGGAGGCTCTGGTGTTTCACGTTCGACTTTCCCTTCAGACTAATCGGCGCGCCACAGCTCGTTAGGTCCGTGACGTGCCGGAGCTTTACCGATAAGCAGGGGAGACATGGCTCAATTACCCACAGTTACAATCTTTCTCTTTTTCTTCCCTCCCGCACGCCTGACGATGAAGAGATAACATGTCAATATTTGATACAAACAACTTCATTTGCCTAATGGTGTTCCTGGATAGACCCGTATACAGATGCAGAGGCGATGGGAGATCTAAGAAGAAGCCCGAAGCGAGGCTCTGCTTAGACGCGCCGGAACGCCACGCCCCCAAATAGTGGAAGATCGTCAGCCTGTGCGTGAAGCACGCCAGAGTTGGGTCAAACAAGTTGTGTTCAACCTGCTTTCTCTGAAGTTATTTGTGTCGCTTTTGGATCAGTTTTATCTATTGATTCTCCCCGACTAGAATGCGGTGGACACTTAACTAGATGTGCTATCAACAAGTTGTTGGTTCAATTTCAGGTTCTTCTGCAGTCCTGGAATGTTAAAGTCTCCAACTCCAATTATCTTTTGATCTGTTTTAGAAGTGTTTTTGGTGATCTTTTCATTATGATAATGCTGTTTTTAGCCACAATCAAAACAATTCTGTGGTGGTTTTTATGACATTAATGTGAAGAAGCCCCGCCCCTCTTGCTTGATTTGATTTTACTTAAAAAAAAAATTAGTGAGTATGGTGTCCAAGACATTCTATAGTCCTGCACTAAATAGTTTTTTAGTAGTAGAATTCAGACATAGCTAAGGTTTTATATAAGTCCAGCCACTTCCACAAATTGAAAAGGACGCCATCCAACCAAAGAGTCCCTGAGAGGTCAAAGTTCAACTGGTGCAGCTTTCAGTGCGTATTTAATGTATGTAGTGCCTTAAAACTGACTTAAAAACTTGTGTCGCAATCTGTAGAAGTGAGAGTTTTTCAGCATTTACCTAGACTTTTCATTGGAAGCACATTTCTTATCTTAATGTGAACGCAGCGATACTGTTCTATCCATCACCATCTATTACACCAGAATGGAATAAGGAGATTAAGCGGCATTAGTTTGTTTCCTGGGGATTCCAGTACAGACCTAACGCGAAAGCAGATGAGAAAAACTGCAGTAAAACAGTTTTTTTCACCTCAAACCAAACAAACGTCCACCTGGCACTTTGACAAAAGACGTCTAAAAGGAGGTAGCTACCAGACAAACCAGAGATCCCCGCCTCCACCACTTTAGAGAAACCTCTGATAGAAAGTGCAGCAGGAAATGATAGTGCTGGAGTATGAGCTCAGAAGTTAGGAACTATGTTTCTCCTGTTATGGATGAGAGCACACACACACACACACACACGCACAGTCTGCAGTGGTCCACTCAGCCCCAAAGAAATGAGAGGTGTGTGTGGGCTCATCTAGCCTCCTGTGCCAGTTCTAATGATGGCCCCCACCTGCTGCTTTAATGTCACAGCTGGATCGCCCTCCATCCTTCACTGACTCTGACTTCCATCAGCAGCAGGTAGCTCCCCTCTGCATATTCCCACCCCCTCTATCTCCCCTTCCTTCCATCTTCTACCCCCCTCCCATCAGAACATCACCTCCATCTATGTTCTTCAGGTCATACATGCAGTATATCCACATTTCTGTCAGTCTTTACCTGCCTTCTGCAATTCCATTCTCTTGTTTCCCGGTTTGTCGGCGTTGTACTTAAATAATGAGTATATTTTTATATTTAGAAGCAGAGATCAATGAAAACTCTCGGCATCACAATTCTCTGATGTTGTTGAACAAACACAGATCATATTAAAGCACTTAAAATGTGAACCCAAAAGCTAAATTTAACACCAAAGAAGAAGATCCATAAAATGAAACGGAACATTTCACATTGTCATAGCTAATTCGCTCCTCACAGTAAACATTACAAGTGTCTCCCTTGTTTTGTTTGTGTGTGTTTCTTCATCACGAAGCCGTCCTGAAGAAGAAGTGGAGAAGCTGGAAGTGAGTTGACATGTCTAATCTGAGAAGCGGTGACAGGCAGGTGAACTGACAGAAGAACAGAAAGCAACACTTGGCTGACAGCAACCCTGGAGCGCCGAGACAGCTGCCGACGTGTCAGACAGACAGATAAACAGACAGGAACAAGAAGTGGAAAGATAAGACATTTATTGACAGACAGAGCAGCTGCTTTTCTGACAGAGAGACAGACAGGAAAACGTCACCGCCGAGGATGGAGAGAGGAAGGCTTCTGGATGTTGTACAAGCCAGCCTCCGGCACTGGACTGGGCTGCATGGGGATGGGGAGGAACTACTGCTGTAAATCCAAAGTTGGACAAATGATTGCAGCAAATGAAATGATCAAAAATACGTATTTTTTTATTTTTTATTTTTTTATTGTTGATGAGTTATTATTTAAAAAATCTTTAAAAAATTAAAAATCTCCTCTTGAAATTGCCACGGTCAGGAAGCTGGTGGCCCAAATAAGCCAGTATAACCAATATAGGGGTGCAGCAAATCATTTGAGGGACTCAAGATTTCATTTAAAGAGTTTGCTTTGGTTATTCTTGAAATACGTAATGAAGGTTGTATTCACGATTTCTTTTGGCTGTTTCACACTGAACGCGGAAGCGCTGCGGAATGGAGGTCGCTTCCATTACCTTGTTAACCTACGGAATACAACCCACAAAAACACAGAATACTTCTAAAGGGGTGATGTGTATCAGTATATGGAGTAAATAAGTTGAATAAATTGAGCACAGAAATTAAAAATGTCACAACTATATATATCTATATACACACACATACACACACACACACACACAAAACATAAATAAAATAATATAATCAATGACTAAAAATCTAATATCATGAAAAACTACTCATCTCCGAGGTTAGATGTTCACTTTGCACTGGTGAATGTTTGGTAATCTACATTTTCATTCTTTCTTTCCCGATCTTCTCCTATTGTATCCTAAATCGACAAACTGTTTTGTGTTTTTCCTTCTTACTAATTGATTGATTTATCTGTTAAAAGGGGAAAACAATAAGTTTATTTTTCTTTGTCCCCTTTTCATTTTTTTTTTACTTCATGTTTGAGTTTGCAACTTAAGGCTGTATTGCAGGTTTTCCTTTAATTAAATGAAAAAAAAAAATGTGTAGTTTAAGGTGTAGTTTATATCAGACGCAAAGCAACGCCGCCGAATTGCGCCGTGCTGCAATCGTTTCGGTATTTGGTCTATTTTTTGTGCAAGCCACGAGCGATCCGGGTCAATTCTGGCAGGAAGTTAGGCTAAAATACAATAAAATACTGCAAATGACAAATGTGATCATGACAGTAGAGACGACAAAAAACACAATAAAAATGAAGCAGACGCTGCGACACACAGATCAATGTAGTGGGCCCACTACAGATCGGGGTTTGTGGTTTTGGGTAGTCTGGTGATGGCAAAAAAAGCTCAAAATAACCAGAGCTGAGCAGAAGCGCCTCTCAACCGTCACCGAAAAATGGTGTGAACTGAAGGTTAAGCGGATACCGTGGGTACACCACCTCGTCCACCGTGAACCAGGCTTTAATTTTGTCATTAATAATACTACCATTAAGGGTAACAAGGAACCAAATGTTAAAAATAAATAAATACACTGATTCCGATTTTTAGTCTGTGCCAAAACCAAACAAACAAGCATTTGATCTATTCTAAGATCCTGATAAAATAAAGGGAGGCAAAGTGTTTCTCTGACGACGGATCAACGTCAAGGCCTTCAGTGAAACAGACATCGCTCACTAATGATGCTGCCGCTTTTGTGTGTACGTGTCCTTTAGTCTTAGAGGAGGTACATAAAAAGCTCACTTTGCTTCTCCGAAGGGGTTTTTGGATCATCTGCTGAGGCAGGTGATGGGGCTTGACGGATTGATTGAGGCGAAGTTCTCATCGACAGTGGCAGCGCCCCATAGAGTTCCCGGCTCCAGTGCACACTGTTCCATTAAAGGATCATTTAGAGGGAGAGCAAGTTCCACCTGCACTTATGCAGAGCACACCCTAATGGGAGATGAAACACGCCTTTTCCAGCCACAGGAAAGAAAAGAGAAAGAGGGGGCAAAAAAAAAAAAAAAAAAAAAATTAGAATAATGAAAAATAAAAATTCTGTTTCTTCCCAACAGCGCATTTCCATCTTCAAGAGAACAGCGATTGATGAAGTAATCTATTATTGATATCATCATCGTTATGCACCGATGGCAGTTTCAGCTTTACGAAGCCCCCCAGCCCAGAGCGTCAGAGAACTGTTTGCATATTATGCTACTTAGCTTCATTATATTTTCTAATTAACTGCTTTAATTTGGGACTTAAATCCTAAGTGAGCAGAGAAACTTGAAAATGCTGAACAAGAGAGAATAATACTTGTGTTTGGGTGTCAAGATGAAAAGGGAGGTGGGAAAAGAACAAGGTAAGAGGGCTGTTGCAGAAGCACTTTTCCCAAACACGCCGCGAAAAAGCCGGCTCATTGTGTGGCATCAGCACAAACGTGATCCACTTTTAAAGATCAGAAAAAAAAAAAGAAAAGAGGAGCAAACGTTGTGAGGACGCAGCACAGCCTTAAAAAAAAAACAGTTTGAGTAAAACACATAACATGCTAAAATAATTAGGTGTTACAAAAAGGGGTGAAGAAGTCGTTTTACACAAGAAAACAAAATGAATCAAGAAACGGCGGTTGTTAGGAGCGGTTAGCTTCTCTTGCTAATGCATCTTTCTCTTTTCTCCTCTCTGCAGTGCAGTTAAAGATATGAAAAATATATGTGCTTCCCCCCCTTCCTCCTTTCCAGCGTGCGTGTTAAATCATTAAAGAGAAGTCCTGCTCATTATCTCTCTAAACAAAACTTCTCTTAAACCAAATAAATCACCGTTGCGCTGTGCAGCTAACAGCCGTGAAGGGATAAATTACAAAGCGCCTCACTGGCAGCACTGGTATTTTAAAAAGCTTGCTGCACAATTTCTATGATGTGCAGTAATTTGTAATGCAGGTTTCCATCTGTTTTCACGGGCTCTTCAGGTGTGTGTGTGTGGGGCACGTCGGGGGGGCGGGGTTGATGGGGAAAAGCGAAACAAAAGCATAAAGAGCTCATTTTGTGCTGCGTTTGCTTTCAATAATATTAATCAAAATCTGTCTCAAACCATATCGTATTTCCATAAAATATGCAGCACTTAAACTGAAATATCACAAGATGAGCTGAACTGATATCTAAACGTTGACGTTTAGGTATGAGAAAAAGATTCTCCCAAGAGTTAGCAACTTTTAGAGGTGCAAACTGAGATGTATTTATTGTTTATGAAGGGAATTACTAAAATGTTTGTTAAAAAAAAGCATCTTAATATAATGCATGCAACTAATTGGGGTTAAATGCATTTCCAAAACTTCTAATCCCACTTCTTCTCTCTTTTAAAATTGTTGCCTAAACTTTGGTCCTGGAGGATTAAAGTTTTTTTTTTTTTTTTTTTTTTTTTGATCTTTTGATCTTTTCTGTTTTCCAAAACCTTTTAGATGGTTGATAAGCAGAAGCAAATATTTATCTTAAACATTTTTAATTAACATTAATGCAAAAATCAGCTTCAAACTTTAAATGATCTCTGAAAAAAACCAAGAATTATGATGTACAAAAACATATTTTAAAATTAACAAGAATAAAAAGTTACCCACAGTTTTGACACATTTGTTTAAAATGTTTTCACTCAACTTTCCATCAAAAATGATGTTTGGCACATCTCTGATGCACCGTGTATCACCGGTTCTTCCCCTGCTCGGTCCTTAAAATTCTGGTTTTAAAAAGAAATCACAAGAAATTTATAAGATAATCAGTTGGTGCCAAGACTAACCATTCCATTAATCATTTTTGGGAGAGTTAGAATATGTGATGAAATGCAGAAGTGAGAATTGCATCCATCCATCCATCCCATTCATTTTTGTCCTTCTAGTCTCCTCAATAATCCAAAAATCCCCATATATCCCATCAAAACATATGAAATATCAATAGAAATTCCGTGGTGTCCTGTTTTAAGCACATCAGGACATTCTAGTACTTCAAATGAGTCACATGACCTGATCCAAAAACAAAACTCCTCTATAGAGCGTATATACTAATGAGCTTGTTCTCGGGAGGTTATTTATTTATAGAAAGTGATTACAATTCTCATAAACAAATTCCTACATTTTGCTAATTTCTACCATTTTGCATCTTTTCAAATATCTAAAAAAGCTTATACTTTTTCAATCTTTATAATTATATATATGTATATACTTTTATTTAATTAATAATATTTTATTTATGTATATAATTGTATTCAAACTGCTATACTTGTGTTTGTATTCACTGTAAATTAGAACTGGTTCTTTATTAGAATAACTTAACATTTAATTTATTAGTAGAAAAAAAAATATTTGAAAAGAGCACAGTTTTATTCTCTCACCACATTGGATACCGTTCAAATTTAGAATTGATTTTAAAATCTTATTTTTAACTTTTAATGCTCTACAAGGAATGGCTCCCAAATATATCTCTGATCTGTTGACACCTTACACCTCTAACCTTTATCTTTGGTTTTCAGATTAAAATACTTAAACTTAAACTCCAGAAAAGAAGATTCAAAGCCTGTGGAGACCAGGCTGAATCTGTTGGTTCTTTTAAAAAGCTTGTTAAGTCTTTTTTTTTTTCAGATGGGCTTTTAGTTGGCTTTATTTCTGTTTGACTGCCTTTTACTTGTTTTTACATTTATTTTATTTTTAACTTTGTTGTTTAATTTATTTTATCATATTTTATAACATTTATATTGCAATTATATCATTTTTCCTGTTAAAAGTGCTATAAAATTACATTTCTTATTCTTTCTCTCTCCATTGTCGACTTTGAAGAGAACAGTGGTTATTAAAATGTGGAATTATTTCAAACAACTTAAACATTTCACAGACATTTTAACAAAACTGTGACCTTAAATTGATTATTTACTTTTATAGAGCATAAACAAGAGTTTGAAGAATGGAGAACTACGGAAAGTAAAAAAAAAAAATGGTGAAATTTGCTTAAATGCCTTTGATGACATTGTAAGACATTTTAAGCTTTATGCTTTTTGGCTTCAAACTCAGAATAAAAAGCCAACAACAGATCATTGGTTTATCAAATGAAACTGCAAATTTACACAAATAGAAACATTCTTGTCAAACAACTTAAAACATTCAAATACTTGTTGTTGAAAAAGTTATTTCATAATAAAACGGAAACAAAAAAATCTATTTTATTCAACCACAAAGGTTGCTGTAACTGTAATCATTAAGTCAGTGGGACATCTCTGAGATCCTGAACCCTCCTGCGTCCTTCTGACCCCCCCACATCAAACCGGCTTCATTATGAGAGAAAGGCCTGCTCTCCTGTTAAAGAACCTAATTCTGGGTGAAGACCCCCACAACAACCTCTGCACCCCGCAAGCTCCTTCAAGAGCTCAGGAACCGCGGTGGAGCCCATCTCCACCACCCCACCCCCTCAACCTTTCCTCCCTCCCCAGCAGGCAGATTAAACTGCGTGTAACAGGGCTGCACTTGGGTACGTTTACAAAAGCAAGACTCCCCCCAGCGCCTTGGGGGATAAAAAGAACTGTAGCCCCGATGCCCCCGTACTAACAAAAAATGAGAAACATGATTTATTCAGTCTGTTTACCACATTATCTATCTGCTCGTCCTCTGAGAACAAATTAAACGGATGAAGAAGATTGTGAAGAAAGACCGGTCCAATAAGGAAAGACAGAAATAGAGTGAGAAATGAAAATTAACAATCTAAACTAAAAAAAAAAATCTTGAAGCAGGAGGTCTATAATGCATCAATCCTCGACAGACACATTACGGCATGTTAGAATAAATCTCCCCACACACACATACATAATCAGAAACTTTAAATAAATGCTCGTCCAAGGAAGACAGAAAAAAATGGATCCTGGTAGGAGAGACAGCCAGCTCGGTGCGATCAGACCTGAGCGATGCTGAAAGGCTAAGAGAGCAGGAGCTGAAAAACAAAGAAGACAGCCTTTAATTTCTGCTGGTGTTGTTTTAGTGAGGGGTTTGACGCATTAAAAAGAACTGAAGCAACATGACAAGGGAGCGTTGCATTTCTCCCGCTATAGTTTTGCTAAAGCAGATAATCCATAAAACATAAGGCCTCCATATTGACGTTTTTCCTCAGCCGGCTGAGTGAAGGGCGTAGCTGGGCTGTCAGTCCTGTCTTTCTGCCGGCTACCACTCTCATTATCCCTGTTCTTCTCTGAAGGGCGGCTAAGGTCACACTCCAAAGGAGCAAAATAAACCGCTACGACTCTAATATTCAGCCATCTCATCAAAGAATGACTTATTAGTTCCAAAGAACCAGAACTAAGGAAAGACGGCTGAAACTGGAAGTTCCCATTTTCTGGATATGATAAGTTCAACCGCAGTAGCAAGACGTATCATCTTATCTAACCAAATTGCACTTTCCTCTGAAGTTCAGCTTGGTGTCAGCTGACTGAAAATGGCAAAGAAACGATGGACTTTCTGAAGAGTGATGGAATTTACACAATCTGCTGCTAAAGTTGACAATGTCCTCAAAGTTAACGCACTTCTTCACCTCTCTGAGTATGCGCACACACACTCAAAAGTGTCCGTGTTTGGCTTCTTCTGACATCCACCATCTGCTGTCCCGGGAACATAGAAGATTGA
This sequence comes from Oryzias javanicus, assembly GCA_003999625.1. NCBI lineage: Eukaryota > Metazoa > Chordata > Actinopteri > Beloniformes > Adrianichthyidae > Oryzias > Oryzias javanicus. The sequence goes on from CM012452.1 coordinate 9,584,076, forward strand.
ACAGAAGACTTTCTCCCTTAAACTTGTCAGCCACCTTATCAGCACAAAAAAAAGTCAATTCCAAAGTGTCTTGCCAGGTTTCACTCAAAGTTGTGCCAGCCGTTCGCCAACTCTATGAGTTAATCTGTTTAACAAACATGCAACTCCTGAGTATTAAAACCTGCACAGAGGCCTAGAGGACATGTGCATACATTATTGAATCAAATCTTTATATAAAAGCTTATTCAAGTTATCACACTATTTTTAATCTTAAAAAGTTCATAGGGTACACCTTTGTGGCATATTTATCCAAGTACTGGAAATATTGGTTCATATCAACAAGTAAATCTGGTGTCTATACAATAACATCATTGCCATTTTAAACTAGTCAAGCAGTAAGACTCGATTGATCAACCATCTGTCAGGATCTGGGCGTGGACACAATGGTTCCAATAAAGTCCTTGTTTATTACAGTTCCAGAAGAATCTGTGAAGGCTACAGTGGAGGGATCATGACACTCGTGAAGCTCACAAGATGATCGGGCCATGGTTAGCAGGAGAACACGGACTAAAATAGGAGGGCGTGACAACCAAACAAAGGTGTATCCATGAAGAAGAAGGAGAGTAAGAAAGAGAAGACAAAAGGTAAACACAACTACACCCCTGATCCCTATTTCCACACCATCAAACCAGCCAACCAACAAACCAACCACTTTATTAGTAAAGCACTTTTCATCAACATGTTATAGAACACGAGGCACTTGACCCAAAAGACACGTATAAACATAGCTCAAAACCATAAAAAGTCATAAAACACACCCATCTCCTTGTATAAACTAACTGTATGTAAATATAGCTCAACTTCATGTTTGTTGCCTTTGAAACACTGTTTTGCCAACTGTGTACAAAATCTATGCCAAGAATTGTTGTTGCTCAAAAGCAACAACAATCAAAAGACAAACATAAAATGGAAGGAAACATTAATACTTGAGGAGGCTCTGTATTGCTTAAAGATAGAAAGGGTAAAAATGTGCAAATGAAGACATAAAAACCCATAAATACTTAAAAGACAAATTAAAGTTATTATATAAGATATGTCTTTAGTTTATATCTAAAAGTCTCCACAGATCAGAAACTTCCAGACGGCACTGATCCTACTAAAAGTAGCTGTCAGAAAATAAACCAAGTGGTCAACTGAGGCACATTTTCTTCTCAAAGGCAACTTGACTTCTTGCTTTTCTTGTTGACGTTTCACTTCTTATCTAAGAAGCTTCATTAGTTCTAGTGGACTGGTGAAGAATCACAAAGATTTATAATGATGACTCGGATTACTTTGACCTGGGTGATGGAGAATATTCAAACATAGACAATGGTAGTCAAGCCAAGAGCTAAAAATAAGCCAATAGCATGTACCCACATCACACTATACTACTGCATCGTCATTTAAACTGATTCAAGGAGGAGGGATTCCTGTTTAGGGGATTTTCTGACCATCCCCTCCTGCTGTTGGAGTGAAAATCCGGATTTATTTGATTCATATCATAAAAACCTTTGATCCCCCTGTGCTAACTGTAACTTTAGCTCTTACCTCACGGAGTTGCACTAAACTTTAAGGAATTTAAGATATATAAGTTCAGACGTGGGTTGGTTGTGACAACTAGTAACCCAAACTGGTTAACCCAGTCTCCTTTTGACATCCGATCCCAGAATTTTCATCAACTGTTGCTGCTTGAGATGGCTGAGTGTAAAAAATCCTATAAATTGTTGCATTTTTTTTAATTCTCTGACAATGCTGGCGACAAATAGTCAATTCAACTCAATTCTTCACCATATAGACACTAAGTTTGGACTTCCGGATTAATGCTACCACGGGATGGACTGATTCGTGCAAACACACAACTGACTGATCAATAAAGCGCACATGTCTGAGTGTGTATTTGTAATTCTATCTCGGTCACTAAATGCAAAAAAAAAGCGTGCATCATAAAGAGATGCCATAAAACAGGTAAATAAATAAATAAATGCAATAAAGTGTGCTATGCAGATGAGGGTGACGAAGCCTTCATCTCAGCCTGTTCTACAATGTGCTGGTCATTCATCACAAAGCGCCAAGCTCTACCTTCTTAGCATATTCGCATATCCTAATGAAGGTTCGCATGCAAATGATGACGACCTTTTCCTTTTGGCTTTCTCTTCTTTCGCTTTCTGCCTTTTATTTTCCTTGCTTTGTTTTTCCTAGGCCTTAAATTAAGAGGAAGGGAGTGGTGAGCAGCTTTAATGGCCGTTAGAGCGACAGGCTGAGTCTGTGACGATGTGATCTAAACTCAGGGACGCTATAATTAGGCTAATCTATTACCAGACGGCAGCTGTCAGAGATCTTTACGGCAAAGAACAGACTTGTCAGACAGTTTAGTTATTAAAACTGGCTGTAGACTTTCTAAAGAGGCGGTCAGTCAAGCCTGCGGAAAAAAGTAGTTATGGACACTTCATGAAAATCTGTTTCTGGAGCTCTACGAAGTTTAATATGTGTTCACTAGTTAACTTTTTAAATTTCCTTTAAACATTCTGATGCTTGAAACTGATAGTTTTAATGACAAAAGTGCAGAACAATAGTCAGAGGATTATATCAACCCTTTAAAGGCCCACTTCGATCATCTTTTAAATTGTGATTATGCTGCTTTTAGTCAAAATCTGAAAACTTGTGTCGTTTTTCAGGACATAGTTTCTGTAGAGCGGCAATGGCTCATTGGAAATTCACATTCAAGTAGTAGGCGGGACCATCCTTCTTCCCTATCCTGCTGATGAGAGTTCCCTGTTTACATAGCCTCCCTCTAGTCACACGCCCAAGCTAACTTTATCGTTGCAACACAAATGGCGAGCAATATTGGAGTGATTCAGCTGTATAAGACAAGTAAGACAAAGACGTACATGGATCTAGTCGCCTATCAATATTGAGGTGTTTATGGAACCAATGTAAATCTGCTGATTCCGTTGTAGAGAAAGGCAGCTTTGATGTATTGTGTCACACTGTATTGGTATAGTAAAGTACGTAATGAATAACGGTTTCAAAACTGATTTGAAAGTTGATTTGCTCAATGATCGAAGAGTTATGTTGTATCAAAGAGTGTGTTATTTTGGTGTCGCCACCAACATCCCAGATGTTTACTAGTGTTCACGCATATTTTGGACGTTGGGGTTTCCAGTTTCAATGTTTAGTCAATGAACAGATACGATCAGAAGTCTTGTGCCGTGGTTTGGTGCGTCGGTATGGCAGCAGTGCGTTTTGGGCGCAGCAGTGTATCCAGAGTTCAAATATCTGAACTTCGGCAAAGAAGAAACATTGTGCCAACCAATAAGGTTTGGCCCATTAAGTGTTGATCACGGAGTTGGCAGGTGGAGTCCAAATCTAACATGGCGGAGAATCTGATCGTTCTCCTTCTGATTTTTTTCTTTCAATAGAATAATAAAGATCCTCTAATTTTATTCTTCTTATTATTTTTTTCCGTCTTCTTACTATTCCAGGACAGTAAATCGTCAGACTGGGTCACAGAGACAGAAGTACCGCTAAAAGTGGCCGTCATTCAGACACAGCTTCTGCAGTAGATGGTGAACAATCTTTTGTACAATAACTACGAAGCCCAATGAGACAATTGTTTGTGATACTGGGCTATATAAATAAAACTGAATTGAACCTAAACGAAGAGAATCTCTGAATGATCTCATGAACCCAGACATGAAGATGAGTTTAACATTGTTTTAGTAGAGCTCTTCAAACTAAATGAACCTGATCTCTCAACATCATCTGTATCCTTCACGCATTATAATTAGATATTCAGTCAATGCTTCCGTGAGACTAAAAACTTCCGACAGAAGCTCCTCCCACACACTTCTGGAGCATCTAGCTTATGAACACATTTTTGGGAAAGCGTTGAGCGAATTTGGTGCATGTTGATGTCACAGGGTGAATTTTCCTGGTGTATACCAGTTTTTTTTTTTTTCTGATTTTGTTTTGTCCACTCCAGACGCGGCAGGTGCTGCCACGTATTTCTGCTGGAGCTACTCGCCGCAGTGTTAAAGAGCGATGACAGTGGGAGCTACATGTGTCAAGTTAAGGGACGCCCCAGATGGGAACTGCAGACCAATTGTAAACCTAATCTACCTTGTGACATTAAAATTAAAGTGTTGACATAAATTTGGTGTGCAAATGTTATTTTGTGTGAATTCAGCAGTTAAGGGGTTATATTCCACTTTTTAAAGCATTTATTTAAGAAAAAATATAGCATAACATTCTTCATAAAGATGAGTTATAAAGAATTTATGGGTATTGGCATATTGATTGGAGCTCAAGGCACCTCCCCTCAACGTTCTTTCTGTCACCAGTGACCAGAGGATGGGAGGGGGGGGGTCCAGCTGGGGGAGCCAACAGCCTGTCCGCTGGGCAGGGTCCTGCGCTGTCGACGGGGAGGCGGGAGAAAGTTATGCCTCCTCACTGTGACTTTGAACTTCCTCAGATGAGGCATAAATATTGAAATATTGAAATGAAAGATGAGGTGTGCGCAGTGGGGGTGGGAGGGTATTGAGGGGAGGAGGAAAAGGGGAGATAGGATAGACTGATTGGAATAGGGGAGAAGAGACAGGAGGCCCACTGAGAGGGAAGACAAGGCCCTCACCCCTCTGCCAGGCTGCGTTGGAGCAGCGCGACAGTTATGGATAGGAAACATTACTGCAGCTGGTAATTAAAGCAAAAACTAATACTGTCTCTTGGATGAGGGGGTTTCATGGTGAGCATCCATTTGTCACTGCTGCACACTCGCCAAGGCCAGATTAAATCACACACATATTTAGTTCTGCTGTGCACACAGGATCTATCCATCTATCCATCTATCTCTGCTGTCCGTGCAGGCGCGATACTGACTAATAATCATCTCATCTGCGTTTACATCAACTTCTACGCTCAAACTTTTCTCCTCGGGGTCTGAAGCCACCCGACGAAGACGACTCGTTTAATAATTCATTGTTCTATTTTTTACATTCCAACCGTTGTTTCTTAAAAAGGTTGAAGTCTAAGATCAAGAACCCAAGTATCAGCTTTCACAAACACATGTAGGTCAGCTTCTGCTAAGGAGTCCTCTGAGACAGTCAGTGAATGACTGGAGTGACTGGCTGCCGAGTGGCAGAGGAAAAGCCGGTGGCTCGGGGGTGGGCGTTGGCAGGCGGAGAGGAAGACGAGGCAGGCAGGGATGCCATGTCACCAGACGGAGGGGATCGATGACACTGCGCGTGTCACTGGGTGATGGCTGCACTCTGCTAGGACCAGCAGCCCCTCCAGCGCTGTCAGCGAGACCAGCAGCTCCAGAAAGTGACACTAGCAGCCCGACAGACAGGCTCAACATGACTCGTCTCTGCTCTCGCCACCGACGAGGCCTGACGGCGCGCCGAGACGGCGATGGAGGGCTTTTGAATGCGGAGCAAATTGATACAAACTACATCCGTGTTTGTTGACCTGGATAAATGATAAACAGAAAATATGGGGGGGGGGGCTCCAAGAAGTTATTGTTGGCCCTCTCTGTATCACAAGCGGAAAGGTGATTGGTCAGATCCAGAAAGATGAACAACATGGCTGAAGGTGGGAGGACGGCAGGATGACAATGAAGAGATAAAAGTATAGTGATTTGAGGAGAAAACATGAAAGAGGGTGGAAGGGTAATGCCAAAAGGCGAGAGGGCAAAGAAAAAAAAACATACACGGTAGTGGAAGATGCAGAGGACTCTGGCAGGGAGAGGGAGAGTACAGCAGCGAGACTGATCGCTGTTGATCTTCACGATAAGCGCTCCCGACAACTTGTGACCAAAGTGGCGCTGCGACACTAATCGGCCGTGAAGGCTGACCTGCAGCGAGGCAGCGCAGTTCAGATCGCATAGGCCCGGCACTGCGGCTCAGACGAGATGGGCCCGGACAGGAGACATCCAGGCATCAAAACTCCCTGAGAAATTGCGACATAGCTTCAGTGCACTGTGAGAAGAACATAAGAGGAGGGGGGGGCAGGCAAGCAGTGATACTCGTTGCTCTTGGCAGTCGGAGCTGACTTATCTGGCTTGAGATGAAAAGAGAAGGACACTGGCAGAGAGAGTGAAGTGAGGGAGTGAAGGGAAGTGTCTGGAAGAAGGGAGGAGGATGGAAAAGTAGGGGGAAAGTAAAAAAAGAAAAAAAAATAGATGCTAAGATCAATTTTATCGACAATTATCTAAGAGCCAGACTGGAGAGTAACCTTGAACTGCGTGTGACCTCCTACTCAGTAAGACATACTAAATATGTGTGCAGACAGCATGGCTGAACGCTCTTATCAGGAAAAAGTAAACAGTCAAAAGGGAATCGAGGAGGAAGTAAACACACTGTAACAAACTGTGCATGCCCCTCAGGGGACTTCTATTCTGACTGAGCCATGTAAAGGACAAAAGCTTTGAGATAACCTTACTATTTATATGCATATTTTCCATTGAACGATGTTAAAGTGAGCCAACTAAGTGGTTGAACACCCTGTGATTCTGCAGGTTCTCTCACTTAGAAACCATTGAAGAGGCAGAAATTTTCATCTTAGGTGCATGTCCACTGTGAGACACATCCTCATTGATCAATGTATTTGTATGCTGCTGTTCCAAATAAGCGTTTGAACACCTGAGAAACCATTGATGATATTTGGTCCAGTAGCCTTCGTTTTAGATACGCAGGTGAAACATTTCCTGAAGTTTCTCACCAGGTCTGCTCACACTGCCGGAGGGATTTTGGCCCACTCCTCCACACAGATCTTTTATAGATCAGCCGGGTTTCTGTGCTGTTGCTGAGAAACGGAGTGTGAGCTCCCTCCAAAGATTTTCTATTGGGTTATTAGATCATTGTCATGTTAGAAGATCCAGCCACGAGCCATTCAATGCTCTAACTGAGGAAAGGAGTTTTTTCCCCAAAATCTCGCCACACATGGCCCCGGTCATCCTCTCCTTACTACAGTGCCGTCGTCCTGTCCCATGTACACAAAAACACCCCATACCATGATGCTACCACCTCCATGCTTCACAGTAGGGATGGTGCTCATCATTCTTCTTACTCCAAACACTTTTTCTTTAAAAGACTTTTTGAATTTTCACTGGTGTCCATGGATGACATGATATCCCGTCCACACAGGAGGGGTAACACTTCAATGTAAGGGTGGGGCTGCATCCTACAACATAGCACAAGGGTTAAGACCAAAAAGTTCTATTTTGGTCTCATCTGATCTCACAACTTTCTCCCCTGGATCTTCCAGATGGTCATTAGCAAACTTAAGACGAGCCTGAACATGTGCTGGTTTAAGCAGAGGAACCTGCCGTGCCATGTATGGTTTCAAACCATGATGTCTTAGTATATTACCATACCTTTGTGTGTTACTTTTTTTTTTTTTTTTTTTGCCTTAATGTATTCAATGATGTAATATGAAAAAAAATGTTTTAAAAAACTGACAAAATCTGTTTAAAGTTTATCTATCTAAAAACCCACTCCAGTTAAACAGGTGGATTTGGTGTGTTGCATTTTTCTCATGATGGAGGAGATATATAAAGAAAATTAAGATTTATCATTTTTGTTTATAATTATAATTATGAATAGCTAGACTGCCAAGATGATTGCATCATTTTCTAAGATCATTAATCTTTAACCCTAATGAATGTATTACTAAATATCTGAAATGAGTTTGGAGTATGTGTATTGTTTTATTGCAGTATTCAACTATTTGTATTTACTTTTTCAATTTCCATTCCATAACAGACTTTGTTTGGTTATAAAGTTTTTTCAGTTAATTAGTAAAATAAAATAAAAAAAACTAGAGTGGAACTTTTATTCATAAAAACATCAATTTGGATATTAGATAAGCAAAAGAAATGTTCTGACAGAAAAAAGGATAAAAATGCTTTAGACAAAAAGACTTAAGTAATTTGGTATTTTTTTTTTTTTTAATCTAGCCTTAAAATATGTTGATGTGATCGCCAAAAGATCGCCTTCTCTGATTGTGTGTGGTCTCATGAACGGGATTTTTAGCTCAATAAACAAACACAAAACACAAATCCATTTTTATTCTATCTTCGTGCCTCTTTCCAGCCTGATAATGTGTCAATGGGTTTGATAATAGCAGAAAAGTTCAGCTGAACAACTAAATCATAAGTGAGCCTGTCAGTCTGAGTATTCCTCACATGTGCACACACACACACTCACCCCCACACGCACACACACACACGGCTGGTTAAACCAGAGACACGGGCGGGGATTCTAGAAACATTCCCGTATTGATCTGTTGTGGAAAGATGCTATCTCTTTACATGAGGTGCAGACCACTGGAGCCAGAACATACACACACACACACACAATAACACATCCAAAAACAACATTACCACAAATGCATGACACAATGAGAGGGCGCTATTATCTAAGGAGAACATGCACGGAACATGTGCACACCGACAGCCTGAATCGTGCACACCACAACTCCCATTTGCAGAAAGAATTCACAATGTAAAAATACAAAACTCCACTCTGAGCAATTAAAGGGGGCCCAAAAAAAGACTGCTTGCCCTCTTGGAGTTAATTGCTTATTAAAGCTGCACTTGAATTGTTTTGCTCAAAGAACTGTAGATTTATTTTTTTTTTTACTGTTTAGAGATAGTAAGTTTAATATTTAAAAAAGGGTTTCTGCAAAAATAAAAAGTTGCTTATTTGCGTCTAATTCCCTTCCACTCTTAAACTGCTTACTTTTATTCTGCACCACTAAAGGATTTGTTACTTTGGGGAGAGCAGTCTTTTTTTTCCTGCTTGTCTCAACACAGTATGAGAAGTGTCTGGGAGGTGTGTAGCACATGCTATTAGCGCTGACTGCTTGAACCTCCTGTACTTACAGTGCCTTGCTTATAGGACCATCACTTTTCATTACTTGCTGCTTCCAGCAGAGCTTCGCTCCATCATTGCCATGGCATGCTAATATACAGCAGGTTACTGTCATGTAAATTAAACTGTTTGTTTTGTTTGCCTTCCCTCCTTCGGCTGATTGTCAGAGCGACTTGCCGGGAGCAGCAGGTGTGTTTGTTTGTTTGTGTGGGAAGTGCACCGGTGTGCCGGCTCTGCTGTTTGTGCACCCCGGCTGCCGCGGCTGCTTTAACTCTGGCTGCACAGCAACAAGTGGTTTTGTGTGTGTGTGTGTGTGAGTGAGTGCGAGTGTGAAACACAGAAATGACATGCGACGCACCAAACCTCCCAGTAAACCAGATGTGCTCCTGACCCTGAGCTCAGCCACTGAAATGCAAAGTCGACTGCCTTCTAGGCGCTCTTCCCCCCCGGCGCAGGTACAACCAACTGTCACAAACAATGGGAAAATATGCATACTGTGGGACAGGCTTCGTACAACAAGCTCTCAATGTAAATCACATTTCAGAGGTTTCGGAGAAACAAGCCAGTCAGCCGCTCAGCTCCACTGCATCTGCAGTGCCACTGCGTAATTGACAGTCTGTGTGAAACGAAGAAAAAAAAAAGCGTGAAGGAAGTGACCCTGTTTACAGCGCTGCCTTAAAATATGGAAACTCTGCTAATTTGTAGACAGTGAAATATCAAATGGCACAGGAGAAAAATAAGAAGCCATCATGATTCTTCATTATGAAACAGATGACAATGATTCGCATCTTTAATTAGACACCTTTTTTTTTTTTTGGCATTAACTCAATTGTGAAAAGCAGATAAACATGTCTGCAACATCTGGATGAAGTTCACAGAACGCTGCGGTATTTCTCAATCAGTCAGGAGCGAGAATTTAGAAAAATGTAACCAAAAAAAAGGAGTTTATTCAATAAACCGAAAGAGTTTAGGGATCGTAAGCCAACAGCTTCTGATCAGACACACTACAAAGGTTTGGCACATCTAAAGAACGACTTTGCTTCATCCAAAGTTTTGTTTTTCAAGCATTTAAGAAGCAACAGCATGAATCAGCGATAAATCCCAACATCAATTAACCCAAAGAACAAGAAATTTTAATAAAATCTCTCCCAAAATACTGAATTGATTTGATTCACAAGTTCAGAATCCAATCAACTCTTCAGTTTCCCTAAATGTCAATTTATTGTTGATCCAATCATTTTTTTAACCCAGTTTATTTTTTTCAGGGTCTACCAAACCCTAACCAGGCAACTGTATGGATATGTCTGTTGCAGGGTCAATTTATAGTCCAGATTTTTTAAATACAATTAGTTTAACTATTAAAAAAAACTAGCAATTTAAACTAAACTAAGAAGAATCAAATTAAAAATGTATAATTTTTCCATTTTTTTTGAATGAAATAAAGAAGAAAAAACTAAAGAAAAAAAATTCCATTCATAGATTTGATTGTATTTTTATTTAAAGAAAGACTGATTAGACTTTAAATAATTTGTGTTTTATTAAAAACCCAACCCTAAAAATAAAATGTCCTCCTTTATTTAAAACAGTCCAATGAAAATCATGTTTTTAGAGTTTATAACATGTTCTTATAGTGTTTTTCTCATAATGGAAGAAACGTATAATATAGTTTGAGATTAAAATTCTTTATTCAAATTGAGATGGATCAGGATCAAACAAAATCTAGCGGTTTGAAAAAGCTCAAGTTTGTGAAGCACCAACTGCCATGGATGGAAAAAAGTCTCCCTTCTCTGTGTTAATTCTATATCCTGCACTTGTAGACAAATCGATACATTAATGTCTTCATCTTCCTCATCTGAGCTGCCATCTGTCTCAAAACTGTACAGCTGGACAGCTCCAATATTGCTCCCTGTTTTTTTTTTTTTTTTTTGTTTTTTTTTTTACTAAGCTAGTACTAGCTTGGTCTTGTGAGAATCTGTAGGCTAATAGGAGAGAGTGCAAACAAAGGCATGCTGGGATATCAACACAGAGCTGCTTCTGCACCAGCAGTCCCGCCCACAATTCAGAGGTGAATTTCTAATGAGCTCCTGCTGCAGAAAAAAATGTCTAATAAATGACACAGGCTTTTAGATTTTCTCTAAAATCTGCATAATCATAATTAAAAGACTACTGGGAAGGACTTTAAATACAAAAACAATAGAGTTAGAGTGGGACTCTAAACTGTAAAGGACAAGTTTTGGGTTGGGCATGATGGGAAATGAAGGGAGAACATTCTGTGTAATCGTGTGTCTCACGTCAACAGTAAGAGACTTTGGCAGATTTGAAGGTGGAACATTTTCCAGATGTTTTTGCAGTGAGTCTTCTTAAGGTGCATATTGATTAACCACATCTCTCTTTAAAAAACAGCTGCTAAGACTTATGGGAAACACTGACTGCATCATGAACAGACAGTTGTAATGTTAGGATTTTAGCTGTTTTGATTTATGATTAATGAAACATTGGTATAGTTGAAAGTTTATCTTCCATCAACAAATTGTAAACCTTAAACTAAATCTTTATTTAAACCCAAATAATAACAAAATTGCTCCAGTCTTTTCCAAGTATCTTCAAAAGGATGAGTCCTTCAAACAGTCCATGAAACAGGAGCAAAACAGAGCGAAGACAGACTCCCCATCTTCCAATTCTGCTCTTAGTAACTTATGATCTCATACTTGAACAAACACGCTCCGTCTCTGCCAGCCATGTCCACCAACAACAGGCGCTGTCTGTCAAAGAGCGTTATTCATCAGTCCTTATCCAAATGTTTGGCTTACTAATGTCCAAAACAAAACAAGGGCCAGCCATGGCAACATCAATGTTATCCTGTGTCAGGAGCGAAGCAGCACAAACGCAGATGAACTTCAAGTAAGTCGGCCCAGCCGCCTCAGTCACGGTGAATCGTTGGGTTCTCGTCTAAAGAAAAGCAGATGCCATCAGAGCAGGAGCTATGAAAAAGTCTCAGCTATGCAGAATTAAAAACAAAAAAACTGAAATCTTTATAAAAATCTCTTTAGGTTCAGAAAAAAGGTTCAGATTTTTATGTTCATGTATAGGTACAGTAAGTGAAGTGGACTGTTGCTTTACGCATGTCATCCTATCAGTAGACGATAAAGACTCACTCCAATGAAAATCATGTTTTCTGTATTTCTGACATGTTCTTGTAGCATTTTCTCATGATGGAAGTCATGTATTAATTATTTGAAATAAAAACTGCATTTCTAAGAATTTCTTCGTTCAAATCGTGATCGATCAGGAGCAGATAAAAACCCCCAGTTTGCTAAAAGCCTGGGTTTGTGACACAGAAGCTGACATAGTCAGGCCAAAGTCTTTCTTCTTTGGACATATCCACTTGCAAACAAATACATTTATTAACGGCTTAAAATTCTTTGCCTGAACTGCCATCTGGCTCAAAACTATACGGCTGCTCTCAGACCATCTTGGAGGTGAACCTGCTGGATGTGGAGGTCCTGGGCTGGTGTGGTTACACGTGGTCTGCGGTTGTGAGGCCGGTTGGATGTACTGCCATATTCTCTGACACGCCTTTGGAGACGGCTTATGGTGGAGAAATGAACATTGAATGCACAAGCAACATATATGGTTGACATTCCATGCCAATTGCACGCTCCCTCAATGCTTGTGACATCTGTGGCGTTTTTGCTGCGAGACAAAACTGCACATTTCAGGGTGACCTTTATTGTGGGCACTCTAAGGCACACCTGTGCACTAATCATAATGTCAGATCAGACATCTTGATGTGGCACACCTGTGAGGTGGGATGGATTATCTCAGCAGAGTGCTCACTATCACACATTTAGACAGATTTGTGAACAATGTTTGAAAGAAATGGTAATATTGTGTATCTGGAATAAATTTCAGATCTTTAAGTCCATCTCATGAAAAATGGGAGCAAAAACAAAAGTGTTGCGTTTATATTTTTGTTGAGTGTATAATTAAAAAAACTTCTCATTTCCAATACTTTAGAAACTCTTAGTCTACACATAAGTTGAGCAAGACTTTAAGAGTATTTATCTAATAGGGAATAACAGATGTTTGGCAGATGAAGAAAACCAAAATTGAATCATACAGCAAAAAGACAGCTGCAAACATTTTAATTTGAAGTGGTGCACGTGGTGACATTATGGCAGTTTTTCAGCCTCCAAAACCACCGAGGGACAGCTGCAGGAAAGTGGAAAGAGCTGCCTGGCTGTATAAACAACAGCAGGAGCTTCACTCCAGGTGAGTCGTCTGATACAAACAGGCAAATGAATATGTAAAAACAACAGTGCCGGTGTGGCTGGCATGACAGTCAGCACCCAGTCAATGCTACATTCGGCGTCTTTGTCTACGAATGTGCGGATTTCAAGCACGCGCCGAGTTTAACCGAGCACACACACACGCGTGTAAGTGCAGTCGAGCGGGTCGGGCTAAGATGTCCGTACCGATGTGGGCACGGGTGGAAAACAAAGTAGAGAGGGAGTGTGTACAATCATTCTTCTCCCCCACACACACACTCTCAAACCGACAAAATTACTCACACACCGCAGGACTCGCCGCCCTCCTCCATCTCTCTTATTCTAATCTCAAGCTAATCTTTTCTCATTCTTACCTACCCAAACCGACTCATATTTCACCAGCCGTATCTTTACATTTTCTATTATCCACCTCTGAAAAATGGGACCAAAGCAAGAGCTGTTTTGAAATAAAATATGAATCATCTTAGATACAGATATGGAGTGGTTTGTGTTTACTTTTTAGATCCAATTTTTGTCTTTAAAAGTGTGTTTTAGGAATTTCTACTGAATCCTCAATGGTCATGTGATTGTTGAATGTTTCGTTTGCATAAAATAAGCTGCTTTCCTGTGACTCTGTGACACGTCTGTCCGCTCTGCGGCTACAATTTTCTCCCAGCTTAAAAAAAAAAAAAGATGATCAGCTTGTGGTGTCCGATCAGATCAAAACACACAAAAAGCAGCTCGTACGAAAACACACAATTCCTTATATCTACAACACTGGCGGATATATATAATAGAGAGAGAAATAGGAAATATGAGGCCTCGGGGCGCAGCGCAGCTGTGTTACATATGAGGGGAGATCCCATCGGTCCAGCTCTGTATTTAGTATTTCTCGTGAGTAATCTTTTGTCATTTTATCACAAGAAATGAAATAATGGGGCAATCCTCTAATGACAAATGAGGCAGCCGCTGCTGCAGAGAAGAGGTCAAGACACAAAAAGGAAAGGAGGAGAGTTGGAGAGCAATTGAAGAACATCTTTAATTAGTAACAGGGAAACGGAAAGAAAATGTCGATGTGAGACAGCATGGAGCACTAAAAATAAAACATAAAAGTTGGCAACATATATTTGCGGTTAAAAAAAATTACTTTTTCCTTTTTCTTCTGTAGGAAAAACTTCCTACATTTGATTTTGAGCAAATGCAGGGAAATGAAAAAATATGCAGAAAACAAAAGAAGTCCAGAGATTGCTTAAGTAAGTTTAGTTATTACAATAATCCTGAATCTGCAGCTGCTCCTAGCATCTGGACTCCTTCAGTTCTCGGATTACTTCAGATCTTGACACGGTAGGTTTTACATCAAAAGCTTGTCCCTGAGCATCGCTGGCTTCCTTCAGTCTTTGCAAATGGATTCAATCAATCAGTCCTGATGTCGCAGGAGATCAAATAGTCAGGAAAACAGAACTTTTTCCAGCTTAGTGGCCAAACGAGTCTCAAGATTAGCAAATAAAACGTACAATGACAACTATGTTTTTAACATAATCTTATAGTATTTTTCTTCATGATGGAAGACATGCATAAAATAATTTAAGATTAAAACTGCGTTTCTGAGAATCTTTTTTTTTCAAATCGAGTTGGGTGAAAACCAGATGCTTGAAAAAGCTCGGGTTTGTGAAGCAGCAACTCCCATGGGCAGGCCAAAGTCTTCCTTTTTCTGCTCAAGTTTTTGCAGACAAATAGATCAATTAACATCTTTATTTTCCTCATCTAAGTTGCCATCTGGCTCTAAACTGTGTGTCTGGATACCTCCAATGTTGCTAGCCGTTTTAAATGCTACGCTAATGTTAGCTTGAGCTTGTGAGGTGCTGTGAGCTAGTGGGAGAGAGTGTTAAGGAAAAATGCTGCAGAAGAAATGTCTTAAAAAAACGACACTTTTTGATTTTGGCTACTTGGAACGCTTTAACAATAGAAAAAAACGAAACATCGTTAGAGTGAGACTTGAAATGTGTCTTCAACCATGAAAACTCTCCTCTCCCTTTAAAAGCCAGTCAATTTAGGCGTTTTTCCGCTTTCAGAGCAGAGAGAAAAAAGTTGCTTCCTCTTCCACAACGGGTTGATTACAATCTTTCATCTCCATCGCTTGTGTTTGCGCATTCACGTCTGCATGCATGCAGCTGCAGTTGAAAGAGCGTGTGTGACAGACACTCCCCCCGTTCCATGCGTATGTGCTTAATTAAAGGCAGAGTTTTGGCGTCCCGAGTCCCAACCGACACACACATCCACAGTGTCTGAGCGAGGGGGGGGGGGCAGACCCTAATGTGCATAATTAACTTAACCCCCATCACTTGACTTTAAAAAGGGGCTGTTTTGAGGACTAAGCCATGCAAAAAAGTGGTGTGAAGAGGAGTTTTTCATCTCTAAAATATTTATTAATGCCTTTTTTCGAACTTTTCCAATATCCTCTGATTTTTGTTTATTCTTCAGAGGATGAAGTGTTGCTGATGACACACCAGACCGGACATAACAGACCCTAAAGTCGTAAAAATACACCAAAAGTCTGTAAAAAGACACAAAAGTTTCTCATTGCATGTGAAACATGGAGTCACTTGGACAAGTGAGGCTGTCATGAAAGCACCTGCAGACAATTCGGGAGCAGGAAGGACGACGGGTACCGGAGTGACTGGCCAAGAAAACTTCTCACCCTACAGCCAGGTTCTTTTCAGCCTCCTCCTCCTCCTCCTCCCGCTGTGCCAGTACTGGCTGCTACCAGCCACACACTTCACCTCCCATCAGGGTCAGGGCAGCAGCGAAAAGGTCGACCCGCCGACAGCTGATTGGCCGGGACAGCCGCACTCAGCAACTGGTAGCCATTGGGCATCCTGACGCACCTGATGTGACACACACCGCTCCGAGCATCCTCTCCGCGGAGGACGGAGAAAACAACAAAGCATGTTGCTCTGCTAACAAAGAGCAACAGGAACAAACTGTCCAGTCCTGCAGCCACGAATGAATCAAAAACTGAAATGTTTATCAAGTGGCTTCTTATTATTCTAAACTCAGACTGTAACTGTGCAGAAATGCTAAACAAGAAAAAAAAAAAATCTGGAAATTAGCAGCAATGAGAGCTCCGTGCTGGCAGAGATCCAGAGAAGACTGAATTAGACCTCACAGCTGCTGCTGCTGGAGCAACTCCTGAGGTCGTCTGCAGGCCAAAAACATCAATTGTGGCTAATGAAGAATCAGAACGAGTGCATACAACACTGCAGGAACAAGTCCTGAACTGGCTACAACTGTCCGTGCCCCCACCCAGGGGCCAAAACGCACTGAACAGAATGACAAGCAGGCGAGTGAGCAGACACCGATTCCAGGATTGTGCTGATTAATCCATCAATAGCCTTTGAGTCAGCATCATGAAAAGCGTGACAAATCAGCCAAGGAAATTAGGAATGAATATATTCATATTCCCGTGTATGCAGCAGTGGGAAATGCATATTCATAATTGTCCAGTTGCTAATTACGCACTAGCAGAAGTGTGTGAGTATGTGGCCATTAAATGGGTAATTAGCTGAGATAAGGAACTAATAAATGCTGTACCTCAAACAGCAGCTCCTATTACACTGAGTCGACAAATTTATCGAAGAAAAAAGGTCATGCGGAGGAAAAAAAAAATACAAGATGACTTAGTGAGTTAAAACCATACACAAGCATGAACAAATACACACTCGAAGCTTGAGCAGGGCTATAAAAAAAGTGCAAAGGGCCAAACTGCTGTGTGTGTGCCTGCCAGTGGAGCTGTTCATATGGCTCACACTGGAACAGATCAAAGGAGACGCATCACTTTTAGGCATGTGTGCACCAGCAACCATAACTGCCCCCCCCAACCCACCCCACATAATAGAACACAATAAGAACCAGCAGATCCGTCGGCGGCGGCTGATATGGACGGACAAGAGCAGGAAATGGATTTGGAAACCTCCTCCAGCGCTCTGTCACATTTCTTTGCGCTCTGCTGCTGACAAAGAAGGCGCATCACCAGTCTGTCTGACCGCCCCCTTCACACATAACACCCCCCTTTGCTTTTTTCTTTTTTTTTCTCTCTCTCAGAAGTATTTGACATTGGAAGGAAATGTGGGTGGAGTTTACTGTTGTTGTTGTGCCCCTGGGCACACATGCCAACCTGAACAAGCGTTTGTCCAGCTGAGCAAATAGCAGGATTTGTTTGGGAGCTGGAGGTGGGAACGGCGGGCAGCTCTCCGCGCTCCGATCCACAGCTCAACCTACCTTTATTGAGACAGTGATGTTTGGCACAAAAGTGCAGAAAAATATGTTATTTACACATATTTAAGTATTAGTTCAAACCAGGAGTCTGCAACCTGAGTCAGAAGCAACTCTTTCAACCATTTTAAAATTATAAAAATAATTAAAACAAATAACAGGTTTGTAGTTTGGGTTAAATTTGTTTTAGCTCATTAAGTTTTGAGGTGGTTTGGTTTAGAATAAGCCGAAAAACCCACTCTAAGCAACAACTGAGGCAAATTTCTAATGAACGTCTGCCACTGTGCAGAAACTGTGGCCAAGAAAACAACACAAGTTTTTTTTATTCATTTTGGCTAAAAACCGCATAATCATAGTTTAAAAAAAGATCTAAATATGATTGGAATGGGACTTTAAATCATGTATTATCTTGTGCTGCAGAAGTTTCTAGATCAGGGGTGTCCAAAGTCAGGCCTCGAGGGGCGGTGTCCTACATGTTTTCTGACCAAGCTGCCATTGAAGCTCCTTACTGTTCAAACACACCTGATCCAGGTAATCGGGAGCAGCAGATGAGACAACCAGCAGGAAGCCGGCCCTCAAGGTCTGGATTTTGGCACCCCTAGTAGTTGCTGTTCAGAAGTTTTTAAAGCGTAGAATTGTCTCTGCAAGTATAGATTTAAAAAAAAAAAAAAATAATTCTTTCCCAACGTGGTCATGTTTTTATTTGATAGCATGAGGAGAAAAAGGATCAAAGGCACTGAAGTCATCTTGATAATAAAAACCATGTTTATATTGGCTTTTTTGCATTTTTGGTTCAAGTAAATCTGCTGCAGCAAGGGGAGTTATAAAAAATATAACACTGTCCTTCACGCCATCATTGTAAATATATAAAAAAAAACATTTTATAAATAAAATAAATGAAATAAATAAATGCCCTAACGATCACAAGAATGTATAGTGTATTTTTTTCAAAATGGATTTTTGTGACTCTTAGTGGGTTTTGGTCAGTAAAGCCATGAAGCTGGACTAGATGGCTCTTTTAGTGTTAAAGGTTGCAGATGCCTGATTCAAATGTCGGAATATCCTTCCTTTCAAACTGAAGTTAAAATTTTGCTCATCTTTAAGGCAGAATGTAAATTATGTAAGCTATGTAACAATTTGGGAGTGTGGTCACTTCTTTATCTTTCCACCAATTTTTATCCAAAAAGTATGTGAGACTGAAAGAGATTTTTTTTTTTTAAAAAAAAAAAGAAAAAAAAACATCCAAACTGGCTCCTCCCGTTCTATCCAAACCCCAGCGTCCCCTCTGCCACTGTAAGGCAGTGCTAATATTTGCCAGGCTCACTTCTAATACACATCAGTGTGAGGAGTGTGTTTTCAGGGAGCTGTCGCAAGCCAGAGAAAATATTTGCCTCCCTCCATCCACCCCCCCCAACTTTCTCCAGACACACACCAACTGCCTTGATAGATAAATGGCAAGTGGATTTGCTTAGCAAATTGTTGTGCCGCCTAAAACGACATGACTTGTGTGGTAGGGATACATGTGGAAAGTCAACAGGCAGAAAATGGTTTTCCGTGATAGGCAGCCATTAGAGCAGCGCTCCCCGGAGCGCGGGGCTGTTATTGCAGGAGAAACCAAATACGGCCGCACAGACTCACTTTAACTGCCGCGATGAGGTAGACGCTTCACTAAGACTTCCCTCATGCTACAAAGTCAGGCGTTTGCATTAACACTCCATCTCTGCTGTGTTTTTGCTTCTCATTTTTCCTCTGGCGAGTGAAATGCCGTGACACACCGAAGCCAGCCCCATTTAGACTGATCTCAAAGCAAACATTACAGTGTCATCACACCACTTGAGACCGTGCATCAAAGCCTGGAGACGTGTCAAAAACCTATAAAAGTCAACTTCTAACTGGACACAAAATTGTTTCCTACTCTCCACCTTATAAAAGCCTTTGATTTGGAGCAATTTCAAACCCTCTGGAAGGAGAATTCACCTCCAAAACTCAGGAGCAAAGAAGAAAAAAAAAAGTGAAGGCAAGAGGAGGAAAGGGAGGTAAAGAAAAAGAAAAAAAAAAGTCAGGGCCTAATTAGAAGTAATTACAGCCTTTTCATTTCCAACATGATGAAATAATTTGATTCTTTTTAAAGAAAGAGGTCTGGTTTGCCTCAATGTGGACAAAGCGCCCCTACGTTGAGAGTTGACAGCTGTAACAGGACAATGGCGGCCCTTCTGAGAGCCAAGCGTCACTCCGGCCCATAAATCATGCCAAAGGTAGACTTCAGACAAAGCTTTTTGACTGTGCCTTGCTGATGACCGCCAAGCAGGGGTGACCCACATTAGTGAGATAAAATAAATATGGGCAACGGCAGTGTTGAGACGGAGGAGAACTGACATGTTAGAAGGAGAAAGGTGACACACGTCACCACAAAACACTCCTGCCTTAAACACACATCCACAACACGTCCATTCAGGTACACCTTGTTCCAGATCACTTGGTGGCTATAAAACGCTTCATCCTGAAGTAGCTAGTGCTAGAAAGGAAGACAGAATCAAATGTGGTTTTTGAAAAGAAGCTAGTTTGAAAAAGCGGCTGGGGTTTTGAAAGTGATAGAGACGGGAACAGGAGAGAAAATGTTTCATCTGTAAGAGGAAACAAGTGGAAAGAAGCTGCAGTTCTAGGAATGAGGAAAAGACAGAGAATGTTGGGTTGTAATTATTAGAAAATGATGAAAAATCAACATAAAGGCTGTACTTTGCTTCTCTTTTCAAGTTGGAAGAGCTGAGGAATAACGGCCAGCTCGGACTTATTTTGATGTTACTAGGAACAAAGTCTTATTTAAGACTTTCACTGCTTAAAAGTCCTCTTTAATCAACACCAGTTCTTTTGTGTGTTCAGCAATTACAAACATAGTTTTGTTTTTTTGTTAAGATCACTAAGACCAGTGTTGTTAATAAAATGATGAACAAACTGAAAGAAAAAATATATGTGAAGAAAGTGGAGGATTCTCTGCAACTGCTGTCGTACTGACTTATGGTATGTGACGTCACTCAAAGAGCTAAGTTAAGTCAATTCAGTCGCCATTTTTTCACAATATGGGTGTCGCAGTGTTAGAGCCATTGACATGAATATCAGTGGACTGATCAAGCCCTCCCTGCTCGTGTTCCAAGTAGGAAGTCATTTTATTTGTTATAGTAACCATTCTTGCTCTGATACATTCCTCTTAATATCTTCTAATTTTTTGTTTTCTTTATCACCAGTTATTTAAGTTACAAACTGACCAATCAGATGCCTCAGTAAAAGCATGTGGTTTCGGCTGGCCCCGCCTCAAACGTTTAATTGACAGCTTCACCGGTGCTCGCTTTTAGTGGGAGGGGTTTGGACTTCAAACAAGCCGGAACAAGCTCACTCGTGATTGGCGACAGTAGTTCCTGTAAAAACGTGACTCAGATCGATTTGGACTAATGACTGTAGAGGGGTGCCATTCGGTTGCAATATGGCGATAGATGTATCAGGAAGTGACAGCGAAGGCTCGGGCCTAATTTCATGAACGCTGGAGGTAACACTTGTTATGTTCTTATTAATGGTCTATGGTTAGAACCAGGCAATGTCAGTAAGATATGATTAAGCTAACATTTCTATGGGAACTACTCTCACCAATCAGGAGAGAGCTTGTTGAAAGGCCACACCCTGTCCACTTGAAAGCGTACTATACAAAGTTTGTCAATCAAACGTGTCGAACATTTGACGTGAGACCACAGACTTCTATTGAAGCAAAATGAAAAAAATTAGGATAATCAAGAACTTGTTTAAAAAAAAAAGAAGACTTGTTATTCTGACAAACATTAAAAAAGAGTAATAGCTGTTTATTTTCCCAATAGAAGTCTATGGGATTTTAGCGTTTTATGAAGAGTGGGTACTTCTTATTTGGAATGGAAGGGGGAGCGGTCATTCAACCAGTTCTCATACACAGTCAGTGGTCAGAATCTATAAAGCTAAAGCAACCAAAAAAAAATGACAGCAGTGACATTCAAACAAGCTGTTCTCTTCTAAAAAGGCTGATCTGCTCTTCAAACTGCTGTAACTTTTACCAAAAACAACTTTAGACAGAAAGTAACTCTTTCCGGACAAACCATGGCAAGCATATGCAATTTATTGACCAAAAAAATAAAAAATAAAATAAAATTGTTAGCCCAAAAATACACAATAGCTCTGTTCATATCACCCTCAACAACGCTTGTTCAAGTGACTACTTATAAGGAAAAGTCTATGTAAACGTGTGTTTGTACACGTTTTGGGCTTCCGCGTTCAAAACGAGCATCCATTGACTGCGCATTGAATGTTAAACTGGTCTGAACTTTAACCAATCAGGGACTTAGATGGCATCCCCTTTTATTTAAGGAAGTGCCACTTGTTTAAAAATTAATCATGGACAAGAAATCAACAGTGGTTCCGTTCAAGAATGTTCATTTAGCAACTGGTGTTCACAGAGCCAGTGTGAACGTAGTATTAAAAGAAAGGAGTTCAACTCTAACTCCAACTGCCAATCAATTGACCTGGACAACTACATTAGACCCAGTCTAGGGCCAAGACATGATCTCCATTTGAATCTAAGAAAAACTCTTTAAGTATAATAAACAATAAGGACAAACGTGTGTAAAAAAAAATGTGTGTTATTGTTAGATAGATAGTACCTTTCAAGAAACAAGAAAGCTTCAATCTTTTCTTTTGACCATTTTGGCCCTTGTCTTTGGTTTTGAGGGAGAATTTTTCTTTTTCACTAAATCTATTCTTAACCGCACTGTCACCATTAGTACCATTCAAACTGTAGCTTTCGTCTTTCCTCCTGCAGGTTCCCCATGTTTATCTTATGCTGTCATGATGTTCCAATCTGGTCTTCTTGCTACATTAAATTATTTGCAGTTTTCAGAGAGATGTGCAGATGTGAAGTTCTGTCACAACGCGTTAGCCTATCTGGCCTTTAGTTGCGTCATTCTCTGCAGGTTCTAGTCAAAACCTGGAGTCTCTGCATGGAAATCAGCTGTATGAAAAGTGATTTTTTTGCCTACAAGATGATGTTTAACGTGTCAGAGCAACACACCCCTTGTCTGCACAGCTTCACATTTATCTGTGTGTATGTGTGCGGGGAGGGGGCATGTCTGCGTGTATCTGTGTCTGATTCCAAGAGAACCGGAAAATAAAAGCAACAGAGATGATGGAGGTCAGAAACCCCTTTCATGCTTACAATCATAGCGGAGGCCCCATTGGGCGTGTAAAGCTAAGCTGAGCATCTGTCTGTCTTGCCTTACAAAGCACACACACACACATAGATATACAGAGGCTGAGATATAGATGTAACTCCCGCACAGCCTTCCCCTTCCTTGGCTTCCCGTCCACCTGGTCGTTTGATGATGCCTTACTCACTCATGACAACGCATCGATTTTACTTCTAACCGCTGTGTAAGCCGTCCGCCTGGAGGAATCCATTAGGGCCAACAGTTCTCATCCTCTCATTGAGTGACAGCCATGACAGCCCCCCACCCCCAATTGCTTCACTGCAAACTGACAGCTCTGCACTCAGACAGGCCTTTTTCACAGCAGCTCTAACAGTTTAAAACACTTACCATTACCATGCACAGACGCGCGGATCTAGATAGTGGCCGGTCAGGGCCGGATATCTATAGGAGGTGAGGCGTTTTTTGGAAGGCTGGCTCCTGAACGCGGAGCGATCCCCCGTCATTTTCCAGCGGCAGCTATCTGGAAAAGCTCCAGTGAGGGAAATCCTTGATCTCCAGATCCCCAAAAAACAAATGGCAGAAAACTACCATTAAGGCCTTCAAGCACTGAGAGATAAACCACTGACAGCTCCAACACTGAGACGCTTATGTTCCTGGTTTTAACCGTGACCCTGAAGATCAGCTTTCACCTTTGGCTAATTGTGCTTCCTTGGGCTGCCACACAAGATGTGAATACTTTCTGTGTCCTATACAAACCCAAAGTTGTTCCTGGAGAAGAGAAGTTGTAAATATGCCATCCTAAAGTGTGAAATACTTATAACCACCGTTTTATCTACAAGTAAGTATTTGTGAGGAGGGGTGAAAGGAGCCATTTTGCCATATTTAGGAACTTCCAGCAGGTTTTTGGGTTGGACACAGCACTGGAAACATGTCTGTTGTCTTTATCATGATGGTTAAAGTAGACCAGTTTTACACGATACAGTTAAGACTACTCCGGCTTTAACGCGCAACTCCTGCTTCGAGTTAGGCATTAGTATGATCAATATGAAATGCCAGGGCGCTGACTGAACAAGCGCTCATGAAGAAAAAACATGACCTCACATAAAAATGACCCCAGGAGGAAATTCAAGTGTCAGACGTACACAGAAATATGCCTCAAAAGAGGGGGAAAAAGGAAGGGAGCACTTTGATTAATTAGCTAATAATTAAGTCACAGGGTAATATGCATTTTTCAATTAATTAAACCTTGCCTTGCTCCATAAATCAAGCGAAACTGTCATTGTTTCATAAGTTAAATATATACATTTTCGAGCAAAAATACTCTTGATTGCAGCTCTCCGGGGCTCATCAGGGAGGAAGGGCATGACGTGTGTGTGGCAGGCACTGACTCAGTCCCACCACAAAAAAAAAAAAAAAAAAAAAAAAAAAAAGCAGCCGACAAGCCCACAAGTGAAAGGAAGCCAATGGGCCGGAGGCCTCCTCCAGCCTGACTGCACATCCCACACTTCCTGCATTCTGAACTGGACGTTGGTGAGGAGTCAGAAAAGCATGAAATCCTACAGGAATATTTATGCGGTTTTTGTTTTTGATGTTTTTACGCGTGCAGTTTATCACCAAACGACAGACCATCACGCTAGGAACAGGCCTGTTGGAGCAACGTGACATAACATCTCAGTTTCGATAGCGCACAAAAGAAACTCATTACCTCACATTTACAAATGGAAAAGCCAGCAGATGTAATCATTAACCAAAATATATTCTTTGTCACCGACAGAAAATGATGGTGTATTTTTCTTTCTGACGGTTCAAACGTTAATTTGATGATCCAGAATGACAAAATGAAAAGTGCGCATCCCGCTACACATTACACACACGCACAAAAAAAGTCACGTGACATCCAGACATACACCGAACGACATGAACCGCTGTCATCATTATCCCTCACCATGTATTTGCTGCTCCTATAATGAATTGTGCATTTTTCATAAAGCGGCACAAATGTAACCATGTGGAAGGAAGTACACACAAACACAAGGAGATTTCAAATTTAACTGCAATTAATCCCAAACAAGAATGCTTGGCGGTTCGGAGCAGCACAGTATTGGGTTTCAGTTAAATTTGCTTTATGTCCTACATCCAAAACGTATTCAACCTTTAATTTTGTGTCCATAAAGTATTATTGTGCGTGCCTGAATAAAGCAGGAATCTCACCTGTGAGGTGCTGCATGGCACTCGTTTAAATTACATTTTTAGTCTGCATTTATGATCTACACTACTTACACTTCACTGCAGTCGATTAGTTAAGGACTACAAATTGGAGTCTCAGCGTTTCACTTTCTTTTTATATGTGTCAAAGTTTTCGGAGGTTCTTGTCGTAACCATTTTGCCCTTGGCTAGCATACTAATACGGCCTTGGGTTGGAATAAATTACAGCTCAGATTAGCAGGAAGGATGAAGAGGAGGTTTTATTTTGGGAAATTAGAATATTTGTTACATTATTAAAAGCAGGGGACATCCTTTGATTCCTCTTGTCTCTTTTTTTTTCCCACAACTCTTCTTCCTCACAGAGATAGTCCCCAAACTGCCTACCTGTGTAAAACAGAAGTCTTGGGTGGGTGTGAACGTGGCTCAGGGACATAAAAGCAGAATCTCTTTCTCCTCTAGCCTCAGCTATTGTGCTCGACACAGCACACAAACTAGGAATTCACTGCCACAGCAGATTTCTCCCTGCTCCCTCCCGTGCCTCAACCTTGTGGATCTAATCTAATTCATTTGTATTGATTGGGGATCAACAAGAAATGCGTGAATACAAACACGCTGGGCAGATATGATGACCGTATTTTTTGGAGTATAAGATGCTTTTTTTTTTGCATTATTTAAACATAAATAAGCTCACTTATTCAAAATGTTCTCACTAAGAACCACTAGAGGGCGCTGAGGGTTTGCATATATTTTTTTTCAACAAACAGCAGCGCAGAAGAAGAAGTGCTTCCGTTACAAAAATGGAGAAGAATCTGATGAACTTTATACTATTTTTCTTATTTACATCGAGACATTATTATTCCAGTTTTCTTATTTTTATCTTCCGCGGACTAATGCGGGACAGCAAATCATCAGCACCGTCAGTCAGCAGTAGAAGGTACAGATTTGTCATAAAAAAAAGAATTATCTTATGAATCCAGATCTGGAGATGTGTTTACTGAGGCTCTCTTATTAGTCTCTTATTGTACATGACATCTAAAGACAAAACTTCTATTTCGTGATGATGATAGAATTCTATAGATTCTCCCGCACCCAACAGAAGCCTCTAATTTATGAACATATTTTCAGTATTGTGCATTGAATTTGATTCTATCAAAAAAAAAAAAGAGGAAAATTTGATGCGTAAATGGTGTTTAGTTTGAACACAGCATTGTTTTTTTCCCAAAAGTGGGATTTATAGTCTGGAGTGACTTATAGTCTTTTCTTCTTTATTGTGCATTTTTGGCTCCTGTAATTTATACTCCGGATTGCGATACAGTTACAGTTCCTGTTTTTAAAAATTATTCACAATCTAAGATGCTTCAAAGCAGATGACTAGAAAACTCTAATGACCCAGCATTAGGGCAGCATTTAAATGCATCATTTACACATGAATCTTGGAGACAAGAATCAGATTTGAAGGTAAATGCGGTTTTGTGTTTGGATGTATCATGAGATTTGCCCATATTTTTTTAAAGAATGGTATGTGTAGTTCCTTTGAAGATGTTTTAAGTTGAGCATAGGGCTGGGCGATAAGGAATTCTTTATATCACGATTTTTTTATTTTTTAATATCGGGTGATAACGATATATATCACGATACAAATCAAATAACTATATTCGTCAAATTTTAGTGCTGTATCTTGATGATACACATGATGCAACTGCTTATTATTTTGCTGCTAATATACAGTAGATTGAATTCTGTCAATTTATATATATAGATATATATAAATATACAGATATACATCTAGGCGACACATAGAACTGCTCGTTAGCATTAGCATCTTGCTATGCTATGTCCCCAGATCAACACGTTCTATTAAACTTTCTGTTGCTGCTATGAGTCCAGCGGTTTGTCTTCCAGCTCTGACTAGATCCTGTTAAAAATCAGCTGAAACTAAACACTACAAAGAGATGATTAGCAGAAGTGACCGCAGGGGTGTTGTAACCTTCAAAATAAAAGTCTATTGCAATAGACTCTATCGCGATATATATTGTTACATCGCTCACCTCTAGTTATGCATGTGTAAATGACATTCTTATAATATTCTGTATTTTGTCATTTTTTTACATGACAAAAAACAATTGCACATAATCTATTGTATGAGTTCAAAAATAAGAGTTACGCACACAAATCCAAAGTTACACACAAATAAGCAGCACAAGTTACAAATGAAAAAATGAAGCACACCCAAATCAAATCATACTATATCTTCTCTTTAAATTTACAATCCCGAGTGACTTATGTATAATTTTTTCTTCTTTATTATGCATTGTTGACCCCTGCAATTTATATTATGATGTGACTTAAACGCCGGATTATGGTAGGGTAACAGTATCTGCTTTAAAGGTCCATAAACTTCCTAGCTGTGCCCGTTTGTCAGTCAGTCTTTAGTTGGCCTTTAGGAGCAAACCAAATCAGAGGAGTAAAGTTTCTTGAATTTTAGCCCCCCATTCCAGCAGCTTTTGCACTGCTCTATACGGCTGACCCATTAGGACAAAGAATGAACGCTTTTCCTTTCTAATCTCAATTTCTCAAATGATTTCATGACAAAAGAGCAACAATGCTGCAAAGCTCCACCACGCCTGACTGAACTTCCCAAAAGAATTGACTGTATTCTGATTTCAGTTTAATTGCAGCGGTTTTAATTATTGGAGTAATCAGTAAAATTTATGTCTCTTACCTAATATTGATCAGAATTGTCTGTACAGTTGCAGAATAACCCCCCCGACCAACCTCTCCGGCTCTGCTGCACACTTTGACTCCTCAGCAAAACAGCCCCCAGAGAACCCCTCCAGGGCTTTGAGATCTCTCCCTCTGTCTCTTTCTCTAACACACACAGTTTCCTTCTCCCGCCTGCGGGTGCTTGTAAGGGTTGGTGGAAGGGTCACGCAAGTGTTTGTGTGTGTGTGTAAGCTGGGCTGTTTAAGCTGACGGGCCCTGCAGAGGACAGATGACCAGCAGAGCAGAAGGAACTGCAGAACCGAATAACTTCTCAATCCCTCCATCACGTCAGGAGGAATTCAGTGCCACGCGCGGCACCCGGCCTAAGCGGAGTGACGCCTAATTACCACCAGCTTCGCCGCCCGGCGGCACCCGCGGAAAAGCACTTCCTTCAGACGGACGGCCCTTTGTAGTTTCACACGTTGTGTAGGGAGTCGGGTGGAGAGAATGAAAGGTCTGTTTGAAGCTCGGATGATTAAGAAGTGCCGTCCATGATTAACTGAAGCAACTCTTTTCTTTTATTTTTCTTGTATATTCAAATAAAAGTGTCACAGTATTTCTATTCTTTCTAGAACAGACTGATTTAGGACCACCTATGTAGAGGTGGACCTGCTGTCGCTCGCACACTTCAGCTATGAATCAATGGTAGAAGGAGCCACCAAACCACCGGGAATGAGTGAATCCTGAAGGTACACTTGCTTCTTTCAATTTCCTGAATAAGGGAACAATTATTTAACAAGTTTACAAGCGCTGCAGCGCCGCATCCTTGCGGTCCGGGGACTGAGCGTGGTAAACGGTCAGTGTGCATCACAGCTGAAGGATGTGTTTTCTTGCTCTGAGGAACATTCCAGCAGAACCAGTCCTGTGCCATTAGCTGTACGGCAAATACGATTTCACGGCATCCATTGAGTCCTTCACCAAGAATTTGCGTTGAGGCGTTCATGGAGGCTTGAACCCGCAGAGCAGCAGGGCTATCACACTTTGGTCCATCTCATTTGGAGCTGGCATGCTTTAATGCAGCCTCCCTTTGCTCACACACATGTGAGGAGGGGGCTCTGGCGTTCTTCGGCACACTAATCGGCATGACAGAAATAAAATAAAGAGAGTTGGACTCCGTCAAAACATGTATGGCCCCTTAAACAGAGAGCTAATAAAAGAGCTAAAGCTGCTTGTCCTTTCAGCTGAGCCTGGCTGATCACACACCAACAGTCACATTATCTTAATTCAGGGGATTCTTTTAAGTGTCTCCTTAAACAATGGAGAGAACGCGGCTCCAGAAAGACAAATGAGTTTACCAGTTTTAGCACGGGTAAGTGCCTAAATCCACTTCCATCGATCCCTATCTGGGTTATTATGAGGCTGTGAGCTGCCACCGCAGCTCCGCCGGTCGGAAAAAGGCTTAAAATATTGCGCGCTGAAGAGGCAGGAGAGATGCGTCTGCAGCAAGCCACCTTGTCCATTTGCAGTGGTCAATACCTGCAGGCGCCAGGAAGGGCACTCGCACATGCAAACACTCCAGAGTGACAGGTCCGACCACCCCCACATTGCTCACACAGACACGTGCACATTGGTAAAGGGATGCCTTCAGAACCAACAGATTGCCCCTCTGACTCCAAAAGGAAAATTGATTTTTTTTTTTTTCCCTCAGTTTCCTCGCGAGTAGGTGCAGGTTTTTAACCTAACACTCTAACCTGAGTGTTAATGCACAAAGAAACATGGTGTCCATTGATCCGCGGATACCGCAGGCGCATCCTTAAATATCTAAAGCTAAAACGGGAAGTTACGCAAAAACAAAGGAGAAGTTTCCTTGCACTTAGAAAATGTCGCGTTTGTTTCATTATTATTATCAAAATGACATAGCTTTAATTCCTCTGCTTTAGTTGAAATTTAATTCATGTTTCACGAAAACCAATTTAAATTCTGTGGAAAAAGTTTGCCAAAACATACACACACACAACCTGCAACACTGATTAGAAAAAACTCCTCCAACCCTCCAGTGCAGCACATCCTGTCTCCTAATTATTGTTTAAAAAAAATACGATAAAATAATAAGGATTAATAATACATTAAAACACAACCAGGAGAAAAAAAATCTCACCCATAAAACATATGTATTTTTAATACGAGTATCACTGAATCAATACCCTCAATTAGCAACGGCAAGCAAATTGCCGAGCGAGGCGTAATTACTCGAAGGTCAGTAGGTATTATTCACAGTCACTTTAGTTTACCACATTAGAAGGAGACAGTGCGTCGGGCGAAAATTATAATTCCATTCCCATATCTGTCCTTTTCTGATTTAGATGGATGAAGAATAATTAACTCTTAATTATTCAGATCACTTAAGGCACTTTCTGGATTCACAAAAGAGATGCAGTCTTGTCTGTCAGCCCACTTCAGCCGCTATCACTTAGAGCGATCCAACGACTTGACCAATGACAACGAGGAGGAGCAAAAAAAAAAGAAGGGGAAACACACAAGCGCTTGGCCTGCCTGCCTGTCTGTGTCCTTTACGCTCCCTCCCCAAAGCCCCTCCAGCTCCACCCGCTTTTACCTCAGAGGCTCTTAAGGAAGCACACTTCCTTTAAATTCACCCATATGCAAATTTCCAATGTGATTTGCATTTTAAAGTATTTAACTCCCCATATTTATTGGGCTCTGAGGCCTTGCTGATCATTGATTTATGTGCTTCCGGCAATCATATTTCCATATTTTGTGTGGTTTTTAACGACAGTAATAATTCAAATATGCAAAAAGTTGTTCTTTGAACGATATCTTTAATTATATCCTCAAAGCATCATTCCTTTTTGCTCCCCTTTTTTTTTTTTTATTCCAGAGCAAAGATTGTCTTTGAATAAAGAAAGACGGAGGAAACATAAATTAGACGGAGCGACGAGGAAGTGACGGGCGAAACCTCCACGCTCGCCGGGAACTCGCTGAGCGTGTTCCCCCTCCGTCTCCCGAGCCAAATCAGGCTGTAGGTGCTCCGGTGTGCAGGAACTCGTGTGACCTTGTCCCCAAAGCCCTTTATTAATGCTGACATTCCTTCAGCACAAATCCACTCTCAGATAGTGAAATTCGTCTCAAACAAAAACACACACACACATACACACACACAAAAAAAAACAAGACCTTCCCCCTCTGTTTTGCCCCTAACGCACAAAGTTTCTCTGTCGCCTCTCCTTATTAGAGTTGTCAGAATCGCTGCGTGCTCTTATGAAAGCCGCCACCCTCCACATGATTAAAAGTGGCGGGTTCCCACCTCCGTTTGGCCTATCCGCAACACCAAGTAGCCATCAAAAGTGTCTGCATTTTCTCCTTGCACATATTCTCTTTGTCACCTCGGCGCGCCGTCGAAACTTTTTCAAAATAATTGCTCCCATACAAGAGCATGGGGACTAATACAATAGATTAGCTGTGTTTGGTTGCAAAAAAGAAAAGAGGGGGGGGTCTGTTTCATTATCATGTTCACTTAGTAGGCTGCATAAAGTCAGTATGAAAATAAGGAGCCTGCACATTAGACCCCTGACCGTAATGAGCTGCACAATGCCCTGCACTAAACATGTTATTAGACCTATCGCGCTACAAGTCAGGAACCTGCTCAGTTCCAAAAGCACTGAGGTCTACACTAAAGATGGATTTTTCTTTAAAAGGTGAGAAATATATCTTTTCAGAAACACATTTTTTATAAAAACAACTATGAAAGTAAAAATTTGAAAAAAAAAAATGTGTGGGTTTTTATATACAAATTAATATCTGAATACAAGAAGAAAAATACTTATAAAATGATTTGATTTTGCATCATCAAAACCTTGAGTGTGAGCTGTGATGTTTTTCTGGGTCGCCGTTTTTAAAGGCGAGCGTTTCCTACCAGCCAAACACATTAACACGGAGACCCCCTTTGGAGGTTGCATTTCACCCCGGTGCTCGCCGATCGCTGCTGTCTTGAGCTGGGTGCAAGCAACATATGTAACATCCCCCCTGCCCCCCCCTCCTCCTGAGAGTCCCTGGCACGCCAGCCTTCCACTGCGCAATTAGGCTTTAAGCCTCACTTCAGATTTCTGCACAGTGGCTCTGAAACCGATCACTGCGGATCAGATTTATTAAATGTAATTGATTTCATGTAATGCTTATGTTTATGACACAAACACACGCTGATCTGTTTTTTTTTTCTCTCCTCCATGTTGCATCCAGGCTGCAGATTACTTTCAGCTTTAATCTGACTTGGTGTTAAAGAGATTAAGGAGGGGTGAATGTTAAAAACCGAGCGGGGTCATGTGACGTTGGAACATGTGTTTACACACAAGCGCAGGCCGCACCTACGCGCGGAAAGCAGCTTGACAGCCAAAAAAAAAATAAAAAAAAAGTTAAAAATCCTTTAAATGCAATAAAAGTTCTCTAGTATCTAATCGGTTTCAGTAATTAAAAGACGCTTTTCTGTGTGTTTGGGAAAAATTGGCTGGGTTTAAAATCCTCCTCCTGTGCAGCAGAGCCGCGAAACGGCGTGCAAAAACATTCCCTCTACCTTTTTCAGAAAGGTTATCGCCTTGTATCTTATTGCCTTTACCTGCTCCCCATTCACTGTGAACATGCACTGATTTGAATAAGCGCCGCTCCACAGGCTCTCTTATCAGATCCCAGATGGCTGTGCCAACACAGCACTATCAAGTATATACCATCTCTCTTTTTCTGCCACCCTTCCTCCAAAAAAAAAAAAAAAGATGAAAAGCGTGAATGTTTCATTTAGTATCTGTTGATGTGACTTTAATCAGCGCATACGCAAAAGTGACCAAAACTCTGAAAATGATCCTTTTCATGTGAAGAATGTGTTTCTCATTAAATGTTTTAAGGAAAACTGGATATAATGCACTGAATTTTTAAGTGGGATATTATTAAAAAAATCTTAAAGCGAAATGATAAAAACAAATTGTAGAGCCGTTAATGTGCGACAATTACCCACAAGAGGAGGGGGCTATTTTAAAGATATCATTTCATTAATCGCTTGCATTGGAAGAAACATTTCCTAAGGACGCTTATGTTAGTTTTTACTCTGCGAGGAGAAAACACAGTCGGGAAGGCGTCAGTTGGTGAGGTTAGTGAGCGTGGCTGCAACATGACCTCGGAAAATGTATCCTCCTCGGGTAGGTTAAACACACACAAACATGCTCGGTGGCAAACAAACCCACGCTGGAGCTCATTTCCCCGGCGCTCTTAACGGGCTAACCTGCTCTCTTCATTAGGGCTGCTGTGGGGACTTCTCCCTGTGTAGTCTTTGTCCTTGCTGTAATTGCCCTCTCGGCATGTCAGCCCTCACCCACCCACCAACCCAACACCGCCATCATCATCATCATCATCACAGCAGCCCTGCACCAAGCCAGCCAGTCCAGCTCCCTGGTGACAAGCCTGGTGAGACGGCCGTGCAGGGAGCCTCTCAGGAGACCTGCTGATCGGCCCCTGAGGTCCGCCGCTATGGAGAGGCTCGTCCTAGTTAAGGCAACGAATCTGCCGCCGCCGCCGCAGCTGCAGCTCGGCTCATTTAGTCCTGCACTAACACTGAGAGGTAGTCTACCATTTCAAAGAAAATACTTGGTTAATGATGTTTTTACTCTTGAAAGTGTAAATTAGCAAAAACAAAACTAGCCGCAGAATTATATCAACACTAGATTTTTTATTTTTTTTGCATTAAATAAGTCTGCTTTGTTTATAAAAACTTTATGATTTATACTAATAATGTAACTTCTTCCAGCTCAGGTATTACCACCAACACACATTCTATTGAGGTGTCCTTTCAAAGGAACTGTATAAAAAGTGGATAATTTTTTTTTTTAAAAGTTGCATATCTGAACTCATCTTTCAACAAAATGAACAGAACCCCAAGTGTGTTTTATCAGAGCCGGAGACGCTTAAGCAGAAGTGGGGGGGGGTCATACTGTGTTTCTAACAAGTTGAATGGCGCCATCTAATGTTCGGGAAAGATATCACAAATCACATTAAAGCCGACTGCAAACTTGGTTTCAAAGAAACTAACAACTTTCAAACTCTACTTGAAGCTGATGAAGCCTTTAAAAGTAATCTGATTTACTTGGGGGGTGGGGGCTGAAGTGTGTGTGTGGGGGGGCGTTAAGGCTTTGAAATGACCGTAAAAGTGGTTAACTGGTTAATGTGAAATTTAACTGGAATGGAAAAGCAGCTATCGGTGTTGCAGCATAATCCTGACCTCCGGTTTGTTGTTTTTGCTGAATAAACAGAATAAACAGAATAAATGAATAAACGCTTCCTCTTCGCCGCTCGTTTTCGTCCTCATCAGGCTCCATGCGATTGCATCCCCTCTCTGTTGGTCATTTTTTTTGTTTGTGCTTTATTTCCCCCCCTCCTCTCCTGCGGGGGCAGCAGATGTGTCAGCGTTTTCACGGCTGGCTGCTGGGGTTCGGACCCACGCCTCGGCCCCCGAGGGGCCTTCTCCGAGCAGAGGTTAATGTGATGTTCTATATGACGGAGCGGAGAATATTCAGCTGACAATTAGCCCTCCTTCTTTTCGGGCTGCACGTCCTCTCATCTTTAGAGATTTTTTTTTCCACGCTCGTTTGGACAAGTTCTCCTCCTCGGCCCCCGTCAGACGCTTCGAGGCAGTTTGGTGGCGGCCAAAGAGCAGGAACTTTTCCGGAGAGGATGCGGGCTAACCATCAGGAAGAGGTAGAGGAGATGTGATGCTCGGTTTTTACGTTTCAATAACTTTGTCGTGCCACATTTGAAATGTTTACACATTAAAAAGGACACCCTGTTCCTCTCATTAAACATTATACATTCTTGGGACTCCTCTAAAGGGGGTGTTTGATGTGCCCCGCTGAGCTTAGAGACAGCAAGACTTGGCTACAGCACACAGAGGATCGCACTCAAGGACGCGGGCGGCATCACTCATGCTGCCATTATTTGCCCATACTTAAAGCTTGGGAGGTGCACGGGTTACCTGAGGGACCGCGTCTGCACGCGTGATTTCAGAGTCCGGTGGGTGTGCTGAGCACTAAAAAGCCGCGGCGCGGGCCAGGGAAAAGCAGAGCGGGAGTGACAGACGGCTTTATATGTCAGCCCGGTGGAACCGGCATTTTATGGACAAATATTTTTCCTCTTGTCAGAGGCGGAAAAAGAACGGCCATAAGGTTGGGGTGCAGGAATATCCCCCTGGAGGGCCGGCTGCGGCTTCTGCTGTTTATGGTTGACTAGTAATCAGCCACCAATTCAGGACCCCCAACCCCTCATCCATCCACGTCAGCAATTAATCAATTAAACGGGCTGTGGGGAGGAGCGCAATTGGCAAGGTGTGTTAATACAATAGCCTGTTAAGGTTGATGTAATTTCATCACTAATGTCAGTCATTCATCACTGCTTATTATCTGTTTCGCATAGGCGATGGTCAATATGAGTTCATAAATGTGGGAATCATGGGGATCCTGCGATATTAGACCTGAAGGATGCTGGCAAATGAGGGGCTAAAGAGCATGGGGGGCCACATTAAACAAGTGCGTGGGCTCAAATGACAATAAAAATCTAGCATGAGTGACTTAAGTAGCCAACGTGGAGACATTTTGTGGAAATAACCAATCAAAAACAATCGAGTCGATTGTTTTAAATTTTATTTACATCTTTTATTAAAGAACAATAAAAAAATAAAGGCCTAACAGCCCATGAACCTTCCACAAATCTCATCATAGTTTTAATCATAAAAGCAAAGACAGGTTGGTGTGTGCGCGACAAGTGTGCGAGTAGACGGCGCTGCGTGCGTGGGCGGAAGCCCTGTCCGCCACTGTGCCTGCTATGAGCATGTGTGGGCCACACCACATGTGATGCACAAAGTGAGAGCGCTATTTGGCTTACCAGTACATCTGAGGGCTTGAATCCCCAACATAGAGTTGGACGCCAGCCCCTGACAGTTTGTGCTAATATTTCATAACTTTAAATGTCACCGGTTTCTGAGCCAAAACACTTCAGAACTTCAAACCACTTGGTGTCTCTGTGAGGAGTAGGAGTGAAAGCAGACACACGAACGTCATCGGGAGAACGGACACTGGCTAAAAAAGCAGATATTATGATCTCGTGACTGTAGTTTTTAGTGTTTTTAACATGTTCTTGTAGTTTTATCATGATGGAGGATACATACAGTATAAACAAAATGTATCTTAAATTTGCATATCTGAGCATTTATTCATTCAGTGTGAGGCGGTGACAAAAAGCTGTTGGGAAAAGCTCGTAGTTGCGACGTTGGATCTACAATGACAAAAGCAAGCTCCCTGCTCTGCTCCATTCTGACGCATTCCCTTGTAGAAGACTATATTCCTGTACGTAAGGCATCTGCCTAAAAACTGCTCCAATACTGATCAATAACCTGTAATGTTAGGTTGGGGTGTGAGGGGCTGTGAGCCAGCGGGAGAGAGGGTAAATCCCAGGTGCCTAAAGTGGGGCCCGCTGGCCATTTTGACCCACCAAAGGTTGTCTTTTGGCCCGCCAAGTTATGGCTACAGAAGCCGCAGAGTATTAAAACCCCTTCACCATTTCCCATAGATTCTCTATGGTGTTCCAAAACTCTACGACTGTAAAATACTTATGGTCTCCAGGTGGCGCTGTCAGCGCTTTCTTCACCTCCATCTATGGGTGAAAAAAGCCCCATGTGAGTCAGCCCTGGACTTATTTTTGTGTGTTAGAATTTCCCAAGAGCCTTCATGGTCATTTCCGATGGTTTTAGCAGCCGTTCTCAGCTAACCAAGATAGAGCGACAACGACAAATGGATCAAGTCAAAAGACCAGCTCCATGTCTCTAATTAGGATCCATTTTTCATTTTCATTGGGAGAAAGTTTGTTTTAGCTTGCTCTTGTTTTTCAATTGAAAATGGTCAGTGAGGCCTTTCTGTTAAAGGCTTCAAAGATAAACATTACCCCATTTTTATTCCTACTAATGTGTGTTACCTTAATGAATACAGAATCAAAATAAATAAATTCCTTATTTTCTCCTTTTATTTCATGACTTGCAAAAAAAATATTGTATTTGGCCTGCGGACCAGGATCCCATTTAGATTTTGGCCTTTTGAGGGAAAAAGTTTGGGCATCCCTGAAACAAAAGAATGATGGGAAATGAGGGCGGGCTTCCTATGCCCCAACGGTCCCACCCACAACTCAGAGATGAATTTCTAATGAACTACTACCACTCTGCAGAAATTATGTCCTAGAAAACGAAACAGATTTCCTTTTTTTTTTTGGCTAAAACAGAATAATCACTTCAAAACTAAAAGATGATCAGAGTGGA